>LR990924.1:6598030-7798030 GCA_905163415.1 Noctua fimbriata
ATACTTTCGGCAATGATCGCGTGTCGCGAAAGACGCCCGTGGTCAAGCTGCTCTGCGCGGTTTGGTAATATATACATTAAATACTGTGTACACGATTTAATATCGTTTAAAGATTGTAAAATCCGTTCCGATCCGACACGATGCGAGCCGTTTGGTGCAAAACATCGTTAAGGTTGATTAATAGAACTAGGTTTATTTTTTCTACGTTTTGGTACTTTGAATCTTCGTCAACACTTTGCCACATGGTACCTACGTATTCTGTGTCGTGTTATCACTGTCACACTATTGTGATTAGACCGTTTCTTACGCCTAAGGTTAGTTAACAAAAGGCGAAGCACAGCTCAAATAACGATTCAATAGTCAAGACGACGAAAGACGACGAAGAGCCAAACGACGAGTCGTTCCACATTTAAGAAGTCGATTTGACCAAATACAACTAATATTTTGGCATGTTGTATACTTGATTCTCATGCTGATGTTCATTATTGAGTTTCACAACGTCATCTCCAACGGTATAGAGGGTTGCTTTGCAGCCATAACTGTTTCTGACACATTTCCACCTTGACTTGGCTCCTTTGCAGCGACTATCCTTGTTAAATCTATAGTTTCCTAACAGTATAACTGGTCTACCAGTCCTAGAAGTGGAGAACACAAGAGCTGAAACAAAACTATCAATAAATATCGATCATATCGGATGAAAACCCTAAATGATGCTTAACATTTTTATGAATAAATCAAAAATTATATAAAACGTAACGTGGGTGATTATATGCTAGATAGAGTAAGTCAGTTTAGTCGTAATTACTTTACTAAAGTTCAAATGAAAAAGATAAAGTACTCAATTTCATCACATTTATTATCTTGGTACATGCCTTTTTTAACATTTACACAATGGCTCAAACTCCCTAAAACTTAAAAAAATACACATAAGCAATTAATATAAAAAAAATATAAATAAAGCTAAAGCAATTGATTAAGTCTCATTCATTACTTTAATACTTTTTAGTTATCTTCAATGTCCCGATATAAATAAATTCTGTAAGCTAGCTTTTCATACACATGATATTACGAATACATTTTAGTATATCCGTCTCTACATTCCATTACATCATATTACATCTACTTTTTTGTTTAAAGTAAGATTTTTATAATTATAATATCTTTTAAGAGCTGAATACTTAATACCAAGCGTCTAACACGCGTACACCGATACGTTTTCTGAACTTCTCTCGACTCAGAGTCAGCTTTCAGTTCTACCTTAAGATAAGTAGGTCACCGGCTCAGTGCCAAAGAGGAAGAGAAAAAAAGCTATTAACTTTTCTGTCTAAAATAAAATCTAGAACTATCCATGAACTCTGAAATACCTCAAGTGGGGTCGATTCCTGGCTAGGAATACTGATTTTTCAAAAATCGAATGATACGGTTTTAGTTTTCTTCAAATTGGGCTCGAGACTCCTTTGAGTATTTTTCGCTTTTCCTCATGGTTTTGGATGTTTTATTTACTGTATGTTATGTAGATTGTAAGGTCTTCGACGTATTTTAGAGTTGACAGTTTCTTCGTCACTTCATCTGAAGGAAAATCTTTGAGTCGTATAGGCCATTTATTCAAATGACAGGATATAACTAAAACAAAGGCAACTGTCTAATGATTGTGAGGAGTCTGTTTGACGATAACGTTATTAATCGTAACTAGGGAAGCAGAGCACTTCAAAGCGTTAACTTTGCCACATATCCAGCGCGCGCGCGCTCCTCTGCTGCCTACCCACTTATTGTACCGGTACTTGCCCATTATTATAACTGGATTACCACGCTGAGACGTTGAAAATATTGGGTCTGAAACAACGATAAAAAATTAAATAGAATTTACACCAAAGCATATATATATATCTATCTATCAACTTACATACATATTCTTAAGTCATTGGAAAAAATATAATGAAAGCAAATAAAATAATTTTCTCAAAAAACACTTGTTTCCTTCAACTTTTCTAATAACACGGAAATACACACAATCAACACGAGATATTCGTGTTGATTAAGTACATAATCGTGCCATATAGCTACTCATACGTGATTAGTTGACAAAAAAACATAAGAGGACAGATTTATTCGTAAATAAACTTGTACTGTCACTTACGGGATTCATTGTTTTGAGATACCGATAATTTTTTTTTTTTTTTTTTAATATCGGTAGCTCAAAACAATGAACAATCACGGAAGATATCCCGTAAGTGACAGTACAAGTTTAGTTGTAAACCGTGAAAGCTTAAAACAGTGTTATTCGTAAATATAGGTCATTCATACCATTTTATGTATTTCGAATATCATACACATTCATTTAAATGATTCTTCTTCTTAGCGTGTCGATGGCAATCTAAATTGTGTCAGCCCAGAACTGAGCTACTAGTTTGGCGCTTTCGGTAGCGTCCATCAGTTGAATGATTAAATTATTGATTTAATTTATTTAATATTAATACTGATGTTTAACTAAATAATATTATTTTACAGGTACGTTCGTTTATTAGTTACTATTCAAGGTGTATCCGCACTTCTTCGTGTTTAATGATTATGTTCAAACTTTTCGAGCACAATTATATCATTAATAGTTAGAAGCGTAGCGCAGCACCCCAGGCGTATTTTGACAAAAGCCCAACGTTCGAAGCGATGCAACGCGAAACTTCAGATTATAACGATAACTATTCCATTCGATCACGGGATTCCCTAATAGCGAGCTGGCAAATTTAGGACCTGATGTGGAAATAACAGATCATTCAATACAGACTCAGAAATTAGCCCTATAGCATAAGCATAGCATAATCAGCCTATAATGTTCCCACTGCTGGGACTCAGGCCTCCTCTCTATGAAATTAGCCCTATGCATAATTTTAATAGTAATCAGCTAAGTTCGCAGCAAGACGTACCAGATAACCGGACTATTTATTACATTCGTACATATGGACAAAATAAACAAGCAATATAATCATCTGTGACAGCATCTATTTTCAATGAGTTATAACACATTATAACAATGATAGCCACTGACCAGAAAAAAAAAAATTAAACTAGTACATGTACAGAATGTAACTTTAGGGCACTTGACAATGCTAAACGTTTTTATCAGATAGCAATACGATGGCTGCCTTCATCAAAGTGGAACATACAATTTATATCTAATCAAATGTTTTAGCGTGTGTTGCTGTTCTTTTTAACTCAAACAAGTTATATGGTATTCGTAATCACTTCAGAATCTTTAAAAAATAATAAACATGAAAATATTAACGTTTTCCATAGATATGTTAATGATTGTGATTGTGAACATATCTGACAATAGTATCATCCAAGGTAATGATGGTAGCTTTGCAGCCATAACCAGTCTTGACACAATGCCACCTAGCACGAGAACCCTTGCTGCCACTCCATTTGTTATAACGATGTTCTCCTATTAATATCACTGGCTTCCCGAATCGAGATGTTGAAAAAACTGGATTACTATCATCTGCAATTAGGATATACATATTTTAAATGACCATGATCGTTGAGAGTAAAACAAATCTTCTTCTTAGCGTATCGATGGCAAAAAATTCAAATGTATTTAACCCAAAACTCAGCCAGACGTACTTCGCTCACTGATCCAGTAAAAAAAATCATCAATTGCGCAGGTGATAGGGCCATGCGGTGGAAGGTGGGTCATTATCTGTGGGGATACGACGAATACGCACATGAGATCTGAGCCGTCCATTAACCCCCATCTGCAGAGATTGTCTTTGCTCCAGCCAACTTGGGTTCGTAGTCTGTTTAGAGATTTCCAAGTTGGCCTCGGCAACACGTGACTAGGTGGAAGGTTTTGAAGTTGTCCGAGGGTTTAAATTGCTCCCGCCAGAGGTTCCATCTTGCTGTGGAGGCGTTAAAAGTGGCTGGGCTAGCTGGGCCCATATACCCAAAAAAATTTTTACGAGTTTTCAGTAAAACAAATGATGGAAATGGTCTTGAGAGAGGAACCTAGTAACAACACGCGCCGTGTCCAGAAGTATTGCTTTCTGAATCGAGCCCTTGATCCAGCTGCTAAATGAAAGCCTCCTCAGATATTGGTCAAGGCTAATGGCTATTAAGCCAGTGGCCGACATGACTACCGGCACAATGACTACTACTCACAATTAACAACTACATAATTATTATGAAACCTAAAGCTTCGAAATACTAAAAGTAAACTCGTTAAAATTTTGAAATTAATTTAATGGCTCCGTAATCTACAGTGTTCAATTATGATTATGCTCAGTCATGGCCTTGACAACTTGGTAGTCGATAGTGGTCACTTTCGCTCGACACTTGCTCGCGACTCTCCTGGCACAAACCCAGTGGATCTTGGGCTCCTTGCTGCCGGCCCATTTGTTGAACCGATGACTACCCATGACGAGTAGCGGAAAACCTCGTTGAGATGTCGCGAACCTTATTTCTGAAAATCAATTATGATTATAAATGACATGAATATATGTTTTAGAATATAATTTAAGTATAAGTGACTCTTAAGGGTTTCTATGAAACCAGTCTCACATCAAAGTCTTAGTTTAATTTAGTTCATAACAATGAAATAAAAACAGCACTTCAATAAATAAATACTTTTTTATGTACACACATCACAAAAAAGTCAAAATTATAATTAATAATACTGTTAAAACATAAGATCACATTCTAATACTGAAAAACTAAACACAAAGATATGGCTGCTCCCGTTTAAAATTATATGGCACAAAAACCCTACTATACTAGAAAGATAACTCAAACATATATGAAAAAACGCATACAACACAGCTAAGTTTCTGGAAGATTATGCTTCAGTCACTATACCTAACACTATATATATTAGTTTTTGAATACATCTGTGTACAAAGTACATTGCATTTTAAAATATAACTTGGTAATCCATTACTAATTCACCTCTCCTTAGGTGAATGGCACTGAATACTAGTAATTTATTCAGCGACCTATTCGATCAGCACTATCCTAATAGAACACCTTTTGAGGCTTCTGTTTGAACTTTCTAGCTGTTTTGTCGTCCTTTTTATATCTCATAAAACAGCCTGCCCACTACACCGTATCATACCATGACCGTGCTATGATCGTATCAGGCACGGAAAAAAACATGACAGAGGTTACTATGCCCACTAGAACGTATCATCAGTTTATCATATTCGTTTATGAAGGGTTTAGAACGGCCACCATACCTGTTTAAAACAGGTCGAAAACAGTCACCATACGCGGTTAAATCCTACATTTTTTGTATTAAAAAGTATGGACTATGCCTACCAGACCGTTTCAGTACCGAAGGAGGCACCTAATCTAATCGGTTAACTTACTCTTTGTCGTGCATTGGAATAGCCTCTTTGTGTGACGATACTTGAACACATCCTCCGGCGTAATTACCATGTACAATCAGCCTTGATACACCTAGCTAACTTGCCAAAATTTTTAAATCGACATTCATTCTCAGTCCTTGCTAAATACGGTACGGTAGACTCTGATCTAATCCAGAAAAATCTCAAATTCAGACTGGCTGGCAATTCGAATCTACATTAATTCCAGACTATTACCTACATGCTTGACGTAAGAAATTCCTTTAAACCATCTTAACTTAACCTGAAGTTGATAAGCAAAAAAGAATGAATGAACTTTGGTATTTTCATGTGACAAAAGCATGTTTAAGTCACTCATGTGTGTGGTAGTTCTTGGTCCTAACAATAATATTATCTATGGTTGTGATGGTAGCTCGACAACCTTGCTGGTTCTTCACGCAGGTCCACCGAATCTGGGCACCTTTGCTGCCACTCCACTTATTGAATCTGTACCTCCCAACCACTATCACAGGATTGCCGAAACGTGTCCTTTCGAACTTGCAGCCTGTGAAATAAACTTTGTTCGTTACCTTTGTTTTATTTCATAACTGATAAATAACTACAACACAACGATACATTTAAGCAGTTTACGACACTAAATTTTATTTAACAAACGTGTCTAAGATTTTCTTAAATCATTTTTTTTTAAATACTCTTAACTCTCTCTTTCTCTCTGTCTACTGTACAGCTCCACCATACGTTATTAAATAAAAGGAAATTTTAACAACAATATATTGTACACTATCCTCTAAGATACAGGTTCCCGCCTAGTTCAGGGGGTAGGGTCAAAACTCTGTGAACCTCGTTATAACCACCACAAAAATCAATTGTAATAATTTTCATGTACCTACTAAATTGTAATTTTTAATGGTGAGAATTAAACAATTTTTTTTATTTTTATTTTATTTTATTGTTTCAGATGAATATGCTTTATTGTACAACAACATTTTACCTTGCAAAAAGGGTACAGCGGCGGTTTTATCGCTAAAAGACCAGACAAGCTTGTTGCACAAAAACATGTACGTCAAAAAAAAATTACACCTACAAAAAAACAGAGAAAACTTTCTAAAAGGACGTAGCAGAACGACCATGGTTATGTATTGGAACTATTTTGTAAATCTCGTTGTCGATTGTGAAGATCCTGGCCTTGCAGCCGCCCGCCACCTTTACACAGATCCAGCTCGCGTTGGGACCCTTGCAACCACTTCGCTTGTTGTAACGATACCCATCGTATTCTATGACAGGTTTCCCAAACCTCGATTGCAAAAACACTAAACCTGAAAGTAATAAGAAATTAAAGAGTTACTAAACGTAAATTTGGCAGGACACGGAATGATTATATGTCAGCTGATAAACTGTATGTTGGAAGTAGAAGAACAATAAAATTCAATCGACTGATAGTGATGAACTGCCTAAAGAAAATGGTGGGTCTTCCCAATACGACGCCATCAACCAGATTTCTGTACTGTATACTGTATTTCTGTACTGTAAACTGTATTTCTATACTTTATTTTATTATGAAAATATTACAAAAGAAACAAATTTAAACAGCATAAATTAACGACATCTTTCAGATGGGGGTTCATGGACGGCTCAGATCTCAAATGTGTATGCAGCGTGTCTCCACAGACAATGGCCCATCTTCCATCTTGCGCTGCATGCCCTAACACCTGCGCACTTGACGATCTTATGACTGCTACAGCGAGCGGAGTTCGCGTAGCTGAATTTTGGGCCAAACATATTTAACTAACTATTTGCCATCGACACGCTAAGAAGAAGAACGACATCTTTTATTATCTTCTAAAAAATAAAACAAAAATATCGAAAAACATGATTGTTCACGTAGCAAAGCACGTATAATGATCATATCACCATGTATAGAAATGTACAACTAAAACATAAATTAAGAACTGCTGCTGCATGTGCCACGAGAAGCGGTAAGACTTATAGCAGAGTAACCTCGCTCCCTGCGAAGACGTTGTGAAAGCTAGACCTTAGGAAACAAAAATAGCGAAATCAAAACGAAACATAACTAACCAGCTGCAGCTGAGCTTTCATAATAGAAGAATTTATTTATGTAGGTATCTGAAAAAAAGAAAAATGCAAATTCGGGATGTAGTCTACCCGTCCGTTCATTTTCTTTAAAATTTGTTCAGCTTCACAACCAACGTCTTAACACTGAATCATCTTTGCAGACTTAGTATTTTTTTATTCTTGAAAGTAACGTGTATTTCTTTAGCACAAAATTGTTTAATTCTGTGCTAAAGAAATACACGTTACTTTGTTTCTACATTTGTTAATTCTCCAAAACTCAAAATATATAATGAACACATTACATTTTTGAAAATCTAGCTAGTAGAAATGACTTCGGAACATGAAAAAGAGAATAGAAACGTGATTTTTAATATATAACATTGGAGAATCTAGATTACAGCACGATGTCAACAATTTATTAAAACACTGAATTATTTTTAAAATAACTCTACCAAATATCTTCAACAAAATATATTTTGATAATGCAACATTATAATTCAATAGAATAAAATTATCAATTGGCCAAAAAACATTGGTAATATGCCTTTGTACACCGAAATCATGTTAGTAATTGACACGTTTTATTTGTAATCAATCCCTGAGTGCTCAGAATCGTAGATCTTAATAGCTAGACGCCATTTTGATGGTTCGTCACCGGAACTACTACTAAGCATATGTCGCGAGTCAAAAGGATAACTTGAGGCAATACCTAATTAAAAGCATATACGTACAATTCCTAAGGTGACCGCAGACCGCAGCAGTAAAACCGCCCAATCTCAATAATAGACCGCACCGACTACTGATTTCAATGTGATATAATATCGTTAAAAAGCTTCCATTGATGGCGACAGTGTCGCCTGGTGCAATGTCGATGTAGAGTTACATAGAATCCAGTAGAGATACTGTAGTCTGATATTGCGATTGCACAACTTTATAGATGCATTTTGCGGTTGGTGGTCGCCTTCAAAATTGTATTACAACATTTATAACGCAAATATTATAACAAAAATAGCAGTTTTAAAATCTCCAGTTACAAAAAATCATATATTCTGTTTGGTAAGAACCGTGAAACGGTTTAATTGAAATGATTTTGAAGAAGTAGGCCTAATCATTCGAACACCAAATAGTTTCGCTTACACCGGGCTATAACATTTGGCTAGTAAAAATGGTTGTGGTTTAAATTAGACTTGACTATTAGTTCCCCGAGGGTAGTGATCCTGGCTCTACACTTGGTTCTCGTCTTCGTGGTGCACTGCCATCGGACATGGCCGTTCCGTCCAATGATCCCGGAGCGAGCAAATCGAAATCCGTTCACGACCAGGAGCTCCGTTTTCCTATCAGTCAGTATTCTGTGGACTGGCGGAATAAATGGGGAGTTAATACAGTTTTCTTAACTATATGTTATAGCTTGTTAAAGAAATTAAGAACCACCACCATAAGATTAAAACACTATCTTTAATTCAATGATTATGTTTCAAATGACTGCTTATAACTGAATTATCGACTGTTGTGACGGACGCCTTGCATCTAGTTTGGGATTTTTTTGGACATGCCCAACGAATTCTGTTGTTGTTCTGTTGTATCTTAGACTTGCAAAATTTATATTTTCCTATTTTCACCATTAGATTACCCCTTCTGCTCTGTGTCCATTCAACTGAAACTTAAAAGAATCTTTAAGTAGCCGTGCGGCAGAACATCATCTTTTTTCAGTCGAGCAGTAACTAAAGAAATCGAACGTTGTTGTAGATTTATTTGAAAAAAAATATAAATAAAATTACTATTCATAGGCATTCATGCAATGAATAAAAAAAAAATTTACGGAGACAGCTGCTTGAAGTAAACGACAAAAAGTTTTCATGATTTAAATATTTAATTGTTTGAGAAGCAGGAGATGGGTTTCGTGCAATGAAAATACACTGGGTGCGATACACTATTACTATTAAACTAACAAAGTGCTTTAAATTACAATTTAACACAATAACACGGGGTACAATCAATCGGGTACAGTTCCAGGACGTCTCAACTCCGGTGCGATCACATTCAATGTCGTCCTCGCCTCGAGCTGCAAACATCAGGGCTCTGTAGAAGCACGCTGTAGTGTGGGTGGACTTGTAAGTAGGTAGCGTGATGTCATAAGTGGCGTACTTGCGATTCATTCCACGTCCGTACTAATGACCAGATCCGACATATAGTATAAATTTAATTTGTTTTTGCAGCAGAACATTACCGATTACTTTATTTGAGTTAGCGAAAATAAAATTATAAAGCACGTTGTAAAAATCGCATTTTTTTTATTTCCACAAGATCAAAATGACATCTTAAAGAAAAAGTATTGTTGACAGTCTGTTTTAACTAAAATAAGTATAAAAAAACACTACAATTATGCTTTTATTCCCATAGGAATTCCAGCCGAAACCAGCAGTTCTCATTTATAAATTAATAATGCCATGGTTGTGTTCTAAGCCGCACCTCACGACTAGTTTTCCGTACGTAATGATAAAAGCTGTACATCTTGTCCTTGTTTTGGCAGAACATTGCCACCTCTCCTTGCCGTTGCCTAAAAGTTTCTTCTGCTGGGAAAATCTGTGTCCTCCTACTTGCAACATTATCTTTCCTCTGCTTGATAATACTTCTGTGACTGTAAAAAAAGAACATGTACACGTATATTTTAATTCTTTACTTTCTGAGGAAAACAATTTATTAAAATTATAAAGGTTGGTAATTACTATTAAAAAAAAACAAATTACGGTGGTAATTTTTTTATTTACCCCAAATAAAATGAAGTATAGAAAAAAAAACATTTTTTAAAAGGGGTTGGAAATTTGTATGAAGCTTGGCCTGCCCAATTCCCACCATTTCATAAACGTATGGTATTTATCAATAGTTGGTATCATTAGGTACTAAACAGCTTATGTATGAGACACAATCTTTTAAATTGTAATTTTTCCGAGATATAAGCTATCAAAGTTAGAATCAATTCACTGATGGCACAATCAGTACAACTTTGATTTTATTAGCCACGCAAAAAACATCAATAGCTCAATACCAAAAATAACAAACCAAACTCCAATACCCAACCCCAAGCCAAACAACACACCAAACCAAACCCAAACCACCAGCTCAAACCTCAATAGCTTGCATCAATACAAACCAGTATTGTATGAGACAAAATCTTCTAATGCGTCACATTTCCGAAATATAAGCTGTCAAAGTTGTGTTGATGTCAAAATCTGTATTTTTTAATTCATCATCATTTCAGCCGAAAGACGTCCACTGCTGGACATAGGCCTCCCCCAAGTGTCGCCACATTGACCGGTCCCATGCGACTCGCATCCAGCGGATCCCTGCAACCTTCACCAGGTCATCGGTCCACCTAGTGGGAGGCCTTCCAACGCAGCGTCTTCCGGTTCGCGGTCGCCACTCCAGAACTTTTCGGCCCCATCGGCCATCCGTTCTGCGAGCAATGTGCCCTGCCCACTGCCACTTCAGTTTGGCTATTCTTCGGGCTACGTCGGTTACCTTGGTTCTCTTGCGGCTGTCCTCATTTCTGATTCGATCACGCAAGGAAACTCCGAGCATAGCCCTCTCCATTGCCCTTTGGGTGACTTTAAGCCTTCTAATAAGGCCCCTTTGTGAGCGACCACGTTTCGGTCCCGTATGTAATCACTGGCAACACACACTGGTCATAGACCTTCGTCTTGAGACACTGCGGTAAGTTGGACGAGAAGATACCACGCAACTTCCCGAACGCTGCCCAGCCGAGTCGGATTCGACGATTGACCTCTTTCTCGAAGTTAGACCTACCTAACTGGAGCTTTTGTCCAAGGTAGACATAATCGTCTACAACTTCGAGTGTAGAGTCTCCGATCTTGATAGGAGTGGGTGTTACATGGGTATTCAACATGATTTTGGTTTTGTCCATGTTCATTTTAAGACCCACTTTTTCGGAAGCTCTACTAAGGTCATCGAGCATTGTACTGAGGTCCTCCATGGTCTCAGCCATGACCACTATATCGTCGGCAAACCGAAGGTGAGAGATGTACTCGCCATTGACGTTGATGCCTAGCCCTCTCCAGTCCAGAACCTTGAAGATATCCTCCAGTGCAGCGGTGAACAGTTTCGGAGATATGACGTCTCCCTGTCTTACACCTCGCTGCAGAAGGATAGGTTCTGAGGTCTGGTCCTGAAGTCGGACTGACATGGTGGCGTTTTACACTAATCGCCGCACTAAACGCCGTAATCTTTAATTATCTCATAAGTATTAAAAAAATATAAGTAATAGATTCGTTGACAGTTACTTAAAGAAATAAATATTATCTGGGGAAAGAATTGCAACTTTCAAATTTCAAACTAACATGATTTGATAAACTTATGCTAAGCCAACATTTTTTTTTTCTGTAATCTTCATGCTATAAAACGATAGACAAAAACATACAAGTATTGTTATTAGTTGATACAATTTATTTACATTACAAAAAAGAGTACGCATTTCGAACTAGGTTTTCTTAAAGTGCGTCTTCTCATGGTTGTGATCGAGACAAGACTTGACGATGAAGTTATCTTCAATCGTGACAACGAAGGCCTTGCAGTTAGTGCGGTACCTGACGGAGCAGCGCCATCTTGTTTTGCCTCCAACAATGCTGTCTTTGGAAAATCGGAACCCGCCTAAATACATCAGCAAAGTTCCCCTTTCTGTCTGGAAAACTGAAAAAAATAACAATTTGGTTACAAAATGTTTGAAGAAAATAATTATTGGTAAGTTAATTGAGTTAGGTACATCAAAAACATGTCCATTGATATAAGGTTAGGTATTCTAAAAATATTATGCGAGGAATGTTAACAGCAGAAGATACAGGTCAGATCTAAGTGTTAAACATTTGACATTTGCTTTCTTTTATTGTTTACGACATAAAATCTCTTCACCGATCAGTTTTCTCCTCGTTTGTATTTTAATAAAAACTAATAATATTTAGTGTAACATTTTATTTTCTTCTTTTAAATAGGTACAAAAATCTATGATTATAGTAAACAATTTCATATTAAAATCTTACTTATACTATTATAAATACGAAAGTTTGAATGGATGGATGTGTGTAACTCAATTACGCCAAAACGGCTGAACGGATCTAGACCAAATTTGGCACAGAGATAACTTACAGTCTGGATTAGCACATAGGCTCTCTCTCTTTTATCCCGGTAGGGCGATCCCGTGGGACATTTTTATTACCAAACTCCATGCGGGCGAAGCCGCTGGCATAAGCTAGTAGAAAACTATAACTTTCTTAGCCTATTATATTATAATCTTACTATAAAAACATTTATTTATTTAACTCAATCATTGTTCTTAACTCATGGTCTTATTTTATTATTATCACGTTAGAATCAACTAAAGACTCAAACATAGCCTATAAAGCTGATATCAAATTTTCTTAAACACATACTATACCTACTTACTTACTATTTAGAACATAACTGTTTTGTGCGAATGGTGGCGCCAGTGCGAATGCACGGTAATGTCTCTGAATTTGAGCATTCCCATTGTGTGAAAACAGTCAAAACACATTAAGGCACATCTCCAATTGATTTATTTATTGAATTCATAATTAAAAAAAAGAGCTTATGGTCCAGTTTGTAGCGAGCGTCTGTTTAAGAGATAATCGCCAGGCGATTATTGAACTATCTATGCCATTGCCAAATGCCCATTCATTTTGAAAATAGTTTCTTACTATCGAAATATTATCATATTACCAGAACTTGGTTGAAAAATAGTGCAGTATGTTGTCAGGACGGTGCTAGTGGACATATTCGAAATTGTCTGTGGAAATATTGTTGACAAAACAAGATGGCGGCTTTAGTTCTGTCTACAGCCACGCACCAAAAGAACCATGCAGCACTTTAGATCAAATATTGGTTTGGCAACATTGGTGATAGTAATCTCTGTGGAAGGACGGTCTCGAGCAGTCAAGAGGCTTAGCGGATACGTAGGGAGCTGAGCCTATTCTGTATTTCGTAGTGACTGACTGCGCTATCACGTAGGTTAGTTTGTATACAAGTTGACATTAAACTCGTGTAACAAAAAAATGGGTTCTTTATACAAAATGCAACACTAATCCGATCGAATCTCACGAAAGAGATGCTTTTTAGAAAAATTTAATAGTCTATTCCATACGAAAAGTTGATAAGATTGATGAGTGTTTTCATTACCTGAAATTTAACCCAATGATTTCCTTATGTCAGCCTGTATATTGCGGTATATCACCGTTATTCAAAATGATTGTGTTTCAAATAACTTTTCAGGATCTGGTCGTCGATAGTAGTGAGAAAAGCTTTACACTTCGTCCGGGATCGCACGGAACACTGCCATCGAATCTTCAACCCCGTGGTTTTCTCCTTAGAAAAGCGATACCCTCCAACCAGCAACATTACTGTACCTCTACTTGTCCTGTACTTTGTCACTGAAAACAATAAAGCAAGATTTTTTTTATTACAATACCAAGAAATCCCAATTAAGTCCTTCCTTATGCGTATGATGCAGAAATATCATCATACTATCAGGGGATAGGCAGAAATCACAAATCTCCACATAATAGTGTTTAATAAAACAAAAAAAAAACATTAAATCGTTTCAAATAGATAAGTGACAATACAATTTCTTTAAAAAATAATACATATATTTAATCGTATCGACAATTCAACATATACACAAAATTCAGAATGACACTTCATAATGTCAAAAAAAAAACCACTTTTGAAATTGAACACAATATAGCTGTCTGATTCTAAAAAGGTTGTTTCTAATGGTGGGTAACATCAGGCTCATTAATAAAAAAATAAAAAATAAATAATAAGCAGCCTATGAGCAGCCATGATTATGATCGTAATTAGCTTTGGTGTCCCTTTGTTGGTAAAGACGAAAGTTTGGCATTTGGTCTGCCCGTAGGTGGAACATTTCCATTTTGTTTTTACGCCGCGTATATTTTCTTGTACCAGTAAGAACCACTAACTTCTAGCATGATTACTACTTCTATTGTCAATAACGCTTTAACTAAAATCATAAACCATAACTAGGAGGTTTATTTTTTATTGGGTTTTGATGACAGACTAGATAAACGAAGCAGTCTTTGATTTTTACATAATTCTTTATATTGTCTGATTTTAAATTCTGCATCTTTACTACCATTATCAACACAATTCGAAGGATATTGAAGGAAGCTGCTAATCCATTATTCATAATGTATGCAAAAGCTATGTACACATAAGAAAAAATATATATACATACATGAGATGATGCGTACCTAGCTGGTATTCAATCTACTACTACTAGTTAGTTAGTTTTACTAGTTTTTCATAAATATCCCCGGAACTGTCATGGGATCCACAAAATGGTAATATAAAAAACCTTGAATAAAGCTTTCTGTGATTTTAATGTAATAGTATTGCAGTTGTATGTGTTGAAGGTGGATCTCAGTCAAATATGGTTACTCGAGTGTCCAGAAGGACGTCTTGTTTGTAGGTATATTTCTTTGGTACGCTCGATAGCCAAAATACCGTGATAGTATATATAACAAATGAGATATCAGTCGTGTTGACACTGTGATGGACAGAGGCTACTTGAACCTAAAAAAAACTTTGTCGCTGGTGCTAGTCTCTATCATGGGTGTATTATTGTGCCAACGTATGTCGTGTAGGGTTTCAAAGTAGAAGGCTCAATTAAACTAACCCCTGAAGCTTGGTTGACGGGTATGTAATGGGTACTTTTACACCCTGTGTGATGTTTAAAATGTAGGTACAGGATGGTTGTGTTCAAGATAAGTCTTCATTGTGTTACCGTCAATAGTAACAATGTACGCTTTACATTTAGTGATGTGTCTAGTGGAACACTGCCATCTCGTCTTGCAGCCAGTCACCCTGAACTTGTAGAAGTGATAGCCGCCAGCCTCTAACGCCCAACAACCTCTTTTTGTTCTTATCAGCATTACTGAAAGGGTAACTCAATTTTGTTATTGGTTAAATTAATATTTCTGATAATCCTATTGGTTCTCTGTTAAAACTTTGTATTTTTGAAGAATATTACAAAAACATATAATTCTTTAAAAAAACAAGAAACATCGGGCCATACTAAAAAAGTTTTTATTAATTTAATATTACATAGTTTTACATTTCAACAAAATAAGACAGATTTATCCAAATTTTATGCAGATCAAAAAATAAATCCAGATTCCACTACAACCAAAACCATAAAATTAAACACAAAAAATAACCTCATCCGAGCAAATAGTACACTGATAGCACATAACTGTGCCCGTACCACCACCTCCTAAAGAAAGAGATGGAGCTATACAAAATTTTATGCTCCGCTTAAAATCATACTTAGCGCTTCCTCCTTAACCAACCCTTGGTTAAGTATGATTGTGACCAAAACTTTTCTTAACAACTTTTCCATCGATGGTCGTGATGAAGGCCTTACATTTGAAGCGCTTCCTGTACCCACATTGCCATCTTATCTTTAATCCGATAGCCTTCTCCTTGTAGAAACGGAAGCCGTACGCCACCAGTATTGGGTTGCCTCTATTTGATATGTAGCTTGACACTAAAACAAATGAAAATAAATGTTATATGTTTAATAGTTCATCAAGGTAGGAAGAAAACCGTACCTCTGTATCTTACTTAAAAACCTGCCTAGATTCTACCTACATTCATGTTGTGCCACATATGGAAGTAAATGCACTTAGAAATATCATCAGTTTTGATTTAGCTGTTTAACAAACTCTGTATTAGGAAGAATACCGTTCAAATAAATACATGAAACTTCAGCATATGCGAAAGGACGCATTTGTTTTGTAGAAATATTATTATAAGTGTACCTTATTTAAGATTAAAGTAGGTACGTGTTGAAATCAAAAGTATTTTTTATTTAATTTTTTTAGTTGTAATTATGATTATGTCTAAAACTATTCTTAACAACTACTCCGTCGACGGTCGTGATGAAGGCCTTACACCTGTATCGCTTCCTGTACCCACAATTCCATCTTATCTTAGAGCCGACAGCCTTCTCCTTGTGAAAACGGAAACCATTCGCCACCAATATTGGGTTGCCTCTGTTTGATATGTAACTTGTCACTGGAAGTAAGTTAATTAATGTAGGAAGAAACCTATTTTCTTATACCATCGTTATTTTTCAATAGTCAATCTGTAGCTCTCTGTGATCACACTTTTTGTGTGCGCTGCATGGAATACCTCCTTATCGAGTATTTAGTCGGAAGGGAATCAATAAATCATGATTTTTATTAAGTATAAAACTACACAACTGGTTGTGCCGTGGGGAAGGATCTTGCAATGGCATTCCCGACTGCACAACTAGTTGTGCCATTCAGTTGGTCGGTGGGGAGGCAGTCGTCTGTCTGCCGCTCGGTATCCCACAGCTATTTTACTCCTCTGTTGGCACCACCCAGTTTTGGAGAGCAGGGTGTTTTCTATAAACCGATACCCAAAACTGATGTGAAATTACGATTTTAAAAATAGGGGTGGGCCTCCGTACATAAAACTAGGTTGAAAACAAAAACTACGTATAATAACTGTGTGGTGTCTCTAACGACAGTTTTTAAAAATGATATGGAGGTTCCTTAATTCGCTTCTTAAGTCGTAAAAATTGACCCTCCCCTCTCTACTTTCTAAAGTAAGAGGAGAAAAGTTCGGAAAAAATATGTAATTGTATAACGTAAAAAATGTTGCAGCGTAAATAAGTTTGAATAAGATTTTATATTTAGCTTTTGAGATACTGGACTTTATCATGAAACTGCGGCAGAATCATTAACTAACTATGAAAAAAATAGTTTTGCTGTTGAGTGTAAATTTACCTATGAATAAGCGTTAAAAATATTGTTAATTGTTTGTTGCTACTGAACCGTCTGTGTGCGAGTCCGACTCGCACCTAGCTGGTTTTTATTTAATTTTATTTATAATTTTTCCAGATATTTGTGATTTTCAGTGGAAAGTAAGACCGGGGACAGAATAAAACGAGAAAGTAAAAAATCATAAATAATGAACGTATAATCATACATTAAGTAATAAATTATTGAAGAATACCTAAACATTACTCCTGATTAAATACTGAATAAAAGATTCTCTATTTTATCCACCACCGATACCTAAGTAATATTTATGTTAGTAACCGTAGTGCGAGAGCTTATACTGATGAAATTAGTCGATACTACAAATACATCTTTAAACTATATTGTAACACTTATTTACTAAAACCCACCCTAAAACGTAATTAAATACTGCTATATAATAAATTTCAAACATATTTAATTTGATTTCATCCCCCGAAAAAAATTATAGCTCTCAATATGTAATCTCTTGCAACTAGCAACATCTATTGGGAAGCACCGTTTGTCATAATTATATCCATCGATTCGAGAAGAATTGCTTTCGATGCAACTTCTGAAAATGCAGGATAAGTCATGTCTCGACTTTGATCGTTACTATAATAAATATCATATCTCATAGGGAAAAGCAAGCTATACGGCCGATTGTTAATTGGAGTTACCCATAGCAGCTACCACACCGTCCATTTAAATATCCGAAGCCGTGCACAGTATCGGAATATTAAAATAACCTATATCTCTACGTACAGCAACGCCTTACGATCTAAGAATCATCGCAAATTTATTGCAAAAACGAGACATGTCTTAAATCTGGGGCCCGTAGCCCTGACAACGTTCGATAAAAAATTCTGAACTAGAATCTATTAGCAGTAGTGTGCGCTAGCGGGTCATGAAACCCCCACACTCGGACGATGGCGTTGTCCATCGTGTGCAGGGACGCTCTGCAACCAGCCTTAGCTTTGACGCACACCCATCTCGTTCTGTTGCCGTGTTTATTAACTCGGTTAAACCGGTACTGACCGATCATGATGACCGGGTTACCTCGCTGAGATTGCGCAAAAACAGGGTTCAGATCTGAAAACAAGCATTGTTTTAGTACCTGGTCGTGAGTGATTAAATGAATATACTCAAAATAATAAAAGGGAATACCATTATTTTTTACAAAAGCACCGTATCCATTCCTGATTCAGATGCCAATGGAAGAATGTAGCTAAGGAATCTCAAATAGGATCTGCCTAGTCACGTGCGTCTGAAGACGCTGGTATTTTCAAATTAGTGTTGCGCGTTTGTTTTACTAAACACACCTTGCCAAGAGTTAATCTGAAAGACGGCTACTATTGACCACAATGGTAGGTAAATCAGCGAAAAAAGTTAAAAGGAAAATGGGGCCACCGGACAACACTTCAAATAAAAGATACAATTTGAAAAGGATAATATTTTTGTGTTCACCAAAAATCTAAAGGTACATCTATGTATGCATTTCTAAAATATTGATCTTAAACCCGTTTAATTGTTTTACTATAATTAAACTACTCGGCCAACAAAATATGTTACATGAAACAAATTCCAAATTAACACCAAGATATAACACTTTTTTATTGTAGTGCGCTGCAAATATTCTATTGTAACAATAATTATTTTATTCTTCCCCGAAAAATACTGATTGTGCACCAAATATTCCTGAATGGTTAGGTTAGGTTTTTTTTTTTTTTTTTAAATGAGTTTTTTACCGCAGACATCGCTCCGCGCTCTTTTTTACCTAAATTACATTGTTTGCTTATTTTTTGGGTATACCAGGTTAGGTTAGGTTAGGTATCATTTTTTATTAATAAAGCTACATTGGACATTAATTGGTGTTTGATTCAAATACATTTTGCAGTGCATTATCTGAAGTAAAACTAAAAAAATAAATGCTTGTTTTTAAAATTAGGTGTATTACTATTTTTACAAATTTGCAACAGTTGTTAAATAGATGCTCGTTATGACATATTTTAATGAACATATTTTGGTGCACATTCAGTATATTTGGTGGAACACAGGCAAAATTAGGTAAATGAAATGGGAATAAATTGAAGTACTTTTAAATACCATCCATTTGAAAATGGAATATTTACTAATATTACCTATAGTGTAACGTTTTATGAATACAAGTAATAAAGCGTAAACTCTATGATTATGTTTGATTTCAATGTACGGCTAATGCTACACCTAAGGTACAGTATAACTTATAAGCCTATGTTATTTATTTGTGACACAGCAAAAAAATCGTGAAATCAATTTATTGAATACTTACAATGGTTTATGAAACTTGAGTATACAGTGTAAATACTTAAAATAATGTAACTACTAGAATACAACATATTAAAATATTTAACATACTTGAAGTTTGAGAAGAGAGAGAGAGTGTGTAATGTATGACATAAAACAGATAGTTTAATATCACTTCAAATAACGTTCACATGATATAATTTTCATATGCTATAAAAACAAATCTCTTAATTTCATGTGATCTAATGTTATTTTGAATACAACCTTCTTTTGCTCTAATAACATTTAGTATAATTTTCAATAAAGATAATTCTATTTTTATATAACGTTCAGTTGACCAAATTTTCATATTTGCTCATTTTCAGCTATAACTATGTAGTGAATAAGTAAATATCAGGAAACATCATAGTGTTATAACCGCATCTAACTCAAATGATTCACCAACTGCCGCCGAGCGAAATCCCCTGTATTGACAGGGGATTTCGCTCGGCGGCAGTTCCGCGGCACGCTCGCTTCGCTCGCTCGCCTTCGCGCGCTAATGGTCACTGGTCTAACATAACCTAACCCAAATGATTCAGTAACAGTCAGAAATTAGGCTTTTAAAATCTAATCAGTTTTTGCAAAAATATACAAAACAAAATAGTCGTTTCTAAATTATATTAAACGTTACTTATAGATTTTCAATATTATAGTAACTTAATATTATACTAATTGACTATAAATTCAAATGTGCATTAAAGAAAATGTTCAATAAACCATATAAAATTAAGTAGTTAATAATTCATTAATCATTTCATCGTTACTGATACTGATACTGTTAGCCTGCGAAATCCCACTGCTGGGCAAAGGCAAAGGTCTCCCCATGGCTTCCAGTTGCTACGATCCAGGGCTAATGTAGTTTGTTTTGTCCAGCTGACGAGGCCTGCCTTCTGGCTGTGTCAGGGCTACAGAAAGTGCTTATTTTGGCCCACAGCTCATTGGGCATTTATCGTTTTATAAAAAAAAGTATATTAAATGCAATTCGGTCATATATATGATCATTAAAACTTTTGTTATTATTTCAAACGTTACACACCCATAAAATTGTTACATGGCAGTTTTTAATACAGTAATAAGAATAGTTTTTAATTGTTTGTTTGTTTTTTTTTAATACAAGTAAAAAGTATTACTAGCACAGGCAAAACTTAATGGTTATGTTTGCCAAGAGTCTTGACGATGACACTGTCAACAGTAGTAATGGCTGCAGTACAGCCGTTCTTCTTCTTGATGCAAGTCCAACGAACCTTGGACCCCCAACACGCATGTTTGTTGAACCGCCACGGCCCTATTTGTACTACGAGGTTCCCGCGTTGAGATAAGTCAAATGTTGGCTCTGATTGCTCTGAAATATATCAGAGATATTACTATCTTTTGTAACATTTTAATTTTGTGATAATTTTCATGTAAAATAAACTTACAAATTCTGAGATAGCTACCTTTAATAGAATCATTCACTACTAGCCTGCACTGGGTAATGATAATACAGGAATAATAAGTGAAAAATACAAATTATTTAAATAACTTTATTTATAAGGATTACAACATTTTATATAAAGTGAAATACAGATCACATGAAATATAATAACTATATTAAAAATGGAACTTTGATTTTCATGTCTAGCCAATATCTTTTTTCCTCATAAAATAAATAGTAATCGCTTTAAAAAAAAATTATGCCCACTTTACTCAAACCTAGACCAGATAAGATGAATTAAAATGAATATTTTCCATTGAACGTTGTGCTAATGTGTCCCTGGCACAAAAAGACAAAAAAAAAATACGTCAACCACCGAAATAATACCCAAACCACACAATTATTCTATTGTTTTACTTAAACCTCCTGTACTACTCTGTGTTTTTATACGATCACACCTTCATCAATATAATCATTACTTTTACCTTAAACCTAAATAGTTACGAAACCCCTAAAATTGTTAAAAGTCTTACTAAAAAGCATAATTTACAGTGACATTTACTTGGACACATAGAAAATAATGCCAAAAATTTAAAGATTCGAATATATTCTTTATTCACCAAACTTTGATAAAATCTAATTTAGACATAATTTTACCTATGAGAATTAATAAACCTACTCGTATTATAAAACAGAGTGAATTTTTCAAGTGGGCGTGGTAGGCCAAATCCAAAACTATTGGGAGTGTTTTAATCAATTTTGATGAAAACTAAAATAAACAAACTGCTTCATTGGATTTTTGAAAAATCAATATTCCTAGCCAGGAACCGAACCCGTTGATTTTGGAAAAAAAAACACACTGTATTATTAGACTTTTCGATAGGGTCGCTATTAGGGATCAAATTCTTTATTTAAAAAAACATCCAATGATGCAGTTTTACGTTTCATGAAAATCGGGGTCGAGATTCCTTTGGTATTTTTCACTATTCCTCATAGTTTCGGATTTGGCCATCCAGGCTCACTTGAAAAATTCAGCCTGTATAGTTTTTTTTACGCAACGCGATTTTATTTTTTTAAATCGTTGCCCCACACTTGGAATGTCTTCTGTATCGTGGGTGCTCTTACAGACATTCAGAACAACTCCCTGTCTCTTACAAATATTTATTCCGTGCGGGGATTGATTTTACTTATTAATTGATTTAGTATTCCGACAGCGGCTACAGCTAAATACTATAATCCATTGTTCATAGACGTACTATTTCTTATGACATAACAGTAACAATAAAGCAATTACAACTATGGTTTAATATGGTAGCAACTATGAGTTTTTTTTGTCAAAATACAAAACTAGATTCTCAATCTGTCGTACGTGGCCACAAAAACAGGAGGATCTTAAGCCTCGGGCTATAAGGCTGATCACATTGCGAATACTAGACAAAAAAATTGGCAATCACGATGTCCAAACAGCAAAATTATCAAAATAGCGTACTAAAACACTTAGGAAATCATCAATGACAGCCATTGTTTATGATACCTATGCTAGGTATAATATAGCTACAGAAAACAACAATATAAAACAAACATTTATTACCGATCATGGTATCATTCAAGTTTCATCCATTACTTTGTTCTAAAACCTTTGTATATTCACTGTCTAGTATCCACTACAGTATGGTGGTATACTAGTGGTTGTGCCATCCATTGAGTTTGACCAGCCTATCGTTGACAGTGACAGCAACGCATCGACAACCACAGGTCTTCCTTGCCGTACACTCCCACCAGGTCTTCACACGTCGTTCCAGCTTCTTGGTAAACCGATACCTGCCCCAAGTTATGATAGGGTTGCCGAACCTTGTAGTCCCAAATATAAGAGGATTTACTGATGCCGCTGAAACATAAAAACGTAGTTTATTCTATGCTTATGGTTCGCATTAACATTTTAAATTAGGTAGGTATATAAATATAAAAAACAAAAGAGTACGCAATACGGAGTGGGAAAATAATTCATTATTTTAATTTCTTACTGTTTAATAATTAACAATATCATAACGAAAACTACACTAAAACAACAAGATAATTTTATGAAAGCAATTTATTTTCTGAATTTAAAAAAAAAACTTAAATCAAACAAACAAATTTGTAGCATTATTCTAGGTACACTTTATAACACACACACTAGTTATGTTAGATTTTGGGATTCCGTGCCAAAACAGTAAAGTACGGATCGCAGTTCACCGCTGGACATAGGTCTCTCCGAAGGTGCACCACAACACCAGGTCGTTGGTATGTTGTTTTAAAATGGGATCACTTACTAGGTCAAATGATTTTCCTACCAAGGTACGGAACCCTCGATGTACGAGTTCGACTCGCTTTTTACCGCTTTTTTTCTTAATTCATGAGTATGTCGAATATTCATTCTAACAATATTTTCACCCTCAGTGATTATGAAAGAGTTGCATCGCTCCCTGGTCTTGATGCAGATCCATCGTCTGTACTTCCCCAAGTCCTTCATCAGCTTAAATCGGTGGCCAGATAGCACCAGTAACGGGTTCCCACGAGTGCTTGTGGCAAAGTAATATTCTTCTGTATGCTCGGATCCATCGGAGTCCGCTCCTGCAAAAATGGTGGAGCGTCAAACACTTAGGTTTCATCGAAATGGCTCTCATGTTTATAATTATTGCGCCCTATTATAATTATTTGATTATTTTGACTGCTGTGACCAGACCAGTGCTGATCTTGTTTGTTGTAGATGTTTAGAAATGATTTTTAGAAAAAGCTAACAATTTCGGAGAGACGGAGTCAAAAACTACACCATTTTAGTTGCTCTTGCTCTTGTCTAATCCTAACTTTAATTTCAATCTGTATAATTTTGTACATTCTTCACCATCACGATCTCATTGTCGAGGGTGCTGATGCGAGCCAGGCACCCAAACTTGTTGCAGAGATAGAATACCCCGCGCCGCTTGCTTGATGCTATTAGTCCTTCGAGAATTGCATCCCGTTGAGGCGTTGTACACAAGCACAGTTGTCCCTTTCGTCGTCCTCATAAATAAAGCTGAAAATATATTCACGGTAGGTAATGATTTTTATATGAATTTGCACTCAAGTTGTGTAGCTGGCTAAAGTTAGGCACTGCAAGACAAGTCTGGGAGCCAACACAAAGTGACATTCTATCAGCGTTGACGGATAAGTCAAAAATTATTTAGATTGGAAACGGGATATTTACCATGTTTACTGTTTCTTTTGAGTTCCCGATATTTCGGCGCTGTTGCAAGCACCATGATCACGGATAATAATGTTAGTGACCATGATAGTTTAAAATCTTAAGTCAAAAATATCAATAGGTACATTAATTTTTGACATAAGCTACCGAAACTGTCCGAAACAGCTACAAAGCATAAGACATCCTTTTGTAAGTCGTTGTAGAAATAAGAAACAATTGGAAAGTGGGCTAGTGGTCGCGAGCGCTATTTCTGAGCATGGGATCCTAAGTGTTATTGGGTTTTCCATCCGGAATTTCTCGTAGCCACGGACTCTGGATTTGTGCGCGGTTGATGGCAATAGACTCGCCCCCTATTAAAAATGTTGGTGTACTATTATTAGGTACCTACAATTCAGCCTAATCCTTCGGCGTGTACAAGTGTGATTTTATGCTAAGCTCACTGGTTTCTTACATGCCTTCAAACTTACCCAAGGGTTGTGATCGACGAGCAGCATGATTTGAATCAAAAATTCAAACAGTTAAAGTCTTCTCATCGAAACAACAGTCTACTTACATGTTTACAGACACGATCCTACCACTAACACTATGTTATTAAGCTACTAAGATCCTATTACCAATGATTAGTATCAAACACACAATATAATCTTACAAATTACTTATGATGATTAATTTGTTTGAATACAAAAATTATCCATATATTTTAACGATAAATGAAAATTAGTATCATAATAATTACGTATTGCTTGCTCTAACATAAAAATATTGTAAAATTTTGCATGTCTTCTATATCTGACTATGTATTAGGAACCTCAACTGATTTTAAGAGCAAAATGTACCAATACTTATTGCAAATAAATGATTATGATTATGATTAAAATATTGATGACATAAATTCCATAATCAAACTTCTTTAATTTATTTTATTGCACTTGTTTGGGTCTAGGTAGGAAGTACCTACTTAGTTGACTAGACATGACTACACAATACCTACCTACTGTGTATTATCACTATAGCAAAATTATGTGCACACGTAGTATTTCAGTTTTACAATTGTAAAACTCTCAAATAGATCTGGAAACTAACGTGCGTTCAGTTTATTTGTGAACTTGTTGTTTTGCACGTTTTGCTGATCGGTGTTAGTAACGCCATCTGTTGGTGAGTAGGTGGAACAATTCCAATTGCAGTACCATCCAACTAATGTAGCATAAAATACAGAAGATTTAGAGATACAGATGAATTGCGGTCAGTTTAAATAAAAAGACACGTTAAAATCACGTAATGAAATATAGGTTTATTAATACAACAATATCCATGACTGCAAAAAATATCAGTCTCTTTAGATGTCATGATTAAATTCTGTAAGATAAATGGCATAAACGAACACAACGGACTAAGTCACACGACCGGCCGTCAGAAGTGTTTAGCGTACTTCAAACAAGAGTCTCTTGATCTGAGGTTTTATAGTCAAGACTGAGGTCCGCAAATCATAAATAACTGACCAGTTAACATCTTGAAAACTGAACGGTTTTAGCCGGTAAAAAAATAATATATCTGTTGTGTCTCTCGTTCATTACATGCGTAAGTCAGTGCTTGTGACAGTACCTGGTGCACAGCAGTTCCATGTCAATAGTCACGGCAGTCGCTGGGCAGCCTCTCTTGGAACACCTCCACGAAACCCTGGCCCCTGAAGAGTACTCCTTCCTAAAGCTGTAGCCTTCTACGAGCAAGTTCGTGGAACCCAGTCGGTTCGTTGCGAATCGTACACCTATACATAAACGAAATTGTTTGTGTATTTAAAAAAAACAAAATACATTAGGTACCTACTGTGGTCAAGGGAGAGCATTAACGCCGTCGGTATTAAACTTGACCTTGTCATATCCAGTGCACCTAGGTATAGCTTAACACGTTACATGCGGCAGTGATTTTTCTATTCTTTCCATTCCTACAGTACACGGCGTTGTACACCTGGTCATAAAACTGTCATTGTACCGGTACAGGGCATATTAAACCCTGTAACGTTTAAGAAACTTAAATCCTTTTTTTGGCTTCATGTAAAAATATATATGATCTTTTGGCTTTGAATATTAACAATAATGAATTTATTGACATGAACCTGAAGGCGTACGTCAACAGCTTGTTTTGTTTAAAAATTATAGCTATAATAAAATACAGGGTCTTATGCACCCTGTACCGCACTGAATAAGGGAAGCTTTTTGCATATTTTAGGGATGAGAAATAAAAATATCGATAGTTTCATTAAGTTTTAATATAAGAGAAACGGAAAAACTACATTCATTAATGTTTTTCATTGAAACAGTCCAAACAGAAGTGTCTTTTACATACCACACATTCAGTAATAATTTTTTTGACTTTTCTGTCAGCTTGGCGACTTGTTAAATAGGCTCGGAGTTTTTCATAACATCCGACACAATTTCTCTTCTTTACACCTTTTATCAAATGATGTTTATCTGGTTTCGGTGCGGGTTCTGAAAAGATAAATTTATTATTAACGATTTTGCCTGTGTATGTGGTGAGTACGCACGCGCGTGCGCGTGTGTGTGTGTGTGTGCGTGGGGTGTGTGTGTATGTGTGTGTGCATTTGTGTCTTCGGCTACATCGAAATTACCTGTATAATTGTCAAAGTCCTTTTCTGGAAAAGCTTCGATAAATTTCTCCGCAAATTGTAGCTTTGGTATTTTATTCCCATTATTTATTGAATTATAGACAATCCAGGCATTAACAAGAGATGTACCAAATAATAGTTCCATTATTACTTTCCTCCACCACTTCACTCCTTTTTTTAATGTTGTGTAATATGAAGACATTTGGTTACTGAAATCTATTCCTTTTTTAGTTTTGTTGTACATGGGCACACATCCTGGTTTCGCAATAGGTTCGTTAGTGCCTCGTTTTTTTTTCCTGTATCTATTAGCTTGTCGTCGTGGTTTTTGCAGGTAGTTAGCATTAAAACTTGTCTTTTATCAACCCATTTCAGTACTTTAACTCCTTTTTTGTTAATTTTTCCTATAATGTGGACCTTCTTTATCTTTGATAGAGTAACTATCTTTGGCATATGTTTTCTTCTTACGTTTAAATTTCCACATATGAAGGACTTTTGTGATAGGGGTATTTCTGCTAGATTCAACGAAGTATAGTCATTACGACTACTATTACGATTCTCTCTTTACCTGTTACATTTTTTCTCAAACGCAGCACTACATTTTGACTATGATCGACTTCTTTTTTCTGATCTTTTTTACCTGTATAAACCTCTATTCGGTAAGTATAACCTTCCTTCCTTGGGAGTGCAAAGCTTATAAAGTTCTACACCATACCGATGAGACTTATTTTTAATTTATTGCCGGAAACCTAATCGTCCTCTCTAGGGTATGATTGTTTCATCAATAACTAAATATTTACCTGATTTTGATATTTGCTGAAAATTATCAGTGATCATTGAAAACATGTCTCTGATTTTAAGTAGTTTGTCGGTTTTATCATCGTTTAAAACATCACTGACATGCTAGAATTTTAGTAGTAGTAAAAATCGGTCTCTGGTCTTTGCCAAACTATATAAATTCGTTTCTGTATAATTTGTTCTTGCTCCAATACAAATTAATATTAGGAACTTTACACAAACCCATTGCTATTAAAACTGCCATAAATGTTTTCATTTCCTGAAAGCTAGTTTCATTCTACTGTTTCATGCGTGATTTAAACATGGCGTCGGATTATCAAGTCTGTCATTCATAGGTTGCAAAAAAATTGGTAGTATGGATGTGTGGAGATATTGCTTGTCCATCAGAACACGAATGGGTAGGGGTAGGCGTTGCTAATACTTCTACTTTCCGAATAGTGTTTTTCTTCAAGTGGCTTCTGTCAACGGGATCGACGCTATCGACACTCTGAGCTACTACTTAGGTTATATTCCACACAGGATGACAAAAGAAAAAAAAACAGCACTATTTAAGCAGGATATAATCACTCATAAAGTAGTACTCTATATTTAAAAACAAAGATTTTATAAACAAGGGAAATATTAAGTATTAACATGTAGGTAAATAACTATAAATAGAATAAACGTAGATATAATAAGGCTCATACAACTAGGTATAATTATTACTTAAAAAATATCACCGAATTACGTATCGTGTTGAATTATCACTGAAAGCGAAGCTTATATATAACATTTCGAAATATACATACATTTTAGAGATCAACAAATTTAAGAAACATTCGATTTCTATAACAATATAGCTAGTCTGATATTAAGTAAACGTCACTCTCCACTGATGCGTATCGTTACAAGATAAATAACTCATTCTAAGACCATAAATTAATATTCGAGAAACATTTAATACCATATAACTCATAGTCTTCGGGCGTTATAAAACGATATAGTGTTTTGTGTTGGACTTATTCCCACTATTTAAATACTTAAATTGTATTACGATGGAAATAGGACTATGAAAGAGCCTTGACAAGACCACAGAGGAATATTTTCCTCTACACTAGAAACCAGAACACAAATCCTTTGCTGCAAAATATTTTTCGCATATTATATTATTTTAATGCTTTAGTGTCATCCACAATAAGCATAATAATTTGCAATTTAACAATCCGGTCCCGACACGCTTCAGTGAACAGGGGCTCCATGTCATACGATTTATTGCTCAATATATTTCTTCTTAACTTACAAAGGATCCTTTTTGTCCTCAGGATTAGGGGGTCGCGCCCACAGGTCCGTTTTGGGAAGTATTCTAGGGAAGTTGAGGGCATGGAGAGCTAGAGCTGCTACAGTTGGGGAAGAAATAGGGGAAGGAAGGATAGCCGAGGACAGTCCCGAGAAGTTGGCCAGACCTCTGGGACGGAGTTGTACGAAGGCGCCGTTACCGCAACGCGCGTGTGATGGAGGTGCGTGGTTGTGCTTGTCAGTAGACGCCACGAGTTTCCCCGATATCAGCCGAACCCGCGCTCTGCACCCCATGTGCTTCGACGAACAGTAGAAGAACCGTCCGCCAACTTGTGAGTACGTGTAGCCGCGAAGCACGAGGATATATTTCCCCTTCTCCGTGGGTATAAACTGGACGTCTGTAACAAGTGCACCTACATTTAGAAACTATTCCAGAGACCTCGATTGAACAGCCTAAAAGCTCTTGTACCAGAATTACCACTTTATGTATTATATCTATAATAGAAACTTTATGAATCTCTGAAATATGTCTGCATGAGTGAACAAATTGGATAAAATTGACGTAGGTAGGTATTGACTCGTATGAAACCATTCTACCTGCACCTAAAATTAGACAAAGATAATATACTATATACTAAAAATGATTCAAGACTTCGAAGTATATTATTTATCAAATGCAAAAATGACTCCGACCATTTTTACGAATCATCGACCTGAAGAGACTCAATGGTCACACACAACACTCAATGGTCTGAAATCGCGTACTTGGGACTTGCGTAGTAATCGAACACGGAAAAGTTGCTTCATTCTCTCTGCGTGGTAGAGAATCTTCCAAGTCTACACGGATATACGGTATAAAGTTAAGCGCTGTTACATTAAAAAATACAGGCTTAACGTCAGCTGTATACTGCTTGTTTTAACATATTTATTACATGAGATCCACCTAACACACAATTACACAAACACTGCACTGCTGTTTGCTTTTTTTATACATAATTAACAATTAAATAATAATGAACACGAAGCAACCATCCTTCTTCGTGTCACTGGCACGGCACTAATTAAATCAACGTCCGAAAGGAACCGTAATCAGCTTTAACGCGCCATAGATTTTACATACTATTGGCCTTTGTTGTTTCCTTGGGATTGGCACACTGCTTTTACACAGAGATGACTGTTTTTGCAAGCAATCATTGAGGACATGAAGCAATCGTTGAGGGATCGCTTCTTTGGTCGCCTGAAGAAAGTATTAAATAGCTTCTCGGCGGAAACGAGGTGCGCGCCTGCAACGGTTGGCTCATACCGGTTTTAATGTACTCTTTCGGTACACTCATGGATTCCGACCGAACTCGACGCTCGGAATAGGAGGGTTCGTTAACTGCTAACTACAAACCGCATGCATTACCCACGACCATCAGTGATAAGACTTTCGAAGAAGAGAGAGAAGAAGAGTTTCGAAGGTTTTTAAATGTGAGGACCCTCGACAACCGTGAGGTGTGGTGTCTCAGGGAATGTTTTTAAAAGCCGAAGTGGGTATGCACCGATGTGGTCGCAGCGGACAAGGGACTCACCCCGCTGTCCATGGCTAAAGAGACCTAGCGCAAACTGGTAGAGCTTATTACCAATGACTGCAAGAAGATATAACAAGACAAGGACCTTGACGAGTGCTTCTACCGGGCTCTTTCTGGGCCCAATATAGATTTCCCGGCGTCCGCACCCTGGCTACGTTTCGGTGACCTTCTCTTTTCTTTTGTCTGTGCAATTATGGTCACAGTTATCTTGACGATGACGTATTATGAAGGACGGGGCGGTTGACATGTATTGTAGTGCCCGACCCAGCTCTTGAAAAAGACTATGTCACGCTGTACTAGGCTCGGTCTATCATTTCAGACAGGACTATCGTTGCCAATAAGCCTGAACATCGTGGTGAAAGATCAGTCTGCGCGCCGCGCAATGATAATTGATGTTTCCATCCCGTATGACGTGAAATCTGTGAAAGAAAAACCAATAAAATATCTCGACTTAGCGTACGTGGTTATACAAGTGGAATGTGACCTCAGCTGTCATTGTGCCAATTGTTGTCTAGACCTACATCGGTCGAGGCTATCGCTAGGTGATTAGATCAAGGGCCTGATTTAGAAAGCCGTACTCTTCGATACGGCTCGCATTGTGACGAGGTTCCTGTATCTGGAGCCCTAACCACTGGAAGCTTGGACTCTGCTGCCAACATCGAAAGACCACTACTAATTTTGTTTCAAAATATTTTAATAAGCATTTTTAAATATTATTAATGTGTTAATAAAGTGAAAACAAATAATATAAATAATTTTGTTTAATTTTTCTCCAATGTTTTTCAAGGATACAACATAAGCGTCATACTACGGGGGTAACTAGTACATAGTTGTGTTAATCCAGGTTATAAACTACATATATGTGTGCCAAGTTTCACCCAAATACGTTCGTAGTAGTTTTTGCGTGAAAGGGTAACAAACCATAGCCATACATACATCCATTCTCACAAAGTTTTGCATTTATAATAATAGTAAAATAAGACAACATTTCCCATGTAATAGGGGCGAGCCTATTGCCATCGACCGGACACAAATCCAGACTCCGAGACTGCTACTGAGAAATTCCTGATGGAAAAACACACTGCCCGACCTGGGAATAGTAATATTTATCCGTCGTACGTCCCTTTTTTTGCCTATTAGCCTTGTTTTGTTCTATCTCCTGCTGATATGGAGCTTCATTGTCTCGGCGCTTTTCTGGTGGTTGCCACTGTTGACTGACGAAGATATATTATGATATGATAGACTGGATTTATTCATCTTATTGTACAAGGAGTCGGACACTTTTCGGTGCGCGAACGCGAACGGTGCGTACCAGGCACGTGCGTACTAGGCACCGTCATCGGCGTTACTAGTTTCTGACTATACAGGATATTAGAGGTCGGATTCACACGGTGTATTTAATACACGCCGACGACGCGCATTTCACGAACGCGCGTTTGCGGTGCATGCAGTTGATATCCGAAAAGCAGATAGTTGCGTTTGTTTCTATTCAAATCACCATCACCTTTGTACTATTTTTCTGTTTCTTTCTTCTTTTCTGTAAGTAATTTATTTATTTAACAATTTATGTACACACTGTACATACATACATGGTTACATAAATAAATGTCCTAGAACCAAACGTTCGAAGACATATGTACATCTACCAACCCGCACTGGGCCCGCGTAGTGGATTATTACCCATTCCTTCTCGTAGAGCAGAGGCGTGTGTCAACGTTATCAGCTGATATAGAATACTGCCCTGAGGTACGCCAAAAATCAATGGCATTTCGTTGCTCATCCTCTTATCAACTCTAACAATAAGTAGACCTGGAATAATAAAAGGGGAAGACCGTGTATTCCAATTTTTCCAGGTGACGCAATAAGTGAGGGACAGAAACTCTGTCAAAGACCTTTGCCAAGTTTAAAAACACCATAAAGCATTTCTTTTCTTACCCAAGGTGATAATTACCGAGCAAACCAATTCATGCGCCTCGTGATTACCTTGCCGGAACCCAAACTGAGAAAATGACACAAAGTTGTTAGCCTCGAGCAAGTTAATCACCCTATTAATTAGGCACTCCAGAAGTTTTGAGAGCATTGGAAGAATAGGGATGGAAGTAAAGTTGTTTATACAGTCCTTGACTCACTTTTATGAATCGATTTTACGACTACGAATTTAAACGCCTGCAGATATTTTCCTGTTGATGTAGCGAAGTTGCAGATGTCGGCATTAGTGACGGAGAGAACGTGAGCATATCTCTTTAGTGACCGGCACGGAACTTGGTCACTTCCGATAACACAACTATATCTTAATAGTTCAATGAGTTATAGAATCTCAGAGTCGTCTGGGAGAAGCATGACCTAGGACTGAAGAGGGGCGCGACTGCTGAGCCTAGAATCGAAGTAGGACATTCAATTTCTCAGTTTTAGCCCGAAGTTTGGAAGTTGTACCACTAACTTCTTCTTCTTTCGTGTGGTTAGTGCCTAACCTGGTGTCAGACTTTTACGCCGCCCATGGGCCTCTGACTTGACTTTTACATGCCATCGAGAAATATCTCTGTGGCATGCTGGTTTCCTCACTTGCAAAAACAACAAAATGTTGAGCGCAAAAAAGAAAAGAGGTTTAATGGCAAGCTTTTATTAAAAATCAGACAACAAAAAATTAAACTTATATAATCCAATTGAATGCATTGATAGGAACAATGTTTTATATAACGATAAGTATTAACCATTAAGTGCGCTTTTCCACGCGTACAAATATAATATTTACACGCATTATTGAATTAATGGAAGCGCATTTCCCTATCTCTATTTCAAATACTAAGATACAGGGCCTTATTCAATAAGCTGCGAAAGAAAGAGAAGAGAAACGATTTTTTTGTTTTATTGTCATTCATCACGTCTCTGAAGTTGCACAAGCTAATTATATTTGACCCTGAATAAATGGAGCAATGATGTACTAATCATGCATAATTAACATACATTTAATGTACTTCCTAGCGTGTCGATGGCAATTTTTTATTAAAAATAGCATGTCTCTGAATAAAGTTACTAACTACTACTTTTACTAGGTCAGTACTTTACATTATTACATTTCGTTATCTTTAGCTAACTATGAAAAACACTAAAAATATTTGTTCTATAGTTATTCTTGAAATAATATGACAAAATAAGCGTTTTATATTTGTTCGGGACAAATATATATTTCATAATATTAGTCATGTATCATTTTTTGTAAACTAACACTGACAAGAATCGTTGCATATTAAATAGTTGAGGCACTTCAATGGCATTTATATATAATAATCTTATACTTAGTTAAATTAATTATCTAATAAAATACAATAAATAGTTCGTTTTACTCACAACCCTAAAAGGAACTAAGGATTTCAATAATGTTCTAATTACCTTGGAATAACATTTTTGAAACCATAAATAATAAGTATTTTTCCACCATAACAGACAATCATTGCATTTGTCATGTTACAAAATCAAATAAAAATTGCGAAGCGACTAGGTACAGAACAATATTTATTTATTTATTAATAACCAACTTATATTGACAGCGCCTATACAGCACTCGACAAGTTATTGGTTGATAATAAAACATAATATAGGAATAATATATATACTGTCTTTTTCATGATTTATTTCATATAACAATTTTATAAATCTTAACTTTATAAGATAAAAACTTAAATTAAATGTGATGTCACTGGGTTGTCGATTAATTAAAACTAATATAATACTTAATTAACTTTTATGGCCGGTGGCTTGGATGACGTCTTATAGCAAAAATAAAAAAAATATATATTCATAGCTATTTAAAAAATACTTAACGTAACCCGTTAAATGGCCGGGTTGCAATGATGTAACAAAATTGCAGCCTAATTGAGTAACATTCTCATAATAGCCTTGACTGTTCAAGAACATCCATACTCCATAGTGTTGCATTAATTGCTATCATTAAAACGGGTACACCATAAGGGGCCATGAATGGACAGTGGACACACTTAAGTGATCTAAATATCGATCAACAATAAATTAATCATTATTTGTACTAAGTCCTATTGTCGCGCAATTCTCTTTGGTACACTAACATCTATTTCTTAGACATAATTTCTTCTACAATCCAAAAATATCCCATATCTTATATAAATAAGTCTTGTAAAAAAGTTTTAAACGTAAGCCGCAATTCAATGCAAGCTATGTGGCGTTTCTGCAATTTTCTTGGACGTAAGCTGCTTATTTCAAGTATCTTGCAATCAGACAAGGGCACGGCTCGTTATAGTGTAATATCATCTTGCATGCAAATTTATTTTCAATTTGTTAGTTATTTCAGTGTGCAAGTTAACACTTTCACTATGCAAGACTCTTGTAAGATGCTACGACTTAGTCCAAGAGCTTACTGCTAATCATTTGAACAATGATGTAACGCAATTTCTAGATCATAGAACGAATATAATCGGCCGCGAAATGGTTCCCCATGGTCCCCTTCAAATTCATCTGTAAGAAAAATAAATAAAATAATTACTTAATTTGAAAAAAATCTTTAAACACTTAACTTGCTATATTTAAGAAAAATTATAAAAACAACAAACATTTTTTTTTTTCAAAAGTATATTATTATACGTACGTATATTTTTTACAACACTGGGTATATCATTTTCCTACTCAATTAACACTATAATAAATTAAATAATATCTTCTCATTTCAAACGTTACAAAAACACAAGATTATTTCATAACATTTAATTTTAACGAATACTACGGGGATGTATCAAAATGCTGTACTTGACGATAGGAAGAACTACAATTACAAAATTTTATATTTATTCTGAAAATTTTCAGGGACACCTTAACAGATTTTACAGGATAATTACGACATAACAGAGTAATCACAATTTTTCAGTCAACATTTTAAACTTAAGAAGTTATTTTTAACACTATTTGAGTATTTGTTCTTTAATAACAAACTTTTTTTATTTTATATGAAGTAAAGATATACATGAGACTTTAGTTTGTATAGGTAATATTTAAATTTCAACGTCGTTATTAACAATAATATAATTAATATTAATGAAAAACAAATAGTAAATAACATAATATAACCTTTATTCCTTAACTAAGTATAAGTAGTACTGAGCGATTTATTTCAAATATTGGTCTTCAAATCACTCTTCAATAATACCATTTGTCACGAACAAGTAATAATCAATACCAAATTTTCATTCATAGATCCGTTCTCTTTAACGTTATCTATTTTTCCTAAAACGTTTTCAGAACGACGAAACAGCAATTTAAGAACACTCTTCTCTTTATTATAAAATAATGAGAAATGTAACAATTTTAAGGTTTTCACAATTTTTGTAGGTATTAAAAAAAAACCATACCTATCACACATCGGTACCTTATATTTATAAGTGCGTTCTATGTTCAGTCTCGAATGTCCACAACTGGTAAGTTTTAATTTTATGTACAAGTCCTCTAGTTCTGAACCTAATGGGAGATAAAAATCAAGCCTGGTTGACTTACGTTGACTTAGTGTTCTTGCTACTTAAATTCTATGACACATACGAGGTTTAAATACGATTAATCTGGACGGCTTACTAAGTACAAACATATTTTTTCAATTAACAGTGCAATCGGTATCTATTTTGTACACTATAAATTATCAGCTGTCCCATACATTTGGGTCGAGTAGGTATTGAAATTTAGTATGGGACAGCAGATAATTTTTTCGTATTTACGATATTGGACCCTTGGAAGAAGTTGTTCAGTTTTATGGTCTGCAGCATATCCTTTTATATGACTTTTCCCCGTTTTGTTACACCCTGTATATAAGGTCTATCTTTTCATACACGAAATATTTTAAGAGTAACTTCTATAAGTAGTAAAGTCGCCATAGCAACTAAAAAAAAATTATCCGAGTTTTTTTTTACGAAATTATTATAATTCTAAAATTTTTTGAGACTTTTTGCATAAAACCTTTACTCCCATATTCTAATAATTTCAGTAGGTAAATACAACGTAGTAAACTAGCGTATGGATGTTTAAAAATAAGGAGCCAGTATTTATTTTGTGGGTCAAGTAATTTTAAATTATTTATAATAATTTTTATTTTTTTATAAAAAAATATACTCAGATAAAAAAAAATCTCTTGAAATGGCTTCGTTATAGCCGTTAGATGATTCTCTGAAAATATTTCGTGTATGAATAGTTAGACCGTATATAAACGATTTTACTACAATGTTTTTGATAAATAAATTATAACATATTAATATTTTACATCATGCAACTTAACAACCGAACCAAGAGCACGTTTTCACTATACAAGTAGCTTCAATGCCACTTGTACAGAATGGGCAGATAGTTCATATCTGTATAGTTTCTAAGGTAATGTGGACGAATTATAAGAAGGCACTTTAATTTAATTAGACTAGGTTAGTAACTCTTAATGAATTGCTAGTAACGTTTAATGGTTGTCAACAGTACAGATTCCATGGCGGGAGATAACTCAAGCCGGTGGTATAGGACATTAATGACTTCAAGTGTGCGGTCACCACATGGATGAATGCGTAGCCAGTACAACCGGAATCAAAATAGAACCGTCATGGAGACCCATGCCATGGTAATGATTGATCATTACCTACCCGGGCAAGAGTGTCCGCCAAAACTCCTTGTTCTCCACCTACTGTACCTAATCAGTCTTAGGTTAAAACCTCCTTTTTTTTGTTTCGACATCATAAACTGAGTTGGCAACCCTATCTTTCAAGTTAGAATCTTACATTACTATATTATGAATTGAATTAATTATACATAATAATCAGTTAATTATTCAAAGTAGATACAGGACCTACCTGTTTACGCAAATAAGAACAATTAATATGGTAATACAAAATATAATAGGGTCCATAATAGAGCCTACTCTAGATCTGTTAAACCAAAACTAGTTTTTTATTGAGTGGTTTTGAAGGACGTGTGAAATCTGAAATATACATACCTCCACGTGTTGGAACAAAACTAGTTTTTGATACGAGCAATTAGATCAGTGGGTCAGTAGCTTTTATAGTTAAATTATAAAATGTTTTGTGTACCGTGTAATCAAAACCGAAACTTATTGAAATATTTAAAAATGTTTTCTTTTTAAAATATAGCGTATTATTTCACATAGACAGATATCAAATGATAAATTAAAAACAATAATTAAAGTATTTGACAAAAATACATTTTTTTTTTGTTAAGCAATCACGAGAACCGGATATCGGTTTTTCCCGGGTTTTGCTATGGGACCGAAACCGGGTTTCGCTTGCACGAGCAACAAACTCAGTCATAGGTAGCCGAACGACAACGACGCACGAAAATTCACGACTGCCGAGTTCGGCAGGGCCACAGTTTCGACCAATAATTGGCCGAAACCCTAACTGTGGCCGAAACTCAAACCGAACCTTCGGTCGGTCACTAAAGATTATAAAATAATAACTAGTTAAAACATCAAACAGTACCAAGTAATCAATAACAAAATAATATCTTTTAGCTCTTAACCAGATTAGAGTCCAAAATGTTCTAAATTCTAGAAAAGAAGGGACTTATCAAAGAAGCCTTGATTAGCATCATAATATTTAATCCTCCTCAATACAATCAAGTACTTTTTAAAAGGCAAAAAAAATCACAATCTTGAAATCAAATCTTGACTTTAATCAAGGGTGCTTGTCACTTGTCCTACTCACTTACTTAGTATTTAGCAGAGCAGTTCATAATTTCTATCTGATCACCAACTAACAATAGACCTTATTTAAGTATGATTCACTCTGAAAGGAAACTATTTTATTTTGAAGTTTAAAATATAAGTAAAATAAAAACAACTGTGCACTTTCGTTGATATCAGGATAATCAGCAAGCAAGCACCGTAAGAAATTACTTGATCATCTTATAAAAAATATGTAATATGCGATTTAATTGAACCTACGTGCGGTGGCCTCCAAAACAGTCGATTTTTTTCAGTTCAATGTACCTCATTTAACCTATCATTTAAAATTCTAGTTTCAAATGGTTGCACTGTATGCCATAGTAAGGTTTTTAATACCTAAATAAAAATTTACCGACTTAAAAAAGGAGGGTACAAAAATAAATCTGCACCTCCTATGAACTAATTGATCACTTTGGTTATTTTCTGGCGTACGACGCCTCGTAAATAAGTTCTGTCTAATGGTTATTTATGACTTTAAATTACCCGCTTTTTGTAAGTGTCATCAAATAGACAAAAGCAGAAATTAAAAATTGCATAAAATCTTGGCAGCTGAATTTCATCAATATGGCTACCAAAAACCGGCTTGTCAAAAAAAGAAGTAAATGTCAGGCAATTCCTTACCATAGATAGTTGTATTAGATAATTATTAAGGCATAATGTAAAGTCCAAACAATAAAAAACTATGGTTTTAGATGATATGCGACAAACATCTGAAGTAAATCATTTCTAATAACTATTGGTGGCCACCGTAACTATTTTACAAATAAATTAACAACTTTAGGTGCTACCGACATCAATTGTCATAGTTTTATGTTTTCCAATATTTGTTTTCTAATCAGCAGTTCTTAATATTAAACTTTAAGAGGATATCAATACATTAATTGTGTTATCTTTAATCTGTTCATGGTTACTTATACTAGACAGGCACCTGAAGCACCAACTTTTTTCTCAATTGCACTGGTGGAATGTAAAACAATGTTTTAAATAGTTTTAGTCATTCGTAAAGAATTAACCGCTTTTGTATTTGTCATGTAATATTTTTTAATAATAATTCAAAAAATATTACATGACAAATGTAACAAAAAGGCCTGCAAAAAGTAACAGTATTTTTCTAAGAATAATACTGAAAAGTGCATCATTTTTGCATACAGTGCCCGAAAGGATCATCAACAAAAAAAAATGCTATATAACGTAAATGCAGTCAAACTATACCACGAGATTTGTTTGGCTGTTGTCATTACAGTCGGCCATTCATAGCAACATAAGTTAGAAATTATTTTAGTTCATGTTGGGATAGATAAATCCTTTAAAAAATCAAGTGTAAAGGCTCGTTCAGGACCAAAGGCGATGCAACTTCCAGTGCGACGTAACTTGACTCAAGAGACACGCGCGTGTTTTCCTTGCATAAGTTATGTCGCGTGCAAATCGCGCCGCTCGTCGCGGTGACTCGTGCGTGGTATATTCTGAGCAATTTCTTTAATTTATTTTAACGCGCTTGTAGCTCGAGACGAAGCGGTAAGACGAAGTCGCTGCTAACTGTGGTTATGGTAGCCATACTCCTTGATCACGGCTCCGTCGAAGGTGGTTAGCGTCGCTATGCACTGCAGCCGCCGCTTCTTGCCGCACACCCAGCGCGTGCGCAGACCCCGTGACCTCTCCCTGATGAAGTTCTTACCCTCGTATATGATCATAGGGTTACCTCGACGAGACATCACGAAGATCGAACCTGCAATGTTTATTGGAGAGAGTTGATGTTGTAATCATAATATATATATTTTGCCTGACTCAGGGATCGAACCCGGACTCAAACAGTCGTGCTGGCGACTATACATAGAATAAGAGGCAGTCAATTATTATGTTCAAAGACATTTTCTAATACACAGTTTGCTGGACTTAATTATTTAAGCAAAATTATTTTTTTCTTTCTCACTGATTACACAGAAATTACGACATTATGAGAATAAACATACCTGCCAATCCTGTCTTAGTAAGGGTATGCACGATTATTTCATTAGGTATCACAGCTCACCTACTTACCTGTTTATTCATTCAAATTCAAATCAGACCAAAAGATAAATAAAACTTAATTTATAACACTTCCCATCTACATAGAAACGCGTAAAAGTAATATTGTTTTGACAGAAACCATGCCATTTCAGAACCACTACTGCCATCTATCGACGCTTCGAGCTAAGTTATAAACCCAGTTTCATTTTAACATTTTTCTTTTCCGTCTTTTTTCTGACTTTATTATTGACGTTGTGACAGTATCAACATTAGTTATTTGCATTTAATTATTCTTATCTACTATCAACCCAAGATTTCTGAATTAGACCAACAATAAATTGTTCGGACATGAAAGGTGTAAGTAAAGCAGCGCCAAAATCTCTCCACGCTCCTACAACAACTTGGAACGTCTCGACGCACTCAGTTTGCGAACACCCAACGCCATCTACATTGGAACCATGAGAAACACTAAGAAACTCCTCCGTTCAGTTTCCAGCTAGTAACACCGCGGCGTCCGAGGGCGCCAGTGTCGCAAATTCCTTAATATTCCAACTATGTCCTATATCGGTATCTGTATTTAATATCAAGATTTCCTATTCATATTGAATGTAACATGCCTGCATGACAGTGTATTTATAATTACTTGGATTACGTGACCGACATGCGGATTGAAGTAAACGAGAAAGAAGTTGAAAAAATGCAGTTTTACCGTTAGAGAGATTACCATCATACCTTAATGCTTCACTTAACGACCGTCACAGATGCAGCTCTTTAGTTTCTTTAATGGAATTTGGTGAACCGCGGCTTTAGCTGACCTGTTTTTTGAGCTCGAAGCTTGAGAAAAATGTTCTTAATTTTGTAGAATCTAAGTTTTGGGTTCATAAGTTACAACATGTAATTTACTGTGCTACAGTACAAGTGAAATGGCAGTGTAGATCGACCGTAATGTTTGTTGAGATTCTGGTAAAAAAATGTAGAGCACATATAAGTATTTTGAGTTAATACCTAATCATATCTGTAATCTTTCTTAAATCACAAATTAAGACTTTCAGCAGTATCATTATTTTGTTCACCCCTCGCCCTCAACCCCATTTTAATTGTATCTCTTTGAACTTCTAAACCAAGCGCGAGTATATTGTTCAAACAAACCAATTTAGCTTTGAACAACGACAAAAAATCTACTTCAACGGCCAAGTACCTAACTGAGCCAAGCAATTATGGAAGACAATGTAGGCAAGCACTATTAGATGATACCCAGGCAGAACAATAAGTAACGGGGCAGCTACCTGGCTTTAATGGCACACGACCATTCTCACGGAACGATACACACTCTACACTGTTACCATGATAAATAATTTATTGTTTTCTTCTGTCTGTACAGTGTCAGAATAATAGGAGACATGATTCTGTGATCCCGTTACATCGGGATCAGGAAAGCGGCAATTTCTGTACACGGAATAATACAGATCATTAGCTTCATAGAAATCTGTCATTACTGGATTATTGAATTGTGACCAAACGACAAATCATGCGCTTATTAACTAACGGTTCTCTGTTATTGAAAGAAAATTATGTTTTTCTATTGCTTTCGTATCTAAGGAAATGTCTGAGCCGAAGCCGTATCTATTTGTTCATGTTTAAATGGACGTTATTACGTTTTTTTTAAGTAATAGTAGGTATAGTTGTACACCATACTATTACTATTTAGGTACACAATTTCATGTGAGCAACACTTCAACATCCCTTCTTCCATTAAGGTACATAAAGACTCAAAGTAGATAGAATCAACCATCAATTAACGTTGGGGCAACATCAGTCATTGTGCACGGGAGCCATTAAATAAAGACGAAGAAAGCGAACTTTGATGGGATACAATACAATGGGAAAGGCCGGATATTGATTATCAGAAGCCTATCTCCGCAGTACTGCTTCCAGATAAAGAACATAAATATAATAAGAGTATTTTGTCTACACACAAGGTCGTTCGCTCTAGTAAAGCTAACGCTACTCATTGACGTCAATGCAATTAGCCTTTCTGCATATTAACTAGCCAGAACACCATCCTACAATTAAGGCTAGTGTCAAAAAACACGAGGTAAAAAATAAACTATATAATAATATAGTCAACTCACGTCCGCCTTAACTCCAAAGTAGGTATCTATCTTCGTAGGTAAAATAGAATAATTAGGGGCCATAACATTTTCAAAATCAAACAAATATTGTGATTATGTCCAAGGGTAAAAAAGGCACATTTATAAAGTGTTCCTATGTAACGAACTGTTACATTTGATGAAAAATAAGTCAGCAGCTATTTAGTCCAACTTTTGTGAATTTCTCTTTCTTCAGACTCATTCAACATATATTTTGAACGAAGATCCTTTAAAGCTGACTACTATTTGTATTCATGATGTATGACATTATTAAATGCAGACGGTTGGCATGGTGCCCCCACGCTCCCTAATGTGAACAAAAATATTAGGGCGGAAGCATGCCTAGCAACCATGCCACCCGAATAACAGTAGCTAACTGTAGGTGTATCTATCTACATCCGTATAATATCGATGAGCATCTGCTTCCCCTTAGGCCTAGAAAAAATAACGTTGATATCAGATACAATTCACACAATAAAGATTCATGTTCTTAAATTAGCTCTAAAATGTTTAATGTGAACTTTCAAGACGTTCTTACAATTATTAGTACAGTAATAAGCAATAACTTATTCACATCTTGAGTACTCACCAATTTATATTGCTCGCGGCCGCCCACACTCTGGCCGTCTTTCTACGTTGAAGATAATGCATGAAAAACATTCGCCTCTTCCAAAAAATAACGATGTATTTACTTACTGTACTCTCTTTCACCTGTCTAACGTACTTGTGTACTTATAAAAGATCATTTTATTACATTCGATAAACCACACAATACAAGCTCGTTAGAATTAAAAGGGCTAAAATGTAACATACGAAATAAGCATTCCGAAAAAAAAACAACCCATTATAGTAACGAAAATCATTAAGGTCATTGCTACACTTACATAGATAGGTAGGAACACGAGTATACGTTCGCGGAAAACCCAAGATTCGGCGGTACGATGACTCTAGATATATACTAACCTTAGTAAACAACTTTTAGTACATTAAACTCGAATCAGCGAGCTAAAAATATGTTCGTGGAGGCGGATAGGCGTTAACACTCCTTACATAGAGATCAAAATCGATCTTTTCCATGGCAAGTCAGCAAGTCATCAGTGTTGCCGTTGAGAAAAAAATGTAATCAAGTTAACATTTCAATTGAACTAAACAAGTGGTCGGCTGTCCAGTTTGTTCACCGTAACGGTACGGAGAATGCCTGTGGTAGGTACTTCTTCAGGTGTTTACTAGTTGGACGGGCAATAGGGTCATGACGAAATCGTTCTGAGGCACTCCACAACTACTTCGAGGAGCTACGCTATTAAGCTTCACAACTGTACTTATAATTGAATACTGTCTGCCCTTATCACAATAATACTCTTCTAGTACATTACGGAGCGCTTTCTAAAAATTCTTTCTCAGTGAATAGCGATTATCTTGATGTTTGAATACAATCTGGGAATGTAAGTAAAACAGAATGCATCAGCTGCTTACTACCTTCAACAATTTGACTGTGAGAAAGAAAACTTTTTACATACTTGATTGCACTTCAAATTACTAATAACACATGCTGATTAATTCAAAGTAACTTAGAGGCTTTGATTCCAATTAATGTGAGTGAATTTCAGCAAGTCTGCGTTAAAAATTAAACAGTGGACCATGCTAAAAACTATAATTGACTAATGCTCTTCTCCACTTAAGTAAACGCTTGCACTAATCAAACTCTAAACAATTCGTTCATGATTGTTTGCGTCGCTTGAAGCTGCTGGGGCGAGGAGGAAAACTGCGACACATACAATATCTCCTTCAATAACAAACTGTTAGCTAGACAAATATTTAACTTCCGTTATCTAAGCACACCATTTTCTTATTACGTTGTGCGTCGTGCCTTTCCACTTCTTTGTGTTGACTGATCTGTACGCTTTTTCTATTTTAAATCTCTAAGGGCAAAATAACATAATCATACCGCTTGCAATATGCTAATCATATTGTTAAATCGGTATGTACCCCTCCCTGTGAACAATACACTAACTTAAAATTCTCAACTGAATGTATTCAGTCTGTTGAATTCTTACAATACGCAAGCAAGGGACTGGTTTAAGGACTAGCATAAAAAAAAAACGCTTTTGAATTCTTTAGGCAAGTGAAACTAACGAAAGATATCTTTACATCCAAATAAAAGTGTTTGAAGCCGGTTCGTCTACCTGCACCTGGCGCTAGAACATTGAAAGAAATCAAAGTATTCCGTAAAAACATGTTTTAAATAGAAAAAGCATCAAAAGGCAGGACGTCTAGACGTTCTTTTTTTTAGTTCCCAGAACGGGCAGGTAGAGATCTGTACAAAGACGTACGGATCGATGCGTCGAGATAGTATTATTACGGACTAGAAATGCTGCTCGGATTTCAAACTTTTTACTGTACATATTTAGTTAGAAATAAGGCACAATATACCATAGTTATGTTGTGTCGTTAGAGCTGTTCACGCTTTTTTTGTGCGAGTTGCAAGCAGAATTTGATGTGGTTTAATTTTGAGTTTACCAGTAGGCTGTAAATGTCGCACAAATTCAACTGCATGTTAATGTGCTACGTATTTCAAGTTGAAATTAACATATTAACAACCACTTGACAACATTATTATAATTGTCAGTATGTCTGACAATACTTATCTTGCATTTATCATCGAAACAGGTCATCGCCTGACCTAAGGGGACAAATCGAGGGAATCAACAATTAGCTTTCTAAATAAATGAATCAATTAAATCTTAATTGATAAATTTAAACGACAATGTATTTGCCGTAAACCCATCAACTTCGGCACAAGAGACTTATCATTATATCTACCTAGCAGAGGAATAATTTAATATTGATATTAATTTATTTACAGAATGTCCTCGACTTATTCCACCCCTGATGAGGTAATTGGTAAAAAGATTTGGTATTAGGAGGGTATTGATGACCGGTGGGGTACGGTGGGTATTACAGCCCCCTCCCCCACCCCCCGCTTAAATTTTATCACATTTTGTCGACGTCACATGCCCATAAAATGTCTCTATCAAATGGTTTAAGTACGTCGATTTTATATTCAAACGCCCTAGGATATAAAGATGCTTTGAGGCATTTCTAGAGACTTGTAAATCTCACAAACATGCTCCCGAACACGCTGATCATAAAATACAGTAGCTCAAATAAAACGGTAAGTGAACCATTTCGATGGACGTGTGTTTGGGCGGCTGTCCAACGATTGTGTAGTGGTACGTCAACACTGAAGCAAAACAGTTCTAGGACCTTCTATTAAAACAGTACAACAGGATACGAGGCTTGTATTGCCTTTTTTTGCAATTTGAGAAGTACATATTCTCCATGTGGCACAGTCAGCATTCTTTCGACGTTATCTGTTATCGACTACCTTACAATAACAAATTACTCGTTCGTTAGGCTACAGTTCAATGAAAAGGATATATGAAATAAAAATCAACTCAGTTCAACAAAATATGTTTATTCATCTACTACACATTATGAATCATGGTGCGGAAAAATTCGTGTGAAAATAAAATTGTTTTGATTGAAAGAAACGGTATAAAAAGTTGATTATCGATATCTGGTGAATCACCTGCTGGTAGTGATTCAAGTACCTATGATAGTTTTTTGGTAACAGTGCTATCTATAGATTTTTTTCTATCACAAACAAGCTTACGTTCTATCTATAGTAATGATGTGTATTTAGACACTACATTCGTGTTTGTCCTGTTCTTTTGTTATGAAAGCATCACTTGAGCTAGAAGCCTAGAATATAAATTAAGAATATTCGTTGTCACCCTGGTTTCCTTTTCGAAGAAACAGAATACAAGTATGTGATATTTTGGAAGTTTATTTGATTATTACATCATGCAATACTAAGAAAAAATTGACCCAGGTAGGTATGTAAGTACCCACCTAGTATTCGAATTATAAAAACGGAATTGAGAAATGAGATAATATATGCCATGGCTTTATAAAACCTACAGCTAAACCGAGATCCGGTTTGATAGAACTCCAATCTAAGGTTAGAAAAATATGTTTAAATATTACAAAACACATCTGTATAGTAACAAGCTAGTCATGGATTACGTAACGATAGAAAAACAGGTCCGGAGCCCTGCGTAGTACTATAAAAATGTTCAGAAATAATTTCATTGATAGCGAGACATGCGCAGTGCGTAGGTACTACAGTCGGTTGTACGACTGTACGTCCTCAGTTGTACTAAAAATAGAACGTTGAACTAAGGGCGTGTAGGGACTGAGCTGTGACCTCTCGGCGTATCTTGCTCGTGATTAGCGCGCCTGCTTCTCACCAAAATATTATATGTTATGAATGATGAGCTAACTCGCAGAGCATGGCTTTTGAATGACACCATTGTTGTCAACAATCGTATCTTACTAAATTAAACTAAAATATTGATTAACTTTAATTTGAACTTGTATTTGTGGCAGATTATTTAATTAACAAAACGATACATTCTATATTTATTGTAGAGCAACAAAAATCTATATTAAACAACTAAATACATGTTAATTAATTAAACATTTACACAATTGAATTGTTTTTAACCTTTGTAGAGGTATATGGGCGGCATCGTAGAATATATTAGGTAATTCGCGGTGTACCGACAGTTGGTACCGACAGCGAGTACTGCCGTTCACGTAGGCACATCGGAGCTGCGTTTGGATCCACGTGGCAAGCTCGGTGCTCTTATTTATAAACCTAACACTTTTTGAAACTTCTACAACGTGATTGTTTATTAAAAGTGCTCTTAGGTTTGTTTGAATCTTTTTTGTGGAACAATTTATACCCACATATTCGTCCCACATTTATAATCATTATGTATCTAGGAACCTACTTATAGAACAAATAGGTAGAAGACATTTTAATATGTGGAACGAGTTCGACGGAACAAATTAAAAATAACATTTTTGTACGTTTCCTTCCTATTATTTACTGATAATTATGTTACTGAAGTATCAATTAAAAACATAGTTTTATGAAAATGGTAACTATATGAGGAATTCCTCAAATGCGGAAACTTGTACAATGAAATAACGTAGGTAGGTAGGTACCTACGATTAACATGGACTGTGTACCTTAATTTTTTATTTGATAATGACAGAAAACTATTTTTCATATTTTACTTTATAGGTACGCTGCTGTACGCATTAAAAAAACTAATCATGAAACGTGGACACCTACGTACCTACATCACCTTCGTTAATCTAATGTGCGTGCTCGATTGCTCGTGTTTTTCCCTAGTAATAGGTTTCTTCTACCTTAAACATAGTGATAAGTTGTACAGGTACTGTGAAATAATTGTACTATAAAAAGCTGCAAATACATTCGTCTTTTCCAATAATGTAAACAAAATTATTAGTAATCATTACCTTCAAGATGAGAAAGCTATTACTTTTAGATGAAATAGCCATATAAATAGATCACATTATTAGTAAAAGAAGAAGCATGTTTATAATGAGGAGGATCAAAGTCGTCGCAGGAGACAATCGCACAGGTGTCTGTTGTGGACGCTGACGTAGCAGGTGGGCGCGTGCAGGATGGACACGCTCCGGTTGCGCCACGCCGGCACCCGCACCCGCACGCACCACGACGACGACTCCCACGTCTCCCACGCTAGAAGCCAACCAACAACTCCACTAAACTCTTTACACCAACCATCGTCGTACTATAGTGCAAACAAACGAACATATACAAGGAAAAACAAAAACAACTACCGTTCCAAAACTTATAATTCTATATTATACAGTCACAAACTCAACATTTCCTTTGAAAATCTACGAAAGTAAACATTACATTAATAATTCATACGCACATATAAAACGAACATAGGCTATTTTCTATTCTAAAAATACTGAAACACAAAGAAACAACGTTTTCTTCAAAAGTATCTTTATAGCGACTATTAACCATAACGGAAACATTAGCGGAAGCGGGGATGTAAAAACGACCTTATTACTACAATGGGATGTTATAATTTGACGAGTATGGTGAGCTAGGGCTGGGAGAGGAGCGGGAAGGGGCACTCGGAGTAAGATTCTGGGGCATTATCGATTGGGACACCATCACCAGGATGCGAGTGGCGCCGCGCGCATGTCTGGAGCGTGGCGCGCACCGCGTGGTGGCGCGTGGGGCGCGCGGCGCGCTGCGTGCGGCCGCGGCGTGCTCCCGGGTCTAGCCGCGGATCTAACGACCTCCTACATGCCCCGCTCAGGCGGCTCAGGGCACGCACACATACACCTCCTATCTTTATTCAGAATTAAACAAAGCGAGGCGATCAATTTCTTCAGTCGTGTATAGCTACGTGCCAGGCTACGAGACGTAGCTAATCAAATCTGCATAGCCAGTAATTTATGAAGTACCCTACGACCCCAGCTCGTATTGTGTGCCGCTACCCCACTTACCGCACCACGAACGCTCCCATGCCATGACTACTTCGCATTAATGTAAATAACTAACATAAATTCAAAAACCCGCTCACGTAACCAGATAAACCTAAAACTCGTAGGCCGGACGAATGCAGTCCGGGAAGGTCGCAGCACCGTTAGATGCTCATTATAATATTTCGTTAATTGAGAATGAGCTGTTACGTTCCCACAACAGAACTCATAAGCGAAAACATCGGTTGGTAGTAGAGAGCGGCAATCTATAAATAAATCATAGTAGCATTATGTATCAAAACACGCTACGTCACGAGTTACTACGCAGCGCTGTTTACTCACGCACTCCGCACGCAGCGGGCGCGCCGGTGGGGTGGGTAGGGGGTAGTACGTCAAATTAGGGCATACAGGGCGTAACTAGGCTATAGCGCGGGAGATGGAGGGCACGCCCATGCGATTCCCCGAGCCCTGCGGAACTTTCTTCTTTCATAACTTTGTAGGTATTGATCCGTCACAACTGCGCAATTCATGTCCTCTCGAATACATCCGATACTGCAACGATAGTAACGGCCCGCGCGTATTATATTATATCGCTTGTTTTGAGACTTTATTTGGGATGATAATATGGAGTCGAATATACAATAACGCTTATTTGGATTTGATACCTTCATTGTTATGAATACTAATGAATTGAAAATGTATGGCTTGAGCCCGAAAATTTTTTAAACTGAAAAAAAAACTTTTATTTACTGAAACAGAGCTTGCCTTTAAATTAAAATTTTGTGTTTAAACCAAAAGAAAACTTACACACATTTTAAACTTATTGCAAAAGCTAAGAAAAAGGTCGATTAAAGCAACACCTCAAGCCCCACTGATCACCGTGCTTAATTACCCATCTTAACCCAAGTCCCACCTGAAAAGGTACATAAAACATTTCTCAATTTCCGAGCATTGTATACAAACAAAACGAACCGTGGTCCTTGCGTAATACGCAGTCGTAGGGCCTTACTACGTCAGCCGCCCACTCCACCCCCGATCACGTTCCATTGCGTGGGCCTAAGGGAAACACTGTTCATTCATTCATACCCTTTAATAAAACTTTCTAGTCTATTACAGAGTATTTCGTGGTTACTTAAGAATAATAACTTCACTTTAGTCAATTATATTGTCAAAACACAAATTAATAGGCGTTTAAATTTGAGTTCCGCTCCATATGCTCGACTCTATGCGCCGCTGTCGCTCACAGCACGCTAGTTACAAGTGAAATATTGTTTCGATCAAAGGTTTTAGCTACACCTCCATATTTTTATTAACCCATTTTATTCCGATTCTAAAAAGAGCAACAAGAGTATAGTAACTTTTATAATTAGTTTGCAGATAACCCCTGACATTTCGAATAAAACATTAAAGGTCATAATGGATTAGTCCAAAAATATGTTCTAATGTGGCGGTGAAGCCCTCCGTAGATAAACCAACATAATTAATGTTGTAAGCATGAAGATTTTATGCTATTTCAGCTACCGATTACATAATATTTTATGAGATTCCATTTTCATTCTAAATGTAAATAATATTGTGATTAATTAATGTCAAGCTGTGAACTGAATTATTAACGCTAAATAATGAGTCACAGGTTTATCTCTTACTTTCAGCGCTGCCACGTGTTTACGCATGCCTAAATAATATAAAATAGTTACATCGAATTGTATGAAAGGCACAAAAATGATAATATTGTACGGAAAAACTACTGATCGCAGATAACCGTATTGTACGTCGGCCATATAGAGAGGCGCTCAGTTACAGAAACATTGAAACAAGAAAATACCAGCCTGGTTCCACACAGGATAACGAACATTGTTAGACAAGTTAACACTGCAAAAACTACCCAACTACGGGCGTATAGACTGCACAATAAGTACGTTTACATAGATAGTCTGAATACATTGAAGAACGGCTGCCAATAGTTTTAACCCATCGTAAATGGATTTAGAATTATTTCATAAAAATGTACTTCACAGCACAAAAACTTATGTCATAAAACCGATGCTTACGTAAACCTACTTCTCGGACATTCTCTACAACAAACTTAGCATACTATCAGTATAGTACAATTCAAGAAGATATTTTTTGTAAAATATGATCCTTTCTTCCTTTAATATAAGAAAATAAAACTTAAGACAACTATAAGTACTCATCCATAATGCTTCAGAATAAGTAATTTTATTTTTTTTCCGAGTTCATTATAACAGACTTTTAAATTTCATTTTGTGGGTGAATCAACTTATTTTGTAATGGTAACATCATCACATTACTACACTTCTAGGCACATTTATTTCTTCATATTAAATTAAAAAATAGCCTTTAATTGAGTTAATTAAGAACAAGAATATTATCTGCATGTATTTTTCTCCCATATAGATCTCCCTATCGTCATCTCAATAGTCGCCCCCTTCTTGCCATAACCATTTAAACTTTTTGCACACCATAAAAAAGGCACAAGTGCGGACTTAATGCCTTAGACATTCTCTACCAGTCAACAAGGGTTTTGGCGAGATAAGACTACAGGCATGTTCTTTAACACAATTCTGCATAGACTCTATGGTCTTTCTCTACTCTTATATCCATCTACATTCAAACTCCTGACTTTCTTCACAACACTGTCCTCATTCCGTCGATCACGTCTTCGATCACTGACACTGAAATGCCTTCAGTCTCCGGCCTTTAAAGACTAATACTTATTCAGCCGATTATAGACGCCGAAGCCTGGTAAAACTTCACGTTTTCCGTTATTTTTGTCTTCGCATGTATGATCATGTTTGTAACCTTCGCAAGGAACTTACGTCGCTCCCAATTCGCCTTCGCCGGCACACTCGGATGCTATGTCTCCTCTTCGACATCTTGCACAATCCGCCTTATCCTTCTCACCTGCGTGAGCGTTTTTCTTACTCTTGCCCTAGCGTCGCACCGTTTAAATCGCATCTTTGATCCCTTACTCATAAAACCAGCATGCGCATTCGTATCCCTTTTCTGTACTTGCTGTAAAATTGTAGAACTCCTGGCTAGCATTAAAAACGATTTCACTGTTTAAAAAAAGAGTGAAAGACCTTTCCTCTAAATTGTAATAATTTAAAATTTCATATACCTACGTATTTGTTTAGATACATATTTTAGCATTATGTATTTATACAAGTATAAATTACTATTTACTTGTATGTACCTATACCTACTAATATTTTAGGTTGATACTTGCACACCATTATTTTCATTCGTCCTTCCGCAGGTCTGCTGGAAGAAACATCTCATGAACTAAGTCGTACTTTTGTACGCAAAGTTATAATGATATTTTTCTTATGTAATCTATATTCATTATAGGTACCTACATGGATAACAAATAACTTAATTCTACTAAACTAACAGAATCGCTAGAGATTTTAAACGGACGAGAAATTGAATTTCTATTTTGCAGCTTTTTGGACCATTGCTTCTGCGTAGAGATAAGGAAAAGATTATAAAAACTATAGTCAACCAAGAGCAAAATAAGTTGAATCACCCTTATACAACGACAACCGACACAATAATTGAACAATCGCATTGCTAGCAAAAATATCAACATTTTACTTGTACGGATTTAAACAAAATACATGTTTAGTAAAACACTTGGGTCTTCTAAACTTTAGGAACCTCAATTTACAAAATTTTCACAAACTATACAAAAAGCTAACCACAATCACAAAAAAAAATGATTAAAAAAAAAATTGGACAAAAAAAAAGAATATAAACTGATTTTGTAAAAAAAAATATGTATAAAATAAAACTTAATTGAATCCTATCGTGTATATGAGCTACCTATACCTGTGGTAGACGTCCTTCTTTCTCACGTACTTGCCGTCGGGCGTGAAGTAGTAGCTGGGCGGCGCGTGTATGTGGCGCCCGCGCACGAGGAACAGCACGTCTCCGGTGCCGGTGCGCGCCGGGGCCGTGATGACGTCAGCGCGGCAGCCGGCCATGTCGCGCGACGAGCAGTACCACTGTTTCCTGCCGTGCGCTTGCAAGTTCTTCAGGTAGAACGTGTAGCCGTCGTGCAGCAGCAGCGACTTGCCCGTCCGCGACGGCACGTACACTGCTGGCACTGCGTCAAAACCCAACATGTGACCACCGACATTCGGTTGACGGCGTTCGGAACACCGCCAACCGAATGTACCGATGAACTTCCGACTGAACAAACCGCAACAGTGGTGCGTGAACGTTCGAAGGCTCACACAAATACATGGTCATCCCTCAAACATTCTTCGACTAGGTTCAAGTGTTAAGCTACTTCGCTAATCAAAGGTACATTAAATTACTACATTTCTTGCTACAATTGAATAATAGTCCCAAATATGTAGAAGATTTAATCAATATTTACACATAAACGTTACTTACAAAGTTTAAAGCTGTAGAAAATAGAAAAGTAATTATTTTTACTTGTTATTTAGATTTACTAACAGGGGAAAATACCTCAAAACCTATCTCAGTATATTAATACGGTTTTATATTTTTTAAATACTCTATCATTTGTTACTTTTACATTATATTAAGCTACGATTACATTCAATATGATTTGATACATTTAAAATATTAAATAGAATTATTTCGATAAATTAGGTTGGTAATTCCTTTGAGGAATTATTTAAAATTGCTTTTAGCTCTACATTATACATACATATTGACCAAAATACTAAGATCACATACACAAGATACACCTTTACCTAAACTAGAATTCCCAGACTGCCTCTAGGTACAGCTGAATAACTTGACTTGCTCGATTATACAATTCTACATATACATATAAATTTAAACATAACGTGTAAATAATCAAAATGCCTATAATTATCTCAAAAGTTTTATTGCTTTCAGCGAGGAAGCCTCGGGCTTAGATAGGCGATGGCACGGGCGATGCATGAAACCTCACCATTTTACATTATTATATGTTCTAAGACTGCTTCTTACACAGCAACTTATTAACAATACCTACATTAATATAACGTGACAAGAAACAACATGGCAATTAGGAACATACAGTTTATATGACCTAAAATTATGATATAGGTAAACACGTACCTGCCTAGCTATGTACCTTTTCAAAAACCTATTTACTAAAAATACCTATACATTTATTAGGCTTATTTATGTACCTAGTTTAAAAAACCAACAATACTACAACAACTAATTGTTCCGACTAAACAGGCGTTTTGTTCGAGATAAAAAAATGAATAAAAAAACTCAAATTGAATTTGTAATTCAGAGATCTAAACTGACTTACTTTCTTATTATCTCTACTTACCATCTTTATATTACGATATAAATTTAACAAATCACTATATACTGTCATTAAAAGCTTTTCTTAATTTACTTCACATAGGTATATACTTCCCTCTTTCGCAATATTGCTAGCAGCCTAATCGTTAGTTATATTTTATGTAAATAATAAGAAATCTTCTTTGTAATTCACACAACTGGAACTAGCTGTTATACCATGCGCCAGTTGCGTGCCCAGTACACTACGCTTAGGACGCTCTTAATAAAATGGACCTTCTTCTCATCAGAATGACGTAAATTTTGGTCGAAGAGCACCCTGGACAGCAAATTGCTTCATTGAAGTCCTGGAGGGTGCAGGCAGTTGTGCAAGACGGGCAGGACAGAAGGTCGTATATGTAGTCATCATCAGACACGGCGTAGCGTGCTGGGTGCGCAACTAGAGTCGATGTTATAGCTAGTCCCATTGGCTGTACAAGAGTGTGTTCTATACAGCAGCGCTCTGATTGCTACTCAAGCCGAGCCGTTCGCCATACAGTCTGAAGATCGTGCGCAGGTGCGCCGTGACGTCGTGCACGCGCGGACGAGCGGGCGGCCGCGCGGGCTGCGGTCAGCGCTCGTGGTTGTGCACGCCGGACACCGCGATCACCTCGTTGTTGTAGGTGCGCAGAGTGGCCGGGCACTGGAACTTGTTCCTGGCTGCACAGTACCACAGCACTCGCGGCTGGTTCCTATAGGCGTTATGCGGGCGGTACACGTAACCGTTCAACGACAGTTTCGGGTACCCAGTGTGCGTGTGTATGACTTTCACTGGAATAATTATGGTAATATTGTTAGTTAACTCGACAGTCATACTAACTACTACATATCTTTTAAGAGTTAGAAACAATTACCTTCGAATCAGCTTACACCACAGATTTGTAACAAATAAAACGAAGTATTAAACGTTTAACATTTGTCTTTAAACTCAACACTAAAATATAATAAAGTCTATGATAGTTACTCTGGTGGGTGATGTAAGTACTTATTTTTCCATAACTGCTAATCATATTTAACTAATAAAAACATAATTACATCTCTTAGAGCCTAAAAAATCGTTATATTTGATCGCAACATTGATGCAAATATGTTGAAGTAAAAAGTTTTCATCAGAGAGCTTGTTTCATATCCTAAAGAGTCAGCCGTGGAGTGAACAGCCCCAGAGCATCAAATGGTGTAGTTGTTGGTTGTACAGTAATGCCTCAGCTCCGAGAACACGAGTGCCTTCCCGACGGTGTGCAGGCGGGCGCCGCAGCCGCGCGCGCACAGCCAGCGCCGCTTGCTCCGGTAGCAACCGTCCAGCTTGTACCAGTACCCGCCCATCTTCAGCAACTCGCCTTCTGTGTCCTCCGAAATCGGCGTCGACGGTAAAACTGCCCAAGAATTTGTACACAAGTTACAGAGTCAAACATTCACATTACATAACTTGGCAAGTTGGCAACCTTACTTCAATAAAGAATCTCAAATGCACGCATTGGCTTCGACTCAAGTAGGGACCCGTTTCCTATGAGCGCTGATAACAAAATCGATTCCCGTTCCCTGAATATACATATAGGCATGGAAATAATATAGCCCTAAGGATTTTTTGAGAACAGAAATAAAAAAACGTAATGATCAGTATACGTCTTTTATAAATATAGGAAACAAAAACTACATAATTTCACAATAATTAACTTAGATAATAAATAAAATGCATAATCAGTACAATAATACTCTTAAATTCAACAAAAAAATGTAACAACTATAACTAAAGTCTAACATACTTTGGCATAGGAAATAAGATCTTTGAAAGGTACTGAGTATTAATTAATAAGTTCCAGTCGAGTATTTAAATAATATTAAATTCTAACCTATGTTTCGTAAATACAATACATATACGAACGTTACTACGGGAACCCTGTTACAGTGCCCTACGATTCCCACCCTACTGTACATATCTACAATAATAAATTGTCGTATAAGTTTCTAATATAAAAACTATGCTCGTATTACTTTGTTCATAAGCTGGTATATTATGTCTACACAGTCTACCTCTACGGCTAAATACAATATAAATCATAAATATTGGAGTATTTCGTAACATCGTCTATCAGTCGTTCCGCACACTACATCGCGGTCAATAAATAGAATTTTTATAAAAAGCATCAACAAGACGGCTACGCTATCATTAAAGCTATACAGTTTGTATACATAATTTCTAAACATTTTGGTAAGAGAATATTGCACATTCACGTTATACATTGTTTTTTTTAAATACTATAGTGTAGTTTCCTAATAAATAGCCGCTAAGGCATAACAAGGCGACGTTAAAGCGTCTACAGCCACCTGTTTTATTGATTCCAATAGTTTCCCAATAGTTAAGTATAAATACGCTCAAAAATCTATATCAACGTTTAGTTTGATATCACACAAACCCGAAAGGTTCCTCGTACTATCTATGTTTAATGGAAGATTGATGAAAATCAAGATATATCTCGACGAACGTATTACAATTTACGACACGACACTGTGTGTATCCGAGATCCATTCAGAGCTAGCGAGAACGACCCACTCTACTTTAATATTCGAACTAAATGATCCGGTAAAGTTTAATAATATTACCGAACTAAACCTATATATAAACATGAATAGTATACATAGATAAAGGAATTACATTGACCTTTGGCATAACTACGTAAAAATAATAAGGCTTCCGAAATTACAAAGAAACAAAACTAAGCTCCTATTCCTTATTTGCGTACTTGAAGTGTATGAGCCTTTGTTCCTTCATAACTCAAGAACAGTAAATAACAAATGTTGGTCACTAATGTGACGGGCTGGTGGTGCGACGCTCCACGCGCGCGTTAGTGCCTGCCGTCCAGCAGGCCGCGCACGAGGAGGTCGCGCCAGGCCTAGAGCAGCAACGCGGCGTGCGGCGCCGGCGGCACTAGGGGCGCCGGCGCCGCCACCGCGCCGCCTGTGTGGGGCGCCGGGCTGGCTACTATCTTGTACTTGCCCATCGGATCCACTTGGAAACGCCTTGACTCATGCTTAGTGGGATTATACGTCGCCGGATGATTGTGTGAGCCCCGAAAGTATACCAGACGTCCGTCTCTCAAACATAAGGCAACTTGACAACGCTCTGCCTTCTGGTAGGACCTCGCACACCTCCATGTGACCCGGCGAGGGTGCGAACCTCCGTCCTCGTAGAATATGTGTCCGTCGGCAACCAAATGCAGTCCTCCGCGCGCTGAGCGGATGTAGAACCATCCTGAAACGATGGCACGGTTAGACCTTGTTGCGTCAAACCCACATTTATAACTTCTTTACAAAAATCACCCAATTATTGTAGGGTGTGGGAAAATCAATACAACATAATAATTTATTTAACAAGTAAATACCTTGAATTGACACCTGTTTTCCTCCTTTGCCGTCGATTTTAACTAATTTTATTTTCTGATTGTGAGATCTCAAGGTGTACGTAGTTTATATTTTCTAGCAATTTTCTAGTTGACATTCTTTTATTTGTAATCTAGATGGTTCAGCATAAAATGGCAGACGTTTCTAGATGGCTGCTGAGGGTGTTCTATAACTTAAATCAATTTTTCTCGTCCTCTATTAATTTGATGTGCTTTAGGAAGGTCTGACTACTAATAAATATTAATGTTGTCCTTTGATCTCGTGTTTATGTTTTAATCCCTTCATTGTGTTCTATGCATAGAAATCAACGATGCATTAAAAGCTAAACATTTTGACGGATATTAATAGTAAACTCTCACGCTTCGTAGCGAATTTCGCCAATGAAATTGAATCGATCAGTACATTTAAACCGCGCTCAAAAATAGTCAGTGGCAATATTCGATATACCTAGTGCTGCATAGTTCTTTTGGTGCGAGGTCATAGTTGGAACTAACGCCGCCATCTTGTTTTCAATACAATTTCCACAGATAATTTCACAAAAATGTTTCCCGACAAAGTCATTCAAGCGCCACAAAAACCACGCTGCGCTATAAAAATGTTGAAACTGACAGTTCTTGAACGCAGTACGAATGTGCTCATCGCGATCAGTCTCTTTAAGAAATAGAAAAGAAAGAAAAACCTTCTCCAATGGAATAATTCGTTCTTATTGTTGTTGAAAAGACGGTGAACTAATTTTTATTGTAAATAATGAATGTTCTGAGAAGGATGCCCGCTGATGATGATAGACAAACAGACTACACAACATAAATCGGAAGTTAGGTGTCAAAATGAAAGTACAAAGTTACTTCAGCGCAATATAATCGTTTCTTTGTACCTATACACAAGAGACGCGTCTCTCTACTACCAGCTACACAGCATAAACATTCTCTGATCGACAACCGCCGCTTATAGCTACCATAATACTTTCACGACTAAACATAATAATAGCAATAAAATATCTTGTCACAATAAAAATAATACTTTAAAAATAATACTTCAAGGTTAACATATAATCGTATACATTTCGTTTGGTACTTAAAATAACTGGTGTGGTTAACTTTGAGGTCAACTTAATTGTTGTGACAACACTCCCCGTAAGTACAACCAACGGTTTAAAAAACACTTAAGTACTGAAAAAAAAAATTAAAAGTGTAAAATAAAAAAGTTGTAAAATAAATCTTAAAATATTTAGATCTCACTAAAGAACAAACTTACAGCTACAACGTATACATGAGTATTATTATTTAGTCAATTGTTCAATAAATGCAGTTCCTACTTTAACAAGTTGTTACACATTACTTTCCTAATCGTATACATGACATGACTTCGTAACATTCCCTCTATGACCTAAGCGCCCGCTGACAACATAACCTGACATTCGTATAGTCAAACCGAAACCAACCACTTCGGAGACTACGCTCCGATGCCAACATTCGTAAATTTTATGTACAAATTCACGAATAAAATTGTAAAAAAATAAATGTAAAAAAAATGTATAAAAATACTTAGGATATCATAAGAGAACTATCACTTTGTACAGTACACTACAACTAGACCGTCCGGTTCGGAAGAGCGGGCTGAGACAGGCGGCGTCTACTGGCCAGTGCTGGCTGCACAAGTGTACAGCCAACTGTGAGAGAGCTCCCGCGGCTAATGCGAACACTAGCTGAGGAACTTGTCCAAACATTGTTTTTAATTTAAATTGTTAAAAGCTACGTTCGTTTGTAGAAGCCACACATAACTGGACCAGAAAAAATCAGTCTCAAATAATTTGAACCCAGACGGTCTTCACTAGAACTTATTATATAGTCGTATACTTTACACAGCGCAAAAATATCTACTAATTAAATGTATCTACTGAATACAGTATAATATAGGTTATACATCATAATAATCTCTTTGGAGAATAAGATAAGAGAGTAAACGTGCAAACTATAGTTCGCAAATCTCAATTGCGTATACATGTATGTAATCGACAAAGGCGTATACAATGTTCAAGTCTAGACCACCGGCGGAAAGGCACAAGAGCAATTTGACTTTCCACTCGAAACAATAGTTAAGTCCAGCTAAATGACATTCAATACTTCAAACAATTGATCATGATTACTCCTAACCTACGTTTTCCGTCCGTATCTAGCGTTGAGATCAAAATCTGTGCCGTATCCTACCTCGTTTAGTTCGCCGGTGGTCGTTTCGATGACAGACAAATTGACTAATCAGATTTGCCCGTCGTGCTCGCGCATAGCTCAGAACATGGGCGTGAGCGGCGTGGCCCGCACGCCGCACGTGTGCGCGCTGTTCATCTGCACGACGCGCAGCCCGAACGTATGCACGGCGGCGCGGCAGCGCGGGTTGCGCGAGCAGCGCCACCACACCTTGCCGCTTGCTGCGCGCCCGTTGAAGCAGAACCTGTGCGCGCCCACCTCGATGGCAGGCTTGCCCCTCTTGCTCAAGCAGTAACGGAACTGTCCCGGGAAGCACGGGAACGGAAACGGCAAACCCAGCGTCGGCGGCGCCTCCGGGGCGGGTGTTACTGTGTGTCCTGCAACTAATCACCTTACTGTTAATGTCTGCCTGTGTTTTACTGCTGCAAAACTACGTTTTGTAATTAAATGACCAGAAAATAATCAATTATCTGTTCTCCTACTATCATGACAAAACTAAACTTCATCAGACATCAGGTATAACAACAAATAAAACGAAATGAGAACGTTGACCTTAAAAAAATATTTTTCATTTATTTAAGTATAAAAAATATGACAAGCACTGGATAATTCGTTTTATACTTCCAATCATAATTGAATATTGCACGATAAATATTGTCTACCTACCCCTACTTAAAACAACTTCTAGCTCCTCAAAGGCAATGTTGTAATTTCGACTAGCGCCAAACTGGGGTGTAAAAAGTGACCGATCAGTTGGAACTAAAAACATTAGAAAGACACAAGTTTGAATGACTAGCTTATTAAATGAAGTACGATTCCATTTTGACTTGAAAGGCGGAATTCCGTTTGTTTTTAATCCGTTTAACGCGCTTGCGCTTTTTGATGGTACCATGTTCGTGCTGGTAGCCCATGGCGACGATGCGGTTGTTGCTGGTGACGGCATAGCACTTGCAGCCGTGGTCGGACTTGATGCACAGCCAGGAGGTTCGGCCGGCGAACACTTTCCCGTTCCTTCTGAACCGCCAGCCGTCCACCACCAGCACTGGGTTCCCATATCGAGACACACTCCATTGCGCTGAAAGCATATTTTCGCTACCACTCTAATCGGATCATATCGAGGATCGAGGTGGTAGGATTCCTCGCTCAAATAAAACGATCGATTACAAAAATATCTTATATTTACTACACATCATTTTCAAAATATTGTTACCGTCTATTTCTATAAATTTTAATGAGTATAAATTAAAATTTTTGTATCGTAAACACACATTTTTTTAAATACTGCTTGAGATCTTATAACATAATATATCTTGCACGTTTTCTTCGAATACAGATAAATTCTACAAGATTGATAGGTATAAATAATAAGAACAGGTTATTTAAAACACATAAGATGTCAAATAATAATAATATTTAGGGCCTTCTCCATTAGATACTATTTCAATGGCATAAGGAAAAGGCTATGGTAAATAGGTACATAAACTAGCTTATGTTCATATTGTTTTGGACAAAGAAGTTAATACGTGTTTGACAAAAACAAACTATTGTTTGATTTTGAATGTTTCAGTACTAACATATATAATTACGAACCTAACTATTAAAACTAGTAAAGGTTAAACTAAAATTCAAAAGAAGCGTACCTGCCTAGAGTAATAGAACACTTGTGCACAGTAGCAAAATTTATGTTTAATTACGCTATTCTTTTAAATAAGATTTTTTAAAGATGCTGTAGATGCATATTTAATTGATTTAAGAGCGTTCATCCAAAAAGTTGGCCACGTCGCAAATAGCTGTCAAATATTTACCTGTTTTAATTAATTTGGCAATATTATGGGAATAACAAATATGGCTAACTAGTGAACCAGAATATTAATAAAGAATTGCAATTAAAAACTGAATTTGATGTTGTAACCGTTTTAGATGTAAAAAAGGCTTTTGGAAAGTTTCCAAATACTTTTTTACATCTAAAACTAAATATTCGGTGTTACGATATCAAATTATTGCATTTCATAATCAATATTTTAGTTAAAAAAAGTGCCAAATTAATCAAAACAGCGAAATATTTGACAGTTATTTGCGTTGTTGGCCACTTCCTGTCTACGCTCTTAACATTAGCTAAGCTTTATACGACTCGGACACATACATTACGAAATATTTTGAGACACTAAAAATTTTGATTCTCGCCCAAAATCAGAAACATTTTGGGAAAAATATAGCGAGCGAGCCTAGGTGGTATGGTACCTAAGAAACAACATTTCTAATAAAAACGGATCTTCGAACTGGTGAGGAGTAAGGCGTGCACAGTATATGATAAGCTGGGATACATAACATAACCGATTAAAAAAGAGACTGTTTGTAGACCACTTTCAAATACTTACTACCAAATTAAATTTAGGAAACACTGAATTATGAAATCCAAAATATTTGTTTGCGGTTCAATCGGCTCTTACACAAGTATGGTTTTCATTAAACATTTGAAAAATCAGAAAATCAAAATCGGCGATTGTTAACATGATTTACAAAATTAATACTGAACTACAAGTGTCTTATTTTTCGTTAGCTTGTTTATTCTTATCAGTTACAATTACGAAGTACCTACCTATTTAAATTCCTCTTTTTCTAGCATTGCTTCAATTCAAAAGTAATAATATGAAATACACATCAGTCAGTGACTTAACTACTAAATGGTTCCTGAAATTCTGCGCCAGAGCAGATAAGACGATTATATTAACAAGCTAAGACAAAACACGTATATTCTAAAGGAATGCATTTTGTAAATATCACGATTACTACGTCATGGTTTTTCACAGCCACTGAAGCCACTGGGTAAACATTTATGGCCAAAAATGCCACATTATAGCATACAGGGATGGAACCTCCAATGCCCTTTCTTGGTCGACATAAAGGGATCAACGGGGCTTATATAAAATATCATCTAAAACTTCTTAATCTATTCTCCTATTGTCTTAACTTGATATAAACATTCTAGGATGTTTTCAATCAGTAACGACTTCATCATTCAAAAGCGTTTAGATCGTGGCGAACCTTGCCGATCAAAGGAGCATTCCACTCCTTAAACTTGCTTTCGACTAGACCAGTAGCATTAAAGTTATCAGGGGTAAAATTTGGTTTGTGTGTATGGTGACCCTTCACGCGAACGAAACGTCCTTCCATTGTAGTCTGGACTCTGCACAGACAACCCTTGGAGTCCTTATCACGGCATGCCCAGTTCAGCTTGTCCCGATATTGATTATTAACCCAAAATTTATTATTCCGGAATATAAGAACCATTTTCCCAGCCCTGGACGGCAAGAAGAAGGCCTCTGCAAAAAAAATACGTTACATTAATATAAAAATCAGATTACATGAGTAGTTACAAGTTACAACAATAGCAACTTTAACACAATTACTATAATTTCATGTGCAGAAAACGACAAACATGGGTAAATAACATATTACACACCAAATATGGTTAACGATAATATTAACTTTCTTCTTGTTTGTCCCAATGTTTTCCTTCGCCGTTTTGAGAGCAGAGGCAATGCAATAAATTGCACAAGGTTAAAACCTACGTAGGGGCTTTTACCGGGCCACCACTAATCTCCAAAAGTTACGCGACGGTTCTCAATATTGACAATACTATCGCCGTAGAAATGAAATTGTATTTGCAGCATTGATCGATACGAACGATTCTAAAAAGGAGAATGTGTAAGCCGTAGTATAACCCTCTGCCCACCCAAAAAAAAATCACTTAAGTCGAACTGAGAAGATTGTATGTTTTTTTTTCTGTCAGGTTTGTTGGAGTGGCGATTATTAATTTTGTTTCCAAGTGTGCGGCTCGGTATACAAAACTGCTTTTCAGCATCGCGAGAACTGATTATTTTATTTTCGACTAGATGTACCGCCCTCTGCAGCATCTCTTCTGAATAGTTTCTATAAGCTCGGGCTCCCAATCGTCTCCTATTTCTTTTTTTCTTTTGTGCTTTTGGGCATGTCAAAAAATTCTTTAAATAAATTTATTAATTTTGTCACTAATTTATTATTTATTTATTTGATTACAACGGTTGTGTTTACAACCAATTCAAGTAACTAAAATTATAAAAATAAAAGAGACAATTATAATACATATTAAAATATACAAAATAACAAAGTAAAGCACAATTTGAAGTGAAAACATAACTAAAAGAAGGTTAACAACACTTTCATAAATTCCTCTCACACTACTTCTGACATACCAATAAAAGCTTCATCCATCCATCCGCAAGCAGATCTGCTATCTTCTTCTTCTTCTGTTGGATAAGAATTCGATAGATCGTTAAGCGCGGAAAGAGTGCGAGGAATTGGCGACTTGGCACGTGCAGCAGTACGAAATGGAGACGGACAGCATTAACATGTACCTATAACAAACGCTGTTAGCTGTATCTTCTGCGCAAGATCTACTGGGGTTTGCTTACCAAAAAAGGTGGGGGTGACAAGAAAAAAAAATATATATATACGAAGTTTTTTTTTGTATATTAATATAACGAATGATGGTACAAAAGCGAATTATAGAAATTATAACAGTCACTGTTCTAACAAATTTTGTTAGAACAGTGACTGTTATAATTTATTTCAAACGAAAATATTTCAAGCTAAATCAACAAGGCAATGAATATGTTTTGTTTTATTACAAATTAAAGAGTGAACATTTTCTTAGTAGTTTTACTATAGAACTTGGGTTTCGGGTGATTATGCGTGTTGTCGAACCGGATGACTTCCCCGCGCTTGTTGGTACGAGCCGTCGCCCGGCAATTCAGGTTCTTCCTCCGGGCGCACACCCAGTAACCAGGAGGTGTCTCACTAAACGAGAATCCGTCGAGAATCAAGTTCTTCTTACCCCGGCCCGTCGGTATGTACGCTGCGTTTACCTTGCCTACAATAACAACGGAATTAAGAAGCAAACGGTTTCTTATTTAACAACAAAAATGTACTGAAAAGCTAAGTGACAAGTAAAATGTTATGGATTAATTTTAGTGTTTTTATTGATCTAAGTCCCACAAAAAAATATAGATAGCTTTATTACCTAAAAAAGAGCTAAAACATCTAAGCTCTAAGTTAAGCATCTAACTAAACTAAAGGAATCATGTTAATAATAGGTATATATGGATATAAAAACAGATCAATTGTTGCTACTGAAGCGTAGCTATGAAGAGTAAACACATTATTTGGTAAGGCAAGCCTACTTCTAGTCAGGGCCGCGTTTAACTAACGTCATCCTACTTGTTCAACAACCGGGATGACGTCGGAGCGCCATACCAATACTTAGATCGAATTCAGATACAATTAATCAAAAAAGTTAAACAACACGGGATATTATAGTTTCTATAACATACAACACAAACATACATTTTCTAAACATACATTTTGTATGTTCGGATGAGTTGATGATGAGCGGCTTAACCTTTAACCAGTAACTGCGTATTTTAATTACGTACTAAAATATGTATGATAGCGTCCATACATAAAAAAAACCAGACTCGTAAAAAACATTTTTTAGGTGGGTATATTATTAACCCCCGACTCAAAAAGGGGTGTTATAAGTTTAACGTGTGTATATTATGTCCGTCTGTGGCATCGTAGCTCCTCAACGGATAAACCGACATTGTGACATTTCGTTTCTTTAAGTAGCATCACCGGTTAAAGGGAAAGCCCTTCGTTAATTAACATGTACCCAGAACATAAGAAATTTTACTTTGGGATCAGTCAGTTTAAGAACACAAAAAGAAGAGTAGCCCTAAAATTCAGGTTATTCATGATTATGCTTATCATAGAACAATACCACATCAGCATCAATGGTGTAAATATTGGCTGAACACTTTTCAGAATGAGAGCACTTCCATCTAGTCTTTCCATTAGGGAAATCTCTATCCTTCATGAACGTAAATTTTCCTGTAGAAATCACTGGACATTGTCGCCGTGAGGTCCTCCCGAATTTGAACTGCGACAACTCCGATTTGGGACCTGGCAAAAGGCTCTATTAAAACATTACACGACACAGAAGCATGCTTGTCTAAACTGTTAGCTCTCTGATGATAAGTGTAGAATATTACAATTGCATAGCCGAGGAAGACATAACATGGGAATTAATCTAATGCATTAGATGCATGATAAATTTATTTTTAGGATCTTTAAAATGGCTTTTTTTATTAAATAAACAAAAACGATGTATAAATATAAACTTTAATTATTTAAATCTTAAGGAGTAATACTCTCGATAAAAGTAACGATGTCTTTCAAATCGATATTTATAAACATAATATCAAAACTACAGTAGGTATAATAATAAACCACAGCTTATATTTTCAATAGGGAATGTTCAGTACATAAATTATTTTAATTGACAATATGGTCCCGTTGTTACACACAAGGCACTTTTTCTTAAATTTAGGGTATAACATACGCCAAATATCAACGTGTAATAAATACTCGAGTTTATAACCTTACCATAAGTACATAAAAACTTAATTAATATAAACACTAATTCTAGCTAATGATCGTATCTTATCACAAGTTGGCATTGACAGTGCATGTAAAGTACTCATTTAATGTCTTTTAACGTTTAAGAGAACTTTATAACAGCTTCAATGGAATCCTCGCTTGATTGCGTGACCGACTTTTTACCGCTCAGCGACCATCGAAACGTATCAATTAAAACGATAGTGCATAACAAAATATCTATACATTCCATTTTAACATTAAAGGTGAAATTATGAATAGTTCAGTTCATTTTTATAATCACATTACAATTACAATCTATGAATTCCAAAGCACCAGAGAGTAAGCCATTGAGGCGGCAGTGTACCTATGATAATATGGAATGGAATCATCGCGGAAATCGACGTTTCCTAAACAGTAGTCAATCATTGTACCTCTCAAACTTACGTAACTCATATCTATAAATTAAGAGCTATGTAAATTATTGTCTAAATTGCTTGAATATACTTAAAAATAGTTTACGCTCCGTACGCTAGCAGTAAGGAAAATGAATGCTGTCTTTTTAACACAATTTAACCAAAGAGGTCATTCAATTTCGGGCGACTGCAGCGCGAGCGCGTCGAGGGTCGTCACTGGAGTTGCCGCAGCCACAGGAGCAGAGTTGGTCTCAACAACTTTGCGCGCGTTCGGTCGTCGAGATGGTAGACAGAGGGCGCGCGGAGGGTGGTTGTGCATCCCCTTCACGGCCACCACGTTGGACCCTAACATGTGTATCCTCGCCTTACAGTTAGTCTTCTTAGAAGTACAACGCCATATGACCTTGTCTCTCAACTTGGACTCCTCGCAGAACGGGAACGTGTTCACCATCATGATCACTTTGCCGCGCCGCGACTTCAGAAACTTAATACCTGTGGGAGAAGCACACGTCAGATAGCTGAAGTAGACCCACACTGTGATGTGACCCGAAACCAAACATACCGTAACGGATACTCAGGATAAGGAAAGCTCGGGCTAAAATAAAACTAGCGGTTATTTATAAGTACAATTTAATATGATTTCACAAAAACATACCCCGTACATGAACTAAAAAAATCCTATGATATAATGGTATAAGTATAAAATTACACTAATAATTTATATAAGACTTGTATATGAGTAGTAACACTCGAGTTTTTGAGGTAGATAGTTTAAAATAGGAGCCGAGTGTTCGATGTGCGGTACATAAGACGAAGCCGTGGCGGTAGGTCAACAATCAACACACAGGTATCATGCACTACCTACGAGATTCATAATATTAACAACATGAGCAAACATAGAAACAGCACGTGACTCCATCCTCGAACATACGAACATCGAAAAATTTGAAAAAAGTTAAGAAGAGGCAGTAAATGCGAGGTAAATATTGCGTGAATATAATAAACAATATTTACAGCAAAAGATGAAAACCTCCCCACAATAGCCTTTATACGTACATATAAACTCATAAATCGTATCTTATGTAATTGACGTATATTGTCATTGCTCTAAAATATATTATACATATTAAACTTACAAGTAATACATTTATAATTACATTTACCTACTAACTATCGCCACGGTTTCATAATAACGTATATCGCCCATATTATTTGGCTTAGTGACAGTAATCAGGTACGATAGAGCGTGCCAAACAATCAACACTGGCTGACCGTACACGATGACCATATTGATGACAAGAGAGCTTCAGACGAAACGGGCCCAGCACCATTTCATTTCACAAAACCACACAGATACAGTACACACTGAGACATTGTTTTATCTGAAGCCACTCTTAGAGTACTTGTACACACTGCGAAAACTCGCAGCACGACTTTTTCTCGCTCAGAAATAAATCCGTGGAACATTTCCGTTTTTTCATCACTGTTAAAAATTTGACACGGTCTATAATAACGCTTATATAAAAATGGTCAATATTAAGTAAATTCACACACATTAGACCCCCGTAGAACTAAGTCATCTAAATAACAATTAAAATTAGTAAAAATTTGTACTTAAATCAGAGTCATACATACAAAGCGGATCCTCGTTCTCATCGCCTTCGTTCTTGAATATGTTATCTTTCGAAGAGCAACAAAGTAGTTAAAACAATTCATAAAATATATTCAGACAAGTCTCAAAAAGAGCCTATTAAAGTTTAATTAATTTAAAGTCGTTAACAGTGAACGATCGTGTAAACTAAGTAAAGAGGTAGTTGAGTTTCGATAATAACTAGAGGTAGTGAGGCGCACCGGACCCTGCGCGGCGAGCCGCCCCGGCGCACCAGATCCTAGTCTAACGCTAACCTAATCTTACGCTACGACACCTTACTCGAGTAAAGCTTCTGAGTATTCATTCTTGTATAAAATTGTATAATTTAAAATTTAAACTAATATGTAAAACCCGTATAAAAGTGAAGAGGTAGATGATTGAGCTTAAGTACTTTTTAAATCAATCCTAAAGAGCAAAACGTTGGTTGCTCAAGACAAATGCCTTTCGAATATCTACTGTAAAATTCTTATAGATTAAAGAGGCGGACATCTAAATGTCTTAGTAGCAATAAGTATCTGAAAAGTGTAAATTTTATAATTCTCAAAATAAATTAAGTAATTCTAAGTACAGTCCAGGGGACGTCATATTGCTTAATTTCGAACGAGTTTTCTCTAAATCAGTCACCGACGCGTCGTCAGCGGCCGCAGCGCGCGGTCGCCGACCTTACCTTACACTCGTGTCGACAGCTGACTCGGCTGCGTTCGCATGGCGCACCAACCTGCCCTGCCTGACATGACCAGCTTTGAATATCGCGCAATGTCCGCCTAGCGCTACTGGATGATACTGCATACTGCACGGGTCGTAAACATTAAATCAAACGCTAAAGCGGCCGTGTTCCGGATAATAACCACCTGCCTAAACCTGACATCAATACGAGCTGACACCGTTATACATCCAGAAGTTCTTACATATATAACATTCTTATTAGCCCTATTCGATTTGATAAATAGCCCACACCTATACGGATAACTTTATGGATCTCGACGAGACCGACTAACCTATTACGCCACGACGTGTTCACTCGTATTACTGGTTGTCTCCTGTGTTCCCGCCACTGGTCGTCGTAACATCCAATACACCACAACACCTACTTATATGCTGACATACATTCACATTACCGATACTGAATAACCAACAATAGCCTTCGCTGAATCCTAAGTAAACGACACCTTATCCCCTCTTAACTTATCTAATCATATTAAATCTACATCCATTATGCTACATTCGCCAAAAGGCGGTTAGAAAATTTCGAATACTCGATTATCATTGTCAAAATCGCTTATAAATTAATCGTGCACTCGTATTAAAATCGATCGATGTTCGTGTGATGCCTCGTGTATTAACTAATCCTCCTCCTTGCACGGGGTGTCGACGAGGAGCGGCTTCGAAGAGTTATTGTGCTGCGCAGTGGGCGGCAGCGCGTTGGGCGAAGACTGCGCGGGCGGGCCGCCAGGCGCCGCGCTCACGGCGGCGCTAGCGTTGGCGGTGGCGGTGGCGTGCGCGGTGGCGGCGTACAGCGCCAGGGCATGCTGCAGCTGCAGCAGCTGGTGGTGCGGGTCCAGTGGCGCAGGCGCGCGGTGCCCCGACTGGTGCGGCGTGCGCACCACGTAGCGCCCGTCCGCGAAGCGGCGCACATTTGGTGGAGCGTGGTTGTGTGCATAACGAGAACGTACGATGCGCTCGTGTCCTTCAGGGCCTTCGGTGTTAACGTCAGCTAAACAGCGAGATGTGAGCCGCGAAGAACAGTACCACTGCTTCCTTCCATGGGCCAAGTTATTCTTCAGACGGAAAGTGTAACCGCGGTGGAGAAGAAGACGACCCTTGCCTGCGCGGATGAAGCGCGCTGAACCAAAAAAAAACACAACTGTTAGTAATTGTTTACCACCACCGACACCTTATCCTTATTAGCTATTTCACGTAAAATGTTGGTCTTTCAACAATCGCTGTAATAAACAACAGACAACTTCATTTCACGTGAGATAACAGATGTAAAACTAAGCATGCATTCACCTAAACATACATCGATTACCAAAGATTTAACAAGTGTTCATACTCGTCAAACCTTTTTGCAGATTAGTCACTTTACTCCGAAAATAGGAACGCAATAAAACCAAAGTCAGGGGTTCATAACTTTATTATATACAACAAAATGAAAAACCGGATTGTGTCATTATTTTTATTTCGTACATTTACACTTACTATACATTACACAGTTCTTGAACCATTCAGAGATAGATTACTGTTTTATATTTCTCTTGGAGAAACGATAATTTGATGAGCAAGAATATTTGGCACAGATCTTTGGCATTAGTTCTGTTTACGATGAGCAAATTTCGTAAGACCGAAACGTTTATAAACATAACACTAAAAAGTAAAAACTGGGAAGACTAGAATTTAACTCCTTCTATTCTTATCTATTACTTATTATGTTATCTATCTATGAGGTAATTGATACTTTGAAAATAACAGCATTTTTTATTTTATGAATAACGTCCTACACACAATAATAAAAGTCAACATAGCCTATCCTAACAACAAACTGAGATCATAGTTTATAAGTAGTGGTATGAGCTTATTATCACAATTTTTGGTAAGTAAGTAAATCATTGTACTTGTTTTCATTAGAATTACTTCTATGGCACATTCGAACTCAAATAACGAGATCACATTAACTATTCAAGACTACTACATATCAATTCGATTGAATTGAGTCTTGTCCTACATTTTTCTTTACAAGTAGAAGTCAAATCTTATAAAAAATCATTTTCTCTCTAACACCAGAATGCAAATGAAAGCTAATACGGGTTCCACGAGTCGGAACTGATTGCTACTTTCTTGATATGAGTCTAACAACAATTTTCTACTACATAGTACTAATAACGTACTATCCAAGCGTTGGGGTCGAAATTCGGCAGTCGAGGGACTAGCAAAGGAGTAGGGGGGGAAGAGGAGCCTGATGGTGGTGCTGAAATAGAGGTAATCAGCTGCGTAGGAGGATTGATGTTCGGGGGTCGCCGACCGCAGCGACCAGCGTGGTTGTGTTCCCCGACCAGTTTGTGTAGGGTTCCTTTTTGGGTGTAGGCCTTGCAGCCGCAGCCGCCCATGGTGCAGCGCCAGCGCACGACGCCGGAGCGCATCGTGTGCGCCGCGTAGAAGCTGCGCCCGCGCACCCATAACCGCGGCCGCCCGCCCGGTCCCACGCAAAGCCGAACGTACTTGTTTTCGCCTAGCAACACAACCACACATTTAATCAATTTTGTGTACAACAAATTGAAGGTCATACCGTCAGCAACATGCAATAAGCTTAGTGTTACGAACCCTCGCAAGCATTCATAAAAATATTAACAGTGAAAAAATGTGAAAATGTTATATTGTAAGTAGTTAAAGCACAAAAATTAACGTTCATTATTTATGGTGAAACATGATACTATATAAATTGAAATAATGGTTACATACATACTCAACGTCATTTTAGTAAATACATAATTTGATAGGTTTCGTTTATAAAAACCAAAACCAAGTTTCGATAAAAACATTCTGTTTATCAATATAATTTAAATTATTGCTATCGTTCACAAAAGTTACTTCAAATTTTATTTAATATCAATTTAATTTAATTTGTACCGTTATGCACAATGAGATCATTATATTTCAGTGACTAGATTGATTCCTACTTACTATAGATCAATATAAGATTACTTCACAATGGCCTATTTGTGCACATCACTCGGACATGTTACAAGCTAACTACTTAATTACTATCAGTCCAAGGTAACACCCGCCTTCATGCCCTTATTCCTTTCAACATGCCCTGTACATTAATACTTAAGGTTAATAATGTTCGAATCTAATAAATGCGATCTGAATCCGCAGTAACACTCATTACATTCGATCATAAGAGAACCATACACCAAATTATTATATTATAGAATAGTTAACTATTTACTAGCAATTAGACTCGTTAGTGGAAGATAAAATAGTATTACTCGTCGAGTACAGCCTTTGCTTGAGCGGCGAGGTTCGCATTCGTGAAGCCTCTGCTCAAGCCCCTCTCGGAAGCCGGGACCCCGCCCTGGCCCCCACCTGGAGGTTCGTGCGAATGTACGTTGCTGATGGCGAAAATTTTATCGTGCAGCGTGTGTGCGTACGCGCGGCAGGTCCTTCGCGTACACCGCCATCGCACTTTATTCTTCTCCGGAAAGACTTTCTCTGCGTAAAAGGAGAACCCATCAAGCCGCATATGACGCCGCCCGCGGTTCGATATAACGAATTCAACTGTAAATAAAACACCACCACCATGACTATCCGTAACCCCATAACATAACACGTAATTCATGCATGCAATGATACATATATTATATATATATTTATATATACATGGTAATTTATATTTACTACGTTAAATCTTCAATAAAACTGATTAACAACTGTAATTTGACTCAGATATAAAAGAAAAGCAAGCTGTCCACCAATTACTAGAGCTCGGCAAAGCAGATGAGTGGTTCGAGGGGAGTGAATTAATAGCCTAGTGAGAAAGGGTTGCGGTCAGGCGTTGCTAAAGTTAGTCACAGTGTAAGTAACAGAGATGAATCTGTAGCATATAACTGATATCCAAACTCACTTCGCTCAACATTTATCTTTGTCACTTAGCTCTAGCGGATAGCTACCTTTGATAGTACTATAATAGTAAGAGAAAATTCGGAATGGGAGCTATGCATTTTGTTTTAGATCACTTTTGAACAACTGATCTATCTAAAATGCATAGTCCTATATGAAAGCACGCGTACAAAATAAAAATTAAAAAAAATAAAAATAATTTATTTCAATCATCAATGAATAGTAGTAAACATTTCAATTGTTTGCAGCGATGGTTTCAATCAGACTCTCAATGCGCGCATGTTCGTCGATGACCGGTGCGTGTCGCGCATGCGTGTGGCTGCCGGCGCGTGCGACGAGCCTGCCGTCGGCGGTGAGAGCCCGGGCGGGGCAGCCCTGCGCGCGGCTGCGGCACGTCCAGTAGACGCGCGGTCCGCGGCGCTTGCGTGCCACGTACCCGAAGCCGTCCACCAGCAGCGATGGAGCACCACGCCGCGTCACCGTGTAACACACCTGTGCTTCATCAGATCCTGTCGCACCCATCATTACCAACAGACTAAATCAGCGATCATCAATCTGCGCTCATGTTTTTTATTAAGAAGCACCGATGCGGGGCACCGCTGCATTTAACTTTATTCGAAAAGAAAGGAACCAACAATAAAATCTGAAATATTTATTGAAATCTTAAACGCTAACGCACTTACATTATTTGATCACAATGTTCAGACAAAACTAGAAATTTTATAATATCGATTAAAATACTAGATGACGATTTCATCAACGTAAACTAAAATCACATCGCTCATGCATTTACGACCGAATTACATTATTAAAATTAAAATCATACACTTATTACAATACAACTAAAAAACTGTATGCACAATGTTGGGAAAACTTAATGCAAATATTTGCAACAAGTTGCTACTTAAAATAAATTATACATCTGTCTAAAATCGGAAATGGTACTTTAACCAAAGGATTGTCAAACTGTATGAGTGTATGATCCCTAGTTCTGTTTTAGAACGCAGAATGAAGTTCCGCCAACATGACATTGTATAGCCATTTTTTGAGGTTTAATTTTGGCGTCACTTTACTAAGAATTTATTAAAAGGGGACAAGGTACACATAAACGAGAACGTAACAGTACAGAAAAATATGAAATATGGCAGTAAATTCAAATTAGGCCTAAAATACTAACGCACAAAATGTCACAATAATTTGAATTTTATTGCTTGTTTTACTAATGCCGAAAATTCCTTATACTGTAGGACAGGTAACTACTTCGCCTAATTCGTATTTTCGCGATATTTTCGACATGTGATTTTCTAAATGGTTGTGTACTGGGTTAGTTATTCTTAAAACATTATTTTTAGACGTTATTCTGGCTCGACAGCGTTTCCCGTAGTCCATACACCTCCAAAAAGTCCGACCACTACGCACACTGTCTGTTACAAATATGTAAGGTTCATAGATCAACTGCAGATGACCACTTTTCGTTTGAATAAAATGTAGATCACTCTTTATGTTGCTGTTTAACGCACCCATTACTGAAAAAAAAATGTATTGTTAGTTTAAAGCCGTAATATATTTCTTTAGTTTATTTTCATGTAGGTGTTGCCCCACAAACATTGGGACACTTGATATCGTGTCCTGCCAGCCCTGTTGTTTGCACACCACAGGAGCCGCTGGATGCTGCTGAAAGTGCCAAATTTTGGGCTGACTCAATTTGAATTGATCATCGACACGCTAAGAAGAAAATATAGGTGTCATTCCAGGGTAGTAAAATTCATTTTAATTTTTATTACTTTTAAGATATTTTTATTAATAAAACGTATAAAATAAATAATAGTATTATTCCTTAGGGGTTAATATTATAGTTACAATGACAACTGAGTCCTAATAAAATAGGTTGCTTCAAGTTTGAACACTATTAGTCTGTAGGTTGTACAACTGCACTATATGCTCAAATAATACACAATGTTGCTGCACAGAATAACAAACAATTATGGTTACTCCACGTGAGCAAGGTCGCTTTTTAACGCGCGAATCAAACAGAATATAATAGGGCGTTAAAAAACGCACGTGCGAACGTGGATCTATTATTAACAGCTTTCACACAAAAACCTTCAGATTTAGACATTCGGCACAAATAAATGCGCCCTTACTGTAGTAAAAGTACATATGATATAATTATGTTTCCTTTTAAACGACGGTGCCAGAATATTGCAGTAAAGTATTTGGAATTATTTGATAAAAACATACCAAAATGGCATTCACCTTTGACCCTGGTGTTAAGTTGACATCCACCTAAAAGCTATATATGCCCATGAAATATTGAAACATATTCCAATTTTGTTTTTAAAAACTATCAGTCTGACAGTGTCCTATTTTTACAGTATTTTCACAAGTATTTTACTGACAGCAGTCAACAAATAGCAACCTCATTGAAATGAAAATAAAGATCACTGTGATTTTGACAGTGATACAACTTAACATTTTAAGAAAATGGCTGAAAGTCAGTCATTATGCAGGGTTGACTTTATGACAGAAACTATAATGCTGGGTCTATCAAGCAGATTTTATGTATTGTGCAAGTCAGTCAAAAATTGCTCTTTGGGTGATAAAACATATTTTGACTGTGACTACAGTAAAATTATTAAATAAGACATGAAAAATGTTAGTCGCCAAACAAAAATAAAAAAGAGTAACAACATAGCTTCAAATATAATATAAATTAATACAATGTGTGTGATATTTGTATGTGGTATTTCAATGTTGTGAAACACAGATTATGTACAATTATTTAATAAAACACACATTAATAATTATAAAAAGGTATTTTAAATATATATTAACCGAAAATGTGTAGTCTATTATACATTATAATAGACTACACATTTTCGGTTTGTCCGGGCTTATCATGTATGGTGCATTTCGTTTTGCAACAAGCCCACCACACTATCTCAAACCACTGCAACAATTGATAGCCAGAACCAACAGTGGCAACCACCAGAAAGGCACCGAGACAATTAACCTTGATGAAGCTTGACATATTAATTAAACAAGTGGTTCGCATCAGCAGATGGCCATGATAGCCAGAGGCTGCCCCCAAGGAGGAGTGCTGGAGAGCACTCATGGCATGGAGCAGCAGAAGAGAGGGCTTACCCTCCTCTGGAATCTGATGATAAATGATCTCATAACAAAACTCAACGCAAACAATTCTTCACAATAGGGTACGCCGACAACCTCGCCATCCTCATTACGGGGAAAGTGACGGGGATAATCTGCAATCTCACTCAACAGGAGCTACGCATCGTTGAACAGTGATGCAAACTTCGACCTCTCACTGAACCCCACGAAAACAGAACTAAAAACGAACACTAGGCCCTTTGTGCCTACCCAAACTTTTCGATACAGAACTGTAGTTAGCCAACAAGGTCAAATACCTGTAAATCATCCTGGGCATATATTGTGTAATGTATTGAGTAATGCTCAATAGCAAGTTCTACTAATTGTTTGGTATTTTTAAGAAGTCATAGTTTACACAATTGCACAGTTAATCTGTGTTGTGTATCTTTAATCCCTGGGGTATAAAAACTGTATTTACTAATTACACTATATTAATTTATTTATTATTAAACTTACACACACTATCTTTACAGGATGACACCAATACATGATTGTTTGTGAAATTGTTTTAGTTACAGTTGTTGTGTATTTGTTCATTGCTCTGTGAATTCTTTGTTTAAATTCAGTTTTATCCTTGTTTCTTGACTATGGTGAAGCAAAAATGAGGTTTATGATTTTGTCTGGCATGTATGTATTTACCTGTATCTATCTAAAAAACCAATACATTGTAACAGTAGTCATAAACTTTAGAGCAAAGTAGCATATGACCATGGCTATCCTCTGAACATCACTATGAATATTCATTAAATACCTTAAAATATATACATGTAAGTTATTTATTTAATGAACGATAATTATTGAATGGTTTGTAGTACATAACAATTTTCGACGAGAATATTTTCTTGTTTCATACTTTTTAGAGCCTGATTTTTCAAATCAAATCATTTATTCGCATGGAATGTAGGTATTGTACAAGTTGTTATAAAATACAGGGTGGAAACTTTCAGTGGGGCAGTAAGGGGGAACTATCTTAATCATTGGTCCAGAACTTGGGAGACTCACCATAATTTTTGCGAAATTTTGGTCCCCATTAACAGATTTTCAAATAAATGTTTAGTTAGCAAGAAAATCGCCATTTCACCCAAAAAATGTTTTGATGTTAATCAATCTTATAACTATTGTTAAAGTAGTAGAAAAGTCAGAAATCACAAAAAAACTTTTCTCATACATTTCGAAGGAAATCATTGCAGGTCATAAGAAAGAATTTGTGAAACTGAAATACAAAAATATAAATAAAAGACAAATGATCACGAAGATGGTATGTAAGTTTACACATACATATAAAAATTATCTAGAAATCATATTAATTTTAATTTTTGGTGATTACATAGTACATTAAATATTCTTGATAGGAAATGCATAAATCCAAGCAATTTCTATTGAATGACAAAATGTTAAGCTCAAGAGTAATGTTTTGTGTTTTGAGTTGGTACCTACCTATAGAAACAAAACAAGTTTTAGTAATCATGACCATGACTTTTATTTATTATACAGACAAATTTCACATTCTAATAAAATAATTATGTATCAATAAATAAACATTCATTTACAAATGGAAAATTACTCACCTCAATGATAAGTTTTGTGGTTGTACATGCTTACTTTCCTGATGAGATATAATATAAAGACATACAATTAATAGTAAAATTCTAGATTTGTTACATCTTTCCAATTTTAAATCATTGCTGCTGCTTATTCAAGTAATATCAAAATTTCTATTCAAGAAACAAGCCCAGTAAAAGTTTGATCTAAACATTGGATTCAATTTATAGGTTATGTTTACAAGCTGCCAAATAGTGCGTGGAAAACATGTTTATTTTCGTAAAAGCTATAATAGAAACGTATCAGTAACCCTTTTCATGTAAAACAACAACTAAATCTTTGAACTAGTTCGACTTTAGCTAAGAACGTAATACCTGGTACTCTAGTTGACAACCTGCATTCGTTTACATGTCGTATTACTTTCCCTAGTTCTCAGATATCGGAATAATAAATTTGTACATACCACATAAGTATTCAGCATTTATAGCACTATTTATCACAAATTCACTTCATTTCATCACTTTTTAGTGCACCAAACATTTCGTATCATCACGTAAACACCTGCTTATGCGATTCTATAACATGTGTCTTTAACACGAGATTATAATCCAGAATATTGACACTGCAGTCCACGGGTAGCAGTCCGTTGATAATTCACCTGTATAATTAGTAAAAAACACAACAAACTTTTATTATTTCCCAAAATAGTAAACAATCCTCGAGTGACACAATTGCAACCATAGATTCCACGGCGTTAAGACGGACAACCACAAATAACGGAATTACGTTCCACGATATGCAAAAACTACAACTCTATGATATGTATCTGCTTTTGGGCATAATATAAAGTCCAATGAATATTACTTTATTAATAAAATTGGTGTGCTGAAAACGATTTATTGAAAAAATATTCATATTTATTTTTTGCCAAAATCACGAACTTTGAAAACATTTATAAATTTCGATTTCAAAATTTTAACGAAAATTACTGTAATTCATCTATGAAAATAATAGGTCACCATTTTAGCATTATGATTATAAAAGTTTCCTGTTAATTTTGCTGCTCTGCTAATCTGTGTAAAGCTTGATTAAGTGATTTGGAACGTAATTAATTGCATAGATAATAATATAATATTAGAAGAATGCACTGAAAATATGTCTATTTAACATTTTACAATGCCATTTTGAAAATAGCCAAAAACTAAAATCTAATTTAAAGTGAAGTATTATAAATAATATAATATAATATGGCAGCATTGCACGTCGTATTGCCAAGAGTAAAATAAATTAATGTCGTGTTGAGTACACCATTGTGACGGTAGAGTGTGCTGAATCCAAATAAACCGAACATATAATAGAAAATTGGTCAATAATAATTATTATTCACCTCCATATTATTTTTAAAACTGTTAGATTTCTTAGAAAACATTTTTTGCTGTAAATGATACTGAAAATAGCAAAATATCTTTAATAATAGATAACTGCAGCTACTGGCGGTACAATTTTTATTGAAATCATAGTCCTAGGTAACATTTAATTAAACCATCAACTCAATTATACGCCCTTTTACGTTTGTAAATTTTTCATTAAAAACGAATAACAAACTAGGTTCAAATTAAGAGAATATTTGAGTTAAGAGTTGTCGCATAAATCCTTAGATAGCCTCCCAAGCGCCATCTATTAGTAAACTAGTAGTAACATATTCACACAAGTTAAACAAAATTTGTATCGAATTTGTAGACAAACATTACTTAATCGTGCAAACTGTGTAGTAACTTAAAATTAAATATTCATAGCATCAAAATGGTAATCTATTCTTGTAACAAAAATTTCCATTTGTTATCAGTAGTTTAGCGAACAATTGAAAGCTATTGGATTTTTTTAAATACTGTAACATTGAACTCTAGCTACGTTGCTTTGGCAGATTGACACAATTAACAATTTACAGTAAATTATTATGACAATCATTCTTGCTTTTCTTGAAAAAATGTCACAATATCAATATATTTATGATGATGATGAATACAGAAGATTGCTTACGACATCTAGGGGCTGCTATCTGTACTAATTTTGGCATTATTTTTTTTTCTACTTACTCGGCACACTCGGACGACGAGGTAGAGGAAATGTTTGAGGACATCTCCAAGGCCTTGCACTCTACTACTAAGGCCCACTACAGCGTTGTAATGGGGGATTTTAACGCTAAAGTGGGAGTACAAAATGGCAGTGAATCGGTAGTAGGATCCTACGGGTTTGGCAGCAGAAATCATAGGGGGCAAATGCTTGTCAACTTCCTTGAGAAGGAGGGGCTTTTTGTGATGAATTCTTTCTTTAAGAAACAGTCCCAAAGGAAGTGGACGTGGCGAAGCCCCGACACTATGACGAAAAATGAGATAGACTTCATCATAGCGGATAAAAAGCATATATTCAGAGATGTCTCGGTGATCAACAGGTTCAACACCGGTAGCGATCACAGACTTGTTCGTGGCACTCTGAATATTAATTTCAAGCTGGAGCGAACCCGTTTGATGAAGTCTAAGCTCCGTCCAAATATGCTCCAAACCATGCTAGGGTCTGAATCTGAAGCGTTCCAGTCAGATCTGGAGAACCGATTCGCGGCCGTGGAAACCACAAATGATGTTGACCAGGCGCTCGACCAAATGGTGGAAATCCTCAGGGAGGAAGGGACGCGTTTTTGTAAAATGCGGCATACGGGCAAGAAGTCCAAACTTTCGGAGGAGACTCTGGAGCTTATGACGGAACGACGTGAAAACCCACCCATCACTTCGTCAGAACTACAGGCACTCAATAATAAAATTAGAAAATTGATACGACGCGACCTTCGATGCTCCAGCACCCGCTCAATAGAAAAAGCGATTGAGCAAAATCGGGGGTCGAAAGTGTTCGTCCAATCACTTACGAGGAGCCACCTGACGAAGTTGACCAAATCTAGTGGGGATATCGTCGTTTCGAAGCCGGAGATTCTTTCGGAAGTCGAAAACTTCTACGGCCAGTTGTATGCATCGCATGCATCTCGACCTGATCCCGAAAATGAGGATTCCAGAGCCACCTTAACCCGCCATTTCACAGAAGACCTGCCAGAAGTCAGCCAAGACGAAATCGAGGCGGCTCTTAGACAGCTTAAGAATGGAAAAGCCCCTGGCGAGGATGGGATAACGACTGAGCTCCTGAAAGCGGGAGGAAGCCCTGTTTTAAGAGAGCTTCGGGAGCTCTTCAACTCGGTCCTGTTCTCTGGGAGAACTCCAGAAGCCTGGAGAAGGAGCGTGGTCGTTCTTTTCTTTAAAAAGGGAAACAAGACCCTATTAAAGAATTACAGACCCATTTCGCTCCTTAGCCACGTGTATAAGCTGTTTTCAAGAGTCATCACGAATCGTCTAGCGCGAAGACTCGACGACTTCCAGCCACCGGAGCAGGCCGGGTTTCGAGGAGGATACAGCACCATAGACCACATCCACACAGTGCGGCAGATCATACAGAAGCCCGAAGAGTATAATCGGCCGCTGTGTCTTGCATTTGTGGACTATGAGAAGGCTTTTGACTCTGTCGAGACCTGGTCAGTTCTGGAGTCTTTGCAGCGATGCCAAGTCGACTGGCGATACATCCAAGTGTTGAGAAATCTTTATGAGAACGCCACAATGACCGTCCAAAGCCAAAACCAGCAAACGAAGCATATCCCATTGCGTCGGGGGGTGAGACAAGGGGACGTTATTTCCCCGAAATTGTTCACCAACGCACTGGAGGATGTGTTTAAGACGCTAAAATGGAAAGGACGTGGCATAAACATCAACGGCGTGTACATCTCACACTTGAGATTTGCAGATGACATCGTCATACTGGCTGAATCGCTGCACGACTTGCAGCAGATGCTGGATGACCTAGTTGATTCTTCAATACACATTGGTCTCAGGGTGAACTTGGACAAAACCCAGGTTATGTTCAACGAACACGTCACCCCAGGACCTGTTATTGTCAATGGCGGTCCTCTCGAGGTTGTTCGAGAATATGTTTACCTCGGGCAAACTCTGCAGTTTGGTAAGAACAACTTTGAGAGGGAGGCTAACAGAAGAATCCAGCTGGGCTGGGCAGCATTTAGGAAGCTTCGCCGGGTCTTCTCGTCGCGTATTCCACAGAGCCTAAAGACTAAGGTCTTCAATCAGTGCGTCCTGCCTGTTATGACTTACGGAGCCGAAACGTGGACACTCACAGTACGGCTGGTCCATAAATTTAAGGTCGCTCAGCGAGCTATGGAACGAGCTATGCTTGGAGTCTCTCTGAGGGATCGCATTCGAAACGATGTGATCCGACAGAGAACCAGAGTTGTCGACATAGCTCACAAAATAAGTAAGCTGAAGTGGCAATGGGCCGGTCATATTTGCGGTAGAACCGATGACCGTTGGGGTAGACGTGTTCTTGAGTGGAGACCGCGAATCGGCAAACGTAAGGTTCCCACCTTACGTTTGCCGATTCTCCGCCCTCAGGCTCGGTGGAGTGACGATCTTCGCAGGGTGGCTGGTAGCAACTGGATGAGAATTGCTGAAAGTCGAGTTAAATGGCGTGCGATTGAGGAGGCCTATGTCCAGCAGTGGACTGCTATAGGCTGATGATGATGATGAAAGTATTTTGAATTTCATTAAATCCATCATCATCTTCTTGCCCTTGGCCCATGTTACTTGAGGTCAGCGCAACACGTTTTTTTCTTCCATTCTCTTTTCTTTCATATCATTCCTCACACAATCCACCCATCGTTTCCTCTCCCTCTCCATCAATCAAGATTTATAATTATCATTATTTTAGTCTCATGCGATACGTCCTTCGTAATATACTCATTCCTTACTTAATTAATTCTGGTCACACCTCACATCTACCTCAACATTCTCATATAATTAAGTCCAAAATAGGGAATACATATTACACGAGCAGTGTAATATGTATTAATATGAGAGTGCAGTCAGTGCGCGAGTCCTACTCGCACTTAGTTCGTTTTTTAGGGACTCTCGCTCACCGTACTTACCTACTCTATTGCAGAATTTAGTCGTATTTTTGGAAGAGAAGCATTTATTTAGGTGTTGCGTAGTGTTAGTAAAAACGGGCGATTGTTTATTGGAGATTTAATTGTTTTACTTTTTTAGCCTACTGTTTTACTTAATTCTATAACTAATCGTGTGTGTCCTAATTTAAGTATAAAATAGAAGCAATAATAAGTAATTAAAGTATTTCCGGAGCAAACTTCATGTTTCCACAGTTTATCGCCTCCTAATAATCTAAAAAAATTAATGCAGCCTCCTACAAAAAAGAACGTTTAAAGCAGTGTGCTTTTCGGCAGTCGTCGTCGTAGTATTGTGCAGTATCAACTTAACTGTAGCAGTCTCTTGGTCCAAGACTCTTGGAAACGTTGGAATACTCGTCGAATGGAAAAACGACTCTAGTTCAGTTGCCGGGCAACATCACATTGCCGCATCCCTGATTGCAGTAGGTGACCTGTCCAACAGTTAACCACTCGTACACAATGCCCATACTTGGCAAACGTGACGTTACTATTTCGTGCAACCGCGCGATTTCTAGCGCGGCCGTCAGTTGTGTGACATCAAATTTTGTGTTTTTTAATGATAAAAGTTAAAAAATAACGTGAGTACTTTTTCTACTTCATTTGGTTTGATTTTACAATAATCATTATTTGTCGGCTGTGTAGACTGACTAAACATGCTTTATTTGGTATTGGTATTATGTGTATTTAAAAGTGATGTTAGCTCAACGGCTTTGGGAGCAGGGTGGTCTACAATTAACCAAATGCAGTCGGAACCATGGTTGACTGTGTACCAACTACGGTTAATTGTGTACCACCCTGCTCCCAAAGCCGTTGAGCTAACATCACTTTTAAATACACATAATACCAATACCAAATAAAGCATATTGTATTCAAAGATTACCGATTTTTTTTTACTTATTTGTATTTTAGATGGGGCGTGCTAAACAACAAGAAAGAAAAAAGGGGGACATTCAGTAGCCGCTATGAAGAAGGCTATTGAATTAGTCTAAGGTGGGATGAGCATAAAGAAGGCTAGTAAAGAATGCCAACTTAGTTACCAACAGTTCAATTGTACTTGAGAAAATCCAACGAAAATGCTGAATTGCTGTACGTTTAACACCACATTACGAAGTTTACAAAGTTTTTAAATTAGAAGAAGAAGATGACTTAATAAAATATATTGAACGTTAAGTATATGTGCTGTTAAGCATAAAAATGTTTCAAATATTATATTTGAGATGTACAAAACAATGTCACATAATTATAAAAAAAAATGCTTCCTGTGATTTAAAAGCATTTTTATTATAATTATGTATAAAATCGAGAAGTCTGATTGATAATGTTATAAAAAATGTTAATTTTTTCGTAATTATTATGAGGAAAACATATATTTTGTGTTAATTTCGACAAAATAAACTTCAATAACAAATAAAAGATCAATTTAATAACATAATATGGTGTTATCATATCAAAACAAATAATTTATCATATTTAGTGTTAAATTGCAACAGTCAACCATGGGGGACCCTCCCATGGTTGACTGTTGCATACCCCCCGGTTAATAGTGTACTATAGTGTGGACACAGTTAACAAATTCTCATGTTCTATAAAAACATTTTTTTGTCTAAAATCGTTAGGAAAACGAACAGTCCTTCAATGCCAATATTATCAATATGTAGCTAATGCACCTTTGGACCAGAATGGAAGAAAACATGTTTTTATTGAACAATAATGAGATATGGTGGTTTGAATTTTATGTGGTTAACTGTTGAACAGGTCACCCTAGTGCAATGACTTGAGCGACTTCATCTGCAGTGGTATCCATCTTCAGGCATATTTTTCTTGCTGTAGCTGTTCACGTGTGTTCACTTCAAAGGTTGTATAGCGTGTTTTTTTTTTTTTTGGTATGACCACTCGCAGTACAAAATCTCGGAGAGTTTGTTCCTGCTTAACCGGGCAAATCCTGTGGTGGCCAAAAATTACTTTAAGGCCCCCAGCCAGGGCTTACAACTAAGGATATATTTATTACAATGAACTGACACTAAGGGCACCCCCTGCGGGGTTCGGGCCTCTGCTTAGTGCGTCATTGGGGGGAGGGCAGCTAGGGTCAGGCTGGGTCGAATTATTATTTGGGGAGTTTAACGTTACTGGCTCAGCGGCGCGGGCTGGCACGTTGAGCAAGGGTCGGGCGGTAGTTATACAGGGATGTCGCGGAGGGCACCAGCGGCGGGGCCGGAGTCGCGGTCGGTACTTGTTTTTGTGTTTCCTAATCGTACTGGTTTCCCTACAGCTCTCTTGGAGGAGGGTGATGGGATCATCAGGTTCGAGTAGGGTGAGCCTTGGTCGGCGAATCTTAGAAATTTTAGAGGGGACGTATCGGGCGGCCGATGAGATTAGGGGGTTGGGATGTTTTTCGGCTGACTCTAAGAAACGTTTGGATAGACGTTTCATAAACTGTTTGATGGTTGGGATTTTGAGGTCGAGATGGAGTTGTTCATTCCTAACGAACCACGGTGAACCCGTGGCCTTTCGGAGAAATCTGTTTTGGAGGGTCTGCATCCTATGGATGTGGTGGGGCTTGGCATGAGCGAACACAGGGCAAGCGTACGACATGATCGGCCGAATGCACGCGGTGTAAATACGCAGCTTGCACTTGAGTGACAATTTGCTGCGCGCATTCAGCACGGAGTGGAGCCTTCCGAGAGCGAAAGCGGCGCGCGAACGTGCCGTCTTTATGTGCTCTCCGAAGGAAAGGCGACGGTCTAGGATGACCCCCAGGTATTTGGCTCGCCGCTCCCAAGGGATCGGTTTGCCGAACATGGAGATCTGATTGGGACTGGGAGGGAAGGGTCTACGGGGGCTGGAGAAGAGGACCGCCTGGCTCTTGTCGGGATTTACTTCAATTCTCCATCTCCGGAACCAAGCGCCTAAGGCTTTTGCGGAGGTTTGGAGAATACGGGCGATGTTACTTGGGCTTTAACCCGAGTAATAAATGGCCGTATCGTCAGCAAAGAGGGCTAACTGGGCCGATTTACTTTTGGGGATGTCGCTAGTAAACAGCGTGAAAACTAATGGGGATAGCACAGAGCCCTGAGGGACTCCGGCGCGGATCGGATGGGGAGATATAGCGTGACCCGGATCACCCATTTTATACCGTTGTAAGGTGGTGCAATTAGTAGCCGTTGTAATGCGTATTTTGACAACATTTTTTTTAACGTTACGTACTACTGAGATTTGTTGTGTTTAGGAATTCTAACTGTTGTTAATTTAAAGGTCTTTAAACATACTTTTAATTGATACAAATTTTAATTGGTTTTAATGTATTCGTTGATGGCGGGACATGCTTGAAACTTATTTTCGGTGTGGTACTATTTTTGTGACGCCGAGTGTATATCCGGTCATTAGTACGGATATAAAAGGATTTGGAAAGCGCCCCAGTGTGCAGTGGTGACAACGCGCGACTTACTAACCAGTCTACCCACCACATGGTGTGCTTGTACGGAACCCTGATGTCCAACTCGAGGGAGGACGACAGTCAGTGTCGGACCGCGGCGGAGTTGAGACGTCTTGAAACTGGACCCGATTCATTGTGCCCCGTGTTAAGTTGTAATCTTAAGGAATTTGTTAGTTTGCTAGAAACACACCCAGTGTGTTTTCATAGCACGAAACCCAAGGTCTACCCACATGATGTACGAGCCTAACGGAGTAAATCCTGATATATCCGACATCAGAATTGGGATCAAATCGTGAAATCATACGCGGGGACAGTGACAATAACAATCAGTGACGGTTAATTTTTTAAATAGCCGAGTGCAATTAGACAAAAATACTCAAAAGCCAGTGCAAGCTAGTGTTGATCACGTGGTCATTTCCCTCCGGGCACGCGCTCGGTTCGGCTGTGATCTATTTCGCTGTTAATTACAATTACGATTATCGCGTTTCGTGATCGATTTCCGGCTCGTGAGTTGTTCCTAGTTGTGTGGCTGTGTGCTATTGTGCTAAGTGCTGGTGTTGTAAGTTTTTTTAGTGTTTTTACGTAGGTTTTACTGGTAATAAGTTAATTTCGTTAACTACAGCGGCGGCACATCGGTGAGTACATTTACTTTCTTTGGTGTGTGGGTACTTCGAAATAATTTTATCGGACGTTAATCCTTTTGCTTTATACGTTCCAATTCGTTTGTTTGAATTTTATAATTTTTAATATATTGTGTTATTGTGTTGTGATTCTTTGAAACTTCGTCTACCTACCCGTAAGCCTAGTGACGACGGATTTCAAATTGTAGGCGTTGAAAAAAAACATACTATCGGTCGATGCTATTGGGTCCACGGGCTTACGACTTGAAAAACCAAAAGGCCGAAGGCCTCGTATATTGGTTGGGGACGTCTCATCCTCAATGGAGGACAATGCTTTTCTGCATGCGTTATACCGTCAAAACATTGAAGACGAGCTACCAATGAATGAGGATGATTTTGTTATGTCAACTAAAATTATTTGTAGGCGTTCCTTGGATAGCGGTCGCAAGTGGATAGGCGTTGAAACCGAGTCCGTTGCGCGATCGTGGTGCGTCACCGCTGACTTGTTTCTTATTGTGAGTGTAGTGGAATAATCCAGGGAAGGAATCCAGTTTATTTTGACATTAAGCAAGGCGGTGAAGGGCTTCGCAGCTACATGGCTGTGGCCTATTCAGGTGTGGCGTGGGACCAGTTTAGGGAATTTTTCAAGGCCAGAGTCATGTGCGTCGAAACTTCTACGACTACCCTCATTAACCTGAATGGTGACAGGCCAAAGGAGAGCCCCTACAGATATGCGTGCTGGCGCCGGGAACAAGAGGCGTAGGAAGTTTTCATCGCTATCCCCAATCAAGTGTCACGTGTGCCGAGACGCGGCCAAGCGGATTGTCGTACGAGGGGGACCAGCGTCGGGAAGCCATTGCCTGTGCCGGCCGTTGCAGGCGTTGAGCGACGACAGCAGGCCAGCGGCGGCTCACTGATTTGCTTCAAGTGGCACGCCACGCCTGGGCATATTGCCACTCGCTGCATAGCAAGCAGGTCCAGCGCTGCTGTACCGGTGGAGAAGCGAGTCGACCTTTGCATCGTAGAGCCCATCCAGAATATTAAAGCACTTTAGTGAGTTTCAGATTTAGATTCTTGAGCTGAATGTTCCTTAATTAAAAAGAGTAAAATGTTGTTCGTAAATTTAGTGATTGAGGTTTCGGACGGTAATGGTTATAAAATGAAAGCTTTGAATTCTTAGTTTGCCTACTTGTATGCACACGGTAGACTAAGGAAGATGCCAGCGGGCCCCGTATCAGTCGATGTTGATAAGGATTTTGATGATGAAGAGTGAGCTTACGCTTAAGTTGTGGTAGAAGGTCGAGTAAAGGAGTCTATCGGCCGTAGTGTGTTCGACCGTACCAGTAGATAATACGTAGCCGTAGCCCGGTACAAATTTGTCTGTCTTGAGGAAACTCCAGTAGTCCATGGGTGCGTGGTGTGCGTTTGACACTGGCGGAGGTCGGGGTCTGGAAAGACCGTATTGTGTTCGACCGTACCAGTAGTTAGTAAGTAGTCGTAGTCCGTTAGAAATCGGTGTCTCTTGAGGAAACTCAAGTAGCCCGTGGGTGCGCAATGTGCGTAACTCTGGCGGAGGTCGGGGTCTAGAAAGACCGTAGAGTGTATTCAGTGGGTGATTCACACGGGCAATCCATTTGATGAATGCGCGAGTTTTGATCTACGTGCTGGATGTGTGAGAACAATGCGATTGCTGGTCGGCTGAAGAGCCGTGGCGTTAGAGGTTTTATTCGAAGGTTTCTGTAAGCTTGGCAGTTTTTGGTTGCAAGAGAGTTTTAAAGATATCAATCTTTAAAACTCTCTTGCTCTCTCTCTTCGAACGACTATGGTACATCACACCAGGGTAGTGATTGCTGTATTTTCGATTATTCCCAATTTAACCGTGTTTGATTTAATAAGAGTAGAATTTGGTTAAACTAAAACAGTAGAGCTCTTTACCTTCACTGACACGAAATATGTTTGGTCAGGAGTGAGGGAGTGGAACAAAATAATGTCGTGAACTATTCGTTTGCAGGGTAACCATCACACGAGGACGTGTGTAAGCTGGATGGCCGTGTCGGATCCGGTCATTAGTACTGACATAAAATGAGTTGGAAAGCGCGCCAATGTGCAGTGTAAAGTGGTTTCCGTCGTAAAAACCAATTTCGGTCGGACACTAGAGTAAAGTGACTAAAATATCATTCGCCAATATCAGGAAATCGTCTATGTAAAACTTAAAGAAGGCCATTTTTCTTAAAATATTTTTATGGCGGTCAACGTAAATATTATCCTGAAAATATCATTATTATATTAGCTATCCACAGAGAAAACAAAATATAAAAATATGGAGTTACTCGATAATTGTTGATTATTGCTGACGAAGGTGGACTGAGGCCACTCACAAAAATTATCGTAATTGTAATGTAACCATTTTTCATATTTTCTATTTAGAATTAGTTGCAAGCTTGAGTCTCTGCGCCCTGTTTAATATCAATACCGATACCGCTCCCAATTCTTAGCGATAGATCCCTTTTGTCATGTTTTACTTTCTCAGCAGTAACTGATATTTAACAAGTATCCTTGAATATTTTTCTAGTAATTATACCTTATTAGACAGCTACTAAAATGAGGTTATGGAGAATAATATGCACATTGAGTAACATAGAAAACTTAAAAAAGCTTCATTAACATAGACGATTTTCTGATTTTTGCGAATGAATTTTAACTCACTAAACTCATGAATATGGTTTTCTTGAATATTTTCTCGTCAAGTTATCTGTTATCAATTTCAACAGAAATCTTAGTCTTCAAACAGACCAAATTGGCGTTTAGTGGATACAAATAGGTCTTTCGATTATGCCTCAATATAAATTCGTCGAATTTCAAGTTATTCATAAAAGAAAAAAATATTACGAAAAAATTAAAAAAAAAAAACTTGCGAGCGGCGAAATTTTTTTTAACTTTCTTCTCTACACCTCTAGGAACTCAATAAAAAAGTCCCATGAAAATCAGACCGCTATAAACTTCGTTCCACCTTTTGAATATTTTTCGTCACTCGGATACAGTGTTTCCAGAATCAAAATGAAACGAAAGACAGTTAGTTAAAGAATTTTTTAATAAATTTGAATGGTAACGAAATAAGCAATGATTAATATGAATAACGCACAGATTCCATGAGCATTTATAACTCGGCCTTATAAGTTGTTACAAGACTTATATAAAATGACTAGTAAATAATAAAAACATCTTCAGTCCTGTATTATGTAAACAGTATTTTAACGTAAATAAATCTATTTATGTTTATTACATACATGATTTTAACCCATACATGATGACACATTCTGCAATCATACATTAGTTCATTACAGCTTTTTGTTACATGATTAAGCACGTCAACAAGAAAATTATTTACATAAATTATCTAGTTTGATATGTATAAAGGGTGTTGTAACAAGACCCTTAACGAAGCCGAAACGCACTTCTACTCCCCGTCATTGCGATCATTTTTTTGTGCTAGACCATACCTGGGAACCTTCTAGTTACGGAGATTAAGGGGATCAAAATTCCTACTTTTTCACAAGTTTTTTTTTTTAAATACATGTTTATAATGAAGATTTTTACTTTAAATAGCTCCCCGACCTGCGTACTATTTAATCGATCCATAAGCACAATATGTTGAGTGCGATACATTGAGTCCTACCGTAAAACGTGATATATCACCCCAAAAAAAAAATCCCAGCAATATTTTTTGCGTAAGTTTTATGTACTTAATGCAAGTTTAGTTACTATCTTTACAAATTCTTTACTAAATATCTGTAGTCACAAAAGCTTAATTTTCCTGATACTTTTCGAGATCTGGCTGATGGTCTGTAAGGACTGAGGGACCGCACTTTAATGGTTGTATATATTTGTTTACAAATTCACAGATTTGTTCTACAATTGTTTTAAGTCTTCTACTAAATCATACAATTTCTATTTTGCGAAAAACGAGTGTGGTGCCTCAGTTCACACGCAAATCACTAATTAAGCCCGTCACAGACGTAGCTATAATATATATTAATATGAATCATAGCAAGGCATAGTAATACATATTTTTTATATAAAATCACAGCGAAAAATGTTGAATTTCTTTATTTAAGTTTAGCAGACATTTAGTGAATGACATCGTGTTATTGTGTATGGTAAGTAAAAATTTGTGCATCCAACCATTAGGGCTATTCAACAAAAACTGTTTCCACTGGAACTACGGCATCCTAGCGGCACTTATTTTTTCCAATGGACGTACAAAAAAAAATACATACAATGCTACAATTTTAAGCGTATAAACAATTTTCCTTAAAAACTAAATAAATAGAAATATAGCTAATGCACAATGTTGCTCATTTGTTTATAATTTAGTTTAGTTTTTTGTTCCAATAGTAGCAAATTTATATTAGTAACTATCTATTGTTTACTGTTTAATTAGGAACCCCTCTCAGGTGACGGCCTCTTCCAGGGATTACCATTTTTCACGGTTTCGGGCTATCGGGTTCCCTAATAACTATAATTGGTGTAAATAACCCTTAAAAAAGCCGAAAGGCACTTGTAAAAAAAAATAGTTTTCCAGCATCAATTTTGGCGTGGAGTTACATACTTAGTTTGATGGAAAGAAGGCTTCGTGAAGGGTCCGTTTACACCTTGTGCTTGGGATAAAGGCACGAGAGTAATGATCTAAGATACTAATTTTGCTATCATTATTTCGATTGCATTGTTATAGAAACGGTGAAGGAATACATCATCGTGAGGAAACCTATCGACATCTACCAACCCGCACTGGGCCCGCGTGGTGGATTATAGCCCAATTCCTCTCATAGAGAGAAGGCCTGTGTCCCAGCAGTGGGAACATTATAGGCTGATTATGCTATGTTATAGAATCTGTCAACGTGCAACTTTCATTGACATTATTATTTTATGGTTTAGATCATAAACTGTGTAATGTGTATATTTTATGGCAAGAAAGGAGGTGTCGGATGAGATGACGAGTAATAGAGAAGTATGGAAGAAGAAGACATGCTGCGCCGACCCCAAATGAATTGGGATAAGGGCAAGAGAATGATGATGATGATGTGTATATTTTATGTTTAAAGGCAGATGAAGGTTGGGTACCTACTAGCGTAAGTGACTATGATGATGACGTATTACTGGAGTGTGAAAAAGAGCGCGGAATCACTAGAGCTGAAATATCAAGAGTTGTGCAGCTAGAAGACGTGACGATTGTTAATCCCTGTATGTTGGCCTGCAGTCTCAAAAAAAGTGGAGTGGGAGTACTTTAATAACCCCTGTTTTGTGAAATTTCATAGACAACTATCACTTTTTAAATTACAGCTCGATGACAAAGGCCGGGATAAAGAACGTACTGTACGTTCTTTATCCCGGTCTGATCTACGTTAGAAATATTGTTACGAATGACGAAGCGTACAGCAATCTCGAAAACATAGCAGAACAGTGCGAGTCAGGTATTCAATTTTTTATCTAGATCGTTTGAACTCTTGGTTATGTCTATACAGGGTGGAAGGGACATCGATGCACAAACGGTTAACACGTGTTCACGAAATCATGCCAAACCCACCTCACATTTAAACATTTCGTCGGAAAAAAATCCGCGGTTTCCTACAACAGTACATGGTCAAAACAAATGGAACAGCTGATTTTTTTTAGGTTCGGTATGATGTCCTGAAGACGTGGTAACCGTTTGTGCGTCGATCCCTTCCACCCTTTATGTTTTTTTTATTTGCTTCTTGCTAATTGAATTATTTCTTCTATTAATAACTGTAAAAGGCAAAACAGTAAGCGATGGGGAAGCTGGGTGCAAGATGGGCACATTAGTGGCAGCTTGTTTCGTGGAACATTCGGTCAAAATTAGACAAAGACGGTAATTCGGCTTTTCGGCATTCTATACTGATACTGCTAGCCTGCGTCATCCCACTGCTGGGCAAAGGCCTCTCTCCATGACTTCCAAATTTTTCGATCCAGAGCCAATATGGACCACTGGTCGTTAGTTTTGTCCAGCTCGTCCCGCCATCTCCTACGAGGTCTACCGCGTCGCGGTCTCGCTTCTACAAAATTATTTTTAGTATATGCGAAACCTGAATATAGTTTGATCAGAATAAGTAACTGAATCGATTCTAATAATTTTTAAACCATTATTATTTAGACTGGAAACGGGATATTTACCATGTTTACTGTTTCTTTTGAGTTCCCGATATTTCGGCGCTGTTGCAAGCACCATGATCACGGATAAACTGAAATTATTGCGGGTGGGTGTTTATGAGCAGACAAATCGGTCTACCCTCTTTCTTGTTCGTTTTTTAAACCATGTTATATTTTGTTCCAAAAATATTTAAAAAAAGTTACAAGTTGGACACCGAGCCACATTAAGTACCTATCGCAATAATTTAGGTACCTACTGCCAAATTATGTTTATCAATGAGCTCAAGACGACGTTGGAGGTCCGCGCGCGGGCGCGCTGCGTGGTGACCATGATGTTTTGCGGACAACGAGGTAACAGAACAAGCTTATAACTTTGTGATTTTTCATGATAGTTTTGAAATTTTGTACATAGATTCTTTACATAAAAATACTCGACACGTGTTTCAGGTTTCGCATATACTAAAAATAATATTGTATAATAGGGAAATTATAACTTCAAAGCATACAAGCGTAATGTTATTGTTAGCTTTTGCTATTTATTTCGTCTGAAAATATTTAGAATAATTTAATTAGAAAAAAATAATTAATTGTCTTATAAAAAAATAATATAATACTGGCCACTTATTTGTGGCATAATAGTTTGTGTCCGGAGCTTACTTTTTTTACCGCGTTCGGCCATATTTTTAAGCGTGGTATTCGGGTAGGATACCGATTGTTGAAAAAGGGAATAAATCTAGAATTCATTAAAACAGTATGTGTAACCAGTTGTTAACAGTGCGGTTTAAGTACGAATAAATAGTTGATTTGTTATTAAGTATTAACTGTTTTATTGGTACACTTCGAAATATCTTATATTATGTTATGGAATTTTGTAAACAATACATATCTAAGCGATTGTAGCAATCACGACAGATTTCCTGTCTATTATTGAAGAGTTCCTTTGTATATCTCCGAAGCTCAGCACCAAACCTTCACCAAATTTTAACTGGGGACCACCACGAAATAATATTCAAACTAAATAATACTTACTCTACCAAAACACAGAAACCATCGAAATCGGTTCACCATTGGCGAAAATATCGCTGAACATAGACACAATAAAAAATAGTCTTGCTATTTAGTGGTTTAAAATGAGCCCAAACTGGAGGGGTTTACTAGCAGTTACTAAAGAGTTCCACTAACTATCTCCTGGCTCCATCATCAGACCCTCTATGCCAAATGTTTCACATATACGGGACTCATCAAAATATATCGAGTAATCCTAAAGGATTTACTCCCACGTTGGTCCCATTGTCACTAAGTCAGGATCTGATGCTGGGATCTCAGGTATATCGAGAGATACTTTCAAATATAGGACGTAGAGCGCGTTTAAGCATTTTCTTTCGAATAAGTTAGGTGTCGGTAAAGAGTTAGGGAATTCCCTAACTGTTTATCATTGAGCAATACTATGGCAAGGTAACCGACGTAGCCCGAAGAATAGCCAAACTTAAGTGGCAGTGGGCAGGGCACATTGCTCGCAGAACGGATGGCCGATGGGGCCGAAAAGTTCTGGAGTGGCGACCGCGAACCGGAAGACGCTGCGTTGGAAGGCCTCCCACTAGGTGGACCGATGACCTGGTGAAGGTTGCAGGGATCCGCTGGATGCGAGTCGCACGGGACCGGTCAATGTGGCGATACTTGGGGGAGGCCTATGTCCAGCAGTGGACGTCTTTCGGCTGAAATGATGATGATGATGATGAATACTATGGCATCCATCATCAGTTCAGCATCATGAAATTGGATGACGTAGTTTCAGTGGAAACAGTTTTTGTTGAATGGCTCCCCTCATTGGGAAAAAACTTACCGATTAGTAACACTGTGACTCAAAGCCACATTTTTTTCTCCTTTTGAGTGACAATGTAACTCAACAGAACGCAGTGTTCCCGTTAAGTAACACCTTCTTGGCTAAAAGCATTGTTGAAATACATCTTGACTTAATACAACGATTATCCCACAATAACGAGTATCTCTTAAATAAACTTTACGTTTGATCGTTAAATATGGTACATGCACTTAGAAACAACGACTATCCAGGCTCAATATTGATAGTCTGTTATCTGTACTAGACCGAAAACGGGCTCGGAACACTGTACTCAATGATGAGTTCATACAAGAGGCACAGCTCGAATTAATAGAAGGTTATGTGACAGTTGGCCACCTTCTAGAGATTTTGAGGCATTGAAAAATATCAATCTACGATTCAAATTTGATTATAGTGATTAGCGGATAGGACAGAATTATTTTGGAACTGACATTTCGAATAAGATTTAAGTATACCTACAGGTATAAATTTAATTATGATTATGAATCTGCAAAGATTTATGTACCTATCATTTGTGTTTTCAGCGACATTAAAATCATTTTATATGATTTTATTTATTAAAAAATGATTTTGGATTTCAATGGTTTTATTTATGTGCGTGTGAACTGCGGGACCACGCTCGTTTTGAAGGAAAATCTCGAAATTGTAGGATTCAGTAGAAGAAAACCAAATTGTTGTTGTAGAACCAAATCTGGGAATTTGTAAACAAATATATTAAAAACTACAGTCCTTACAGTGGGGTCCCTCAGTCCTCACACACCATCAGCCAGATCTCGGGAAGTATGTGGAAAGTTAAGGTTTTGTGACTACGGACATTTAGTAGAGAATTAGTAAAGATAGTTACTAAATAACAGACACCCAGATTCAAAGATAAAAAAGATATAACAACTAAACTGTGGTCCCTCGTACCACACAAGAAAGAATAATATTTTAGTGAATATTACCGAATCAAATAAATAAAATCTTTCTTTTTCTACATAAAGTTTTAGTAAAAGACTAAAGACATTTTGTAAAAAGAAATGGTAAAAGAATATCGACGCAATTTGATTTTTTTTAACACTGGGCCCTCAATCGTCGAAATCACGTCCACTGACATAAGAGCATGCACTAACTACTAGACGAGAGGACTATCAGAAAGTCTAATGTCTAACTTTTAGTAGAAAGTTTCTACTATATAATAGGTATCTAAAATTGTGCAATTCTTACCTCTTAGCTGAGATAATATTATTTTTTAATCCTAAGAAAATAGACAGAGTAGTGTGACCACACAATGGTACTTCATTTATTATAGCAATAGACGAAACGAAAAAAAGGTTAAAAACGAAACGAACGGAAAACGAATTTAAAAGGAAAACTATCACAGCTCAGTAGGCTTTACAAAGTTTACGATTAATAGTCGGCCAACTTATAAAATATAACAACATATAAATAAAAAAATCCTTATAGCACTCAGTCCTGGATTAACACATACGATACTATTTGCATAAATTTGGTTTTCGTTTTAGAATTATCGTGCTTTTCCTGAAAGGTCTCTTATAAATGCTTCGTCTAAAATCCATACGTTTTATTACAATGTGCAGTGTTACCCTGCATTTAAGCCCCTACGCTTAAAACCTTGTCGATTCATTAGTAGATAACCCTTATGTGTTTTTATATATATTGTCAATTTTGAAATTTGAAAAAGATAATTATGGAAAAAATAGTCATTTTAATTTGAGATGATTGTCAGTCTGCTTTGCTTGTTTGCATTTTTGGTGAAAAATAAATAAAAAATAGTTTTCGGAATCATTGAGATTAACAATTTTTTTGCGCTTTAAGGTCCAAGTGCAAGATAGCTTTCTATTTGTATAAATGTTTTCCTTCAACAGATTACTCCATTTGAACTTTGGCTTTGTTATGTATTTCTTATCGGTGTTAGTGCCTGTTCTTTTCTGATATGCAAATAGGGGCTGTTTTTTTTCCAATCATACAAGTCCATTTCATATGAAAATGTTTTTGTTTCTTTTTATTTACTTTTCTCTAAATGAAAATTCTTACCTTCAGATGATGTGTTTGATAGACCACTGCTACTACTAACACTTATAATAGTATGGCTTTCACCAGTTGTTTGTTTCTCAAGAAAATAATCGTCATTTTGAAAAAGATATGACGGTGCGTTTCAATGATATAAACAAGGCTAGTGGGGACATTTTAAATTTAAGTTCTTTAGTGATGGTTGAGAAAATTCGGTCACTAGTTTTAATGTTAGGATTTTGTTGTATCTCAGCATATTTAGTAAAAACTTGTTTTTGATCTTCAAGATCTAACATTGATCATAACATTTGTTGAGCCTCTCGCTTGGCGGTTGGAACAAGGGCCTGTTTCAGAAGGCAGTACTCCTCGATATGGCCCGCATTGTGTGGAGGTTCCTGTCTCTTAGAGCTCTAACCACCGGTAGCTTGGACCCTGCTCCCGACACCGGCGGACCACTATTTTTTACATGTTTAAACCTAAAAACCTAAAAGTAAGTGATTAACGCCGCCAGTCTTTTGGGTACATTACCAGTTGACTACGTTGAGGAGTTTTTTGACGCCATTTTTTAAGTTTATTTTTAAGTTAGTTAATATAGGTTACTCTAATAAAGAAAGAATTTCAAAATCAATTTCAAATAACAAAAAAAAAGTGATTAAGTTAATTTTATAATCTACTTTTTTATTAAAGACACGTACGCCATGTAATATAACATCAAAAATAACCGTACCACCTTGTTTTCGTTTCGTCTTTAAATTAAGTAGGTATAATAGTACTGTCTACATTTTGTTTCATTGTATGGTCACACTACTCACACTACTCTATAAATTATCTCAGCTAAGAGGTAAGAATTACACAATTTTTAGACTTTCTGATAGTCCTCTCGTCTAGCAGCTAGTGCATGCCCTAATGTTAGTGGACGTGAGGATTGAGGGACCAGTGTTAATAATTTCTATCTGCAAATTGCGTCGATATTGTTTTCCCATTTCATTTTACAAAAATGTCTTTCTTTTACTAAAACTATGTAGAAAAAGAGATTTGATCGGTAATATTCACTAAAATTTTATTCTTACTTGTGTGGTACGAGGGACCACAGTTTAGTCGTTACATCTTAATTTTCCACATACTTCCCGAGATCTGGCTGATGGTGTGCGAGGACCGAGGGACCACACTTAGTTAATATATTTGTCTTCTAAATCCTACAATTTCTATGTTGCGAAAAACGTGTGTGGTCCCTCAGTTCACACGCACATCTAAAATCGTAGCAATTCTTCCTCTCAAGGTGAATATTTCGTAAAATATTGATCCAGAGCCAGTCTTCAATTTGACAAAAAGAATTAATCTTCCAACCCCAAGTACCTAGTTGCAGAGATCTCCATGGCCGCGTTATCCTCCACGTTACGTTCGCGCGGCCAACTTAAAACCCTTGATAACTTCAAAATTTTTGGTTTGTACCCTTCGATAACTTGGCGGAGCAATCGTAACGCACACGCTTGGCTATACCTACTATGACGGGCTTGCCACTCGAACACTAGGAGCCACTTTCCTGCTAGAGTAGGTAGGTACCTATACCTTGCGCGCAGCATACCTTAGCGCGCAGGTAGTCAGCACGGAAGCGCCAAACAGACTTCCTGTGCGCAGCATACTATAGCACACAGGATTTAGTCTGCATGGAAAATAAAAACAACCAAACCGCGCGCAGCATACCATGGCGCACAAGAACAGTGCACGCTGTCCCGATTTCCGTAAGGATAGACCCAAATCAGAATTTCAAAATTGCAAGGCTAGTTCGCCTAAACAACCCACCAAATGAAGGGATTTACCACAAAAAATGACAGATTACAATACCTACATTAAAATTTCTTTCCAATTACCTTTTTACCGTACCAACTTCAACCTTTCCGGCGACGTATACTGTCAATTTACCTTTTAAACCGTACCTACCATTATTTTACCTTGTGAACACAATACCTTGAACTTTACCATACCAGTTTGTTACCTTGAACCTTTACCATACCTGTATAACAGTTACCTTGAACCTTTACCATACCTGTATAACAGTTACCTTGAACCTTTTACCAGAGTAATACCAATCGTTGAACCTGTTGACAAACCTTAACCTCCCAACCGGTTTACCTTACCACATTACCTGAACACAATCAAATTACAAATACTATTCTAAACTACTTACAACTAACTTACAAATTTCATTCTACAACTAAGGTTTGTGTAATCATACGATTACACAAGCCAGATCAGGCAGCTGGTCCAAGGCTTGTTGGACAAACTGTCTTTACATTAGGAAGTTGCAAACCTACCTTGTGCATCTCCAACAGCCCCTCCTTCAGCGCCGCCAGTTATATTACCATCACCAGTCGTTGAGCCATCAAAGCCTGTGAAATAAATAACAAGTATTAGTATTTATATAGTAATGGGGAGAAAAATAGGGAGTTCTGTAATGACAAGTATTTACCAGTCATTTCCATGTTAGAATCGTCTTCACCGAAGTTTGTTTCCTCATTGTTAGCGCCATCATCGTCATCATCCCACATACTTTCATTAACGAATTCGGGTTCCATTTTGGGTGCCACGGCGTTGTTTTCGTCCTCATCAGGAATTGTTACGAATTCTTCTTTCGCAGATCCTGACGGTCCGGCTTCTAATGGGTCCACGCATTTTCGTTTCGCTGGTCCACTTTGTGAAGACGACGAATTATTTGATGCTATTGATGGCCTATTTGGTCGCTTAACCGCTACTGGAGTGGTGGAGGGCTTAGAATCTAAATCAGTCTCTAACTTAGTCATTACGGATTGCCTTTGTTGTGACGACCTCGGGCCTGGCCTGGAGGTCGGCTTTGGTTTGGATGGCGTGGAACTTTCTTCATTTTGATTTCCGGTTAGACCTTTCACTTGAAGCTGTTCCGCGGTACTAATAAATGATGCTAATTCTTCTTGCTTAACATTAACTTCCCCTTGGTACATAAACTGTAATAAGTCTCTTAATGCTGAATGACTAACATCTTTTAAAAATACTGAAACAAAGAAACTTTGATTAGTACATTGAAAACAAAGTCACTATAGTAGAAATAAACATTGAAATTCGCATCTTACCTATGGGATGCTGAGTTGGGTTCATTTTGAACATTTCTTGAAAATAAGGAGAACATACTGATAAAACTAATTTGTGTGCCTGTAATAATCTGCCTTCGGCAGCCAGTGTAACATCTACTAGATCTCCACGCGACAGCAGGCCGTGAAAGCCTGCTGACATGTTTGCGTGGAAATTGTTCCAACATAGAGAAAATTGTTCGTCCGACGCCATGATGGCGGCGACCCCGAAAGGAACCTGAAAAGACAAAAATTTTCAATAAATATAGTTTTAAAACACGAAAGGACACAAACTAAGAATCTACTGAACAAAATATTTACCTATCCTAAACTTTGTACTTTATAATTCCGATATTAGAAACATTTGAAAAAATAATAAAACTATGTTTCTAATCAAGCACTGCACACACTTTCATCCCACGTCCTCCCCGTTTGAGCGCTGTTCACGATGTGATGACGCAAACTTGACGTAAACTGTGTCGTCACAACGGGGCGTATTGCACGAAGAATTGCACGAAAAGTATTACAGCCGATTAAGTAGAAAAAGTGAAAAAAAATGTAATTTGGGACACTAACATAAATCGTATTTTCGGTTGCACATTTGCTGATATCAAATATTTGATAGGATTCTGTCTATTTCGACATGTACGAATTTACGTAGTAGCGAACGGCACGTTTAGGTGTTGTGGCCAGACGACGTGATGTCTTACGTTAACTAACAGTGTAAAAAGGAGAGATACAAGATTTAAGAGATTGAAAATAAAAAAGAGAAAAATCAATGAATTAACTTATAGATTTCTTTAAGTTCATTAATTGATTATCTATGGAAGTTTGACTAATTTTGTATAATAATTAATTCGAAATAAATTTTAATATGGTGGTATTAAAAATAAAAAATGATCTTAAAATATTGCAAATAAGAACGTTTCTGACTGCGTTAGGTACCCTAACTTGAACATTGTACTTGAGTAGGTATCTTACATTAGAAAGAAGATCGTTTCGAATTATGTTACCAAAAAAAGATGTTTTTACAATTATTAGAATAAAATAATAAATAATATTATATGGCTGAAACATTTTTATAAACTTATAAAAGTCACTTGTATTTTCGAGTATTTCGACTAAAAATAAATTCTTGATTAAAGTTGTTTCACAAGCCTTACCACTCTCTAGAAAGAGAGAGGAGTATTCCGATCTCCCATACAAACACTGCTAATCAAAATTAGACCTTATCGGAATCAGATATGGCATATTATTGTACGCCGATTGTTCTTTTCTTTCTAAAGTGTTACCAGCTCATAGAACTTCGACACAATTCGTGCAATTTTATTTTTATCCGCAATTTTGCGGTACCGCACAGTTTCTTCGGAACATGTATAGAGTCCACTATTCTTGATAACATTTTAAATCTGAAAATTCTGTTAAGGTCTCATATACCTAAGGTAGGCATTTAATGATCATTTGTGACATTTTAATGGCAGAAATGGCAGCCACCATAATATTGTAGTTACATTTTTTCATTTTGTACCTCTCGTTTATTCCCTTTATTTTTTTTTTTTTATGGCTGAAGTCTTAGTTGGTGTCTGGTAAAGTTATCATTTTATTTTAAATGTTTTTTCGATGGTAGGTACCATAACAACATTAATCCAAAACACGGCAAGTTATTGGATTCTTGTCCGGCCCGGATATAATCACCAATCACCATATATGCACTCTCTCTAATAAATTGCACGATCTTGCGACGAAGTGGGGGGACGGGTGCATGGAGTCAAATAATGATGTACCGGCCGATTCAGATTCGAATTCGATACTGCTTTATCGATTTCAATAGTTTTGTCTCGGATTTACTTACTTTTAATTGATATATCTTCTGTCCTTCGCGGCGTAATATTTATAACTAATTCACAGAGACGGGGAGAAAATTCATTAGGTAGGTTTTATCCAAGAACATGATGTATCTACATAATTATGATGATGTATCTACTATCGTACTTGGGCCGAGTACCTACCTAGTCTCCTTCCATGTGAGACAATACAAAGAAGTTGCAAGACTTAAGGAAAACGCCTGGAAGGGCTACTGGTCAACGAAAGAGCTATTATTCAAGGGGGGCTTGAAATCGAATGACATGAGATCGAATAACACTTGCTCGAAAACGTTAACTCGATAGTACGTACCTACTTGAAATCGATAAATTATGAGCGCGACAGTTCACTACCTCGACTCATCAAAATCTCGAAACTTGAAGCCCGTCACAGACGTAGCTATAATATATATTAATATGAATCATAGCAAGGCATGTTAATACGACATAGTTTCTATAAAAAATTTCGAGTGACCGCACACGCAGCTCTAATATATATTATAGCGGCGCTCGAAATTTTGATTCATATTAACGTATTATAGCTACGTCTGTGACGGGCTTTAAGCGCGAAGGTCCATTAATATTTAAAACATTATTTCTCGACCGAACATCTAATCGATTGAAGAAAACAGTTTTATGGATTTTTATTTGAGTAGGTACCTACAATATAATGAAACAATATACCTATTATGCGTAGGAATATAAATCAACTATAATCATGAAAAATAATGATGTAATAAAATAACATTACAAATACCTAGTCATTTTACCAAATATTTATTATTTATAAGTTTTTAAACTGTCAATAACATCCGGCCGGTTTACCCGTGATCGTGGTGCTTGCAACAGCGCCGAAATATCGGGAACTCAAAACAAACAGTAAACATGGTCAATATCCCGTAGTAATAATGATATTTTTTAATTTGGATAAGTACCTAGGTATTATTGTAGCATAACCCAAGGAACTAATTATAATATACTAACTGGAATGATAACAAACAAAATCTTGATATAGATGATATATAAAATACCGTTTAAAAATGAACTTTATCTCAAACACATAGAGATCGTATTACTTTAATTAATTCAAAGGGGGAAAGAAACTTCAGAGCGAGAAAGCGACCACAGTGGAGTGTGTCCTTGTGTTGCAATTGCCAGTAAAAAAAAAAAAACCGTAATGTAATAGCCCCCACATTACGGTATACGGTAGGTACGTTTTTTTGATTAAACAGTCTTTTACACAAAAACTACTAAAATATAACAGAAGTGTATATTACAGTCTTTCATTATAACATATATATATATATATAGCATAACATATTTAGTAGGTATCATAAAATGTATTATGAAAAAAACGAAGCGAAAAAATAAGCAAACAAATAAGGGTAAGCTAAAAATAAAAATTAAAGAATGAGATCTTTACAAAAATATTAAATCAACAAACATTGAAAATTAAATATTTGGCAAGGAAAAAAACACAATACAAAACTAGGTAAAGTCACTTACCCTTATGGAAACTACTGCTTTGACAAACACTTTGGTTTTACTTACCTACGACATTACCTATTGAAAGTAAAAACATAACAAAATTAAATATTTTACAAGGAATTAACCACAATACAAATCTAGGTAACGTCACTTTTGATTTACCATTCCTGAAATTAGTGTACTTTCTTTGGCGAATACGCACCATATTTCCGGAACTGTAATAATATAAAAAAAGAAATTAAAAGCTTCCCCTTAAATGTATACCTTTTTTCGAAAATTTATCTAACCATTAGCTTACACTTTGATACCCTCTAAATATCACCGGTGGCACTGACATTAGTTGTAGTTATGCCATTTTGTAAAAAAAATATTGTACTGTTACTAGAAGAAAAATATATTCGATCAAATATTTTATTACAAAAATTCTAAATAGACCCTGGAGTCTCAAAAAGCCCCACTTCACGGTAGTAATCGGAAATCACGTTGATAGCTAAACTAGCACATAAATCGTAACGGGATTAATATAATATTCAAATACTAAATATTAAAATAGAAAATAATTTCTTGCAAAATAAAGTAAATTTACGTTACAAATTAAATTATTAATGAATTAAGTTATTTCTGAATGCCAACATAAAATGACACTCATATAAACAAACAATATGGCCGATACGCTTTCGCGCTGAAGTCGTATTTTTGCGTTCTGAAGTTTTTTTTACGTTACATACCTATATGAAATCTTCCACTATAGGTAAATATGGTAAAATCGTATTGTGTGATGAGTAGTATTGTAATAGTGAGGGGTTTACTGGATGTTGAATTTAATTTTTCAGTGAAGTTCTTTAAACATTGTTTACAAATTACGACTAGGGTGACAATGTTCTTGATTTATAAACGGGGATCACGGAAATGAAAACCACTTTTAAGCATAATAAAATAGCTAAGCGTACTTCGTAGTCATACGTGGTAATCAAAATAGGACTGTATGAGATTTTGTCATGAATGAAAAAAAAGCTGTTAAAGATCACGTTTGTCATCGGTAGTAGTTTGCAGTAAAATATTAATAATGTTGTTTCGTTTCCATGCAGATTCCCAATGAGAATCTTCAGCAACGATGACTTGAAGATGTCCCATAAAAGAAGATGTATTCAAGCTATTGCCTTGGTTTTTAAGATTACTGACTCATACCAAAAGCCAACAATTACATAAAACCATAGTTTTTAATAATGTGTAGTGTAATTAATAAATATATCTAATTCTATTTAGTTTTTTGAATAGGTATGCTACATGCTCATGCTTCGTCTATGTAAATATTGCAACCCTGTATGCTTTGAAATCTTTGGTCAAACGAAGGATGTAACCTAACATGTAGACCCCCTGAACGAAAACAAGTGTCACATATTGTTCACATCATAAAGTCTTCCCATTAAGATTTTTAAACTGTGGCACCCTTGGAAAACTAAAGGTTATGGAAGTACGTTACCGCGGCGCCGCTATATTGCCGGCAGCAGTCAAAGGAGGTTTTTCAAATATATTATACCTAAAAATAAAGTAGGTAGCTACCACATTTTTTTTCAAAATGGCTCTTCCTTTGATGAACAGTATGCGTAGGTTTCACTTCGTCAAGTCAAGTTAATAACTGTCCCAAATGTAAGAACAAATATTGGATACCCTAATAGAAAGAGATGACATCCACTCTGTAAGTTCTCTCGCTCGGAACCAATCTATCTATACTAACTAATATTATAAAGAGGAAAGATTTTTTGTTTGATTGTTTGTTTGTACCGAATAGACTCCGAAACTACTGGACCGATTTAAATCATTTTTTCACCAATAGAAAGCTAAGTTATCAGGAAGTAACATAGGCTATAATTTATTTAAGAAAAATAGAGATCCTTAAGAAAATTGCAATAATGTAACCCAAAGTAGCAAAATTTTGCCTGTAAAATTCATAATTTGGCGTGCGCTGAGAAAACTATTGATGATACTTAAAAATTATGTACTACATGATTAAAGTACTCATTATTACCTACAAAAAAGTCCACGAGGGAATATATATAACTATCATAGTTAAGTCACAATAGCAGCTTTTGTGTTCTAAAATTTAATTAGATCGCCGGTAGAAACCAAAGTTGGTTGCATTCGTATCGTAGTATTAATTCTTATTCAAAAAATATTATTATAATTAAATAGTTTTATTATCAAGGGTATTTATGTAGCAGTAAAAAACCGGGTGTTCGAGAACTTATCATCAATATGTGCAGCGACATCTATTGAACCAAAATGGTACTAATGAATAAAAATGTGCTCAAAAGATAACTTTAAAATCGACTGACCGGCTTTTTTAAAAAGTACTTTAGATTAGTCTACATGACGCTGCTTTGAAAATCTACATAGCCTATACCCTGTAGTGTGTGTTCGATCGCTTTCCATGCGCTTTGCATACGGAAGGCAGTTGCAAGAGGTCCGCAAGAGAAAATCTGACCCGCGCAACTTCGTCTGCGTCACATAAGAGAGAAAGAGGGTTAGAGAGAGTGTGAGTCAACCTTAAAAGATAGACATATATGCTATCGCGGACTCATGATTGTTGCGTAACTTTAACCATTTACACAGCGCACGCAACGGAAGATGTCAAAAGGAATAAATTTACCATGTTTTTGCAACATTTTTCATTCATACTCCGCTCCTATTGGTTGTAGCGTGATGTTATATAATCATTCCTCAATAGATGGGCTATCCAACACTAAAATATTTTTTCAATTCGAACCAGTAGTTCCTGAAATAAGCTCGTTCAACCAACCAAACAAACTCTTCAACTTTATAATATTGGTATAGATTCAAGTAGGTAACAATTTAATTTTTCGGAAATGTTTGCATTAATCGCTAAAATATTTTACTCATGTTTTTCCAAATAAGGGCTTCCCTCGACAGCCTTCCGTTTCGATCGATAGACCGTCGATGACAGTCATACTCCAGCTAGGTCGAAATTTCTCATCAAGGTGCATGAAATGAGCCTAAACACGATAAAGATGCTGTCAATTCTTGAGGACCTCTTGCAACTGCCTTCCGTCTCCATCGTCAGACCTTGGATGAAAGTCATACTCTAGTTGGGTTTAATGTTCGCATCAAGGTGCATGAAATGAGCCCAAACACGATTTAGCTGCTGTAAACTCTTGCAGACCTCTTGCACCTGCCTTCTGTATGCAAAGCGCTTGGAAAGCGATCGAACACACACTGTACAGGGTTTAGACTATGTAGATTTTCAAAGCAGCGTGTAGACTAATCTAAAGTACGCTATCATAACATGTTTATAAAGCTGGTCAGTCGATTTTAAAGTTATCTTGTGAGCCCATTTTTATTCACTAAACTGTCCACAGATAGTGCTATACTGAGTTTTAAGCATGCTGTCAGATATTACACGGATCGGAGCACGCCTGTTTACGCCTGCTTCCTCGATCTGTCCAGGGCATTTGACCTGGTTTCGTACAAGGTGCTGTGGAGGAAGTTGCTCGATAAGCAAGTTGCGCCTGAAGTTGTTATAATCTTCCAGCACTGGTACGGGAACCAGGTTAATAATGTTAAGTGGTCGGGAGCTCTGTCGGACTCGTACAGGTTGGAGTGCGGGGTGAGGCAGGGAGGATTGAGCTCACCAACGCTCTTCAATCTGTATATCGATGGACTTGTTGCCGAGCTCAGCGGACGCCATGTTGGATGCCATGTTGATGATGTGTGCTTTAACAACATCAGCTATGCTGATGATATGGTGCTGCTGAGCGCGTCAATTGGGGGATTCAGAGAGCTAATAAGCATTTGCGAAACGTACGCTCATACACATGGCTTAAAATATAACATCAAAAAGAGCGAGCTTATGGTTTTCAGTGCGGGTTCTAAGTGTCCGGCTGAGGTTCCACCGGTAAGGTTATGTGGGGTGCCCTTGGAGCGGGTACATACTTTTAAGTATCTGGGTCATATTGTGACGTCCGACCTGAAGGACGACGCTGATATTGAGCGAGAAAGGAGGGCGCTGTCTGAAGGATGTGAAGATCACCTTGTTTCGAGCCTTTTGCACATCTTTTTATACGGGTAGTCTGTGGGTGTCATATTTGCAGAAATCCTACAGCGCTCTCCGCGTTCAATATAATAACGCGCTGAGGGCGCTGCTGCGGCTGCCTCGCTTCTGCAGCGCATCGGGAATGTTTGCAAGCGTCCGCATTGACTGTTTTTATGCCAGCATGCGCAAGAGGGCGACCTCAATAGCGAGTAGAGTGCGGGGCAGTGGCAACAGTCTTCTTATAGTTGTTGCCAACAGGTTGGACGGACCTTTCATGAGGCACTGGCAGGCTTTACATGCACCCGTATATCGTACCTGAGGCAGGTAAAAAAAAAAACACCACTTTGAAATAACCAATTTTTTATAATTTTTATATTGATTAATTATTATTTTATTTTTATTTTAATTTTAATATTGATTATTCAATTTCAATTCAATTCAATTTATTTATCTCTATTTTATTCAAATGTATTGAATTTTAACGTATTTTATTTTATAATGATGGGTTGATTAATGACATTAACTTATTTTATTTTTAAATTTGATTACGGACTTTTTACATTGATTTTTATTTGACGAAAAATGGTTGTGTTAATTTAAGTTAAATTTTATTTTGTGTACAACTTAATTATGATATTATTGTGTGGTGTGTATTATTGTCTCTGATTATTTTGATACTAACATTATTTTAAGTGTACTTACTAACTCAAGTATGGATCGTTGTGTCTGATGCAATTATATAAATAAATAAATTATTCATTAGTACCATTTTGGTTCAATCGATGTCGCTGCATGTATCTTACATATTGATGATAAGTTATTCTTGAACACTCAGAATTTTACTGCTACTTATATACCCTTAATAATAAAACTATTTATTTGAATAAGATTAATACTATACGATACGAGTATAACAAAGTTTTGTTTCTACAGGCGATCTAATTAAATTTTGAAACACAAAATCTGCTATTGTGACTTAACTATGATAGTTAGATATATTCCTTCGCGGACTAAGGCTAAGGATCTGGCTGAGATAAAGAACACGTATGTGACTTCAGCACAGCTAAATCAAGTTAAAAATGAGGTGAAGAACCTAAAACATGCGTCAATTGTGAATAACTTTGATTTAAATGTTAATCGAAACAGAGGAGGTAGTTGTAAAATAGACAGTTTTTGTCTCGACAGTGGACCGGTTGGCCTACCCCACATTGTAGGAAAATCGAACACACAAGATAACGGCAATGCGTCAGCTATTGCGCATGAGTCATTTGAACGAACACAATTATATATTTCCTTATCACCCGAGTCTGCAACGCATATCGATGTTTCTTTCACACCTTCATCGGAACTACCGGTTCGCAAGGTCAACGAAAGTGAGAACTACAATTAGTTAGTAATACATTGAATACGGAGCAAAATAAACCATTGGTCACTGGTACCTGTCCCATGATAAAAACGTACGTGGATATCTTAGGCGGCAGTGGTAGTGGGAGTCTACTTCTCCCCGAACCGAACTCTCGCCGAGTTCCACAACTCCCTCAGGGAGTTGAGTGTCGGAAGCCATTCTCTGACTTCAATGCCAAGAACTTGGCTTGGGGTTCTCGTTACACGGATGTGCGGGGTAGGATGGTGGAGGACTGGGTTCTGGAGACAGGCCTGGTCGTCCTAAATCGGGGTTCTGTCCCCACGTGCGTGCGGATGCGGGGCGAGTCGGTGGTGGACATATCGTTCGCTAGCCCCGCTCTGTCGCCGCGTGTCGTTGACTGGCGCGTCATGGAGGGGGTGGAGACCTATTCCGACCACCGGTACATCCTGTTCGACGTCTCCACCCAAACCTCAAGCGTGCCGGTCCTACAGTCCGAGTGGTCCGCGATGGGCGCTGAAGCAGCTGGACCGGGAGCTCCTCCTGGAAGCCTCGATTGTGCAGGCCTGGGTGTCATCACCGGCCAGGCCTGCCGACATCAACAACTGGTTGGTTCCAGGAGGCCATGTCCGAGGTTTGCGACGTGGCAATGCCCCGAGTTCGGCCAGGAAGCGCCCGACGTCAGGTGTACTGGTGGTCGCGAGAGCTGACGTCTCTGCGCGAGGCGTGCGGCACCAGTACGCCACGCATCGCAGGCTCCGCATCCGCCCTCCGGATGCGGCAGCCATTGAGGCGGAGCTTTACGAGGGGTAAAGAGCGGCAAAGACCGCCCTCCAAGAGGCTGTCCGGCGGGCCAAGAATCTGGCCCGCGAGGAGATGCTGGAGTCTCAGATCTGTGGGGGCGCCCTTACAAGATGGTGCGGGACAAACTCCGCACCCGGGCCCCCCCGCTGACGCAGAGTCTCCGGCCTGAGCTCGTGGGGGACGTGGTGAGCGCTCTGTTCCCTTCGCGAGGGAGGCATCCTTCCCCGCCTATGGCTCCGCCGCCGCTTGCGGTGCCGGAAGCGGGCCACACCGATGACGACGTTCCGGAGGTGACTGGGGTAGACCTGAGAGTGGCGGTACGCAGGCTGAAGGCCAGAAATACCGCCCCGGGACCCGATGGCTTGCCTGGCAAAGCCTGGGTCCTAGCCTCTGAGGCTCTCGGGCCCCGACTGGAAGGGCTTCTAAGCGCATGCTTGGAGAGAGGCCAGTTCCCGTTTCGTTGGAAGACGGGGAAGCTGGTCCTCATCCGGAAGCCAGGGCGCCCTGCGGACTCTCCGTCCGCATACCGGCCCATCGTGTTGCTCGACGAGGTGCAAGCTCTTTGAAAGAGTTATTGCTAATCGCCTCGCCGGGCACCTCGCGGGGATGGGGCCGGATCTTGCGGAACACCAGTTTGGTTTCCGCAAGGGGCGCTCGACGGTGGACGCTATCATGCGCGTGAGAGCCCTCACGACGGGGGACGCGGTTTCCCGGGGCGGGGTCGTCTTGGCGGTGTCTATTGACATCGCCAACTAAAAATTCTCTATTATAGAGATAAAAGTATCTTTTGACGCCCTTGTACGTCTTTTAAAGAACCCTTAGTTCTAAATGAGCTGGTTTATTGATAGTAAAAACGCTTGCGTGCTGCTTGGCATATTACCTTGAGTCTCAATCAATATAACTGCTAGATCAATGAAATTCATTTGATGTATCCAAGTCCAATTTTGAAGATTTTTTGCGGCTTTGGCCACTACCACTGAGTAGTAGTGGTAGTGGCCAAAGCGAGAAGTAAGAAATCACAGAGTTTTTAATAGAACCCTCAAGCATATACCAGGATAGCTCTGCATGTATACCCGATATTCACCTCCCAAAGGAAGTAGTACACCGAGCAGTCAAATCACTCTACCCATCTAAGGAAGCAGGCCCCGGTGGTCTTCCACCTGTCTTCTTTATAAAAACAGCCGATAATATCTACACTGCGTTAAATTTAATATTCAATAAATGTCTACATGAGGGTGTCATTCCCACCGTGTGGAAGCGAGCATTTATTACACCTTTTTATAAAAGTGGAGACAAAGACAATGTAGAGAATTATCGTCCCATATCTATTATTTCCACCTTGTCGAAGCTTTTTCAGAGACATAGCGCTCTTTATCCTCAATAACATGGCCTTATTATACCCGAACAACATGGGTTGGTTAAACGGCGTTCGACTACTACCAATCTAATGATCTTCACTAACTTTCTTTTTTAAAATATGGACAGGAGAGTCCAGGTAGACGCTGTGTACACTGACTTTTGGAAGGCTTTTGACAAGGTGGATCACACAATTCTTTTGGAAAAGCTTGCCTACAATGGTATCCGAGGCAAATTACTTCGATGGTTTGCATCATATATTTACAGGACACAAAAGGTCGTTATTAATGGGTTTGAATCTGAGATTGTAACTGTCATGTCCGGAGTTCCTCAAGGGTCTATCTTGGGCTCTTTGCTTTTTATCCTGTTTATTAATGACATAAAACATTGTTTTGTTAACGTAAATTTCGATGTATGCGGATGATATAAAAATCTACAAAGCCTGCCAAAAACTCTATGACTGCCTATTGCTCCAAAAAGATCTTCACAGACTTGATGCCAATTGTAAAGATAACAAACTCTTTCTTAGTCTTCCTTAATGTCATAGTATATCTTTTACTAAAAACAAAAATAAACTTAATTTTAGATTTACGTTGAACAGCCAAAAATTAATTGTAGTGGAATCCGTTGGCGACCTTGGCGTGACTAATGATGATTCATATTTGTACTTTGTCTTGCATATTGAAAATATAGTAAATGAAGCCTTTCAGATGTATGATTTTGTCATGAGATCCTCGAAAGACTTCGTGCGGCCCTCTACTTTTTTGCTATTATATAAAACGTTGATAAGATCTCAATTAGAATACGCGATTCCTATTTGGAATCCGTACTACCTCAAATACAACATTAAATTATAATTAGTACAGAAAAAGTTTTTACGTACGGTGTACTATAAATCTTACCGTTCGAGGATTCCGTACACACAATTACTACAGCAATATAATGTTTTAAGTTTAGAGTCTCGGCGTTTACTTCTGGTGGCCATGATGCTGCATGGTTTGTGTAACAATAGATTTGACTGTATTGAAATCACAAATAAGTTACGCTATTCAGTACATAGAACTGTTATCAGACGGGCGGCCCGCGTGCCCCGGCTGTTCCACGTGGATTCATGTAGGACCGGGGCACGAGTGCGTCTTCGTTTACTTGTGGAAACCTATAACACACACTTCATGGACATAGATATCTTCTCTCTTTCTAGTAACAAATTTAAAACACTGGCTATAAACATTCTTTCACCTCAATCTGAATCTAAAATGTATTGATTAATTCAAACTTTATAAGACTAAATTATCATTCCGTTCTTTATTTGTTCATTCTCTAATCCGTGGACAATGGTATGGGTTATAATGTTTACCTATTTATGTAACGACTCATACTTTTAAACTTTAACATGTAACTCTTTTTTGTCTCTAATAAATAAATATAATCTATATATCTATACAACGTGTAACAGAATAAACGCAATTCCTAAAAGTAGTTGGTTCAGAATCGGCTTCTGAATCGATTTCCGTCATAAAAAATATTTAGGTGTTAAATTTTGACGGAAAAATCTTTTAAATAATTTAAATTAGAAACACAGTACCATGACAAATTAACACAATCCTTAATTCAAGGAAATTGAAATCTTAACTCAGAGCAATAAAGGCTACTAAAACGCACGACATTATTTGTAGTTCGCTCATAGCTCGTAATACACACACGTTAATAATATCAATGCATTTTACATTAAAAGTAGTGTGCGACAAATAAATTAAGGAGGGAAATTAAAGGAATTCCAACTTTATCTCCAATGAGTAAGGCTTATTTGAATGCACGACCAAACTTAGTTGATCACCAGAGTAGCCCTACACACAATAAAATTATTTAATTTGAAGAATTTAGAACTTATTGCAAAGAGATAAAGCATTTGTTGGCAACCTCTTTGACGTTTATGCGAAATGCCGACACACACGCCGTCGCTAGTTCCGATTAACATGAGTACCTAACATTAAAATCTAGTCATCCGCCGGTAGTGACGTAGTGTAGTTGTCCTTTTATTTCCTTCCGTGACATTTTTGTTTCCGCGCGCGATGGCTTTCCGGTATACCAACATACAATACACGGAGATGGTTAGGACCCTGACTCGCTGTTTTGATAATGTCGCGTTAGCTTGTCGGGAGTTCAATGACCGATTTGGCTGCAGTGTGACCGCCAGGACGATGCTGGCTGCAACTCAGCGACTGAGGGACTCTGGGACGTTCCTTCCTAATACGAATGTGTCGAATGTGCTGACTACTCGTCTGCAAGAGCGTATTCTCGACCATTTCCACGAACATCCAGGGGACAGCTCGAGAGAAGAAGCACCCCAGTTCGACTGCAGCCACATGTACGTGTGGCGAACGTTGCGTGCTGATGGTGAACACCCATTCCATCTTCGACGGTGTCAAGACCTAACGCCGGCCGACAACTTGCCACGACTGGAATTCAGTAGGTGGTTGTTGGAGAACTGGCAACAAAATATTCTTTGGACGGACGAGAGTACCTTCACGCGTGTTGGTACGCAGTAGTGCATAGAACAAGGCGGTGATCATTTTGAAACCTTAATGAAAGTGGCTCGCAGAAATAGTGCAAATTAATAACCTAAGTGTAAAGTGTAAATAATCCAGTTCTGTAAGTACCTACTGCTTCCTATCAATACGATTGTATTCTTATCACTGTAAATATTATGATTCAAATCTTTTAAACACGCCGTCATTGAATATCGCTGTTTTAAATGCATCCCCGTTACTAAGCCTAAAGGCTTAGATTAGATTCGTGTTGATAATTTCACTTACTAGAAAATTAACAATCATTACACGGCACGGTAAACTCAATGAAGTATCAAATATTATATATTATTCATAATATCAGTCTGTGATATTTTAGGTACGTAAAATTCGTTCATTGAACTAACGTACATCTTTGCCTATGGTCAGCTGGCGGGCGCTCGTGTGCGTGTCGCGTCGGCCGCTAACATTGCATGAGTATGTGTGTCCCTGCACTGTTGTTGCACATACGTTTTGCGTTTAGTAAGGATAACTATTTTATAAAAAAAAGACTAGGTTTGGTTTAAATTTATTTAGTTACGGATGTTGTTTTAGACTTATAATTTAATATTCTAATTAGGGTGTCTGAGGTATTGCGCTTAATCTGTTACACGTTGTATATATCTATATCTATACATATAATAAAATCGTAGACTTTGCGTGTCTGTACATTACAGATTTTTGCAAAAAAGTCACTGGAAGGTGCGAGAAATAAGTAATAGAAAGTAAAAATATCTTTTTTTTTAATTTTTGCCTGTTTGTCGGTTTGTCTGTTCGTTTGTGCGCGCATCACATAAAAACCCCTCATTGTATTCAAAATCTAAATATTACAAAATAAGAAGCATTGTTGTGGGTATTATTTAGCGTTTATTTCATCAAAATCGACCAATAGACGCAAAAGATAGGTATTAATTTTTAAAATTTTGTTAGTAACCTCATACGCGATTTCTATGATAAAAATAATTTACGTAAATAGGTTTTAGTCGTAGTGTAGTCACTCGGAATGACTGAAAACTAATTTTGTTTTATTTTTCCTTTTGTCTTTACTCTTTGCACGGAAGTAATAAGTACTACGTACGCACGCGACGGCCAGTCAAGCTTTACAAAACCAGATTATGCGGATCTCTCATTGTATAGGAAATCTATACAAAGCGAAGTCAATTGTAAAATAAAAATACAATCGCAAAATCCACGCACATATACCATTACACACACATGCACGCACACACACACACACACACACACATGCACACGCACACACATGCACACGCACTCACACCAACACGCACATACACGAACTCTCACTCACATACACAACACACTAAGTAACCCACCTACACTTATTTCATAGAATAACTTTAGCTTATGTAACATCGACACTGTTTCACTTGTTATTGAATGTTAATTATCTACTGTACCCATATGGCTGAATCCTATCTCTTAAGATACAGGCTAGACCTAGTTTAAGGGATAGAGTTTATATAATTGTGCTTATAGTTGTGATAAACGTTATAATCAACAATGTATACAGTGCAATGTGCTCTTGTTTTATGAAATAAATATTTTATTATTATTTCCTTTATTTAAATTTTTACAAATTAGTTTACATTTTTAAATATTCCTTAAAAATAATATATATAAAAAACATTTAAAAATATAAAAAATTGTAGCCCACCGGTATCGGGAACAGGGTCCAAGCTACCGGCGGTCAGGGCTCCAGAGAGAGGAACCTCCTAACAATACGAGCCGTGTCCAAAAGTACCGCTTTCTGAATCAAGCCCTTGATCCAGCTGCCTAACGAGAGCCTCCTCAGGTATTGGTCGAGGCTCTTGGCAATTAAGCCATGGGCTGATACGACTATCGGCACAATGATCGCTGAGTCCACATCCCACATGTCGACAACCTCGCGAGCCAAGTCAAGATACTTGATTTTCTTATCTTTCTCGGCTTTCACGAGGTTCTCATCATGCGGGACCGTTATGTCAACAATCATTGTGCGCCGCTCTGATCGATCCACCACCACTATATCAGGCTTATTGGCTACAATAGTCCTGTCAGTGATGATGGATTGATCCCAGTACAATGTGATACTGCCATTTTCGAGAACTGGGTCGGGCACATACTTATAGTACGGCACTTCCGATTCCACAAGGTTGTATTTTAGAGCAAGTTGCTGATGGATAATCCTGGCTACAAGGTTGTGTCTATGCAAGTACTCTCCGTTAGCCAGACGAGAACACCCGGAGATAATGTGACGGATTGATTCGCCTGGACGGTGGCATGCCCGACATATGTCAACCGTACCGTCCTTCACAATAAATCTCCGGTAGTTATTCGTCATCATAACTTCATCCATAATTGCACAGACAAAACCTTCGGTTTCTCCGAAGAGATCCCCGGAACGTAGCCAGGCTACGGACGCTGATAGGTCTACATCGGGCCCATGCAGGGCCCGGAAAAAGCGTCCGTGAAGCTCTTTACTCTGCCATACCTCCATGCGGTCGTTAGTGTCAAGCACTAAGGGTTTGCGCCAGTTCTCTTTAGCCAAGGAAAGCGGGGTGAGGCCCTTGTCCATTGCGACCACATCTCGATGCATCCCCACGTCGGTTTCAAGGAAATATTCCCTGAGACTGCATATCTCGCGATTGTGGAGAGTCTTAGCGTTTAAAAAGCCTCGACCCCCACACTTCCGCGGGATATACAGTCTCATAACAGAAGAACGCGGGTGATGCATTCGATATGCCGTCAACAATGTACGGACCCTCCTATCCAGGGCGTCTAGTTCTGTTTGAGTCCATTTGAGTATGCCGAAAGAGTACATCAGAACCGGCATGACCCAACCGTTGAAGGCACGTACCTTATTGCCGCCTGATAAAAGACTATTAAATACTTTTTTCAGGCGGCCAAAGAAGCGCTCCTTCAACGATTGCTTCATGTCAGCAACATTGATGCCCAGCGCTTCCGACATACCCAAATACTTATAGGTTTCGGTTGCTGAGAGGGATCTAAGATTTATGGAATCCGAGAGCTGGGTTCCCACAGATTCCACAATCTCCCCTCGCTTTACATGCATGACCGCACATTTGTCCACACCAAATTCCATCCTGATAGCGCTACTGAAAGTTTCAGTTACCTTCAGTAGCTCCATCAGTTGCAAATCGTTGGGGGCAAAGAGTTTCAGGTCATCCATGTAAAGGAGGTGAGATATAACTTGACCACCTCTCCTCAACTGATAGCCTAGACCTGAATCCTCCAGCAGCGTGCTAAGAGGATTCAAGGCTAAGCAGAACCAAAGTGGACTCAAACTATCGCCCTGAAATATACCTCGCTCTATCCTTATCGGCTCGCTATTCCTCTGGATTTGCCAACATCTTGGATAGCGAAGGACTGTCCTCCATTGCCCCATACATGACATCAGGAAGGTGCGCAGAGTTGCATCAACTTTATACAATTCTAGCACCCTCATGAGCCATGTATGTGGCACCGAGTCATAGGCCTTCTTATAGTCTATCCAACATGTCGACAGATCCCGTCGGGAACGGCGAACCTGTTGACTAATGGCCATATCAATGAGGAGTAGCTCCTTAGTACCGCGGGACCCGTTCCTACATCCATTTTGAGAAGCGGACATGATAGAATTGTCATCAATGTGTTTGTTAATTTTAGCTCTCAAAATGGACGTAAGAACTTTATAGACCGTCGGAAGACAGGTAATCGGTCTACTACGTCTTGGGGGCTGATAGTGATTGCCCCCATTTCTGGCACTAGATCGCACGCTCGCTCAACCTCCCGAGTCCATTCACCCTCGGTATGGCTAACAGGCACCGACCAGATGCTGCGCCAGAACGAGCACATGGCATCATCATCCGGTATGCGCGTGTCAGCCACACCTTGGTCCGGTCGCTCCCAAGTCCTATATACCCACCTTTTATCTCTTTGGAAAGTGCGATTCTGAGTGTATCGGTCCACCCGCCGCTTATACCTACGAATACGGCTTGCCCATGCATACACTTTCTGCTTCAGGAAGTCGATGCGCTCTGTGATACGGGACATGTAGTCTCGAGGACTGATATCAGTCCCCGAGAATGCCCGCCTCACAAAACGCATCACTCTAGGGCGAGTATTGCCCTCCCTGAAGCAGATCAGTTTGCCGATGAGTGCTCTGGCCCCGCCAATACGTCGTTCAATCCTGTACTGCCATGGCGGAACGGCTGGTTTAGGTCGTGTAGCTCTGTCATCTGAAAATTTGACATGAGCTATACGACATGCCGCTACAGCCGCACAATACAGGATTGAGTGAGCATCAGTGAGGTCTTCGCAGTTGTCAAAATAGTTTGACAACTGCGAATCCAGAACAGCCACCAGCGCTCTATTTTTGTTATGCATGGGCAAACGAGGTATGCGTGGTCTAAGGTCGGGTTGCATGAACCGATATTCTCGAATCGCACCCTCCAAAGCACTCCTCATTTCCTCATTGCACTGGGTACTTACATTAGTAACCATGTCATTACTCACGTCGTTATCGCGATTAGGTATTGTGCTAGACTGTGGTAGTACCACAGCCTGCGCCGACGGGGTAATGACATGGCTACTCTGCGTTTCAGTTCGCAGGCGATCAAGTACAGTGTCATCCAACATACGGTTACGCTGGATGACTCGCACCTGATCCGATAGTCGTTGTGCCGACACGTTGACAGCTGGCTCAAGCACCTGAAACAGAGAGAGCATCCGAACACGGTACGCGGTCAGGTTGTTTCCTCCCTCTGTAGCCCCATAGTATGAGCGCATGACGTTTTCATTGATGGATTGCGTCCATCGCATGCGCTGCACACTCCCGCCGGGAGCTGGGACCCTATCAGAGGCCGGTGGGCCTAAACCGTCCGGCGGCCGGCGTCCTCCCCGTCGACGAAATTTACAGCTTCATGTGCCGCCGTGTGTACAACTGCAATTCTTACTTGCATTAAAAAATTCCCACCAAAAGAGAGGTTAACGCTAATTTAATCTCTTTCGAATAAGGTGAACATACATTTTATGTAAAAAGTAGGACATGATGGAAAGGCATTACATATAACATTCATCATCATCATTTTCTTGCCCTTATCCCAATTCATTATAATATAACATTGTTAAATTAAATTTAAAAAAATATTTTCAATTTTCGTTTCCGAGGCAATTAAATAAAAAAAAAAATAGTAATACGAGAAAGCTATTATTATACAACATTATTTTTAGTATATGCGAAACCTGAATATAGTTTGTTCAGATTAAGTCATCATCATCATTTCAGCCGAAAAGTCCACTGCTGGACATAGGCCTCCCCCAAGAAGGGGGGTTTTGCCATAATCGCCACGCTTGGCAGGCGGGTTGGCGATCGCAGTATGGTTGTTGTAGAATCAGAGAACGCTGCTGCCCATTCTCTGGTAAGTCCCTTAGTCGCCTCTTACGACACCCACGGGAAGATATGGGATGGTGCTATTCTTTACGTCCGGACACCATACAGAACCAGATTAAGTAATTAAATCGATTCCAATCATTTTTAAACCATGTTATATTTTTTTCCAAAAATATTTATAAAGTTTAAAGTTCGACACCGAGCGACTTTTAGTACCTATAGCAATAATTTAGGTACCTACTGCCAAATTATTATTATCAATGAGCTCAAGACGACGCTGGAGGCGCGCGCTGCGTGGTGACCACGATTTATTGCGGACAACTAGGTAACAGAACAAGCTTATAACTTTGTGATTTTTCATGATACAGTTTTGAAATTTTGTACATAGATTCTTTACATAAAAATACTAGACACGTGTATCAGGTTTTGCATATACTAAAACTAATGTTGTATATAAGGCTTCGGTAGATAGGTATTAAAAAATAATCATAAATCTTTATTTAATTCAACATCAGAAGTAACAGGCACTGGTATATGCACAATCTTGAATAGAGAAAGGTGTCTGAAGTAGGAAGGGCCTTAGGTACAGATCACCTCTCCGGCTTAGGTATACCATTTTATTTACAGCAATTTACAGCAACTAAACCTGAAGTTTATTTAAATAATAAAATTACTATTATTTGGATTTTACTATATTTAATGGTGACAAGTGAAATGATGTATTAAATAAGATTAGTTCTTAGATAATAGGTAGATAAACAATATCCCACAAAATAAAAACTTTATGGGGACACTACCAAAATAAGACAATGACGTTGTCAAATTCAACCAGACCACCTTTTTCCAATGTTGCCCGCACACAAACTAAATAAAATAGTTTCGTTTGAATATTAAAACAGGACTTTCAGGATTTCGTATTTTTATATGTGCCTACCGAAATGACTTTGAATACTAATAATTTAGTAGATTAATGATCATGTCCACATTGTGCGCGTGGGGAAAGGCTAAAATCCGGCGGCAGTGACAAGCCTCAGAACGGCTATTTAAAACTTACGTTAACGGAGTAAAATACTTATATGAACAAACTAACATTGCGAATGGGTTGCCTGATAAAGTTAAGTCAAGGCTACCCTTTATTAAAACTAACGGAACTAATTTTTTTTCAAACCGGTTGTCGCAATTTTAAAGTCTTCACTTAATGATATCAGGCAACCCATTTGTTATGCTTTTTTTCATGTATATTAAACATATTTTTGACTCAGTAAACATAGGTTTTTTTTTGATACTAGACAGGCTTATTTATAATGGTAGAGATACCCCAGAGTGAACAGGAGTTATATCCGTAAGAGCAATTGTTTCACTCGCGGCATATCTTTAACGTTTAAATGTGACTGAACTTGCATTTGAACTTCGGAGCAAAATATTAACAATAATAAAAAATCAGTAGTAACATAAATATAGTGAATAGTCAAATAGCTTGCTTTCAACACTATTTGTTACATCGATCTGCGTAATACTTGCGTCTACACTTCAACTTTTTATTTTTGCCCGTTCATCAGAGTCCTTGGAAAAGTATCCGCTTCGGCAATCATGGTCTATCTTCGGAAATATGAGATCTAATATAATTCCCATGTTCTTCTTCTTCTTTTGTATCAATGATTTATCACATTATTAGCACCCAGGTGGCTACGTTAATCGCGGTTTCAGTAGAGATTTTGACAGTAAGTCCTCTAAAGCGCAGGTGTAGGGACACTTTAGATACTCCAGGAAGTCACAGTTAGCTGCTGCTACCATGGAAGTACGTGTCTATTAGGAGCCAGCCATAAAATTTATGACGTAATTTAATTACGTCATACGTTAAAGAGGTAGGGGGTGACAACAAAGTGTGACATTGTGTGACAAGGGGTGGGAGGGGTCCTAAATTTGGTGACGTCACATTTAAAAAACTAATATTGCTAAGTTTTAAAACACGAAATTTGAACTATTAACGAAAAACTTATTAAAGAAATATTTCCAACTCTATCGGCGGGCAGCATGTAATATTGCAAAATATGTGACGTCTCACTTGGGAGGCGGGAGTCTCACAAAAATTGACCTTCTGATAAGGACGGATTTTTTGACCCCTCCGGTCAAAAAATCATAAAATTCGTATGACGTAATTTGTGGGTGGTCCCTTATGTATCACCATTGTAAGAATATTACAATTATACGACTAAAATCCTAAAAGTTCGGAATGAATGCACTACAATGCCTTGAAAGACCAAACTTAGAAGCTTTATAACGACATAAGATTTTAAACTATCATGGTTACTAACGACGTTCGTGTTAATTCGGTAACATGAAGATTCTCGAAGCGCATAGTCAATAGATACATTATCTTTAGTTATAATTTATTTTAACAACTTTGAAATCCCGTTCAGAGTGTTGCCTCTATTCACCCTGCCATCCCTATTCACCTTGGCATCCCTATTCACCCCGTTTTTCAGCACACTACTTTTGAGTTGTTAAATTAGGTACCTAAATGGTTTAAATATTAAATAAAGTACTCGGATATAATTTTATCAGTAAACAGAATCACAGACAGGATTCAACAAAAATTATCATTGGCTGGTGGGTACATATTTAGCAACACGGTTTGTCGATTACCACAAGTCGTGGGTTGTCTGGTTCCGACTGCGACTGTTACAGGAGTTAGTGATGTATCGGCTTCAGATGTGGTGTGTAGCGCTTGCGCTGGTAGCGCTATGGTGGGTGCCGGCGCAGGCTGTGGTTGGAGGCGCTCCTGCTTCGCCACCCGAACCCGACGCTGCGGTGGTCTTCACCCAGCGGTACGGCTTTAGCGCCCGCATCGAAGGAATTAAAGATGATAAACTCGGATATTACAGCTTCTTTGGAATAAGGTATGGTTTTGTGTTATACACACACTATTTAAACTACTCCTGGCGCAGAGCCGATAAGCCGACTCTTGTAAATCCAACTGTGTGCTTCTATTAAGGCATTCGGTTGGGTTTCACCTGGTGTTAAGGAAAACGGTTTTAAGCATATTATCTAAAGCTTAGTACAGATTAACCTTGGTACTTATTTGAAGGGTTTTATTTACATAATATATGTGTGTGTGTGTGTGTGTGTGTGTGTATGTTGTCACTTTATAAATTAAATGACGACAAAGCCTGATAAACCTGCAGGTCATATATCATCAAGGTTTAAGCGTTAGATGATCGCTACCTACAAGGAACAATGGCGCATTGTTATCATATGAGATAAGGCAGGGTAAGTTATTCCTTGAGCTCAGTCTTAATTAGGTATTTAGGTAAACGAACCAATTGGTACCTATAGGCAGGGCCGTCTTTAACCAATTGGAGGCCCTGGGCACTTGAGAATACTGGGGTCCTCGTGGGATGCAAAAGCGAGCGGAGTGAGATCGACTTTTTTTTGCAGCCCGCCTTGGTTAGGTCAGGTTTTCTTGTGACAGTTCGTGATAGCGGTGGAGAACTTTAATTTGAAATAAAACACAGAAAATATTTTTGATGTCCATCAAATTGGCTTTACTTTACGCATAATTTTATGCGATATTTTTACATATGTAATTATTGACTTATGCTCAAAAGCTAGATGCAAAAGCGAGTGGCCTCTAGCTTTGACAGTTACTGGAACTTGGATCGTGGGGCCCTGGGAACATGCCCAGTGTGCCCAGTGGAAAAGATGGGCCTGCCTATAGGTTTTTTTATAACGATGTAGTAGGTATATGAATCCTCGAAGGGTTTAATATGATTTGAGAGAACTTGCCATTTTTGGTGATGGTTTCTTTGTCCTCATCTGTAGCTTATTAATTGTCTGATTGAGTTGTCAGCCTTATAATTATGCCCGTTGTACCGTCTGCACCATTGACCTGCACCATCAATGGTGCAGAGGAGACTAATTAGTTTCGTTTGCACCATTAATGGTGCAAGTGAAACTGCATTAATAGTATGGTCTCATCTGCACCATTGAGAATGGTGCAAACGAAACTGCATTGATAGTATGGTCTCATCTGCACCATTGAGATGACACTTTACTATCAATGCGGTTGTAGGTATTTCCTCAAAGTATTTCCTCTTTGCATTTTCTAATATTCTTTAAGTGTTGACATGGCAACTTTTTCATTTTAATTCTGTCATTTTATGTCAATAATTATAAAATTGGAGCTTAGACTATAGAACAAATTACAATGAGCGAAACTAATTTAACTTTTGTTGCACAAAGTCGAGGAAGACTTTTATTGTTCGAAGGGTATCAATACCATTTTCACACACAGTGCAAAAATTTAAATAGCATATGGAAGTGTAGATTTTAAAAAAAAACAAATGTACAGGAACGATTACCATTACAGAGATACCGCGGCCCTGGAACACAAAGGGCAAAGAAAGAACATGGATGGGTTTTAGTCAGTACAAGTCTGACACTCCCTTCCACTCCGCCCAGAGTGGGGGGGGTCATTTGATGATTTCCCATCCTAAAAAAAAAAGAGGTACGTACGTAGCTTTTATGATACACTTGTGGATGAAGCCGGGGGTTGCACGGGTCGCAGGGTTTTTTATATTTCACAACCTTATTTTTACCAAAATTAGGGAAGTATACATAGACATTTTATTTTTTAGGATGAATCGATGGTTGTGAAAAAACGTGAGCATTCCAATAAGTGTATGCCTGATGAAAACAAAAATGACGTATGCCATTTAATTAGTTCGAGTATAGATACCGCGACAACTTCAGAAGAAACAGTACCTGCCATTTATAAAAAGACCGTGGCCACTTTCAAAGATATGGGTCTAAACCTTATTGAAAAACTACCACGGTATGAAAGTTATAAATCAGTTGCTTATAGAAGGATAAATAAAAAACAGGGAGTTAAAAAGACGGGTTATAGTGTCGCAACTGAAGTCGAAATTGGCAACGATCATAAAGATTTCCTTTTGGCTGACAATCATCACGAACCCGAACGTATTTTAATTTTTGAGGGATGGAATGGGTATATTAATAACTGCTTCAAAAGAAGACCTCCGACTGTAAATAAATGCTTAGCTGTGCTTAAGCAGGATGCCGTTTTTAATGTTGTGAACGGGGTGAAATGGGTTGTTGAATTTTCTGTGATACTTTTTATTCTCCGAGTAGATTGACTTGAAAATTTTTGTACAATTAAAATTATGGGACATATATATCAGTTTTTCCTAAATCATCCCCCAACAGAGTCAAATAGGGCTTCGAATCTCACGTAGATGGCATGACGCGCTGTGTTGCGCGGGGCGTGCGAGGCGCTGGAGTATTTACCTATTAGTAAGTAGGTAGGATTTTTCTGAGTAGACGTGTCTGTAAATATGGTTTATTCCACCGATTTTCGTGTTGGCTAGTGATACACGACATTGATATTAAATATTATGTAAAAGTATTATGTCTATAAATATGTAGATTAATAATTAATCACTTGATTGTTGTCACCGCTGTCCAATCTCAAACCAAGGTATCAATATTTCACATGTGTAATTTAATTGATATTACTATTAACTAATATTTGCAAATTATAAGCAAGTACATGAAAATCTATGTATGTAATATACATACATAGATTACTCATTATCCTAGAAGTAAGATCCCGTGGGCAATACCCGAACTCCACGCGGGCGAAGCCGCGGGCATAAGCTAGTAAAATATAAGTGTTTGTGTGACGTCATTATTTTTATATTATTACATGAAGTAGTTGTGGAATTTATTTGTAAAACATATTATTGTTGTTGTTTTTTCGTTGTTTTTAATATTAAAAAGTGGTTCCGCACACAAACAAAATACGGCCTATTATTAGTTTTAAATGTTACCTATGACTAGGAAAGTATGGTGAAATAATTTTATTAATATTAATGGTGCAAACGAAACTCATTAGTCTCCCCTGCACCATTGATGGTGCAGGTCAAAGGTGTATACAGCAAAAGTATGGTGAAATAGTTGTATTAATATTAATGGTGCAAACGAAACTAATTAGTCTCCTCTGCACCATTGATGGTGCAGGTCAATGGTGCAGACGGTACAACGGGTCTTTATCTTTTCAAATAGAAAATAATACCTAGATTTCTCTTACGAAATCCTTTGCAGCAGCCCAATGTGTAATAGCAGCCGTCATTAAAGAGACGAACTGAATCCGTGCACGCTGAGCCACAGATTATATTGTGACTAGAACATCGACTGCAAAAATGCTGTTACAGAACAATCAATCAATCATTTTATTGCCATGCAACTGAGGCCCATTGATAAAAATACACAAAATAATCTTATAAAATAATAAACTAATACATATCGTCACCTTAATACGCAAACCTCGTAACTCCACCTAGGGTTCAAATTGACACTTTGTTCGCAATAATTGCCATAAAGAATTAGGATTTTTTCATTGTAAACATCGTGCGTTTTATTATAATAAAGCAACATTAAAAATTGATGTCAAAACACCTCGTAAATCTACCTCCTTTTTTTTAAAGCAAAACTCGTATCGCCTTTTGTAACGTCTTTCACAATGGCGGGGTGATGAAGTGAGATTGTGTGTGCAAACCAGATTGCTGTTTTAGTTTTTAGGCAAAAAATATAACGTTTCCGGTAAAATGATAAGTCTATACCAAATGTTAAAAGCATGTTGAATTGATTACGAAAAAGATTGAACGTAACGATTAAAGCATTGAGACAATAAATGGAATGTAAAGTTTTGAATAGACCATTTCAAATAACTTTATTAATGTCTGATTACTTTTAAGTACGGTATAACTCTACTGTCTACTAATTTGACTTTGTAATAGAATTATTTAAAATAGATATCTTTATACTTATTCGGCTTTCACTTTATCAAGTACCTTATATACCTATTGACCTCGTAACTCCCATTTTTTTTTAAATTTCCATGAACTAAACGTGTACCTAAGCCCTTTTTTTTAAGAAAAAGTTGCTTTAATGTAGATATTTCTTAATATGTAGTTGTTCACATACTTTATAATACTCATATGCTTCAAATTGGATACATAATTGAATCTAAATGTCTATTATTATTTTTTAAATCAGTTACATTGTTCTCCTCTAAAAAGAAATGGAGTTACAAGTTTTGCGTATTAAGGTGACGATATAAAAAAAACCTTATTTAACTAAAATTGAATGACACCGGCAAGGGCAACTCACAAGGCAATGATGCCGTTGTTGTTCTAGAAGAGAGTAATAAAGACAAACATGAAAAAAATCTGTAGGAATTATAATTATAAAGCCTTATTAAAGAACGCAGTTCGTATTTAAATACAATCGAATAATAATATCAAATCCAATTGTAAAAGGACAGTTTGGCGGAAGCTGTTGCCTGATAGTGGTTTCCGTTGTTTTTGTGGCGGGCAGATTATCCATAGAGCTAGTAGGTACATTCATATTATCGATATCAAGTTTTTGTGTTAGGTAAAATAATTATTCACTATTAACATTGATATATCTATAAGTAGGTACTTAATATTGTAAAGAGGCAAGTTTGTTTACCCGACTACGACGAAACCAAAAGGAAGTGTTATGATTTTAGCGGTCTATGTATGTATGTATGTTTGTTTGTTTGTTTTTACGTATGTTCCTCCGTAGTGCCTAAACTATTCATCCGATTTTGATGAATAAGGTGTCAATCGATTCGTTATTATGGATACTCCGAAACTACTGGACCGATTTTAACCATTTTTTCACCAATAGAAAGCTAAATTATCAGAAAGTAACATAGGCTATAATTGGATGGGACCCTACGACAGACAAAACATGTAGGCATAATATGCTCTACTACCCGTGTGAAGCCGGGCGGGTCGCTAGTTACCTAAATACGATATAAAAAAAAACTATTAATACCCTGTAACTGTAACTTTTTCAACAGTTCTCATCGCCCTCTGTTTTGTCTTTCAACTGCAAACTGCAACTCCATAGCTTAGGGTATTCTAATGAGGAGTTTAATATAACTTTTTATTCTAAAATAGCACTTTTACGAGTAGAGCAGCATAACCGAATCCTTGCACCGAATACATTAAATTAAATCGAAACTCGATTCGTGCCAGCACGGAGATAACTACGCATTCCGCTACCTAATCACAAGAATAAATTGCATTCCTAACTAAATCAGTGACCCCTGTTTTTAACTAACAGATATGCAGAACCACCAGTGGGACCCCAAAGGTTCCAGCGGCCTATCCGCCGCTACCTTGCCGGGGAGATGATGGCCACTCAGCAGTGCCTTCCGTGCCCCCAGCCAGACCCGTACCAGCAAAGACGGATCATAGGCCATGAAGACTGCTTGTGTCTTAATGTGTACGCCCCCAAAATGCCTGCTACGGAACAAGGTGGGTACATTAATTTCTGTTCCTTTATTAAATAAGAATGTTGCCGAGTCTTACACTATATAATATTGATTTGCAGGAAGCCCAGTTGTGTTCTTCATCCACGGTGGCAACTACAGGTCTGGATCAACTGCATCGTATGGTGTAAGTTTTTTTCTTAAATTTAAATTCTATCTACTTATTAAAACATTCCGGTTCAGTGTGCCAGCATGTTAATTATCAATTTCTTTCAAGGGACAACATTTGGTTCAGAAGGATACGATATTGGTAACTGCACAATATCGCCTAGGATCGCTTGGTTATCTCAGCACGGGACAAAGGGATGCTGGAGGAAATGTTGGCCTTTTTGACTTGCATTCTGCTATGATCTGGGTAAGGCCAAAACTTTGTGTCAACTAAACACGTCTAAAGTTATATCATTCCATTTATTCCTTAGAGTTTAAAAAAAAATCTGTCCTCTGCTTTTAAATCCGAATCGAAGGACCAAATTATAATACTGTTCCTTTGTATTTTACAGAACAATTACGTTTGTTACTACACCTAATTTTAATTATTTTAACTTAAAAAAAAAATCTTTCCATCCTTTGAAAGGGCCACCCGTCCGGGTTTCCCCGGATTTGGCTTAGTTTGCAGGTCATCCGGGCGGGGTTTTAAAGCCAATTCTGGTCCTGCAAAATAGCCGATGACTGAATGCCTCCCTCCGCACTCACTTCTTGTGTGGATTCACGGACTCACTATTATCATAGTATGCGTTTCGCGATATTTTTTTTTTTCTGCGGTGGCCGGGAAATTAACTCGATTTCACCTAGAAATGTCCGGGGTTTTTAAGTTTATGTCTGGCTGCGTCATTTTGGAAAATGGTAATCCTACCTTTGATACTACTACACAGATATGTAATTTTAGGGCTTATGCTTAAAATTGTCAAAGTTCTTATATGGTTTTATTTCAGATCCAAGATTATATTCAATTTTTCGGTGGTGATCCAAAACGAGTGGTTGTGATGGGTCAAGGTTCTGGCGGCAGTGCTGCGTCCCTCTTGGCAATGTCTCCCGAAGGTCGCACCGCTACGGGAGTGGCTGCTCTGTCCGGAGCACCTCTGTCTCCGGGAGCCGTGAGACCAGACCCGGCCAAACACGCAGATGCACTCGCTGAACGCACAGGCTGCCCGAAAAAACCAGCTGAAAGTCTACTTATATGCTTAAGACAATTGCCTGTGGAGGAACTTGTGCAGGTACCGTACCGAATACTATGATAAATCGATATGTACATGTATTGTATAGTACCTTAATAACTTTTTTGTAGCCTATATTGTGTCCCACTGCTGGGCAAGGGCCTCCCCTTTCTCCTTCCAAACCTCTCTGTTTTGTGCAATTTCTGGCCACGCTTGCCCCGCGAACATGATCAGATCGTCGCACCACCTTTGCTGCGGTCGACCTCGTCGGCGATGTCCATCGGCGCCCAGTGAGTGATGATCTTTGCCCACCTCTCCGGGTGCATTCGTGCGACGTGGCCAGCCCGCTCCCACTCTAGCTTGGCTGTTTTAACTCAGCTTCTTGAGATATGGAGCGCAGGATGCTGTTTCTAACGCGATCTGACCGCTTGGCACCTATTATGCTGCGGTCCATCACCCGCTGGCAAATCTTAAGCTAGGACTTTTGTTGAGTAAGTGACCACCTTTGAGCAACGTGTACAACTTAATAAAATAACTTGGATTAAAAATATTTAATGTTTATAGGCGGATGAGGATTTGAATCTGGACATGGTAGACACACAAAGATTTTTACAAGAAATCTCAGGACGCTCCGGTGAGTTATGTATGAAGTATTTAGACAAACCAGTAAGAATATCATACCGGTAATAATGCCATGTTTCAGTTAATTATAGTATCCATACATATATACTAAATAAAGTATTTTGAATTCTTGATTAGGTGCTGGTGCAAGAGTGGAAGGTGCAGACGACCTCCGAGGTCTGCCACCGCTTGTTGCTGAAGCTCCAGCCGAGTCACTCAGTAAGAAACAGAAGCGTGTACCACTCCTCACTGGTGTCACTTCTGCCGAGACCTCTAGAGCTGTGTATGGTGAGGATTTTTGGTCAAATTGCTTATGATTCGATTTTTGCTAGTTTTGTAAACTCTTAGCTCAGCAGCATCATGACATGAAAGAGTACAAATTAAGTACTTTACAAGTATACTTTTATCGACAGGCAAATTCAATAAATTCTTGACGAACCAACTTCAAACCGTGAAGGACTTCTTAAAGAAAGACTTGATCGGTGGTCTTCAGAATGTGGTGCAAGGAGTCGAGGGGCTTATCCCTCTGGCCTCCAACGTGCAAGCCGTGCTGCCAATATCTGACTACTACCAGGGCTTGTTTGAACAGGCTTCCAATATAATTGATGGACTCTCCGAAGTCGCTGAAGCTACAGGTAACAAAATAATAATAACTTTCAAAACCTTCAAAATAGAATATCTTAAAAACTAAACATACAATTTTATTCAAACCAATTTTCGTTAAAAGTTTTTTTTTATGTTCTAAAATCCTAATTTCTTTCAGAATTTTCCTCCTCTTACTTTAGAAATGAGAGGGGGGACCATTTTACCACTTTGGAAGTGTCTATCTTTCAAACGATTGACTTTGAGAAAAATGGTTTTAGGAACCTCAATGTCATTTTTAAAGACCTATCTATAGACACACCGCACGTATAGATTTGATGAAAAAAGCATTTTTTAGTTTCAGTTCCATGTATGGGGAGATTAAAAGATTAAAGGGGGGGGGGGGGGATTTAATCTTTTATTTTATGTATAAAAATCATACAGCGGTATACAGAATACATCTACCTACCAAGTTTCAACTGTGTAGTCCTAATAGTTTCGGAATAAAGTGGCTGTGACAAATGGACAGACAGACAGACATGACGAATCTATAAGGGTTCCGGTTTTTGCCATTTGGCTACTAAACTCTAAAAAGCATTAAGTAGTCATACGAGCGCGTATAAGTTAAATATAACAATTATTAACAGAATCGTATTGGGACTTAACTTTAACCTCCGACCGGTTAAAACTGATAGTGATAACAGTCACGTTCAAAATAGCGATTGCATATTTTTTGCTATCACACCAAGTAGATAGACAGCGAAAATTTTTAAATATTGTTTCGAAAGCATAGAACGCCAGCTGCAAATCAAAAAATGCATCTGTCCCAGCCCCCTAACCAGAGGGTCGGACCCTTTTTACTCTTCGTAGGTAAGGATTTTTTGTTAGGGTTCGGGTTACCTAGCAACCGATCCATATTTTGTATACTTTTTTTTTGTTTAAGATGTGCGATTGTGCGTAGACAAAAAATATTTGAAACCGACAGTCCTTTCCAAGCTATAATTTGTTCTAAATAGGTAGGTAGTAACTATACAGTGTGTTTGGGTACCGGTTACCGATACTTTGAAGGCATATTATACATGCTGGAATTTTTCAAAGCCACCTGGAGGGAAAGTATTCTAAAAACTGGAGATAGAAAATTTTACTTAAAGGAAACATTGCTTTATTTTTAAAAACAAATAAATCTGCATTCAAAGATTTTAGAAAATTCGTTTGTATTCATTTCCAGTAACTTTAAATAGCTAGGTGTGATGAATATTGAAAATCATATTGCGAATCTCAGTTCTTAACTCTTGTACATAGTTTTTAGTGCATAGTATTTTTGGTAAATTTGATTCTTAACATATCCCCATAAAAAAAAATCTAAAGGTCTGGTGATCTCGCAGGCCATCTGATTGTGCCGTTTGAACCAATCCAGGTATTGAAGTGGTTATTAACATAGGCAGTGGTGATCCTCATGTGATGGGCCGGAGCACCATTCGTCATTTTAATGAAAAATTACGTCAAAGTTAATTGTTAATTAGGTACTAACATAAGTAATCGGATGGACTTTTCAGTAAAAGTGAATCCCATTGAATTTATAAGTTAAGATTTCATGGTTTTCCTTTTATTTAATTTACTTATTATGTTTGATCCTTATGATTGACCCTATCGATTGATGCCATAAAAGTAAGTAGAAATGAGTATTTCTACCGACAAATACACTTTCATAAATACTCCTAACCCCTCATCCCGCCAATGGGAGCCACCTTGTTTTTTTATCGCTTGGTCTAGCTAGGGTATGATCAATGAAAGGCATTATCTTTGAATCTAAGAGACCTAAAGACGTGAAAATGATCCTATTGCAAGGATTAACGCCGAGGCTATCAAATTATTAAATACATTATCCTGAAAAATAAGCAAAGATAGCCTAAAAAATAAGAAATTACGTAGTTTGACATAAAAATACCAATTTTTTTTACATTTTCTACTTAGTGCAAAATTAACCCTTGAATGTTGCGTATATTTTTCTGTTAAATCAGAAGCCTTCCCTTAAAGTATCGGTAACCAGTAGCCAAACACACTGTGTATACTACCTATAATAAAATCTCGGAAGAGTGAAATTGTTTTTAATCTCTCGTTTCTAGAATAAATGCGATTAAATTAAATTCTGTGAAATTGGTTGCACGCTAGAAAAAACATATAAGTTGTGTAAATAATTCAAGTAGTATCATAATTGCAAGTAGTTTCTTATCTGGTCGAACTTAAAAAACCATTGGATGGATGGTAACATCGTGAAAAATCTGATAAATAATGAGAATGTACCAAATTATCAATATTATCATAGGACAATAATTTAAGTAGATTATTTAAAACAAATTAGGTACCTAATAAATAAAAATATGCATTTAAATGAACATAATGTATTAATGTCGTCAAAGAAAATAGTTATTTCGTCCATTTTTTAGATCTAGAACTACCTAGCTAATATCAAATGTGTCGCTATTAATTAAGAAACTGTGATTAACGCTTCATTCCGTAGGGGATGCTTTGTTCAACTTTCCGGCGTACCAGAGTGTCCAGCAATGGAAAAATGGCGGCGAAGCCTTTCTCTACAGTTTTGAACACGTTGGAAACCTCTCTAAAGGATGGCATTTCTTACCTGGAGTAGCCCTAGCTGGTTAGTATCACCTAAAACTTTGTAAAGGTACCGATATCTCTTAACAGCAATTACAAATCTCCAAAGTTCATGAAAACACATGACATAGCATCTCCTCCCTTCTTCGTGTTTTATTCATTCTAAATTTTTATCATACTTTTGACCTATTCTCGAAACTCCTGGGGCAAAAGTATTACTTTTCACCCGACTACGGCAAATGCAAAAGGCAGGGTTATGATTTTAGTAGTCTGTGTAAGTATGTATGTATTACGATATGTGCATTTTTGTAAAAAAAAACTATGACTCTAACTATTCCGCTGTAGCGTACCGTGTTGTGTAATTCTGAGGCCGGCTCCACACGTTGGCCCCAACGTTGTTCCCAACGCCACTCGTGCAACGTGTGGATCTAGAAAATAGCATTGCCACCAACCAACCACCAGGAGTTGGCCGAAACCAACACACTAACTAACAGTTACAAGAGGCCAATCAAATCAAGGGATTAAGAGTCAGAATACCTATGTCAATAATTACATATATCTGATGAAACAAGTGTCATTCACAAAATATCCAATGAAGAAGAAATAAAAAGACGAATAAACTTAACACGGAAAAAAATCTGATCACAAAGCAATTCTCAAAGGAGACTACTCGTACAACCTCTGTTTTGAAGAGAATTGTAATTGATACTTGTCGTCTACATCGTCTCATCTAAGGATGTCAAATTTGGGTCTAAAAAAAAATCGACGCCGAGAAGCTGTCAAAGCGGAATGGAAAGAGGAATTTAAAAAATAAGTAAAGTCCATAAAATTAGAAGTAAAATCATCAGCAGCAAAACAACTTAAAACATGCACTAAAAATGATATCCCTGTGGGCTGATCAACAGTCTAACAGGCAATAGATGGACCAAAAGTACCCACAAAATGGACCAGAAGGAAAGAGGAAAGTTAGTAGACGTTACAAAAGATGGATCGACGATATCGTCCAAATAGCAGTAAAAAAATACTATGGAAATAGGACAAGACCGATCTAAGTGCAAAAACCTATCATAAACATATATATAAACATATCTCACCTCAAAACTAGCAACCAATAACACTAACAACTAGATATAAGCGAACTACTAAATCACATACTAACATTTACATTAAAATGAAGTGTCATTTTGTAAGATATGGAAAAAATAAAGGCTTAGGCTGCCATCAGATGGACTGCATCGCAGCAACCGTACGCAGTCGAGCAATATAGTAAGCTTTGGTCGGGTGCGGCCGAGCCCATGGAAAATAGCGGCAACTTGAATATATTGCTGCGATGCAGTCCGTCTGATGGCAGCCTTATTTATTTATCATTATTTATTACCGTAGCGTCTAAACTACTGAGCCGATTTTGATGGATGAGGTGTCAATCGATTCGTTATTACGGTCCGGGTGACTTGGGCAACTTTTTAACTTATTTTAAAAACAATATGTTTGTATCACGCGCGGTGTTAAGTAAATGTATTCACATAGAAAGAAGTTTCCAATGAATCCAACTGTATACTTGCCTAAAACTAAATACTTTTTCAGAGAAACCTAGCGAGGAGGAGATAGTAAAGCCTAAGAAAGCGCAAGGTCCCTCTCACGGCGACGAACTAGCGTACATCTTCGAGCCTCTAGGTCCGGACGGTCAGCCCATGGGTGGCGAGATCTCCAGTACTGATGCTCGAGTACGGGAAAACTTTGTGGGGCTTATCGCCAAGTTCGCTCATGGACCAGATGAATCCAAAGGGAAGAACAATTCGAATCCTTTTGGCGGTCTGTTCCCTAAGAGTGCTGATCAATTTTTGAAGATCGGTGAATCTTTGACAATTGATAAGGATTTCAGGTGTGTTTAATATACCTACTAATCATTTTACTTTTTAACCGATTATTGTATTCGTCCTGCATTCTTTTTTTTGCATTTATGTAGTAGGAAGAGGTACACCGATTTCTCCGATTTATGTGATTCTTTTTTCATTTGATAGACGAAACTCGCATGGTGGTCCCATATTTAAATGTTATTTATTAACTTTGCTTAGGTAGTTTATGAGTTAGTTATCTTCTATAATACTTATTTTTCTTCGCCTTTGTGGATGATGTGTTAATAACTTCTAGCTGCAACTGTAAAACACATAAATACCTACTTGACAAGAGTTTGTGAGATACCAAAGCTAAGAAACCGCCCAAGTGCAAGTCGTACTGGCACGCACAGGGTTCCGTAGCACCAAACACAATAATAAAAATATTTTTAACGTTCATTCATAAATATGTAAATATACACTCATCAGTAAAACTAAATTTGCTTTTAATAGTATGTTTATAAAATACGAAGTATATACTATAGTAAATACTGCTGTAGTTTGACGAATAAATAAATAAATATCAAATCTTATTCAAAATAATTTTCAAATAATTTTGAAAGTATTCACTTTCTACAAACCTATTTTTTTCAGAATTTTCTTCCTTACTTTATAGATTAGAGGAGGGGGCACACAATTTTTACGGCTTTAGAAGCAAATGAAAAGGTTGTGACATACGGACGGACAGACAGACAGGCGGGCAGACAGACAGACAGACGGATAGGGTGGATCTATGAGGGTTCTATTTTAGCCATTTGGCTACGGCACGCAACCCTATAAAGGGTAAAATAAAAACTTTTTTGTAAAACAAAATGGCCGACTTAACTAATGAATTAGAGCAGCTACGTTTTACGTTTTTTTTATTTTATTTTTTGACTATGTTGACGAAATGATGATCTCTTAATAATTTATAGTTTTTACTTATAAATAAATAAAAATTGCAATGTCTGTTTGTAATTTCAAATTAAATGCTTTCTAACCGACTTCGAAAAGGAGGAGGTTATTAATTCGAATGTTTATATATTTTTTTTATGTATGTTCGGGCATAACTCCGTCATACACTGGACAGCAAATAAACCGAGCCACCCGCTACCTAGGCACTCTAATTCGATTTTCTCAAAAACTAAAAAACTTACAATTATCAAAGTTGTACCTACAAAAAGTGCGTTTCATGGTGATTAAAATGAAAGGAAACTCATTGGGTTTAATCAATATTTCAGTGTTTATTAAGGATTTTACAAAGAAGAGTCGTTTTCCAGTCGTGACAATCGTTAGTAATGATAAAGTGAAAAAAAAAATTAAAGCCAAAAACAAAGATAAAATCAAAAAAAAGTTTTTGATCAATATTCCGTATTCCCTCCCCTTGCTCGGATAACTGCCAGCATCCTTGTATTCATCGACCTTACGAGCCTGACGATAAAATCTTGAGGAATTGTATTCCACTCCTCTTCAATTGCGATTCGCAGCTCTGGAAGCCTTGTTGGAGCAGGTACCCGGGCTCGAACCCGACGTTTCAGCTCATCCCATAAGTGTTCTATCGGATTCAAGTCCGGGCTTCGAGCTGGCCAGTCCATCGTACGAATGCTGACGTCGCGTAGATACTGGGTCACCACATGAGCAACATGAGGCCGTGCATTATCATGCATCAATTGCATATCCTGTCCGATATATCCTGCGTAAGGTACCACATGGTCTGCGAGGATTTCAGTAATGTAGCGATGAGAAGTCAGTCCACGTGTACGGCCCGTCGGTTCGATGAAAACTAACGCCGTATGTGCTGTTAACGACATGCCGCCCCAGACCATTACAGATCCTCCTCCATAAGCAACAGTTTCCTTGATTCAACACTGAGAATAACGTTCTCCAGGGCGACGATATACTCTCTGACGTCGATCACTTCCATGTAGACTCACCTTGGTCTCATCAGTGAAGAGTACATTACTCCACTGCTCTAATGTCCAATCCCTATGCTCTCGAGCAAATTCAAGTCGTGCTCGACGGTGTGCTACCGTTAATGCTGGGCCTGTTGCAGCTCTTTTTGGGGTCAGGTACCGTTCAGCAAGTCTCCTTCTGACGGTATCTGAACTTATGACCACTTGGCGTTCGTCACGCAGACTTTGTTGGACTTGAATTGCGTTGAGGTGGCGATTTCACAGAACAGTAAGGTGGATATAACGATCATCTGCTGCTGATGTAGCCCTAGGTCTGCCCGTACCTGGACGGCGATCGAATGCTCCAGTCTCTAGGTATCGTCTGTAAACTCGTTGCACCGAAGATCTGCTGATTCGAAGCCTTCGAGCGACTTCACGTTGCGCAATGCCTGCTTGAAGTAATGCTACAGCTTGAGCTGCTTCCTGAGGTGTTGTATCCATTATTAATCGAAAAAAGTAGCAAAAACACACGCGTCTGAGCAAACGATGGGCAAAAACTAAAGAAATGATAAGAAATATCCGACTACCCTCATTGTAGAGAAAAAGAACGCTAATTTCAAACTCTGGTGAAAACAGTGCAAATCGTTAGCATTGTGTTTGTTGCTTGATTACAATGTGAGTTGACGGTACTTTCGAATTAATTTGTAGTCATTTTAATCACCATGAAACGCACTTTTTGTAGGTATAACTTTGATAGTTGTAAGTTTTATACTTTTTGAGAAAATCGAATCAGAGTTCCTAGGTAGCGGGTGGCTCGGTTTATTTGCTGACCAGTGTATATTGACGGCTTTGCAAAATTTTTTTTTTTTCGAAAGTGGTTTTTTCCGAAATGGTCCCATTTAAATTTCATATAGATCTGGTGATGAATTTCGGAGACAAACAACGGAACTCTTCCAAAAATGACAGCAAATGAACCGCGATTGCTGCAATCGCTTGGATGTTCATTGTTTACACAAAATCGTAACATAATATCACGCCTATATGCTTTGAGGGGGAACTCAAATGAGTACAGTACACCCACATTTCGACAGCTAGGTATGTTAAGTTCCATTTTATTGGGGATAAGCCTATTAACATGAAATGTATTGTTAACTAGCTTATGCCCGCGGCTTCACCCGCGTAGAGTTCGGGAATTGCCCACGGGATCTTACTTCTGAGATAATAAGTAATCTTCGCCAGACTATAATCTATCTCTGTGCCAAGTTTCAATCAGATCTGTTTAGCCGTTCTGGCGTGATTGAGTAACAAACATATAGGTATCCATCCAAAATTTGCATTTGTACTAGTTTATGTAAGATATATGTGTGTGTAATATTAGTTTTTACTTTTAAAGTTGATTAGGTAATGAAGAGTAGTTAGTGTAAGTATTTAATTTTATTTGAGTAATACGCTACTCGAGTTTTTTTAACATGTAAACACACTTATAACTTGCAAATATTAGTTCATAGTAATATCAATTACATTACAGTGAAAAATTATAATAATATCTTGGTATATTAATATCTGGGTTTGAGATTGGACACCGGTGACGACAATCAAATGATTAATTAGGAATCTATTTATAGACATAATACTTTTACAAAATATTTAATATCAATGTCGTGTATCACGAATCAACGCGAAAATCGGGATTTTACATATATTTACAGACACGTCTACCTCAGAAAAATCCTACCTTCTTACTAATAGGTAAATACTCCCGCCCCGCACGCCTTGCTTAACACTGCGCGCCATGTGCCCGTCTACGTGAGTTTCGAAGCACTTTTGACTCTGGTGGGGGATGATTTTGAAAAAACTGTGATACATGTGTCTCATAATTTTAAGTGAAAATGGTGTACACCTATTTTCGAGTCAATCAACCCAGAGAATATTAAGTTTCATAGAAAATTCAACCACCCATTTCACCCTCTTAGGAGTGGAATTTCGAAAAACCCTTTCTTAGTGCATACCTACTCTTCACAAAGAATACACCCTCCAAATTTCATGTTTCTAAGACCAGCGGTTTGGGCTGCGCTTTGATATATCAGTCAATCAGTCAGCACTTTGAATTTCATATTGGGGGATGATTTTGGAAAAACATTGCTATGAGTTTCTCATCATTTTAACTGAAGAGTACGTACATAAATTTTCAAGTCAATCGACCCCGAGAATAATTGGTTTCACAGAAAATACAACGCCCCATTTCAGCCTCTGAGGGGTGGAATTTCGAAAAACCCTTTCAAATTTCATGTATTTAAGACCAGCGGTTTAGGCTGTGCGTTGATATATCAATCAGCCAGTGAGGACATTGAATTTTAAATTGGGGGATGATTTTGGAAAAACTGTGATACACGTATCTCATAGTTTTAACTGAAGAGTATGTACACACTTTTTTAAGTCAATCGACTTTTTATTAGTTCTCTGCAGGAACGAACCCGCGACACAGCGCAGCAACCAATCGCTCAGCCACTGCGCCAACCTTGCCGTCTTTTCATCCAGTTTATAGGCAGCTCTAGTTATTTATTTTGTCTAAGCTGCTTGGCACCAATCAATGTGCCTCACGAAATTGTGAAACTGAAATGCCTTTTACTGTTTTATCAAAAACCATACCTAATAGATTAAATTTCACAGTAGACACTCATATATTATGCCAGTGCGAATGGAAGAAAACATTTGTGGCTTAATTTTAATTTATTACCTAGTTACAACTTTTTTTTTTTTTTTTAATAAAATCTAAAACATTACTTTTATACTCTTAAACATACATTTTATTCAATAGTTATCGTTGTTAAAAACGCTAATAAATATTTTTTTAATAATAGACTATTAGTGCACAGGTACAGCGCAAATAGAAAAATAATCTAACCATAACAATCATTATGCGACGAACTCAACTCGCTTACAAAATAATATTTTAAATTACCTACATGATACCTACGCATAGATATGGGATGGTTAGAATACGGCGCGGCGGCGCGGCGCTGCTATACCATACGGTCTACGCTAGAGAGACGAAATAACAACAACATATCGGACCCTCTCGCACGATTCGCAGCGTTCAACTTCTAATAGTTCAAAGTCCAAACAGTCGAGCTTGATGAGCGGCCGTGTGTACATACCTACCTAGCCTGTTTCTCCAGTTTTTTACTTGAGAAATAGGTTATACAAAAGATGAAGACGAGGTCCAGAGGCCTCTTGAGGAAACAATCATGTAAAGCCCCCAGTAACATTATGTTGTTTTTCTTTTCAGATTCTGTCAGATCGGGCTATGGGGCAACATGGGAGATAGATTAACAGGGGCTCTGTGTAAGAATATCCTCGGCAACTTACTGAACCTGCAACAACTGCCGAATTTACAAGGGCAATTACCACTCCAGTTGCCTGGACAGAACAATGCGCCTTTGGTCCCAGGACTGTTTGGCAAGCAGCCACCCAAAGCTCCTCCAAGACAGACTCAAAGACCACGAACTACTCAAGCACCTTTTAGACTACCTTTTGATTTTTTGTTTAAATAATTTTTCCATTTTTATAAAAATGAATGTTTCACATTTTGTTTTGAATAAATCAATACGGTGCCATATAGGTAGATGATAACTGCAATTCTAACAAAATACAATCCAGTACTTGTTTTATTTACACAATTGATTTTAGTTTAAAATTCAGTAGGTACATAGGTACCTACTACCTGAATCCAACGATTTCATTTTGAGATGAGGTCATCTCATCAAATCGTTGGATTTAATATTTGAATAAGTTAATAAAACATTTTATACATAAGTACGTCATTTATTTACACATCTTCAGACCATAATTCCAAGGATCGACCTGTGGCTGTGTTATCACAATGTTTTAATTGCCTACCTACCTATTGTGGATGTAGTCAAAACAGGAAAACCGGTTTATCGGTTGACCGTACCTACGACATAGTAGTATTAATAGCAGTCTAGCTGCATCTGGAATTATATCAAGAAGCGAGATTGTTTTTCTCTCAGTATTAGTCCAATATTGATCAAGATGCGTCGTGCGTGTGCTATTATTTTGTTCCTTGTGTTCACTCAATACCTGGTAGAGACGGCTTCGTACGGCGAACTTCCAGAGCCTCGTCTTACTTGTGGCAAACATGGTGACGATGTAAGTACTTTATTAGGTATTTTTTCTGTCCTCAAATATTTGCTAGAAATTCCGGAAGCTTGTGTGTCAATAATATCAATGAGTGCAAGACTTTCAGCGAATCCCTCTATTTTTTTACTTTACTTTGCATTAATATTTCTATTACGTAGGTAGGTGTTTATTTAGTCATATTGTAAGGTGCCTGTAGTAAGGTTTTATTGAATAGTCAAACGAATTTACCTGTAACTCTGTAAGTGAAGTTCGACGGTAATTATGCTTTTCGTTGTATTGTTCGAAGATGATTCAGAAAACTATTGTAGTCTCGGCTTTAGTCTGCGACGTCACATGAAGTTTAAAGATAAAAAACTTATTAAAAGGTAGCAGCTGCATCCGGTTAGACTAGAAGCCGATCCTAACGTAGTTGGGCAAAGGTTAGGCTGGTAATGTTGGATTCTTGGCAAGGTTGTAAGTTAAACTTGCGCCGTTAGTGGTAGGCAATATATGCCAATCCAATGTTCAAGATTGTGTCTGTGGACCCCAGCAAGAAACTGAGCAACAATACTATTATTTATCATTAATTTATCTTTTACAGTGCTCTGTCGACGGCCAATGCTGCACTAACCTCCGCTGCCACAAATACGCCAATAAGTGTCAAGTTAAAATAGATCTTCCAAACAAGCCACAACAATAACAGCAGTTTGATATACTTTTTTTGGCTTCTACGGCCTCTTCAAAACACCAAGCATTCTGTACATCAAACTAAGTAACACTGCACAAAAATTATTGCTGGGAAACAACTTTTTTTTGGTGTGACAATCACGTTTTACGGTACCGGTTGCGGTACCTATACTGCACTCAAAACGATGTACTGGGAATGCATGAATAATACAGGGATCATGGAAGTAATTAAAGTAAAGTGACAACATTAAAAACGTGTATTTATATATATCTCATCCTCCGCAACTACAGGCTTCCCAGGTACACTCCGGAACAAAAATATCGCACAAATGCTTTTCGGTTTTGTTATGGGTCTTTTTACACCCTTTATGTATGTCCGTATCCAAGGGCCAACTTGTAAAAACTTAGATTAAACGATTTCAACGATATTATTTTTTCTCTAATGTTATCGCCATGTTCCTCTCCGTCAGTATCCTTAATCCTTATCTTATCCTTTGATGATTACATTTATCACCTTTATGATCTCACTTTGCCTAGCTACTCGACAAACTCTAGAAGTTTATTAGCTTTCCATACCCAAAAGGTACCTACCAACGGGACCCTACTATACAAGGCGGCGATGTTCAGAGGATAGCTGTGGTCATATACCACTTCGCCCTAAAGTTTATGATACTGTTACATGTATTGTTTTTTAGGGTAGGTGGCATACGACCACGGCTATCCACTGAACATCACTTAAATACATTAAAATGTATAACGTGTAAGTAGTTTATTTAATAGACGACAAATATTGAGTGGCATGTAGGTATGTACATAACAATTTCAGACGAGAATATTTTCTTGTTTCATACTTTATAGAGCGTGATTACAGTGGTCGGGTTTTAGTTTTTGAACTGATTTTTTATTATTTTGAGGTTATAATTTCGTGATAAAGTATTTGCAGAGCCCACTTTACTTTTTTTGTTAAGGTTTCATTGTACAAAAGTAACACACCAAACTTATTAACTTACACATATATTATATCTTTTGAAAGACTTCTTAACCTTTCCAATTCCTCAAGAGATCGTGAGGATTTTTCAGTAATTTATTATGATCTATGGAACAAATAGTAATCCATCTAAAGACCGGAGTCTCCTTACTTAGGGCCACATAAATACCTCATTTGTCAAATTATGATAGGTATTGTGAGGGAACAGATGACATACATACTCACATTCCTTCACACATACCGATCAAAATCATAACCCTCCGTTTTGATTCGTTGGAGTCGGGTAAAAATTGAAAAATGTCTGCCTCGGTTAGGTTTGGCTTTTGTTTGAACGGTTGCCATGAATTCAGCGAATGAATCTATACCCCCAGTCAAAAATTATTGTCGGTTCTTTAAAAAAAAATAACTGTGCCATAGATTTTGACCGCGTAGGTAATGTAAACCTTTTACAAACTGATGTTTTTTTTTATTACCTCATGAAATATTTTGACGCTAGGCGCTGGCCAGCTGGGGGGTCAGATCCATGTGCTCTATAAAGAGAATGTAGATTGCTAATATGAGCGCAGCGAGCTCGAAAATGTCTGTAAACTGCCTCGAATAGGCGATACTTCATTAATTTTTCGTCAGATTATGCAAGACAAGCTGAAAGAATTAGGAATAAGTGTGACGAATTTTGAAGTAAAACTTAAGAATGTTCTAACAACCCGCGTCTGATAGGTTCTCAATGATTAAAGCTTTTTATATTACGTTAACAACGAAGTAGTACATTTTGATATAAGTGGGGTGTTATTGCACTCGAGGCGGAATTCACGCCCTAGCAACATCGAACACTCGAACGAATGATTACCAAACGACGTTTTTCAATACAGTTTCGGAGAAATAAAATAATAGATTGAAAAGCATTTTTGTAATGAATTATTTGAAAATTAAAATATTTTTATTTGTTCATAAAGTAAATATATATATTTAAATAATCATGTTCATTTATTCTATTTATAAACGCAATTTAAATATTCAAAAAATATTTAAAAATTCCTGACAAAAATACTTTTCGTTCTAATATTTTATTTCTTCGGTACTGCAGTTCTCGAATGCATTAACAAAGTTTCCCCAGCCCCATTTATATCAAAATGTACTATTGTCTATCTGGAACTTCATTTAAATCATTACCACGACTGTATTGTTTCTAACTTCTATAAGGAGCTCAAAACATCTGCCTGGGTGAAAAAGTTTGTACAGAGGGCATTACGACGAGGCCATCACCTAATTTATATTCATCTTACATATTTTTTTGTGGTTACTGAGAAACAGTTGACGGCTCTAGCCTATACCGCACCTAGTCGTCAGATTAAATTAACATAATAATGATAAGCCCATCTCCGATGATTCACAGAAAACTATTAGTTTTCCTTATAATGTAGGTCAATTTGTCACACATAATTGTTTTAAAGTGACACAGGTATTTAGTAGATAAGAAATCGTTGGTTACGAATGACACTGTCCCGTTTAACAGATTAGTTGGAAAAATATGTTGATGAGGTTAATTGAGTATTTTTGGTTTGAAAGCCTACAGGTTGTTTATATTTAATAGCAGTTTCAGGAGTTACCCCTTTTTTTTTTTTGGGGAATGGGAAATCATCAAATGACCCCCCCCGCTCTGGGCGGAGCGGAAGGGAGTGTCAGACTTGTACTGACTAAAACCCATCCATGTTCTTTCTTTGCCCTTTGTGTTCCAGGGCCGCGGTATCTCTTTCGAACAGTCCCGCAGCCCTGGCAGGCATCGGCCCGTGCGGACCCCTACGTGGTTGCTGACATCTCTTTGAGGCGCGCGTGGAACACGAACGCGCCGTCGACACGGCCGGTCGTCATAAGACGGCTGGACGGCGAGCTAGCCCATAACTCGCCGTCCACAGGCCCGCGCCTACGGTGGCCGGGGGCCACCACGTGACCCCCGACGCCCAGGGCGTCTCCCGCGGCGGCTGGGACGTGAGGCTCTTTCCCTCTCACGTTCCGCCACCTCATACCGAAGCATGACTGCTTCGCAGAAGGAGGTGACGGCTTCCCATTCCCTCTCGCTCCGGACCATGGCTTGAACCAGGGCCGGGCGCGAGAGGTCGCCGCCGCCGATCGCCTCTACGAGGACACGGCGCTGCTCCGCCCAAGCGGGACAGGCCTCCACAGTGTGCTGCACCGTGTCCTCAGGAGTTACCCCTAAGGAGTTGACTTAATGAACTCCACAGCGAAAGACTTGTCACTCAATGGTGCCGTGGCTTTGTGTCGCTCAATGAATATCAAAAATGCAAATTAGTGACACTCACGGAATTAAAACAAATCGATTGCCGTAAGAATCATCAAAATCGGCCCATTCTCATGGTCTCTAGAGCGCCACAAAGCAAGCAAGAGCCTGAGGACGTTCCATCTTGCGTTTGCAATTCGCGGTTTCTACTCAAGCACACGGCCGGTCCATTGCCACTTCAGCTTACTTATTCTGTGAGGTATGTCAACAACTCTGGTTCTTTGTCGGATCACCTCGTTCTGGATGCGATTTCTCAGAGAGACAACATGCATAGCCTGTTCCATAGCTCGCTGAGCGACCGTGAATTTATGGACCCACCGTACTGTGATTGTCCACGTTTCGAATTTTTAAATAATTTGTGTTATAATCCACAACAGCTTTTGTTACCGACTACTGGCGGTACTTTCTTACAAGCCTATGTTCATGGGCTTGCCGTATTTTTGGCCCCAAGGCACGCCACTGCATTTGTGGCGGCATTATGGTTGATGGTGACCATCAACCATAATGCCGCCACAAGTCCGTGAATATGTTTTCTAGAAACAAAGACGAAAGATTTTACATTAGGTATTTGGAAGATTTTAGCAGCAAATCTCCATACGTATTTACGACTAGTTTTAGTGACACAATATTGCTACGGCGAACCTTTAGCATTTTATTACGATGAAATATCTATATACCTTTGTAGTTGATCTTAGTTTTAAATTAAAATTATTTCAAATATATATATGTACTGTTTGTCTCTGCATCACCAAAAGGTTGAATGGTAGAAAATGCCTATCTATGGCATTAAGTCCGCCTCTGTATTCTGTGCTTGAAGTGTTAAAGAAATAAATAGATGAACTTTAATTAATTGCACACAAAAACAACGTCCTGTAAAGAATCTTTTAATGCCCGTTATCGCTGGTCAATGCGGGTGCCGTTAATGTGAATTCATCAGAAACTATATTTACTTGCAACCACGAAACTCCGTTAGTATCAACATTCATTTCTCCACAATGCGTCGCCTTTCTACAGTTGTACTTTTCTTTGTTTTTACACAATATGTAATTACCGCTGCTAGTACTATTCCAAAAGATGTTAAAGAAATTGGGGCACTCGAGAAGATAGATGTTGTACCTGTACCTGATACTCCTGCTGTAGCTCAACTAAATGCTGTGCCTGGTGACTTGAAATGCGCTCAAATTGGAGAATCTGTGAGTATCCATATGAAACGTGTTGTTTTGTTATATTACTGATAACCTAGTTGTTATATATCAAGTTAAAAGCTAACTTACTATCATGTTATTTGGTTGACCAAGGTCTATGAGAGAAAACATTGATGTTCTTCTACTCAATGAAATAAATCGCGTACAACAAGACCACATTTTATTCTGATGATACTTTCTAGATGAGAATTTATCAGAGTACGAAGAAGAACGAAGAACAGCTTTTTATTGAATGCATATGAAAGTATACAACATTAGTTTTAGTAAATGTGAAACCTGAAACACGTGTCTAGTATTTTTATGTAAAGAATCTATGTTCAAAACTTCAAAACTGTATCATGTAAAATCACAAAGTTATAAGCTTGTTCTGTTACCTGGGTGTCTGCAAAAAAAACGTGGTCACCACGCAACGCGCCCGCGCGCGCGCCTCCAGCGTCGTCTTGAGCTCATTAAAAATAATAATTTGGCAGTAGGTACCTAAATGATTGCGACAGGTATTTAATATCGGTCGGTGTCCAACTTGTAACTTTTTTTAAATATTTTTGGGACAAAATATAACATGGTTTAAAAATTATTGGAATCGATTCAGTTACTTATTCTGAACAAACTATATTAAGGTTTCGCATATACTACAAATAATGTTATATAAAATTGTGTTTATTCGGCGCAAGACTATCGGCGCATGTTGTGTCCCACACTAACACGCGTCTGTTGTGTGGTAATCGGTTGTCGTGGTATGGGCATGTGATGCGGAGGAACGAGGAAAATGTTGTGAGGAAAGTTTTGAGTATGAATGTGGATGGGTATATGAGTAGAGGAAGACAAAGAAACGATGGATGTACTGTATAAAGAATGATATGGCAAGAAAGGAGGTGTCGGATGAGATGACGAGTAATAGAGAAGTATGGAAGAAGAAGACATGCTGCGCCGACCCCAAATGAATTGGGATAAGGGCAAGAGAATGATGATGATGATGATGTTGCGTCCCACACTAAAGGCCTACCTATCTTCCAAGGAAAAAACGACATGCCGTCCGGTCTCTTGCCATCGTCGTGTGCCAAGCCATGGGGTTCTAAAACAGCTGGAAAGTCGACGGTGACAAGAGCTCGTCGGATGATGTCGTTTATGTTCGCGTGCCGTACAAAACGGCCCGCACTTCGGCTGCATGGCAGGCCGTGGTGACCGAGGTTTTTGACAGCTTCACCACAGTGACAGCGATGAGGAGCACAGCAGGCAGCACCAAGGCGTAAAGAAACAGCGAGGCGGAAGGTCGTGTCGTAGAACAATGTGTCTATGCTCGACAACGGCAGTGCGTGAAGCCAAAGACCCGACTCCCACTCACCCACAGCCAGTAGGCGCGCACGCTCAGCAGTAGTAGCAGACGTGTTCAGTAGATTGTTCTGAACTACCCTGCAGAGCGGCTCGTCCCACCGACTCTGGGAAAATGGATGGTAGGGTTCTTCAGTATTCGGGCAAGCGAGTTTCCAAGCATCGATAGCCTCGGAGAAGTCCGGCACTTCAAAATCAACCAGTGTGGAAGCCAGGCTATTCCTGATTAATTTCTTAGTGCCGTGGACCGAGGATATGAAGGCCGGTAAACTAATACTGGAAATTTTGCGGACGCCGAGTCCTCCCATGCGAATGGGAAGAGTTGCTTGTGCCCAAGTTCGGTCAGCCAATGCCACATTTAAAATTGATGATATAGTAAATCTGATAATTAGATCCATTTTGTCCAAATGCCAGCCTCGCAGCCCCCTTTAGAGCCCCTTTTTCCGAAATAGCCTCACCATAAAATTTACAGCAAATCTTGGCTGCCATACGGTAGGTAGTTTCCACGGCAATGGGACGATTTCTGCCATCCTTTTTGCGCAGGGCACATAAATTGGCCCCGTACAAAACGTCGATGACGGACTCGTTCACCTTGCCGGAGAGCATAAGGTTAATCAGAGCCGTAAGCTCCTTCAAGACCAACTCACCAGCTTCCCCGGCGCCTGAACATATTAGATCCTTTAGACGCTGAGGACTTAGGCCGTCGAGGCCGCCGGCGGAGCCGCTCCGGAAGGAGCAAACGGCTGTGACCAACTCTCGACCTGTAATGGTGAGGGAATGAAAGTCCGAATCAGGAGGGTCGGGAAAGGAAAAGTCATCAGCTGGGGCAGAGTGTTTGGTCTTCAGAGCCGCAAGTGTTTCTGGAGAACACGGTGCCACCACATCGCTGCTGAAGAGAATCCTTGTATATATATATATTTATATCTTTTCCTTTAGAATTGTTGTATAAGATACCTACTTACAACATGTTTTTTTATTTTTTATTTTGGTCTGTCTGTCTCTGCTTGCTCCGGTAACCTCCGAAACCGCTGGACCGATTTTGACGGGAGTTCGACTGGCATATAGCTGATGATATAAAGAGTAAATTAGGCAAGTTTTACAAAAAAAAAAGAATTAGGGTTCCGGGCAACAAAATTAAAACCCTTGAAATTGTTAACAAAATCCGATTAAAATAGGAAGGTAATATTTTTACAATCATTTCACGCGGACGCGAAGGTCGCGGGGCACAGCTAGTTTATAGAATGAAATGTGTTCTTTACTAAGGACTGAACCTATTGTTTTCTCATTTCCAGTGTATTTACCACAACGACTGCTGCTCGCGGGCTTGCCTAGGCTACGCGAAAAGATGTGTGACTTGATGTTCATGCAAACGAAGACTAAGTAATATTAACTTTACTCATTCTAGAAATTTAATATTACGCTTATGATGATTACGATAATAAAAAAGGGAAAACATTTACATACCATTGTCAAATAGTCACATCTAAAAATAAATTAATATTATTTTTTTTAACTAGATTTTTTTTATTTTATCCCTTTGGTATTGAGTTTTGTACATATGGCCCTAGCTGATCCCGTCTCACCCTTTTCATATAGCTAGGCAGTTGGAACTCCACTTTTGCCAATTTGCATAAAAAGGGTTGCACTGTGTAAAACCAGAACCGGTCCATACCATACGAAGTCCTGCTACAATATAAAGTAGAAAAAGATCTCTGGAATGAAAAGAAACATGTACAAATCATGCATTTCAACAAGGAATATTTTAATTGATTCATCTTGTTGCTATGAAGGATTTCGATCCGGTTTCTACTATAGACCAGGTGGCCTATAATTTCAGTGTGGGAAAGAGATGGCGCGTCATAGTAACTCCCCTGTTGTGAATACATTCAATAATAAATAGACCTTTTGATCTGCATGTAATACTTCAAAGGATATCGTGGGAACTAGAAGGATGTTACTCATAGTGACTTACAAGTTCATGATGACATAATCTATACATCATCATCATCATCATCACCATTTCAGCCGAAAGACATTGCGTTGGAAGGCGTCCAATAAGTGGACCGATGACCTGGTGAAGGTTGCGGGGAACGGCTGGACAATCTATACATACATAAATACAAATAAATAAAATTGAAGTATCTGTTTGTAATAGTAAAATAACAGCTTTTTACTAAATGCATCCCTACAAATAATTAAAGTGTCTGTTTGCATATGAATATATATATACGGTAATTAATTTTTGTCTCTCTGTCTGATCGATTTCAACGGGACTTTTACGGATAGCTGTTGTTATAAGGCCTAACATAGGCTACTTTTATTTTAGAATAAGAATTAGGGTTCCGTTTTAAATAATGAAAACCCTTGAAATAGGTAACAAAATCCGATAAAAAAGGGAAACCACTAATATTTTTTATAATAATTTCACGCGAACGAAGGTTGCGGGCAACAGCTAGTCTCAACTTCACAACAAAAAAATGTAGGTACCCATATTTCTGTTTTGTGACTCAGATTTCTGACTCCAAAAAAGAGTTGTAGCTAATACGACGAAGTCGAAGTGATAATCTTACATATTTTCTTTGAACGATGAGGTTGTGCGTTATCTGCTTTACGATATTATGCTTCTCAGCTAAAGAATGTGTTGATAATACATGCAAAGTAATCTGGTGCAGAAAGAATCCTAAATATTTATTTTAAAGCTCAAAAAAACAAAAGAAAAAATAGCGGAATAAAACATACAAAAAGGGCAAAAACAACATCCTGTGCACAATGTTTACGATATATACCTCCGTTATCGGGCGCCATACGGGTGCCGTTAATGCAAATGTCAGTTGACCCTATATCAGTACCCGAACACTGAGCTCCGTTAGTATCGACCCACACCTGACCACAATGCGTCGCTTCACTACCGTTCTTCTGATCCTTGCTCTCTCAGCATACGTGACATGTAGCATAATCACGATGCATGTTCCGATGAAAGATGCAGAAACAGAAAACAGTGTTGCTGAACCAGCGGCACCAGTAGCACCAGTAGCACCGGTTGATGAAGTCGCAAAACCGATGAATTCGGAGAACGTGGCATGTGCCAAAGTTGGAGAATTTGTAAGTTACTTAAATAATTTTCCTTGTTTTATTTTTGTCGATGATGGCAAGCTCGGCTGGGATGAAGTGCACAAGGAAATAACATATTTGTTTTAAGATATTTAAAGGCAATTAAGTCCTTTGTTATTCTGGTGATTTAATAACAATGCAATTAAAGCTTAGGTTTGTTATGATCTATTATTACAAAGCAGATTTTGAATTTTATTAACATCAGACAGTTGGTTTAATCGTATTGGTTGTGACCACGTGGCCAGATATAGGTATACCGGTTGAACGGTAACCGAAGTCTTTGTTATAGAAACTGACTAAAGACTGCTTTGTGATTATTCAATTTAATTAATTATTGTTTATAAGTATTGTTTCATGATCTTGAGGTAGATCTTTAGGTAGGTTTATTAAGTTTCATTGTTCATATTCAGAGGACTTGGGATCGTAGGTCTGAGACCTGGGTACCTATCTATAGGTTCTTGTTGTTACATAATGGGTGTAAAAAGACTCTTAACGAAGCCGAAAGGCACTTGTATTTTAGTATTTATCACTTTATGTTCTTCCCTCGGTAGCCAGTACCTTACCTCCTTCCTAAACCTGCAACTATCGGTCTTTAGGTATATTGCTTGTCTGTTTTACTATTAACCATACCAATTATTTATTTTTCAGTGTATAAGTCATAAGGACTGCTGTTCAAACGCCTGTCTAGGTTTCATGCGGAGATGCGTTTCAGCAAAGGAATTTGTTGAAGATTAATGAGCTCAATCTGACATCTATTATTACTCATGTATTTAATGATAAAGTTGAAAAATAATCATTTTTTACTTAAAAATATATCCTTGTACCTATTTAAGTATTCATCGTCAGTGGGCTGAGCAATAAAGTGTTTATTATTTAAATACCCGTGTGTTTTCTTTACTTTCTAACTCATGCAAATAATAATATCTAGTATGAAGGTAGGTATTTGCATGATCATGGACCAGCGGTTTGGGCTGTGCGTTGATATATCAGTCAATCAGTCAGCACTTTGAAATACATATAGGGGATGATTTTGGAAAAACATTGCTATGAGTTTCTCATCATTTTAACTGAAGAACGTACGTACACAAATTTTCAAGTCAATCGACCCCGAGAATAATTGGTTTCACAGAAAATTCAACGCCCCATTTCACCCTCTTAGGGATGAAATTTCGAAAAACCCTTTCTTAGTGGAATACCTACTCTTCACAAAGAATACACCCTCCAAATTGCATGTCTCTAGGACCAGCGGTTTGAGCTGTGCGTTGATATATCAGTCAGTCAGTCAGGACTTTGAATTTTATATGTAGTATGTATGTAGATAACAATGTAAAATAACACAGCAAGTATTTGTATAGGATATTACAACTAAAAATGAAAAAATAAAAAAAAGTTTTTTTCAAAAAATAAAACCTACTTCAAAAACACAAAAAAATAAATTATAACTTCAGTTTCAAAAGTCGGTGACAATAAACGAATGCATTTATGATAGTTTACATATACAGGCTGAAATTTTTCAACGTCACTTGGAGGGAAAGTACCTACTCTAAATACTGGAGATAGCAAACTCAAAGGAAACATTTCTTTATTTTTAAAAAGAAACAATTCTGCATACAAAGATTTTTGAAATTCGTTTGCCACACTCGGGAATCGAACCGATTAAAATTCGAAAAGTATATAGTCCTGTACTTTTATGATATCCATCGATAGGGTCAATTATATAGATCAAAAATTTCTAACAAACATGAAATCTAAACTTACAAATTCAATGGGATTAGATATGCACTTTTACTCAAAGGTGCATCCGATTACTTATGTTAGTATCTAATTAACAATTGAAGAAAAAAGATTGTAATTTGCACGTGTTTGTTTGTGCAAATTGCAGTCTTTCTAATAGAATAGTTCTTCGTCATTTTAATAAATAATTGATGTCAAAGATCATAATTAATTAGGTAATAACATAATAGTCGGGTGGACTTTTGAGTAAAAGTGCTTTATCTTAACTCATTGAATTTATAATGTTTTCTTTTCATTTAATCCCATTTAATGACTATTTCACGAAAAAGTCATTCAATGTGATTATATGAACTTAAAGGGTTGCTTTGATGAGTTTAATGATTATAACTCTGTAAAGCCATTTTTGTTACGGTCGCGAATCATATCTTAATTAACATAACACCAGACACTGACCTGTAAAGTTCAAAAAAACGTAATAAAATTTAAATTTCGCGGGCCACCATTGAAAAAATCCTTTTTTATTTTTTTTGTCGGTCTGTCTGTCTGTTTGTTCCGGCTAATCTCCGAAACGGCTGGACCGATTTTGACGGGAGACTTTTACTGGCAGATAGCTGTTGTTATAAGGCCGTAGTAATTTAGGCTCCTATTATTTTAGAAAAAGAATTAGGGTTCCGTGCAAAAAAAAAACCGTTGAAATTGCTAACAAAATCTAATTTAAATAGGGAAGTATCTATCTATATACATGTATATAAAAATCTCGTGTCACTGTGTTTGTAGTCGCACTCCTCCGAAACGACTCGACCGATTTTAAGTAATTTTTTATGTATATTTGGTAGGTATGAGAATAGGTCGTAAAGTATATTTCACACCGCTAGGTGATTAGGGGTAGGTATACCTACCTACCTAGGTAGATAGGGTAAAGAAAGGTGCATTGCAACGCCGGGCAAAACTGGTATTATAATAATTACAAGTGAGAAGGTCACGGGCAACAGCTTGTCACAATATAAAATAAATATATGACAAGATTTAGTGTGGGATACCACAACAAAAAAAAACAACCGGCTTACAAACTAACTTTACTAAAATAACTGTACTTTCGGAAGTCGTTGGGAAAAAAAGTCAATGCAACAAACAAGAGTCACCAACTTCCGTAAGTAAAGTTATATTCCACGTTTTTTTAACCCCGTATTGGGTGCGCCTAAAAAGTTACGTAAACGGTCACGTGGGGTGTGTGACACCCCGATCATATAAATCAAATACGAAATACATAGGTACATGCAAAATTACCATTATGCTGGATACTTGATCATTTTGCACATTAAGCTCGATCTCCAACATATCCATAACTACGCTACATTCAATACAGAGAATCGTCGGAAAGGGGCTAAGCATCGTGGCATCGGTCAATCACAGTGCGGTATCGTTTAATGCTTTGCACACACACAGTCGCGCTTACACACACAGTCGCGCTTACACACACAGACGCACTTTTTTGCATCGTGTTGTTTCGTCCGTCAACTGTTTCAAGTCAAGGTCAAGTTCCCAAATATCGCTCGGCTGGGATTCAAGGTCATTTCGAATACTTTTTTGCTGTCGAAGTGTGTGAAGTAATACTTATAGCGCCATAATTATCGTCCCAACAGTGGCAGGTGATATTGTTGTTACACTATTTTTTTGTATTTTTTTAATATTTCTTACTATTGTTAGCTCCTTATATTTATTGATTAAAGATAGTTATTTTATATACTTTACAATGTTTAAGCTTAGTTACTATTTACAAATCTAACTATTTACAGAAAATAACTCAAGCTTGTCTCTTTAAGTAGTAGTTAAGTTGTATTTACCGTAGTTGATTATAGGAAATTGGCAATTTTTATTATTTTATGATTTTTAACTGTTTGCTTGGCTCCTAAGACAACTTATAATTTTGTTTAGATTTTGATAGGTAGCTCTTTGACTGATTTCGTTTCCTGTCGGGTAGTTTCAGAAACAGATTTTATTCGATTGAAATTATTATAAAAAAATATTAGTTCCCTTTTTTAATCGTATTTTGTTATCAATTTCATTTCTTTTTTTTTTGCACGGAACCCTAATTCTTTTTCTAAAATAAAAGTAACCTATGTTAGTCCTTATAACATTAGCTCTCTGCCAGTAAAAGTCCCGTCAAAATCGATCTGATCTGAACAATCCTCGTGCACTTTTTTGATGTCACTGAATAAAGGAATTCCACGCAGACAAAGCGTCTCTTCGTGCAGGCTCAAGGATTCGCGAGCGCTCAATTATAGTATACTTAATTAAAGGCAACACAGATAGTCTATTCAGTGACATCAAAAAAGTGCGAGAGGGTTTTTCCGGTTGGTGGAAACGGAGCTTTTGACAAATATACATTTCGAATATTAGTGAAGAGAAATAATATATTTTCCCGGCTTTCAACTACGCCTGTTGAAAATCGTCGATTGTTGTGACGAAAAGAAGTAACAAACAAACACAGTTTAGCAATATTTTAAGACAAGTATTACGATTTAAACGATTACACAAAGCAGGTCTTAGATGAGAATCGCAAGCATGCGCTGTCATTCAAGAATCACAAAGGCAGCAATTGAGGACAATTGGGAATTCTCCTGGATGGTGCGTGCGTTTACTAACTTTAATCTTTCTGCTTGTGTATTAAGCAGCCAGACCCGGAACAGTTGGACAAATATTAGTTCTCTGCAGGAACGAACCCGCGACACAGCGCAGCAACCAATCGCTCAGCCACTGCGCCAACCTTGCCGTCTTTTCATCCAGTTTATAGGCAGCTCTAGCTATTTATTTGGTCTAAGCTGCTTGCCACCCATCAATGTGCCTCACAAAATTGTGAAACTGAAATGCGGTTTACTATTTTATCAAAAACCATACGTAATCGTAATAATTATGATTAAATTTCACAGTAGATACTTACCTATATATTATGCCAGTGCGAATGGAAGAAAACATTTTAATTTATTACCAAGTTTCAACTTTTTTATTTAATTTTTTTAGTAAAATCTAAAACATTACTTTTATACCCTACATACATTTTCTTCAATAGTTATCGTTGTTAAAAACGTTAATAAATATTTTGTAATAATAGACGTAGAGTGCACAGGTGCAGCGCAAATAGAAAAATAATCTAACCATAACAATCATTATGCGACGAACTCAACTCGCTTACAAAATAATATTATTAAATTACCTACATGATACCTACGTATAGATATGGTATGGTTAGAATGTGGCGCGGCGGCGCGGCGCTGCTATACCATACGGTCTGCGCTAGAGAGACGAAATAACAACAACATATCGGACCCTCTTGCACGATTCGCAGCGTTCAACTTCTAATAGTTCAAAGTCCAAACAGTCGAGCTTGATGAGCGGCCGTGTGTACATACCTACCTAGCCTGTTTCTCCAGTTTTTTACTTGAGAAATAGGTTATACAAAAGATGAAGACGAGGTCCAGAGGCCTCTTGAGGAAACAATCATGTAAAGCCCCCAGTAACATTATGTTGTTTTTCTTTTCAGATTCTGTCAGATCGGGCTATGGGGCAACATGGGAGATAGATTAACAGGGGCTCTGTGTAAGAATATCCTCGGCAACTTACTGAACCTGCAACAACTGCCGAATTTACATGGGCAATTACCACTCCAGTTGCCTGGACAGAACAATGCGCCTTTGGTCCCAGGACTGTTTGGCAAGCAGCCACCCAAAGCTCCTCCAAGACAGACTCAAAGACCACGAACTACTCAAGCACCTTTTAGACTACCTTTTGATTTTTTGTTTAAATAATTTTTCCATTTTTATAAAAATGAATGTTTCACATTTTGTTTTGAGTAAATCAATACGGTGCCATATAGGTAGATGATAACTGCAATTCTAACAAAATACAATCCAGTACTTGTTTTATTTACACAATTGATTTTAGTTTAAAATTCAGTAGGTACATAGGTACCTACTACCTGAATCCAACGATTTCATTTTGACATGAGGTCATCTCATCAAATTTTTGGATTTAATATTTGAATAAGTTAATAAAACATTTTATACATAAGTACGTCATTTATTTACACATCTTCAGACCATAATTCCAAGGATCGACCTGTGGCTGTGTTATCACAATGTTTTAATTGCCTACCTATTGTGGATGTAGTCAAAACAGGAAAACCGGTTTATCGGTTGACCGTACCTACGACATAGTAGTATTAATAGCAGTCTAGCTGCATCTGGAATTATATCAAGAAGCAAGATTGTTTTTCTCTCAGTATTAGTCCAATATTGATCAAGATGCGTCGTGCGTGTGCTATTATTTTGTTCCTTGTGTTCACTCAATACCTGGTCGAGACGGCTTCGTACGGCGAACTTCCAGAGCTTCGTCTTACTTGTGGCAAACATGGTGACGATGTAAGTACTTTATTAGGTATTTTTTCTGTCCTCAAATATTTGCTAGAAATTCCGGAAGCTTGTGTGTCAATAATATCAATGAGTGCAAGACTTTCAGCGAATCCCTCTATTTTTTTACTTTACTTTGCATTAATATTTCTATTACGTAGGTAGGTGTTTATTTAGTCATATTGTAAGGTGCCTGGTAAGGTTTTATTGAATAGTCAAACGAATTTACCTGTAACTCTGTAAGTGAAGTTCGACGGTAATTATGCTTTTCGTTGTATTGTTCGAAGATGATTCAGAAAACTATTGTAGTCTCGGCTTTAGTCTGCGACGTCACATGAAGTTTAAAGATAAAAAACTTATTAAAAGGTAGCAGCTGCATCCGGTTAGACTAGAAGCCGATTCTAACGTAGTTGGGCAAAGGTTAGGCTGGTAATGTTGGATTCTTGGCAATGTTGTAAGTTAAACTTGCGCCGTTAGTGGTAGGCAATATATGCCAAGCCAATGTTCAAGATTGTGGCTGTGGACCCCAGCAAGAAACTGAGCAACAATACTATTATTTATCATTAATTTATCTTTTACAGTGCTCTGTCGATGGCCAATGCTGCACTAACCTCCGCTGCCACAAATACGCCAATAAATGTCAAGTTAAAATAGATCTTCCAAACAAGCCACAACAATAACAGCAGTTTGATATACTTTTTTTGGCTTCTTGTTTATATTCAACAAGGTGAAAACGACCTCTTCAAAAAACCAAGCATTCTGTTCATCAAACTAAGTAACACTGCACAAAAATTATTGCTGGGAAACAACTTTTTTTTGGTGTGACAATCACGTTTTACGGTACCGGTTGCGGTACCTATACTGCACTCAAAACGATGTACTGGGAATGCATGAATAATACAGGGATCATGGAAGTAATTAAAGTAAAGTGACAACATTAAAAACGTGTATTTATATATATCTCATCCTCCGCAACTACAAGCTTCCCAGGTACATTCCGGAACAAAAATATCGCACAAATGCTTTTCGGTTTTGTTAAGGGTCTTTTTACACCCTTTATGTATGTCCGTATCCAAGGGCCAACTTGTAAAAACTTAGATTAAACGATTTCAACGATATTATTTTTTCTCTAATGTTATCGCCATGTTCCTCTCCGTCAGTATCCTTAATCCTTATCTTATCCTTTGATGATTACATTCATCACCTTTATGATCTCACTTTGCCTAGCTACTCGACAAACTCTAGAAGTTTATTAGCTTTCCATACCCAAAAGGTACCTACCAACGGGACCCTACTATACAGGGCGACGATGTTCAGAGGATAGCTGTGGTCATATACCACTTCGCCCTAAAGTTTATGATCCCTACAATACCCTATAGGTGGCATACGACCACGGCTATCCACTGAACATCACACTATGGATATTTATTAAATACATTAAAATGTATAATTAATAAGGCATTACATTGCTCGATGACCTTGATGATTTCACCCCTGTACTGGTTTTTGTTTATTTGGCGCCCCTGCCGGCAAACGACCATTACTACAATAAAGATTAAGCAAGAACACAGATGTGTCGCACTGTTGTCATCGTTTTTGCCTAATTTATTCGTTCTCTGAGAGACCTTAATACATTTTGTTCCGATTTATATTTATTTTGAGATAAATTATACAGTTTGACTAATGAGCTAGCTTTCATCAGTTATTTTACTGAGCACGGGTACCCCTACTTGATACATTCTGAAAGTCTGATGATGACCAGGTAAGTGCTTATCGGTTCTCAGTAACAGAAATAGTTAGAATGATGTAGCTTTCAACTTTAATCTAATTGACCACGGGTGCTTCTACATTCTGAAGGTCTGATGACCTTTATGATTGAGATTTACACCTTATAGTTTTACAAGATCAAATTTTGATAGCGAAACTTCACATGCATGATGGTTATCGCCAGATAATTTATTTATTTTTTTTATTTATTTATTTATTTATTTGGATCTCCAACAAAGAATACACACAGACAATATAGGACACAGTATTACAAATGTTCTTTTAGGTGTGTTCCTTCAATTATAGGAGATCACAGCATGCCCATAAAACTAGGTTTTAACACATAAAATATAAAACAATGAAAATATTACAAAAAACAAAATAAAAACCAGAATAATTATTAAAAAGCATTTGATGCATTTGATAAAATTGTTTCACATACAAATTATAGTTATCACTCTACATTTATAGCAGTGGTCAGTATTTTTTTGTATTTAGAGATTGTGAGGGTTATGTCCATGTCAGATTGCTTTGACAATTCATTGTACTGCCTACAGAGTCTTGGGAGAGCGGCGAAATGTCCTAGATTAGTTTTGGAACCTGAGACATAAAACAAATTGTAGCTGGTTTTCCGCGGCAGGCGAGATGGCGCGTTTATATGTAACTTGCCTAGTAATTCGCTGCAGTCTATGACTCCATGGAATACTTTGTGTAGTAGAATCAGGTCTGCCATTTTTCGCCTCTTGGCAAGTGAGACCATTTTGTAGTGCCCTAGTCTGTCTCTGTAGCTGGTTACTCTTTTAGCTAATCGTTCCTTATAACATAGATGATACAGGAAGCGCCTTTGGACACTTTCCAGGTGTTTGATGTATATGTCGTAGTGAGGATTCCAAACCGGGCTGCCATATTCAAGTATAGGACGGACTAGTGTGTTAAATAATTTTATTCTGGTAGACGCCCTTTTAAATTCTTTACTGTTGCGCAAGATAAATCCCAAAATTTGAAACCCCTTTGATACTGTGTTTAGGATATGTTTGTCAAATTTAAGTTGTTTATCCAGTGTGACTCCTAGGTCACGTATTTCTTCAATTTGCTTTAGTTTTTGTTGACCTATCGTGTAAGTGTTAGGTAAGACAATTTTGTTACGGCTGAATTGCATGTAGTAACACTTAGAGACGTTAAGAAGCATTTCGTTCATTTTGCACCAGTTCGTCAGTCTGTTCAGATCTTCCTGCAATAAGGCAGCGTCAGATTCAGTTACCATTGGTTTCATTATTTTCATGTCATCGGCAAAAAGATAGAATTTTGAATGCCTAAAGCAGTGCGTGATGTCGTTAATGAAGATGTTGAAGAGAATTGGGCCTAAATGTGATCCTTGTGGAACCCCGGATGTGGCTTTAAAATACTTTGAATGATGGCCAGTCATTACTACTTTTGACGACCGGTCACTGAGGTAAGATTGAAACCACTTTAGCATTGATCCTCCTACACCCAAGTGCTGGAGTTTCGCTATAAGAAGAGAATGATCTACCTTATCGAACGCCTTACTGAAGTCAGTGTAAATGGTGTCAACAGGAATACGTCTATCTAAGTATTCAGATAGAGCCGACACGTAGCACATGAGATTAGTGGTCGTAGATCTGTATTTGATAAAACCGTGTTGGTCGCTGTTGAGAAGGTGTTTTACATGCGATGTTAGACGTTCGGTTATAAGCTTCTCATATACTTTGCCGAAGATGACTAAAATAGAAATGGGTCTGTAGTTTGACACCATGTTCTTTTGCCCTGCTTTGAAAATGGGTACGACCAGTGCCTTTTTCCAAAATTTAACTTGACTATGTATTACATCGTGTATCTGATGATAAGCGGAATAAATTAAATATAGCTTTGTTTTAATGTTGACGCGCTCTGATAAGATCAAAATGTTTCCATTCACAAAAAAGTCATTAAAATTCAAATATCTTGAACAGGTCGGTTGGTCGTTTATTGGAATTGGTGTTGGTGTTAATGGTGCATGTAGACTTTCTTGAAGTAAGCACCGCACACATTCTCTCTCATTATCTTTTTCACAGCCCAGCATTCTGATCCATACAGTACGACAGGTGTAATCACGGACTAGTATACTTTCCCCTTTAACTTGAGAGGCATCCGTGGGTCGTAAGTTGCTGTTCCAGTGACCTGTCGCTATTTCATCCATCTGAGTTGATCAGGTGCGTTACGTCCCGGTCTACTTTGCCATCCCCTTGGACAAGCGATCCGAGATACCGGAAGTCAAAGCAGATCGGTATGGGCGTTCCGGCAAGAGTTAAAGGCACTAGACTGGAGAGACCGACGAAATCGCAAAACAATTATTCCATTTCGGTTCTACTCAATTGCAGACGAACATTCTCTACTACAGACTTTGCCATCACACCTCCAATCTGCTCTGGACCTCTTGGCCGCTCTTAGCAACCAGCAAAATGTCATCGGCGAACAGCGTACATACACCAGGGTGCCTCTTCCTGGATGTCCGACGCGAGAGCGTCCATTATCACAAGGAAGAGGTTAAGAAGGAAGAGCTAAGGGATGAGAGCCTCCTCGTACCGGCGATTGGCGGCGGCGATCTCTCGCGTCCGGCCTTGGTTCAAGCCCTGGTCCGAAGCGAGCGAAAATGGGAAGCCATCACCTCCTTCTGCGAAGCAGTCATGCTAGAGAAGGAGGTGGCGGTACGTGAGAGGGAAAGATCCTTACGTCCCAGCCGCCGCGGGAGACGCCCCGGGCGTGGGGGGTCATATGGTCGCTCCCGGCCACCGTAGGCGCGGGCCTTTGGACGGTGAGTAATGGGCTAGATCGCCGTCCGACCGTCTTTTGACGACAGGCCGTGTCGACGGTGCGTTCGTATTCCACGCGCGCCACAAAGAGATGTCAGCAACAATGAAGGGGTCCGCAAGGGCCGATGCCTGCCAGGGCTGCGGGACTGTTCGAAAGAGATACCGCGGCCCTGGACCACAAAGGGCAAAGAAGGAACGGATGGGTTTTAGTCAGTAGAAGTGTGACACTTCCTTCCGCTCCGTCCAGAGAGGGGGGAGGGTCATTTGAAGATTTCCCAACCGAAAAAAAAAAAGGGATGAGAGCTGACCCTTGGTGCAAGCCGAAAGCCACATTGAAGCTCTAGACCCGACTTAAATTGGATACTGCATCGGCTGTACATCGCACGGATCAACTGCACATACTTCCCTCACGGTACCTCACGGGGTACCCGGTCGTATGCCTTTTAGAGGTCTACAAAAACCATGTGCAAATTTTTATGTGCACGTCTGTATTTCTCGCACAGCTGGCGGATAGCGAAAATGGCATCCGTCTTTTCCTGACCAGGCTTAAAACCGAATTAGTTCCGCGAAATTTGGCTCTCTTCTCTCAGTCGCCTTTCAATAACTTTGTCCCAAACTTTCATACTATGTGACATCATCATCTGCCTAGCCTTTTCCCAACTATGTTAGGGTCGGCTTTAAGTCTAACCGGATGCAGCTGAATACCAGTATTTTACATGGAGCGACTGCCTATCTGACTTCCAAAACCCAGTTAGTACTAGATAATACGATACCCCTTGGTAAGACCGACTACCTGTAACGACTGTCAAAGATCTACAAATGACAGCCGGGACCAACGGCTTAACGTGCTTTCCGAGGCACGAAGGAAACTCGGTATTTAATGGGTGGTCACCTATCCACAGACCAATCTAGGTAGGCACGGCCTAACCTTAAAGATCGATCCGAGTGGCTGTTATTGTTTAGCCACGAGCTCCTTTCATACTATGTGACATTAGCTTTATTCATCTATAATTGTTGCACACCACCACATCACCTTTGTTTTTAAAAATGGGCACTAGCTAACTGTCACACCATTCGTCAGGAATAGCTACTTCCGGCAACAGTTTACTGCAGAATAAAGCTAACCACGTCCATCCATGCCTCCGAAACAACTTCCATACTTCAACCGGTATTCCGTCCGGCCTTAATGCCTTACCATTCTTCATTCCATTAACTGAGATCATCCTGTACTTTTATGACATGAATCGATCATTTATGGATCAAATCTCTCTAACAAACATAATAAATTAAATGAAAGGAAAACCATGAAACCTAAACTTAAAAATTCAATGGGATAAGATAAAGCACTTTTACTCAAAAGTCCATCCGATTACTTGTTGTGTTAGACCTTATAACATCAGCTATCTGCCAGTAAAAGTCCCGTCAAAATCGGTACGGCCATTTCGGAGATTAGCCGGCACAAACAGAAAGACAGACGGATAGACACAGAAAGACAAAAATTAAAAAAAAAAGTGTTTTTGTTATAAGTGCCGGATATATTTTCATATGCATTCAGTAAAAAGCTGTTATTTTGGTATTTCAAACAGACATTTCAATTTGATTTATTTGTATAGAAGTGTAGATTTAGGTATAGCTGTCACTTGTCAGGCTTACTCTATGATAGGTTCAAACAACAAAACGAAATTACAAACTACTTTAAATATATTTTATGAACGTATTTTCTATTCTTATTTTACGAAATATTTATAACTGTACCATTTACAATATTATTTCATTCAGAAATCATTAAAAACGTGCAGTTTTGAATTTTATTTGGAAAAAATAACAGGCGTGCAGTCCACCCGTCACAAGAGCCGTCAAGGCACTGACGTATCGCGGTCCCGAGTATGCGTCACAGGGCTTGTCGCGCACATTTCGCGAAATTTCGGTTATTTATTATTTAAAAATATTAAAGGAAATAACAGAAAAAAAAACAATACAAATTGTTAAGTATATCATTACGCATTTGTTGTTATAAAATTCATGCCGATCTATTCAGCCGTTACAGAGATAATTTACAATTAAGGTTGAAAAAGGACCTTTTTTCTACGATTAACCAAAAAAAATTGAGAAGGTTTATTAAAATTTTATACAATACAATTTATTTGTGATGAACTTAACTATAACATACATTTTTTACACGGAAAACGCATGAAGGGATTCATCAACAAATTTCTTTGAACATACGCTGTTTTTGGGATTTGAGCCATGTAATGCCCTTAATAGACGATAAATATTGAGTGGCATGTAGGTATGTACATAACAATTTCAGACGAGAATATTTTCTTGTTTCATACTTTATAGAGCGTGATTACCAGTGATAGGAATAGGTAGTGCCTATTAGCCTAAACTGCGAAGAACAGAGACAAGAAACGGAGACTTCCTTAGGACTAAATTATTTCCGGCACATCTGTCTCGATATTTCGAGACAACATTTAAATACATTTAAAAAAATGTGTTTTTTGAAATAAGTAATTCGTCTATATTTATCTTAAGTTATCTTTTTGTAATTTCTAAGAATAGATAACGAAACGCGCTGCCGTAAAATGTGATAATGTGATACCATTATTATGCAATTATTTTAATATCATGCACATTTTTAAATATACTTTAGAAATATATTTCATTAAGATGAAAGAAAAAAAGGTACCTATTTGTATTTTCATTTGTAACTAAATATTTGCACATCATGTATAATGGTAGAATGTAAAGGGACCTCATTAATATTAAGATCATACCACTGTGTATGCCTACATTCTGGCAAATAAATGTTTTTTTTTTTTTTAATTCCTTTTTTTTAATGATAAATTCTTTCTACTATAGAGAATGCTAAAATGATAAAAAATTACCGTTTTATTATTTTAAAGACAAAATGCCTTTTTTACACTTGAACTTTAGAAATCTCATTAAACGTAGCCGAGAGTGAGCTAGAATATTTACTTCGAAACGTGTACGGCTTCTTATTCAAACATTGTGATTCATTGTGTATTACGATCAACAAGTCATTTACAAAATGTTCTCCAAAAAAAAATTCAGAAAATTTTATGGTTGTAACGACTATGTATGTTATTTATTATGATATATCTAGTCGCAAACTTTAGGTAAATATAGACGAATTACTTATTCCAAATAACAATTTTTTTAAATGTATTTATGTGTTGTCTCAAAATTTCGGGACAGATGTCTCGGAAAAAATGTAGTCCTAAGGAAGTCTCCGTTTCTTGTCTCTGTTCTTCGAAGTTTAGGCAAATAGGCACTACCTATTCCTATCACTGGTGATTACAGTGGTCGGGTTTTAGTTTTTGAACTGATTTTTTATTTAAATTATTTTGAGGTTATAATTTCGTGATAAAGTATTTGCAGAGCCCACTTTACTTTTTTTGTTAAGGTTTCATTGTACAGAAGTAACACACCAAACTTATTAACTTACACATATATTATATCTTTTGAAAGACTTCTTAACCTTTCCAATTCCTCAAGAGATCGTGAGGATTTTTCAGTAATTTATTATGATCCATGGAACAAATAGTAATCCATCTAAAGAACGGAGTCTCCTTACTTAGGGCCACATACATACCTCATTGGCAGTGATAGGAATAGGTAGTGCCTATTTGCCTAAACTTCGAAGAATAGAGACAAGAAACGGAGACTTCCTTAGGACTAAATTTTTTCCGAGACGTCTGTCCCGAAATTTTAAGACAACACATAAATACATTTAAAAAAATTGTTATTTGGAATAAGTAATTCGTCTATATTTACCTAAAGTTTGCGACTAGATATATCATAATAAATAACATACATAGTCGTTACAACCATAACGTTTTCTGAATTTTTTTTTGGAGAACATTTTGTAAATGACTTGTTGATCGTAATACACAATGAATCACAATGTTTGAATAAGAAGCCGTACACGTTTCGAAGTAAATATCTTCTTTCTAGCTCACTCTCGGCTACGTTTAATGAGATTTCTAAAGTTCAAGTGTAAAAAAGGCATTTTGTCTTTAAAATAATAAAACGGTAATTTTTTATCATTTTAGCATTCTCTATAGTAGAAAGAATTTATCATTAAAAAAAAGGTATTTAAAATAAATAAATAATTCATTTATTTGCCAGAATGTAGGCATACAAAGTGGTATGATCTTAATATTAATGAGGTCCCTTTACATTCTACCATTATACATGATGTGCAAATATTTAGTTACAAATGAAAATACAAATACCTTTTTTTCTTTCATCTTAATGAAATATATTTCTAAAGTATATTTAAAAATGTGCATGATATTAAAACAATTGCATAATAATGGTATCACATTATCACATTTTACGGCAGCGCGTTTCGTTATCTATTCTTAGAAATTACAAAAAGTAACCGCCATAGTGGTATACCTGTGCGGCGCGGGGAGGGTCTACATACCCCCTCCCCCCTATTCCCTACCGCCCCGCGTGCGCGCAGGTTACCTTCACTTCAATCCTGTACTTCGGTTTGTTAAGTGCGCATCTTCCTGTATTGTTTCTGTGAATATTGTTTTTCACCCTCGCTCGTTTTTTGGTTCATTGGATATTCTTAATACGACTACTTTGGCTTGAATTTATGGATTACGATTTGCTGCAATAACATTGTTCCTGTCTGTCTACATCAAATAATAATCATGCTATATGTACGCGCCTTTAACCTCAGTTGATGTTGAAAGGTCATTTTCAACTTATATATGGATTCTTAACATAAAAAGAAATCGCCTGACAGTTGAAAATATAGAAAAAATTATGATTGTGTATTTTAACTTAGATGATTCATCTGACAAAGAAAATTTCGGTTCTGATACTGAACTTGACGAATCGAATCACGATGATTAAATTAAAATCGTTCTTTATTTTTTATGGTATTTGTAACACAAATAAAGATTTTCAAATTCTTAGCAATTTTTGATGCATCAAGTTCTTTATCAAAACCGAATAGTTAGTAGTTCACTATTAAAACTGATTGTCCTAAATGCTATACTTCAAAGGTTAATTTGTACTTTGATTTGAGTAAAAATTGCATCCCTCAACGTCAGTAAAATAAATATGACATAGACATTTAAAGATAGATAAACATAAATTTGTTTCTTAAATTTTTCCTTCTGTACATTTTGTTTCATGGTTTCCAATTACGTCATATTTTAAAATAATATAAATATACATATATTTGTTACAACAATATTCTATGTGTTTTATTTTTCCTTTAGAGCCCATTAATTATTTAATTAACCTAGAGCGATATCGACCGGCGATTTTTCAGCATTTTTTCTTTCGTTTTTTTTTTGCATAGAAATGTTCTAAAAAGCTCCAGACAATATCGGTGGTGTGAAAGGACCCTTACGTTTTTTTTTTAACTATTTAATGCCCGCGGCTTTTCCCGCGTGTACTATTGTTTTTGTATCCCATGGGAACTATACTTTTTTTTTTAATAGGAAGTAGCATATGTGCTATTCCACACCTTAATCTATATCACTACCAAAATCAGCATTTTCAGTGGAATTGAGTAATGGACATCCATACAAACTATCACATTTATAGACAAACTTTAGATAAATATAGACGAATTACTTATTTCAAATAACACATTTTTTTAAATGTATTTAAATGTTGTCTCGAAATTTCGAGACAGACGTGCCGGAAATAATTTAGTCCTAAGGAAGTCTCCGTTTCTTGTCTCTGTTCTTCGAAGTTTAGGCTAATGGGCACTACCTATTCCTATCACTGCTCATTGGTCAAATTATGATAGGTATTGTGAGGGAACAGATGACATACATACTCACATTCATTCATACATAACGATCAAAATCATAACCCTCCGTTTTGATTCGTTGGAGTCGGGTAAAAATTGAAAAATGTCTGCCTCTGCCTTGATATGAGTGGGGTGTTATTGCACTCGAGGCGGAATTCACGCCCTAGCAACATCGAACACTCGAACGAATGATTACCAAACGACGTTTTTCAATACAGTTTCGGAGAAATAAAATAATAGATTGAAAAGCATTTTTGTAACGAATTATTTGAAAATTAAAATATTTTTATTTGTTCATAAAGTAAATATATATATTTAAATAATCATGTTCATTTATTCTATTTATAAACGCAATTTAAATATTCAAAAAATATTTAAAAATTCCTGACAAAAATACTTTTCGTTCTAATATTTTATTTCTTCGGTACTGCAGTTCTCGAATGCATTAACAAAGTTTCCCCAGCCCCATTTATATCAAAATGTACTATTGTCTATCTGGAACTTCATTTAAATCATTACCACGACTGTATTGTTTCTAACTTCTATAAGGAGCTCAAAACATCTGCCTGGGTGAAAAAGTTTGTACAGAGGGCATTACGACGAGGCCATCACCTAATTTATATTCATCTTACATATTTTTTTGTGGTTACTGAGAAACAGTTGACGGCTCTAGCCTATACCGCACCTAGTCGTCAGATTAAATTAACATAATAATGATAAGCCCATGTCCGATGATTCACAGAAAACTATTAGTTTTCCTTATAATGTAGGTCAATTTGTCACACATAATTGTTTTAAAGTGACACAGGTATTTAGTAGATAAGAAATCGTTGGTTACGAATGACACTGTCCCGTTTAACAGATTAGTTGGAAAAATATGTTGATGAGGTTAATTGAGTATTTTTGGTTTGAAAGCCTACAGGTTGTTTATATTTAATAGCAGTTTCAGGAGTTACCCCTAAGGAGTTGACTTAATGAACTCCACAGCGTAAGACTTGTCACTCAATGGTGCCGTGGCTTTGTGTCGCTCAATGAATATCAAAAATGCAAATTAGTGACACTCACGGAATTAAAACAAATCGATTGCCGTAAGAATCATCAAAATCGGCCCATGCTCATGGTCTCTAGAGCGCCACAAAGCAAGCAAGAGCCTGAGGACGTTCCATCTTGCGTTTGCGATTCGCGGTTTCTACTCAAGAACACGGCCGGTCCATTGCCACTTCAGCTTACTTATTTTGTGAGGTATGTCAACAACTCTGGTTCTCTGTCGGATCACCTCGTTCTGGATGCGATTTCTCAGAGAGACAACATGCATAGCCTTTTCTATAGCTCGCTGAGCGATCGTGAATTTATGGACCCACCGTACTGTGATTGTCCACGTTTCGAATTTTTAAATAATTTGTGTTATATTCAGTGAAAGGAATAGGTAGTGCCTATTTGCCTAAACTTCGAAGAACAGAGACAAGAAACGGAGACTTCCTTAGGACTAAATTTTTTCCGAGACATCTGTCCCGAAATTTTGAGACAACACATAAATACATTTAAAAAAATTGTTATTTGGAATAAGTAATTCGTCTATATTTACCTAAAGTTTGCGACTAGATATATCATAATAAATAACATACATAGTCGTTACAACCATAAAATTTTCTTTCTTTTTTCTTTCTAAACCTTAAATTTTTCCTTCTGTACATTTTGTTTCATGGTTTCCAATTACGTCATATTTTAAAACAATATAAATATACATATATTTGTTACAACAATATTCTATGTGTTTTATTTTTCCTTTAGAGCCCATTAATTATTTAATTAACCTAGAGCGATATCGACCGGCGATTTTTGAGCATTTTTTCTTTCGTTTTTTTTTTGCATATAAATCTTCTAAAAATCGCCAGACAATATCGGTGGTGTGAAAGGACCCTTACGTTTTTTTTTTTAACTAGTTAATGCCCGCGGCTTTTCCCGCGTGTACTATTGTTTTTGTATCCCATGGGAACTATACTTTTTTTTTTAATAGGAAGTAGCATATGTGCTATTCCACACCTTAATCTATATCACTACCAAAATCAGCATTTTCAGTGGAATTGAGTAATGGACATCCATACAAACTATCACATTTATAGACAAACTTTAGATAAATATAGACGAATTACTTATTTCAAATAACACATTTTTTTAAATGTATTTAAATGTTGTCTCGAAATTTCGAGACAGATGTGCCGGAAATAATTTAGTCCTAAGGAAGTCTCCGTTTCTTGTCTCTGTTCTTCGAAGTTCAGCCTAATAGGCACTACCTATTCCTATCACTGGTTATAATCCACAACAGCTTTTGTTACCGAATACTAGCGGTACTTTCTTACAAGCCTATGTTCATGGGTTTGCCGTATTTTTGGCCCCTAGGCACAGTAGGCACGCCACTGCACCATCAACCATAATGCCGCCACAAGTCCGTGAATATCTTTTCTAGAAATAAAGACGAAAGATTTTACATTAGGTATTTGGAAGATTTTAGCAGCAAATCTCCATACGTATTTACGACTAGTTTTAGTGACGCAATATTGCTACGGCGAACCTTTAGCATTTTATTACGATGAAATATCTATATACCTTTGTAGTTGATCTTAGTTTTAAATTAAAATTATTTCAAATATATATGTACTGTTTGTCTCTGCATCACAAAAAGGTTGAATGGTAGAAAATGCCTATCTATGGCATTAAGTCCGCCTCTGTACTCTGTGCTTGAAGTGTTAAAGAAATAAATAGATGAACTTTAATTAATTGCACACAAAAACAACGTCCTGTAAAGAATCTTTTAATGCCCATTATCGCTGGTCAATGCGGGTGCCGTTAATGTGACTTTATCAGAAACTATATTTACTTGCAACCACGAAACTCCGTTAGTATCAACATTCATTTCTCCACAATGCGTCGCCTTTCTACAGTTGTACTTTTCTTTGTTTTTACACAATATGTAATTACCGCTGCTAGTACTATTCCAAAAGATGTTGAAGAAGTTGGGGCAATCGAGAAGATAGATGTTGTGCCTGTACCTGATACTCCTGCTGTAGCTCAACTAAATGTTGTGCCTGGTGACTTGAAATGCGCTCAAATTGGAGAATCTGTGAGTATCCATACGAAACGTGTTGTTTTGTTATATTACTGATAAGTACCTAGTTGTTATATATCAAGTTAAAAGCTAACTTACTATCATGTTATTTGGTTGACCAAGGTCTATGAGAGAAAACATTGATGTTCTTCTACTCAATGAAATAAATCGCGTACAACAAGACCACATTTTATTCTGATGATACTTTCTAAATGAGAATTTATCAGAGTACGAAGAAGAACGAAGAACAGCTTTTTATTGAATGCATATGAAAGTATACAACATTAGTTTTAGGATATGCGAAACCTGAAACACGTGTCTAGTACACTACATAGATTCTTTACATAATAATGTAAAGAAAAGAAATTTCAAAACTGTATCATGAAAAATCACAAAGTTATAAGCTTGTTCTGTTACCTGGTTGTCCGCAAAAAAACGTGGTCACCACGCAACACGCCCGCGGCCGCGCCTCCAGCGTCGTCTTGAGCTCATTAAAAATAATAATTTGGCAGTAGGTACCTAAATGATTGCGATAGGTACTTAATATCGCTCGGTGTCGAACTTGTAACTTTTTTTAAAATATTTTTGGGACAAAATATAACATGGTTTAAAAATTATTGGAATCGATTCAGTTACTTAATCTGAACAAACTATATTCAGGTTTCGCATATACTAAAAATAATGTTGTATAAAATTGTCTATATTCGGCGCAAGAGTATCGACGCATGTTGCGTCCCACACTAAAGGCCTACCCATCTTCCAAGGAAACAACGACATGACGTCCGGTCTCTTGCCATCGTCGCGTGCCAAGCCATGGGGTTCTAAAACAGCTGGAACGCCGACGGAGACAAGAGGTCGTCGGATGATGTCGTTTATGTTCGCGTGCCGTACAAAACGGCCCGCACTTCGGCTGCATGACAGCCGACAGGCCGTGGTGACCGCGGTTGTTGAAAGCTTCACCACAGTGACAGCGATGAGGAGCACAGCAGGCAGCACCAAGGCGTAAAGAAGCAGCGAGGCGGAAGGTCGTGTCGTCGAACAATGTGCCTATGCTCGACGACGGCAGTGTGTGAAGCCAAAGACCCGACTCCCACTCACCCACAGCCAGTAGGCGCGCACGCTCAGCAGTAGTAGCGGATGTATTCAGTAGATTGTTGTGAACTACCCTGCAGAGCGACTCGTCCCACCGTCTCTGGGAAAATGGATGGTCGGGTTCTTCAGTATTCAGGCAAGCGAGTTTCCAAGCATCGATAGCCTCGAAGAAGTCCGGCACTTCAAAATCAACCAGTGTGGAAGCCAGGATATTCCTGATTAATTTCTTAGTGCCGTGGACCGAGGATATGAAGGTGCGGTAAACTAATACTGGAAATTTTGCGGACGCCGAGTCCTCCCATGCGAATGGGAAGAGTAGCTTGTGCCCAAGTTCGGTCCGCCAAAGCCACATTTAAAATTGATGATATAGTAAGTCTAATAATTAGATCCATTTTGTCCAAAAGATGGGTGTGCTTCCATAAAGGGGAAGCACGAAGGAAATATGTTAATTTTGGGCCGAAACAGCAGTAACGAATTATTGCCGAATGTATATTAATTTGGAGCAATCTTTCCGAAACATCATTGAAATTTTGATTTTTTTTGAGACGAAGAGAGCTTTTTTCTATAGGTTTGATGCCAGGGGCTATTGCGTTAAATTTTGAAAAGCCAGTTGTCTGTCGGTACTCTCCGGTACATATATTTCGCATATTTGAGACGTTGAGGTCGAGGCCAATGGAATGAAGTTCATTTTTTAAGAAATTTAGATCTTTTAAAACGGAACCTACATCGCCTCCCAAGGTTCCATCATCAAGCAACTAAACGTTAAATTTTGAATTTAGCTGTCGAACAATAGGGTGGATAGCTAAACTAAAAATCACTGGCCCGAGGGGGTCACCTTGTTGACAGCCAACAGCAGATTCCAAAATGTCGTCCAGATAAAGTAATTTAGATGGGTGTCTGTAACATTGCCAAAGAAAACTATAAATTTGGGGTAATTATTTTTTAGTTTCTGTCAACAGGGTGTCATTATTCACTGACTTGAAGGCGTTCTTTATGTCAACCTTCAGGATGACCTCAACTTTGCCACAATTTAGGTAGGTCGACAAAGCGTGTACGGCAGCCTCGCAGCCCCCTTTAGAGCCCCTTTTTCCGAAACAGCCTCACCATAAAATGTACAGCAAATCTTGGCTGCCATACGACGGTAGGTAGTTCCCACGGCAATAAGACGAATTCTGCCATCCTTGTTGCGCAGGGCTCATAAATTGGCCCCGTACAGAACGTCGATAACGGACTCGTTCACCTTGCCGGAGAGCATAAGGTTAATCAGAGCCGTAAGCTCCTTCAAGACCAACTCACCAACTTCCCCGGCGCCTGAACATATTAGGTCCTTTAGACGCTGAGGACTTAGGCCGTGGAGGCCGCCGGCGGAGCCGCTCCGGAAGGAGCAAACGGCTGTGACCAACTCTCGACCTGTAATGGTGAGGGAATGAAAGTCCGAATCAGGAGGGTCGGGAAAGGAAAAGTCATCAGCTGGGGCAGAGTGTTTGGTCTTCAGAGCCGCAAGTGTTTCTGGAGAACACGGTGCCACCACATCGCTGCTGAAGAGAATCCTTGTATATATATATATATATATTTATATCTTTTCCTTTAGAATTGTTGTATAAGATACCTACTTACAACATTTTTTTTTATTTTTTATTTTGGTCTGTCTGTCTCTGTTTGCTCCGGTAACCTCCGAAACGGCTGGGCCGATTTTGACGGGAGTTCAACTGGCATATAGCTGATGATATAAAGAGTAAATTAGGCAAGTTTTATAAAAAAAAAAGAATTAGGGTTCCGGGCAACAAAATTAAAACCTTTGAAATTGTTAACAAAATCCGATTAAAATAGGAAGGTAATATTTTTACAATCATTTCACGCGGACGAAGGTCGCGGGGCACAGCTAGTTTATAGAATGAAATGTGTTCTTTACTAAGGACTGAACCTATTGTTTTCTCATTTCCAGTGTATTTACCACAACGACTGCTGCTCGCGGGCTTGCCTAGGCTACGCGAAAAGATGTGTGACTTGATGTTCATGCAAACGAAGACTAAGTAATATTAACTTTACTCATTCTAGAAATTTAATATTACGCTTATGATGATTACGATAATAAAAATGTGTTCCATTTACATACCATTGTCAAATAGTCACATCTAAAAATAAATTAATATTATTTTTATAACTAGATTTTTTTTTATTTTATCCCTTTGGTATTGAGTTTTGTACATATGGCCCTAGCTGATCCCGTCTCACCCTTTTCATATAGCTAGGCAGTTACAACTCCACTTTTGCAAATTTGCATAAAAAGGGTTGCACCGTGTAAAACCAGAACCGGTCCATACCATACGAAGTTACTGGTCCTGCTACAATATAAAGTAGAAAAAGATCTCTTGAATTAAAAGAAACATGTACAAATCATGCATTTCAACAAGGAATATTTTAATTGATTCATCTTGTTGCTATGAAGGATTTCGATCCGGTTTCTACTATAGACCAGGTGGCCTATAATTTCAGTGTGGGAAAGAGATGGCGCGTCATAGTAACTCCCCTGTTGTGAATACATTCAATAATAAATAGACCTTTTGATCTGCATGTAATACTTCAAAGGATATCGTGGGAACTAGAAGGATGTTACTCATAGTGACTTACAAGTTCATGATGACATAATCTATACATCATCATCATCATCACCATTTCAGCCGAAAGACATTGCGTTGGAAGGCGTCCCAATAAGTGGACCGATGACCTGGTGAAGGTTGCGGGGAACGGCTGGACAATCTATACATACATAAATACAAATAAATAAAATTGAAGTATCTGTTTGTAATAGTAAAATAACAGCTTTTTACTAAATGCATCCCTACAAATAATTAAAGTGTCTGTTTGCATATGAATATATATATACGGTAATTAATTTTTGTCTCTCTGTCTGATCGATTTCAACGGCACTTTTACAGGTAGATAGCTGTTGTTATAAGGCCTAACATAGGCTACTTTTATTTTAGAATAAGAATTAGGGTTCTGTTTTAAATAATGAAAACCCTTGAAATAGGTAACAAAATCCGGTTAAAAAAAGGGAAACCACTAATATTTTTTATAATAATTTCACGAGAACGAAGGTTGCGGGCATCAGCTAGTCTCAACTTCACAACAAAAAAGTGTAGGTACCCATATATCTGTTTTGTGACTCAGATATCTGACTCCAAAAAAGAATTATAGCTAATACGACGAAGTCGAAGTGATAATCTTATAGATTTTAGCTTTTCATAATTTTGTAACATATTTTCTTTGAACGATGAGGTTGTGCGTAATGCGCTTTATGATATTATGACACTCAGCTAAAGAATGTGTTGATAATACATACAAAGTAATCTGGTGCAGAAAGAATCAAAACATACAAAAATGGCAAAAACTACATCCTGTACAAAATGTTTGCGATACATACCTCCGTTATCGGGCGCCATACGGGTGCCGTTAATGCGAATGTCAACTGACCCTATATCAGTACCCGAACACTGAGGTCCGTTAGTTTCGACCTACACCTGATCACAATGCGTCGCTTCACTACCGTTCTTCTAATCCTTGCTCTTTCAACATACGTGACATGTAGCATAATCACGAAGGATGTTCCGATGAAAGATGCAGAAACAGAAAACAGTGTTGCTGAACCAGCGGCACCAGTAGCACCGGTTGATGAAGTCGCAAAACCAAATAGTGTAATGGAGAACGTGGCATGTGCTAAAGTTGGAGAATTTGTAAGTTTTTAGAATAATTTTCCTTGTTTTGTTTTTGTTGATGATGGCAAGCTCGGCTGGGATGAAGTGCACAAGGAAATAACATATTTGTTTTAAGATATTTAAAGGCAATTAAGTCCTTTGTTATCCTGGTGATTTAATAACAATGCAATTAAAACTTAGGTTTGTTATGATCTATATTATTACAAAGCAGATTTTGAATCTTATTAACATCAGACAGTTGGTTTAATCGTATTGGTTGTGACCACGTGGCCAGATATAGGTATACCGGTTGAACGGTAACCGAAGTCTTTGTTATAGAAACTGACTAAAGACTGCTTTGTGATTATTAAATTTAATTAATTATCGCTTATCAGTATTGTTTCATGATCTTGAACAAGCTTTACCCTTGTTATGTGCGGATTGCTATTGAGTAGGTAGGTATATTCAGTTTCATTGTTCATTCAGAGGACTTGGGATCGTGGGTCTGAGCTCTGAGACCTGGTTAAATATCTATAAGTTCTTGTTGTTACATAATGGGTTTAAAAAGACTCTTAACGAAGCCGAAAAGCACTTGTTCTCCCCGTCATTGCGTTATTTTTTTTTGTTCTGGACGATTCCTGGGAATATTCTAGGTACGGAAATATTAGCGGTCAAAGTTCCAATTTTTTGAAATTTTTTTTTATACGTTTCTAGTATCTAGGTACTAAAAGTTTTTAACATTATAACCTTACTTTATAATAATACCTCCATGAACCCTGTACTATTCAACGAATGCCTGTACTATTGAGTGCGTTACATTTAGTCTACCGTAAAGCGTGATTTATCACCCCAAAAAAAACAAAAATCGTTTCCCAGCAATAATCATTGCGTAGAGTTACCTACTTAGTAGTTTGATGTACAGAATGCTTCGTGAAGGGTCCGTTTGTACCTTGTTTGTATTTATCACTTCATGTTCTTCCCTCGGTAACCTGTGCCTTGGCTTTTGTATTACCCTTCTTCCTAAACCTGCAACTATCGGTCTTTAGTTATAATGCTCGTCTGTTTTACTATTAACCATACCAATTATTTATTTTTCAGTGTATCAGCCATAAGGACTGCTGTTCAAACGCCTGTCTGGGTTACATGCGGAGATGCGTTTCATCAAAGGAATTTGTTGAAGATGAATGAGCTCAATGTACCTAAGATCTGTCAACTATTATGTATTACTCATGTATTTAATTATGAAGTTGAAAAACAATCATTTTTGATTTAAAAATATATCCTTGTAGGTACCTATTTAAGTATTGATCGTCAGTGGGCTGAGCAATAAAGTGTTTATTATTTAAATAAGGTGTGTTTTCTTTACTTTCTTACTCATGCAAATAATAATATCTAGTATGAAGGTAGGTATTCGCATAATCATGAATCACCATCATTCACTGCTGTTCATAGACCTCCCCCAAGTGACGCTAACATTGGGTGATTCTCCCACTGCACCGCGCTCCGTCGCATAGATTTTAACATTGTAGGCCGACGTGTTACCACTTTCGGTGTGTTATCCTAGGTGTGTTTTTCTATAAAAAATCAGATACTTGCGTACAATGTTAAAATCTGCGGCTCCGCGCTACGCGTCGGAGCGCGGTGCAGTGGGAAAATCATCTTGCAATAGTTTTGTGGTACTTGTTACTAATGCCATAAGTCCATAGCATAATATATGATATATGATTTTGAATGAGGAAAATTTGCGGCAGTGTTTTGACCCTGTGCAGCTGTTGTGGAGTATATGTATCAAGATGATGTAGTTTCCCTTGGTACCAACGGTGACTTTTAAATCCTGCCATCTAACGGCGGAGGTAGGAACTACATAGATTACTACGAAAGCAAAAAGTACCAAGTTGTCTCGTTTCACTGGTAGCTGAGACAGTTCTGTGTAGTACGTCTACCTATTTAAACAGAGTGAATTTGTTAAGTAGAAGTGGATGGCCAATTCCGAAACCATGAGGAATAGCGAAAAATACTCAAAGGAGTCTCGAGCTCAATTTTGATGAAAACTAAAACCGCATCATTGAATATTTTCTATATGATAAATGATGAACTGTAAAGGACAGTTGCAGGGAATTCTGAGAAAGTTGCATATTTGTAAATACGAATATTTAAAAAAAAATGTACACTAAGTAACGCCGTCTGTTAGCATAAAATGAAAATAAATAGAGCAGTGGACCAGCGGTACGCTTATATTTTTAACGCATTGAAATATCTTAATGAAATACTATTCCTTAGCTTTTCTAGCAGGATGGAGGGGATGGTTCAGGTGCGATAAGTCCGGCTGGTTGGCTGCACATATCTTCATAAGCCTTATACCTTCTTCAGTGACACTCCACAAATCCGGGTGGTTCTTCTTGAAATCGTTGTTCCATTTGGTAACCTGTGAAACATTAACAAGGTATATGTGAATATCTAAGGAATGGGCAGTAGGCTAACCATGGGTAGGCCCATGGTAGGTCTAGGTAGGTACATACCTTTTTAATTTGTTTTAATTGTGACAAACTCATCTAAATATTTATTGAATAAAGATAACCATCCAGCTGGATGGGGGTTGATTCTGGGGATTGAATGATCTAGCTCGAAGGAGCATGGATAACTATCCAGCTTTGTATAGGTTGAAACTGAGTGATAGATGGTAAAGTGTCTAACTCATTGCGAGACAACGATACTCAAATTGAATAAGTAAACCAATCCATTTCAAAATGATTATAGGTATTTTTTACATGAAATAAAACGTAAACCAACCCTTTGGTACTGTGAAAAATCAAAGTCTATAACTTCCAGAGCCATAGTGGAGTTGATGAGAGGGAAGTCAGCGATGGTCAGATGGTCAGCAGCAGCGTGACTGGTGCCCAGACGTTCCAGGTACGTCTCGAACAAGTCCAGCACCCGGTGGACGCGCTTCAGACCCTCAGGAGTACGCTTGTAGTCGAAGTAAATGGGCATGATCTGGAATTAAATATAAAAAATAGGCACTTTGGTTTCTTTATCAAAACAAATCGTTTCAATATCGATAGATTGAAACAATAAAACGAATGCGAAGGAGTACCTACTTAGGTAATTGGCTTTAACGCCCGGTGATAGCTAAATATGTTTGAAATCCTAGCGGATTTCAAACTATCTACTTACATTTAAAAAAAACATTGTTTATTTGAAGTACGCGTAACGTACCCAACGTTGGGATCACAAAACTTACGCAGTACGAAAGTATTTCAGGGTAGTACGAGCTCAAGTTGAACATCAGCCGATGGTTCACAATGGCCCTGAAATTATAGAACGTAGAATTAGTAATCAAAAATCATACATTTCTTTTATTTAGTAGGTATAGCACCCATATAATCCTTTTTTTTTTGTAAATAATTCTCACAAAATGTCATAGTTTTCTTAGAGGGTTAATTTAATTTAAATAAACAGAAAATTACAACCTGTTACCTGCGACACGATAATTTAAACGGGATATATACGTTAAATTACCAAAATGGTTTCATGTCAAAATGGCGTTGTAACGATCCGAGGAAAAAATCTTTTACAGTTAGGTACCTACTTGCCAATGGCCCTCTAAGACTGTATAATATCTCCCATCTAAGTGAGCTAATTACCTTGCTTTAGGATCTTTCGGATACAGAGGAGAGTCAGGTTTATATTTATCACAAATGTACTGAATGATTGCGACGCTCTCGCTCAGGAAGAACCCATCGTCTTCAAGCACCGGGATTTCCTTTTGTGGGTTTTTCTGAAAATGAGAACATTCAATAATAATATGCATGTCTCGTAATAAGGACCGAACAATCATAAGCATGTTATGATGCTTTATTCTTTTAAAACTTTGCCTTCCCAAATTGAGCATTATGGTCAATTATGGTCACTTGTTTGTTAGTAGCAAACCGATGCAATTTGTGCCAATGTCAACGTTTCATCAATTTGTTATATACCTAGTTAGCTACTTAAGTACACAAGAATATGGACTAGGGCAGTTCTGTGATCTCAACCTCAATCAGAATGAACTCAGTTTACCAAGACAAGTGAACCATCCACATAACGCATGTTTGTGTACTGTGGCTCAACGTGTTATATTGAATTACTGACATCGTATTGTATTCCGAAATTCTGTAGATTTCAATATAATATAACGTCGGTCTACAATAATCTCTGAGATAGCGGCAACGAATTCCTTATTGTGACCATCTTAGCTGCTATCATTGTCATCATATTCAATAGAAATATGTCCAATTCTGGCCTCCCCCAACCATTGGCACAAATGACAGTTCTGTGCCTCGGTCCTCGGCGTAGCTGCTATACTTAGTTCCTGTGGTTGGTGTACCACAAGGTTTACATATCATTTATACCTTTCCATATTCCTCGGTCATATGCTCTCCATTATAAAAGTTGACGTTGACCCTCTCGTAAGGCACCTTCAACGCCTCCAGGACTTGTCTGCAAGATAGAGACGGCGGTCCATCCTCCAGGTAGTATAACTTTAGTAACATGGTTCTGCAAATTACAAATATGGACGTTAACTGTTAAGTTACCTACTGCTATTCTTTGAGTCTTTGTTTTTTCCCCTTATTGGAGGAAAGGTGCGTAAACATTTTTTGTCTGATAAATAAATGTCGGGTGACTTTTAATGTTTAAACCTACATAATACAAAAAACCTATCGTTTTTACCATCAAACTGAGGGCCGTGCATTACCAAGAATTTACGAGGCAATTGTATTGCGGTTGCCGCCTTCTTGTCTCTTGGCCAAACAGAGTATTGCTAACCTACTCGGATAAGTCAAGGAATTTTCACCAATAATTAAAATGGACTACCAAAAGACGATGACAAATTATAAAAATAAAAGTGAATTCGTCTTTCTGATATGGATATCACGAATAAACTAAGAAACAGATGCGGGTTGTCGGACTAGCTTGGTGTCTGAATAGGGACCAAATATTTTAATCAAGATTTATTTATCGAGTCTAAATAATAAATACTGTATTCATACATACCGGTTTTATTATTAAAAACACCGAGGAACTTGTTTAGCGTTTGACACAGAAACTTAAATTGATGACTGAAACTAATACTGGTGGGAGAGCCGGCCTCTGCGACGCGAACAACCACTTCCTTTCACTTGCTTGTTATGTATGCTACGTACCTAAGTACCTACTAGTTGCTAGGCTGTACAATGAAAGTCTGTGACTTAGGTATTTTATACACCGTTTTAAATATCGCAGGTCCGATCCGTAAGCAACTATGTGAAAACAGCTATCTTTTCAACGGTTACGCAATAAGATGCAAGACTTTTTATTTACAAAACCAACCAAGCAGTATGTTTATGTAAAGATAAGATTACTTTATCTTTTCCACTCGTTGCTCGTTCCTTCATGGAATTGCAAATGCAACCTATTATTCCAACACAAATACTATTTGTGTCAATTAATGATAATATTATTAAATAAGTTTATTTAAAAATCGTTCTGCTTCTGAAGCCAGGATTTCATTAAATATAATTTAAATGAATAAATTCATATTCTCAGAATTATAATTAGGTAAGATTAATTCAAGTTTATGTAGTAACTTTATGTAGGTAAATTTATTTTTGGTGCTGGTCTTGATTATGTACCTACTCAGTAGACTAGGCACTACGGATGGTCGTGAGAATGTTATTAACGGAGAAGAAAATCTAATTTCCATTTCTATAATTTAACAAAACCACATAATAAAGGGTTAGGCAATAACCCTAAGCAGGCAGCGATGCGCAAGCGGTGGAGTAAAGTTGAAAATTAAAGTTGAAGCTAAAAATTTACTGAACACTGATAACACATTATTTAGACCCACATGCAATGCAATATAATTATACAAAATTACCTATATGCATACAAGGTCGGTACCTACATTTTATTCAAATCTCGATACAGACAGTAGCTCTATAAACAATGTATAATATCGTACCTTGAAAACAAAAGTGGCATTTTACCGAAAACGGCAAAATTAAGTCACAACGACATCTAGATTCCTTGAAAGAAAGTGCTTCTAATGCAAAAACTGACATTATCATAGTTTTAATATTTTTCCCTAGAGGCCGCTAGTGTCAGTTTATACTTTTGGGTAAAATGACAAAGTCGTAATTCATAAGGTACATATATTATTATTATTTATTATCATATTATAAGCCTATATCTTCCCACTGCAGGGCAAAGGCCTCCCTTCCCTCCTTCCACATTTCGCGGTCTAGTGCGATTGTAGGCCAATCCTTTGCGAAAGAGTCCAGCTCATCCCGCCATCTCCTTCTGGGCCTGCCACGTTGTCGTTTGCTGCTATTTGGTATCCACTGAGTGGTAATTTTTGACCATTGCTCCTCCGACATGCGGCAGACGTGACCAGCCCAGTTCCACTTCAACCTAGCAGCTGTAAGGCCAGCATCAGGTACATAAATCACTAAATCAGTTGAAGATTGGAGGGGACACCTGCGGTGAGAAAAAAAATGGCATTTTATGTTTAGTGTCGTTTTAAAAGTAGGTAATTCAAGCTAATATTCTACTGAAGTAATAACTACAAAATTCGCATTTTAAGTATAGTGTCGCTTACTTAGTTAAGGGCATTACATGGCCCAAATCCCAAAAACAGCGTATGTTCAAAGAAATTTGTTGATGAATCCCTTCGTGCGTTTTCCGTGTAAAAAAGTATGTTATAGTTAAGTTCATCACAAGTAAATTGTATTGTTTAAAATTTTAATAAACCTTCTCAATTTTTTTTGGTTAATCGTAGAAAATAGGTCCTTTTTCAACCTTAATTGTAAATTATCTCTGTAACGGCTTAATAGATCGGCATGAATTTTGTAACAACAAATACGTAATGATATACTTAACAATCTGTATTGTTTTTTTTCTGTTATTTCTTTTAATATTTTTAAATAATAAATAAATACCGAAATTTTGCGAAATGTGCGGGGCAAGTCAACAAAAACCAGTACAGGGATCAAATCATCAAGGTCATCGAGCAATGTAATGCCCTTAAAGTAGTACTAAAACATATTTTCTGATGAATAAAAAAATGACATCTTTGGGTAATTATTCTAAAACGGGTACGTTTACGAAAAACAAAAGTGGCACTATGCGGTTTTTTTTTTGAAAACCATGTTTTCTAAATAACTTCATAATTTACTGGCAAGTTTTCAGTACATAACTTAAATAAGATAGTCAAACTGATAAGTAAAATTAATTGCAGTCTTTTATTCCAGTTATTTGCTTTTTGTATAACGCCACTTTTGTTTTCAAGGTGCGATATGTATAACATTGATCCATGATGGCTAGGACGATTGGCAATGCAGCGCGACGGTTATCGTCAGCCTTGCGGGCAGTTCAGACGGAACTAGGACCGTAGAACCATTACAACATAGAAAATTGTATGAATATGCGGACGTTAAGCGTCGTCGTCGCCTCGTGCATGCTCGCGACTCCAAAGAGTAGAATACTTATACCTGTGCTTATACCAAAAGGCGAGACTCGATCGTGGTCCTTATTTTCAATACAGTCACTAATTTGCTCGCGCACTTTTGCGTTTTCTGGGCTGGCCCTTTGGCATACCGTAGAAGGAAAAAGTGTAGGTTGAGTTTCTACCTACCTTAATATTTAGTATCACTATGAGCGAAGAAAGAAGGGTTAACTAAAGAATGATTTTGAAATAAACCCTGAGGTCTCGTGACTTCCTCGAAATTATTATAAATACTAGTAAACAAAGCTAAAATTGACTTTTACAATTTATAGCTTGTCTTCTAAGTTTCTAACACAAAATGCGGTTTCAGTTAAGATGTTTTTATTTTCTGCTCTCTTCTTTGTTATTTAAACGTAGTGCGACGGTTCCTGTCCAAGCTACGAGCGAGTCCGTTGAAGAAAGTCTTCGCGTTCGAGTGCGGCGACAAGACGGGTACGTGTACGACAAGCCGAGTGTATCATTTGACCTGCCGCAGAGTAGGTCCACTCCTGCACCCACTCAAGCACCGAATGTTGACAGGACGCTGACGCAGCAAATGTTTTACGCGTACCCCGTGCCAGCAGGCGGCGACACCGTCAACATAGGACAGCCTGTGGGGACCACGACCACTGCTGCAACCGCCGCCCCCGCAGGCGTCGCCGGCGGCGGGTACAACTACAGGTCCTCCGCTACTGGTAGCGCTAACGCCGGCTACAACTATGGCTCATCGACAACTGGGGCTCGGGTTAATACTGGGTCTCAGGTTACCACTGGATCACAAGCTACTGTAACCGGCGCACAAAGTGGCTATAACGGCGGTTCAACTCAAGGTGGTTCAGGTTATCCATCCAACGCTCCGTCACCTACACTCTCCCCGACTCTCCAGGGCTCATCAGAAGTCTCAACAAGCGCTCCTAAATACTTACCACCGACAGCTGGTGCCACAGGTGGAAGTACTTCAACTGGTGGCACTGTGAGCATAGGTGTTTCTGTAACTTCTGGCTCAGGACAAGTGCAAACTGAACCAGTAGGAACTCCCGCTGAGTCATACTTGCCACCGTTGGGAACCTCTAATACTGCAAAGTCTGGCCAAACCGTAACTTCAACATCAACAAACAGTCAAACAAGCACAGGTGGTTCAGTATCAGTACCAAGTTCTGCGTATTTACCTCCAAATACTTCGGCCCCACCATCACCGGCGCCGTCTCCAGGATATGCCAGCCCTCAACCGGCGCCGGCACCGGCACCCGCACCTGCGCCCTTACCACAACCTGGTTACATACCACCATCAGGAACTAATTCTGGAACGGTGTCCACACCTGCATCAACGTACTTACCACCGTCGTTCTTTTAACACTTTTGTGGCATCATATTAATAACAATAACATTAATTTAGTTATTTGTATATATTAAAATATTTGCAATAATTACATAGCAAAAAGCAGTTTTATTTATCTTAATCAGTTTCATGATTTATCATTGATTAAGTGGCGGCCTATCCGGCCTATCCATGTTTTGCAATTTTGACAAAATTTCACAATATTTATGGATAGTTATTTAAGATTGCGTAATGATTATAAAATAAGTAAACATCTCTGTGTAAGTCGGCCGACTCGTAGAGTAGTCCACCTCCTAGGCCTAGACTTAGCCCGTTCTGTTCTACTTGCTCGCTCGATCAAACAATCAAGTTTTACAGGATAATAGAAAATTGGTGCATTCCTTGAAATCGGTGATACTAGACTTAATTTGCAACAACTTTGACTCCGATAACTTGGGGTCCAAACTGGATTGTTTTTCGATAGATCGAACTTTTAAAGTTTTTTGGAAATTTTCCTCATTTTTTAGAAGAAAATTACAGTTGTAACTGTCTAATAGGATAGGTTAAAAATTCACTAGAAAGAGACAGATCTTAAATACCTGATCTGAGCGATCAAGACTGGCGCATATCTAACATGATGACATAGTGGTAACAAAAAAATCTTCAACGTCTTCCTTGGAAGACGTGCATCGGAAAAGCTGTACTATCCAGTTTTATTATAAAATTTTACTACCTTATCAGGAAACAACGTTGTTTTCTGGTCATTCGCTTGCTAAAAGTGGTCACTGTGGAACCATTTTAGAAACCTTATGGACAAAGAAGTCGTTCCTAAATGTTTCTTATGCGTTGTACTTATGTTTATTGCTTATTTTTTTTAAATTTTGTATGCACGTAATGTCCCTGCGATAAATAAATATTTTTCTTTCTTCCTGTAATTTGTACGAAAAGAGTGATACATTTACATTGAGAAAACTGCCTTGAAAAACAAGGGTAGTTTCAAGAAAATCTTTATGGCGCTTAATTTCCAAAGGTTCATTCGTTCATGAGCAATCTGAGAGCTAGAGATATATCAGTTTAACATCCTGATCGGCGTAGATTTCTCACAAACAGCAGTTTATGGTGGACAGGTGGAAAATTTCCTAAAAACTTTAAACGTTTGATTTCTGAAAACAACCAAGAAAAAAACTGAAAACCCAAGTTATCGGAATCAAAATTGTTGCAAATTTGGTCTCACATCATCATTTCAGCCGAAAGACGTCCACTGCTGGACATAGGCCTCCCCCAAGTGTCGCCACATTGACCGGTCCCGTGCGACTCGCATCCAGCGGATCCCTGCAGCCTTCACCAGGTCATCGGTCCACCTAGTGGGAGGCCTTCCAACGCAGCGTCTTCCGGTTCGCGGTCGCCACTCCAGAACTTTTCGGCCCCATCGGCCATCCGTTCTGCGAGCAATGTGCCCTGCCCACTGCCACTTCAGTTTGGCTATTCTTCGGGCTACGTCGGTTACCTTGGTTCTCTTGCGGATGTCCTCATTTCTGATTTTATCACGCAAAGAAACTCCGAGCATAGCCCTCTCCATTGCCCTTTGGGTGACTTTAAGCCTTCTGATAAGGCCCATTGTGAGCGACCATGTTTCGGTCCCGTAAGTAATCACTGGCAACACACACTGGTCATAGACTTTCGTCTTGGGACACTGCGGTAAGTTGGACGAGAAGATACCACGCAACTTCCCGAACGCTGTCCAGCCGAGTCGGATTCGACGATTGACCTCTTTCTCGAAGTTAGACCTACCTAACTGGATCGTTTGTCCAAGGTAGACATAATCGTCCACAACTTCGAGTGTAGAGTCTCCGATCTTGATAGGAGTGGGTGTTACATGGTTATTCAACATGATTTTGGTTTTGTCCATGTTCATTTTAAGACCCACTCTTTCGGAAGCTCTACTAAGGTCATCGAGCATTGTACTGAGGTCCTCCATGGTCTCAGCCATGACCACTATATCGTCGGCAAATCGAAGGTGAGAGATATACTCGCCATTGACGTTGATGCCTAGCCCTCTCCAGCCCAGAACCTTGAAGATATCCTCCAGTGCAGCGGTGAACAGTTTCGGAGATATGACGTCTCCCTGTCTCACACCTCGCTGCAGAAGAATAGGTTCCGAGGTCTGGTCCTGAAGTCGGACTGACATGGTGGCGTTTTTGTACAAACACTTCAGCACCTCGATGTACCGATAGTCGATTTGGCACCGTTGGAGAGACTGCAGTACAGCCCAAGTCTCGATCGAATCGAAGGCTTTCTCGTAGTCCACAAACGCTAAGCAGAGAGGCAGGTTATACTCTTCGGTCTTCTGTATAACCTGCCGCAGCGTATGTATGTGGTCTACGGTGCTAAAGCCTTTTCGGAATCCGGCTTGTTCAGGAGGCTGAAAATCGTCAAACCTGGGCGCGAGACGATTCGTGATGACTCTTGAGAACAACTTGTAGACATGGCTTAGAAGTGAGATGGGCCTATAGATCTTCAGCCGGGCATTGTCGCCCTTTTTGAAGAAGAGTACCACCACACCCCTGCACCATGCCTGCGGCGTTTTCCCCTCGAGTATGACGGAATCAAACAGCTTCTGAAGGGCCTTAAGTACCGGTTTTCCACCCGCCTTCAGAAGTTCGGCCGTAATTCCGTCATCACCCGGTACCTTGTTGTTTTTAAGCTGTTTAAGAGCCATCCTAATCTCGTACAGGCAAAATTATTTTTGGTCTATTATCACTCATTTCAAGAAATGCATCCAATTACGAATCACCCTGTATTTATAGGTCAAAAGAGCCTTGGTCAAAATGGGTGTAATTCCAACAGAATTGACGTTTTCGAAAAATCGCTGCAAAGATAATTGCATTCGGCCATAACCATAACCTCACCATAATTTCTTACTGCTGTTTCGGCCCTAAATTAACATATTTCCTTCGTGCTTCTCCTTAATGGGAGCACACTCATCTTATCAAAATATCAGACATATTTTATCATTTTAAATGTGGCTTTGGTTGGACGACCGTGCTTAGGCACAATCTAATCTTTCCATTTGCATGGGGAGACATGGCGTCCGCAAAATTTCTAGTTCCTACTAGTTTACCAGCATTTATATCCTCGGTCCACGGCACTGAGAAATTAATAAAGATAATCCTGGCTTCCACGCTGATTGATTTTGACGTGCCATGCTTCTTCCTGACCAACCCGACAATCCATCTTCCCAGAGACAGGAGGATAAGCCGCCCTGCAGAGCAGTTCAGGACAATTTACTTAACATGCCTGCAAGTACCGCGAGGCGTGCGCGCCTGCTGACCGTGGGTAAACGGGAGTCGGGTCATTGGCTTCATGCGCTACTGTCGTCGGACATATAGGCAGTTTGTTAGACGACACCACTATCCGCCTCGCCGCTTCTGTACTATTAGCAGCCCTTTGTTGTTCTCCTCATCGCTGTCACAGTGGGGAAGTTGTCAACAGTCTCGGACACCACGACTTGCCCTGCATCCGAAGTGCGAGCCGTCGGCGTTCCGGCTGTATTGAAACCCAATGGATTAGCACGCCACGATGCCAAAGGACCGGACGGCATGTGTTCGTTTCCATAGAAGTTAGGTAGCTTTTTAGTGTTCGACGCAAGTTGTGTCGATACTCTTACGCCATCTCATTTTCCTACCTCAGCATGTCGTGTTAGCACTGCCACGGCGGCTGTGGAGAACCTCAAGCGTCGTGAATATAGTGTAGCAGTGCCTATATTTTCGAGCCGTTTGGGTTTGAAACCCTTGGGCCGTGCGGTCCAAGTGCTCACAGCTTTTTCAAGGAAATATTCAAACGTTTAGTTGACGCTTCCCGTGATCAAAGGGCTGGCTTTTACCTTGGTCAAAGGTCAGCATTACCATACAACATGGCAATGCCGTCAGCCTTTTGGGCACATAACCGCTTGACAGTGTTGAGGAGTTTTTTGATGCTGTTTAAGGTTGTTGTTAGGTTAGGTTATTTTATTGATTTTATTTTTGGTACTATTTACAGAATTTAAAAATATCATATTAGCTGAAAAAAATGTACCTATTGATTTATTGTCAATCACTTGTGCTAGAAAGAAACGAAACAAAACGCAAAACAACAGTCAGTCAAACGTCAAAAGCATACAAATGTAAAACGTCATAACGTCATACAAAAATAGCATCAAAGATGAAAGTTATTTTTAATATTTCTTTAAAAATTGATTTTTAAACTATTGTACCACACTTTGGAATGAACGATTTAAGCGTAAATGCAGAGTATCGCTTTTTGATGAGTATTTAACCATGTGGATGTAGTGTATGCGTTTGAATCAAAAATTTACATAAGTTATGTTTCTACAAAAGCAAACATTACAATTTTCTCGAATAGGAAGCAAGGTAAACCTGAGGTAATTATATGTATTACTTAATCAATTGTATTATTATTTTATTTTTATGCGTAAAGTTCGTTTTTCCAACACTTATCACGATTGTTCAAGGTTCATGACCTTACTGGGTTAATTAATATTCTTTGTCCTGTTATATATTTAAAATACAATTTAAACGGTAATAAACTAGCTAGAGATCCAACAGTGAACATGTGGTGTCTGAAGAGTTGTGTGATAAGATAAGTGTCAGTGTGTGCATACACAAATCGTCGCCTGTTTCCAGAAGTGCGGGCGCGTGCTCCGCTGCTCACCATGGTGCACCTCGACGTGCCAGGTGCTCAACTATACCCCAACACTCTCGCCATAAACGACCTGCCTAATGAAATACTTATTTACATATTTTCTATGGTAGATTTTGAATCCCTATTGGCAGTTGCTAAAGTTTGTATGAGATGGCAACAACTATGCCTGACCCCCTGCGTTTGGGACAACACCCGGCTCATAGTATGTATGAAGAACTATGTGAGGATAAGTGAAAACATTGTGCCTTTTGTCGCCAAGTATGTGAAGAATGTTAAACTACAGTATTTCAAGTTGTACTCGCACGTGAGGGCTTCCTTAATAAGTTATTGTCCTAATCTGACTCATTTAGAAATAAGTATATCTCAAGTTGATAGCTGTATCTTTGCTGATCTAGTAAGCTGGCCAAACCTGAAGTTTTTGAGTTTTCGTAACTCACTCATAGTACAAAATCCGGAGAATGCAAATGGTAATTTTGTTTATCATTTGCCATTTGATAAATTGAAAAACCTTGAGACTCTTATTCTGTCGAATTTTGCCCTAACCCATGATAGTTTGTACAACATGTTGCAGTGCACCAATTTAGTCAGTATTAATATGGAGAAAATGAAGAATATTCCAGCAGATTTTCTTGAATCTCTTCTGAGAACTAAACAGTCTACACTAAGAGCTTTACATATATATGGAGATACTTTAAATGATGATATAATTCAAAACATATCTAACTGTAAGGTACTACAAGTACTACACATCATGACATGCAAAACCCTTTTTGATTCAAGTTTGTTGCACTTATATAGACTAAAGAATTTGCATTCATTAAAATTACGCCATGGTTACTTTTCAACAAGTGCTCTCCTTGCATATTTTTCTAATAATACATTTCAAAACTTGACATACTTAAGTCTCTCTCGCTGTCTCCATGTCACCATACAGGTAGCCAAGGGCATAAAAACAAGTGCACCCAATCTCAAAGAACTTTCATTCTATCTGTGTCCATTTATCATTGCTCCTAACTTCAACAGATCAGAACTAGAGAAAATGTTTAAAATACAATTGTTACTTGATTGAATTAATTGTGATTAAACTGAAGGCAGCTTGGTCCGTCCAACTTATATTTAATATTTATTTCATTGTTAATTCACCAATTATAATGCGAAGACAGCATTTCCTTATTGAGTGATTAGCTACTTCAATTTGAAATAAAGAAGAACTAAGTAATTATGAAATTGGCCATACCATTATTTATTAGTGATGTCAAATCATCAAACCCAGATTGTTTGAAAAAATTAATTGTTGTCAGTAGGTTGTGTTATGGTGTATGTATCAACTCATAAATTGTTTAAAACAACCTTCAGTATTTAAAAATTAAGAAGTATTACATAACTTTTAGATACATCTACATAGTAGATATTTATTGTATTAAGGTTTCAGTACATAGCTGCTGGTTGTTTGTTTAAAAGATTGTTTTGCATGGCATAGTGAATAAGATACCTAAATTCAGCTATGGACTGAAAGCTACTATGAAATGAAAGTAACTATTACACTGTCACTAAATAAAATATGCAGGCTCGTCATTATTTAATTGACGGTGTAATGGTGACCTTAACATGTGTTGACATTTTACATAACAAATGTTAATTTTCCGCCTTTCTGTTTAGGAATCATAGTCAATTACGTTATGAAGTGCCTTATCAGTTTTACTAATGATGTTTTCATATTGAGATTCCTTCGACAGACAGCGAAAATATTTCAAAATAAGAATGAATGCTAATTGAATGTCCCAGCTACTAATAAATGCTATACACAAGTTGTAATTCGTATAAGAAAAAGCTGTTTAACTAAAATTATAAAGAACGCTGATTAATTTTCCTTGAAACTTATCATTAAAATTGTTTTTAACAGAGACATTGCTATTATATTATAATTAAAATAAATTCTATTTACTACGTTTTATACAAACTGTAAATACATTTGTGACGAAATCGAATATATGATTAGTATTAGAATAATTTACCTAATGGTATTTAGTATTTCTTACGTTTATTATAAAATGTGCTAGTGTCGTTTTTTTAAGGCTATAAATTGAATGTCTATTGGTTGAAAATTCTGCGAATTAACTATATATTATATTGTCTACTTATATCAAATGTGATTTTATTAGTTAATTAATTTGTTTGTGCTGTTTTATTGTACGAATAATAAATTATATTTTGAACAGCTTTTATTGTTTTCTTCAACTTAAGAATATACGTCTAACATCAGTGTCAGTCAGTGGTAACAATTTAACATTGACAGCGTCTTTCTCGTAGCAATAAAGGCGGTTCTCATAATGAAAACGTGTGCGATTGACGTGTACATTATAGGAGTTAAGTTAGTAAGATCCAGGTAGAGTTTAAGCTGACCCCATCATAATTGGGAAAAGGCTAGGCACATGATGATGATGTAAATTAGATCACTGCATAATTTTCAAAACATTGGGGAAGAGTTTAGGTATTTGTATGTATTGCACATCTTGATTGATGGCGTATTATTTCTCTATTGTCGAGGCAGGTTAAACTTGGCGGTATTCGAAAACGCTACGGCGCGCGGCGGTCGCTGTACCTTACACCCTCCACTCCACTAGGTACACTGAACAAAATGAAAGTAGTGCAAGTAATATTGGATTGGTATAGATAAACTCAAAGGCTCAAACTTTACAATAAATTGCATATTGATACTATTCGATCAATATTTACCTCCGTAATTGAATTAGGTAAAACATACCTAGTAGGTACCTCATTTTATATTTAAATAACTTGTTTGCGCCATCGATCGACTAAGATGACTAATAAATGCTTTAGGTACGCAATGAATTTAAAACCTCATCGTTAAAAAATGAATAGGTCTTTCAGTTCTTAGGATAGGTTCCTGATAACTTGAAGGTTACAATCAAACTAATTGCTGCGGTTGTTGACGAAAAATCACGCCCCAATCATAATAACAGTAGCTTCTAGTAATTATGTTATTAAGATTATTTTTTACTTAGTCATTGTATTTTATGCTAAAGATAGTTGATAACACACAGGAATAAATAGCGCCGACGATAACGATGTAGGTATCTGATATGTAATCTGGTCAAGCTTTTTATAGATCACGATTGCCTGTTTGATGGGATCGCTCCAGTTTGGTAACGCTACATATACATTGGTTATGTTTGTAGATATTACGTACCTGGTGGCCTACGATGACATCTTAAAGCAGGAGTAATTCCAGTGTGGGAAAGAGATGGCGCTAGACGACCTGTATAGCTTTGTCTCTTTCCCACACTGGAATTACTCCTGCTTTAAGACGTCATAGTAACCCCCCTGAGCATACCTTAAAGTACAGTCAGAGTAAAAAGTTTTATTTTCTGTATTTTTAAACTACCAATTAATGACTAAGTACTGCATAGAATACAATTTAAGTAGCTAACTTATCTAAATGACAATATTTTAAGAATAGGTACAAAATACCAACGAAAAAAGTGCAGATACAAAAAGGTACAAACTATTGTATTACATTTGTAGATTTTGCCGTGTTCAGTTCTAATTTTATATATTTGACTTTATATTTTATTTACTTGATTACATATTTTTGTATACACAACCTAGACACATTTGGAATGAATAAACAAAGTTTACCTATTTTATATTATACTAACGTATGTTGTGGATTTTTCTTTGTTTAGTTTAAATAATGAAATATATTTTTATATAATACAAAATAAATATTACTTATTTATTTCATTTCAAACAAATGTTTATATTTCTTAAAAATTAGTCTTATCATACTGACTGTACTTGGTGCATGCGATACACCGCTATTATTATAAGTATTATTATATGTAGCGTTGCCAAACGGGAGCGTTACCATACGGGTGCGACCCGTTTGATGGGCGGGCTATAAATTACCATTATATTATACCGGTACCACTGAGTTATGATACTAAAACTACACAAATAAATAAAATTGAAGTGTCTGTTTTTAATACAGCTTTTTACTGAATGCATATGAAAGTATGTACGGTACTTATAACAAAAACACATTTTTTTCAATTTTTGTTTGTTTCTCGTTCTGTCTGTTTGTTCCGGCTAATCTCTGAAACGGCTACACCGATTTTGACGGGACTTTTACTGGCAGATAGCTGTTGTTGGATGGTCTAACACAGGCTATTTTTATTTTAGAAAAAATATTATGGCTCCGTGCTAAAAAAAATTAAGCCCTTGAAATTGTAAATAAAATCCGATTCAAACTGCTAATCTCCGAAAAGGCTGGACCGATTTTGACGGGACTTAAAACCCTTGAAATTGGTAACAAAATTCGATTAAAAAACGGAACCAATATTTTTTTTAATAATATCACGCACGAACGAAGAACGCGGGGAACAGCTAGTTTATAATATACAGCAGTTTAATCATACACATGGTTTCTTCTAAGATTTTGCAATAACTGGACAAGTACTGTTTATCAACATGCAACACATTCTCTTTGCCTATCTGCATCTGCACGGTTTAACTTATTTTTTACGGGCTGATTGTATTTTGTGTTGGAATTGCAGGAAACAAAACAATTATTATATGGTAAAAACAAATTTTTATTCATTTTAAATACTAATAAATAGATTAGTTTTAAACGAAGGGTTGTATGTTGATCTCGAGCACGGAGCAGGGGTTGGTGAGGTCGAAGGCGTCGAGCACGGCGGGGCTGATGACGCCCACATTGCCGATGACCTGCCCGCGCAGCACCACAGCCGCGCAGCGACCGGGAAAGTAAGCGGGGTCTGAGGAGAACAGAAGGGATTAGAAAACTGCACCCCAACAGCGTATCACAATTGCAGTAACAATCCGAGGACTTTTGGTGGATATTTCTAATCCACTAGCATCCCGTTCCGACTACGCACGGGTAGCTAGCAGAAATAAAGATGGATTCCTTCTGGTGGATGGATGGCGGCAGTCATGTAATGAAATTTTAGGAGTTATCTATAGAGACACACATCACACAAGTAGCATACTACTGCGATATAAACCTTTACTTCGCGTTATAACACTCGTATCTACAGTCAAGTAAAGAAGTTTAAGCAATTACTTAAACTTAAGCAATTACTTAAGTTTAAGTAATTACTTATGCAAATATTTTTATGCAATAGACAAGAAGTTAAACGAAGTTAGAACCGTCAAAGAAAGCAAGAATTTTAACTTTTGACAGTTCTAACTTCAAACAATTACTAAACTACATAATAAAAATCGTATCTTAGGGCTGGACTCTACCGAAGCGGAGACGAGACGAGAGGAGAGGAAATGTGTTGTAAACCACAAATATAATATCGTTATTTACACTTCTCGTCCCTGCTTAGCTTTAGTGGAAAAGTGGTTGAGCAGAGAGCAGAGGAGACGTCTCGTAATTGTTTAAGCAAGCCGAGACTAGAAGAGATGTTAGCGGCGTGCGGCGAGTGGAGTGTGGTGAGCGGCGTGTCGCTTTGCACAGCTTCGGTGGATAGTGTGGATACACCCGCTTTTACGCATCTCCTCTCCTCTCCGCTACACACATCTCCGCTCGTCTACGCTTTGGTGGACTCCGGCCCTAAATAATGACTTTTACTCAAATAACACTGACTAATTCATAGATACAGATGTAAGAGTGCGCTAAGGGTAAATGTGTAAAGGTTGCGTTTCTACTATAATAGTGTAGATTTAAGTAATTTATACGTTTTAATGCGTGAATTTCAGAAACAATTGTCTCGTTGGTCTTGGGTTCGATTCCCGGGTCAGGCAAAGTATTACAGGGTTTTCCATCAGGATTCATTCAGTAGCAGCCCGGGCTCTAAATTTGTGCCCGGTTGATGGCAATAGTCTCGAAGGCTCGCTCCTATTTCATGGGAATTAATGGGAATCGTTTCCACCACGCTTAAGAAGACGACATATACGACGACCTGCCGCATCGTAAACCGGGCACCCCTTATGATACTGTACTCACTGCCCTGGCACAAGATATGCCGCATCTTCCTTCTTGCCCATCGTGCTAACTTTACCACCTGCATCCACCAGGACTTAAATGAGGCAAATGGCAAAGCTGTTCAGGTTGATATGCCAGTACATAGCAACCTGGACAGCTTTGCAGCGTCAGCGATTTGAGATGAAGAAGATAACGTAATTCTAATACTGTGATATTTCCTAAGATGTTCTTCTAACTAAATTAAATCGTGTAAAGGGTAATTTTGGTCAAAATTAAATGCTTAAGATGACTAACATATTTATTTATATAAAGATTAATACCATGCCGGTAAAAACATTTTCGCAAATAAAGCATTATTTTAGACTACATTTCCTAAAACAAAAATGCAAACATAATACTGCCGCGGTCTTTTTTTAGAACTTTTTTGAGAAACAATGCAGCCATACATTATTTACTTGTAATTTTAACTACTCACGCAGCGCACGCCATGGAAGTCCTCAAGATGCAAGACTTTTTCCGACTTTGTTGACGAATATCATCATAACTCTAGCTGTGCCCCTTCCCCTTCATCCGCGTTAAATTATTATATAAATAGTTCTTCCCTATTTGAATCGTATTTTGTAAAGTTTTATATTTTGCACAGAACCCTTATCCTTTTTCTAAAATAAAAATAGCCAAAGTTACTCTTTTTAAACTCAGTTAACTGCCAGTAAAGTCCCGTCAAAATCGGTCCATTTTTTTATGAGTACCGTATATACTTTCAAATGCATTCAGTAAAAAACTGTTATTTTGAAATTATAAACAGACACTTCAATTTTATTTATTTTTTATAAATATATAGACTATCCCTATAGGATGAATTCCACCAAATGGCTCGAATCGCATCGCATCGGAAAGGATACGAACTGATGCGGCGACAGCCGATCGCGTTCGGCAGGGTGTCGACGCATACGATCTGCTCCGTAGCGTCGCTTGCGAACGTATCCGTTTCTGCGCCTAGTCAAATAGTTTAATTCCTACCGTGTTGACGTGTCCTTAATTTTTCAAAATGGTTGAAGTCGACGTAGTATTGTTGGCTATTGCATTAGGAGAAGAAAAAAATGGAGTCAAAATCTGTTATAACAACATCGAAGGGACTACTCATATTTGGTCGTAAATACCTATAGTCGTAGCAACCGGTGATATTTTTGAGGTTAATAAAATACAAAGTATTTTTTTATTAAGTAGTATTATTGAATGTGTAGGTACATATAAATTTCACATAACACGTAGATATTATAAAAGAACATTATAATTTTTCTGTATTCATAAAATCTGTAATTTTGTAGTTCACGTTGAATTTTAATTAGTGTATCGTCATAACTTCCATGGGTGTGAAACTGTTCATTAAAAATAACAATCATCCATAATACACTAACAGCATTGAGACCATAATTCAAAAGAAAACGGGCGAAAGCGGCGTTTGATATTACTGCTTGCACGTGTATTTTGTTTCTGAGAATTACAAAAAACCCTAAACTAGACACGTGTTTGTTTCTTTTGCGATCATAATAGCCATTGACCAAATTGTTAAAAATATAAATGCCCCCGTAGCATGACCACCGTAGACAAAGATTTCTTTGACGGAAGAATCGACAAAATGACAGATTGTGATGACACAATGACAGATTTCTTTGCACTATCTGTCATTTTGTCGATTCTTCCGTCAAAGAAATCCTTGTCTACGGTGGTCATGCTACGGGGGCTGGTCGTTCTAACAGATACAATTCTCCGAAAAGGTATTTTTATTTGTAAATTCTCCAAAGAGGTATGTCGTAAAAAGCAGTGTTTTTTATAAGGCGATCATATAGCATTCAGCCGGGACCTATGATTTTGGTCAATATAAAGGATTCGATCGGATACGAGGACATTCGCGGACGGAGCTGATCGCGCGTCTCGGCTACGATCGCGGCAGTCCCCCGCGGTCAAGCGGCTGTGCACGGCTTGGTAATATAAATTTTAAATACTGTGTACACGATTAAATATCGTTTAAAGTTTGTGAAAGGGAAATAATAAAGCTTCTGAAAAAAAAACTTCTAACGATCTGTGGTTGACTGCTAAGACTGTTAAGCTTGTTTAAAATGAATTACTGAAAAATTAATACGAAATTAACCAGCAAAAAATAATGTATTTAACAAACAAACATGAGCTTATTCAAATTAGAATTCCACGAAAAATAATAAACTAAATTTCCAAAAAAAAAAATACCATACTTCCGGGAAAAAATCAAATACAAAGTCACAAAAATCTGTTTTTTTTTGTGAGTTTTGTTTATGTATACATAGATTGCTTCAGAGGATGGGATAATTCGTCAGTACGACAAAGTGGTAACAGGTCGTCGCCACCTTCGGACACGTCTGCATGAGGAATTGGGCATGCGCATTGCCATAGAGACAAAAAGAGTTGCGCCTCATCTAGCTACACGAAATCGCAATTTTCCATGCTCCTATCATTTTCTGCGGTCGGCAGCACGCTTTTTATATATTAGGAGCATGTCCTGTGTTCCAGCAGTGGAAACATTAAACTGATTATACTACAAGCGTTATCTCCATACCTTCGCACTGCCGCAAGTAATAGCCGGTGTCCTTGTTCCAAGGTTCCCGGAGCAGCGTCATGACGCGGTCGAGTAGACCGTGCACGAACTGGAAGCCGGCCGCCCGCCCGCAGTGCACCGCGCACAGGCGGCGTTCGTTGCGGGCACCAGTTTCTGAAACGATAGAACTTCAGTTTGATAATATGCTTAAAATACGTAATTAAATAACTAATAAATATCACATCTATATTAACTACTTCTCCCCAGTAGTAGTAGGTATATACGGGGTGGAAGGGATTTCGGCGCACAAACGATTACTACCATGTACGGTACTTACATCATTCCGAACCCACCAATTTTTCATCGCCAATTTAAAAAAAACAGCTGTTTCCTACAAAAATGCAATGTACTGAATACGTGGTAATCGTTTGTGCGTCGATGTCCCTCCATCCCGTATAAGGGGAAATTATTTTTTTCTAATATAAGGTGCCTAAACGCGCTCAATTCGCACTTTGCACATCCCATCATTCCAAGGCACAACATTTTTTTTTGTTTTAATGTATAAGATAATATCAACAGCGAGTGGATAGTAACCATTGTCGGATTTTATTAACATTGTAATTCTAGTAGCAGTGCGGATTTCCTTAATCATACAATCAACATGAAATCGATATAGGTAATCGTGCTATGATTCAGTTCGTGTTCAGTGCAATAGGTACGTAATTGTTGTGTTCGCTGGCGCGATGTAATCCTGATTTAATGACATGATAGGCTATCTGATATCTCGCATGATGTCACGTTCTAGATTTTGATTATATTGAAAATTAGTAGTAAGTTTGTCCGAGGGCGTCGCCAGCTTTTGAGCTGAGATGAAAGTTTTTCCCAGGGTGCAAAATGTGTAAGTTGCTGTACTGCCTTGCAAGGCAGTAAGATTACTCTACGGCTCTAATTTTTAGCCTTAAAAATATATTAGTGAGTGTGGTTCTTCTGTACGCTACAATTTATTACGGATTTACTAATTCTGAGGCATCAGGCGAGAAAAGTTATAACTTTAAAAAAGCCGAGCCTCTCAGCTGCCCCTCCCCTCCCCCTCCTGGCGAAGCCCATGGCTTTGTCTGAACTCGGAAGCTTGGAACCTTCAAAGATTCAATACTAATAAAATATTTGTATCGGATTTTATGAGAAAAGTTTATGAAATTATAAACGATGGGCTGAATGGATTATGTGAAACAAGATGGAATACTGATATTGCAGCCCCTTGCGATGGTCCGACCAGATAGGCTCTTCTCTTGGTACGAAATTTCATGGTGCCCTTCACTTGGCCAAGGATAGACAGAGATGGACGATCACGACCCTCAATAATGAGGATTACGACTTGAGGAGGAGGAGGACTGACATTGCGGCTGATGGATATTTATGTACAGTCAGCTGCACTTCAGTGGTAGCGATTTGAATTGACACCGTATTTATGTTGTACCAGTAAAGACGGTACTAGACGTACTGCGTCGACCTCAAGTAAATTTTGATTAGGTCAGGAGAACGGTGCTTAATAACTCGTATATGGGGCGCAAGATAAAATTGTCAAATATAATATATTCTTCATGCGTCAGCGTATGAAGAACATACTTATTGTCCATTCTATCTTAACCGCGCGGACTATCTGCATTAATGTAAATGTTATAAGCCGATGACACATTGGGGACAAACAAAAATATCGTGATCGCACATTTGCCCCAATTATAGGTTATTACAATATTCGAAGAATGCTGTAAATTGGGTCAACAGGCCTATTGCTGTTGCGCGATGAGTAGTTATGCGTGTGTGTGTAGTCAAAGTACTGACAATCGTTTTATTCCAACGATTACTAATATGTTCGAATTGCACTGGCTGTGCATTTTGACTTGGATTTATAAGAGAAGTACAGGTGGCGACAGTTGTAGGCTTAGTTAGTTTAGTTTTGTATGCCCGTAGTCCAGAATATTGTGCCTGTTGTGACGACAGTAAAATTGTCTTGTTTTACATGGAAGTTAAATATTACTACGCCAAAACGAGGGTGTACGAACATAAATTGATACCTGTGATTGTATGTATGTATGTATGATTATGCCGTATCCAAATGCAGTTTAAAACTATCTTGCATTTTCCGAGTTCATATCCTCAATATTATTTAATTTTTACAAGAGTTAATTATATAATAAATCAAAACTCGAAACTTGCCGCGACCAATATCTAGCAACATCTATATTGGATTGAGAGAATGCTCATTTTGCACACCTTAACAAAAAGATAGATGTCCAACGGTTATTACTTTACTCGCGTATTTATTTTGGGGTTCGGGCGACTAGTTACTACAAGTTGATTGATGAATTAATTAATTTGTTAAAATAGATGTGTACCTGACACATAATATTACGCAAATATTGATTTATGCTGAATACACTGTCCTTACTTACTAAAACAGCCACCTACAATCCATATTTAGGTTAGACTGACAGCTTGTTGCCTTTGTCCCATCCAAGGGCATCGCCAGCTTTTGAGTTGGGACGGGGGGCAGATGGATGAGAAAACAAAAAACTGATTTTTATGGGAAAATATTTACTGTTTACGGATGCAGCTTAAGTTCTTTTATGAATCTAAAAACAATAGCCACCTCAAACATGTTAGCACCTCGGATTGGTTAGATTTTCTATACTTGTCCACGGTTAGATTTTCTATTCAGAAGTTACAAATTTTTTCAAGTTATTTAAAAATAGATGGTACTTAATGTAAGGTAACTCCAGAAAAGTTAGCTTTTTTTTAATCCTTTTATTCAGAAATAGATGTTACTTAACTACAGACCAATCGCCATAACCACCATACTGTGCAAAGTGATGGAAAAGGTACTTAATAATAAGATGCTAGCATACCTCGAAGAGAATGAGCTCCTCAGTGTCAACAAGTATGGCTTCCGCCGTGGTCGTTCAAATGGAGTTCTTCTTATATATTTTACATGGCTGGGGCGAGGCCATTGAGAAACACGGCGAAGCCCTTGCCGCGTCGCTTGATATCTTAAAGGCCTTTGGCAGGGCCTGGCACGCTAGTCTATTGGGTAAGCTTCCCGCATTCGGCACCGCTGCTGACAAATGGATTTCTAACTTCCTGAGCGACCGATCCATCAGAGTGGTCATAGATGGATGCTCTTCGGATCATAAGGCCATTGATGCCGGTGTTCCTCAGGGGTCCGTTCTTTCTGCGACTTTATTTCTGCTGCACATCAACGACCTGCAGCTTGGTGCAATCGGGTTTGCAGATGACAGTACAGTCGCTGAAATATACCTGTCCAGTGCAAGAGCCATCAGAGAGAAAATAGCGGGGGCCATGGTGGAGCGAATGAATTTGACCCTAAATCTCGATTCCCAGTGGGGTGACGACAATCTGGTCAAATTCAATGCTCTGCAAACACAGGCGTGTCTTTTCACTGCTAAAAAGGAGCCAGTTCCAGTTATCCGAGGTGTATCTGTACATGGGCGTACCCAGCATTTTTCAAGGGGTGGGGCAGAAGTAAATGAGCTAAGTAGTAGGAAATTAAAAATGCTTTTTTTTACTGACTGATACGTTTTATTGACTGCACTACCCCTTATTTCAATAATAACCTGCGAGGGTTCTGGCTAAATCTAGCTAAAATTTCGTTTTCAAATGTATGTTGTGCTACCAGAACCCTCTTTCTATGTTCACTCATGGCCGACAAGACGGTTTTCTGTCATTGTTGACCTTAACCAAGTTTTCATTTTAATGTGAAAAATGTTAAAGTACCCAAATGAATATTTAATTTCGTCATTATTTTAATTTTGCCTAAAAATTCTTAGCTTCGGGTCTGAGAGCAGGGTGGGGCAAGTGCCCCACCTTGCCCCACCGTGGGTACGCCCATGTATCTGTATCAGTTACCGACCGCCTACATCTTTTGGGCATGGAGTCGACATCTGATCTCAACTTCGGCTCAACCATCGAGTCAAAAGCTCGGACTGCAGCCAAGTAGCTGGGTATCCTGAATAAGGTGAGGCGATATTTCACATCCGGACAGCTTTTAAGTCTGTATAAAGCACAGGACCGCCCATGTATGGAGTATTGCAGCCACTTATGGGACGGCTCAGCCAAAAATATAAATACCAGCTTGCTGCACTTGACTCGGTGGTACCCAGAGCTAAAAGGCTTATAGGCGACGAGACGTTCGTGGCTACGCTTCACAGCCTAGCTCATCGGCGTAATGTTGCCTGCCTTTCGGTCTTCTACAGACTGTACTTCGGAGAGTGTGCGCAAGAGCTCCACGACCTGATCCCACCATCACCGTTTTACCACGGGACTATTAGACATACTGCAGCGTATCGCATATTCACACTTGGTTGATATCCCGACGAGTCCTACTCAGCGCTTCTCCTCCACGTTTATTATGCGCTCAGCTAAAGTATCGAACTCTCTGTCGGCAGCTGTGTTCCCTGGTACATTTAACCCGTCTGCCTTCAAAGCAACACTGAACAGGCATCTTTTGGGCACGCCCGTTCTATCATAGACCTCACCCATCGCTTTCCATCAGGCGTGATCGAGGTCAAGAACAGGCCCATTTAGCAATAAAAAAAATAAAAAATTGACAAAGGGAGGAACAAAAGATCTAAGGCTCCAAGAGCGAGCGTAGCGAGCTCAAAAATTTTAAAAGACTACCTTAGAGATTTTAGGTAGGCGAGACCTTGAGGGGGGCTATAAAAGTCGCCTTAAAAACTTAAAATGATTAAAGGATTGCCCCTAAGTGTAATTATTTAACAGTGGAATACCTTTTTACACGTGGCAACCCATAGATTGCAGCTGACTGAGAGCTGGCAACCAATATTTTTTTACAAATGATGTTGGATTCACTGATAAAACATATATCTGGGATTTTTAAACAAAAAATAATTAAACATTGTTTTAAGCTTTCACGGTTTACAACTAAACTTATGTGTCAACAACAACAAAACAACACACACAATCACGGAAGATATCCCGTAAGTGACAGTATAAGTTTAAAAATTAAACTGGTAGTTATTTTCCCAGCAGTGGGACGACGCAGGCTAACAGTATATGTTAATTAAAGGTAATTGCGGCATCATTCATAAAAAATACATCTGAATAAAAAAAAAACAGATACCTGCAGATTCAAGAGGCCGGATCTTAGACTATTAGGCTAGCATAGCTTAGAAAAAAACCCACCTGCACTCTTATCCTGCAAAACAACATCACTAATCTCGAAAAGCTTCAGAGGGAGCGGCATCTTCTTGTTAGCCGCTAGAGTCTTCAGCAGTCCTGGTAGCAACAGCGTCCGCACCACTTGGAACTCCAACGTCTTTGGGTTCGAGATGTGGGCTGCCGGCACGTCTTCGATCTTTACGCCGAGTTTAGAAGCCACGTCGTCGCGGGAGCACTGAGAGGAAATTGATTTTATGTAGGTTTTCGGTATTGAACGTAGTCAAAAATGTTGAGTACATAAACATAAATCTATTGATTAGTGTGAACCCCTGTCTCATCCCACGGGCCGACAAAGATTTAGTATTTAATAAGAAAATGGGTAAATTTTTACGATTATTGTTTTTTCTCATAAAATAACACTGCTTGAAAGAAGTTTAATAAAGTCCGCCTTTGAACAGTTTTTATTTGTGCATAAAGTTTTAATAAATAAATAATACTGTGTGACTAGAACGCTGTGTTATTCTGTTAGTCTTCCCTCCTACAATATACTTACAAGTGTGAAGGTGAGCGCTTCAGTGTACCCTGCGTGGGCGCACTCTTGCCTCAGCTGTTCTGTCAGCTTGTTGACGGGGTCTTGTCCTCCTGTTGTTACCACCTTTGAGGGACGACGAGCTATGCTGTTGTATCTGGATAAAATACCAGTTTTCTTTACATTGTTCCTAAAGAAGTAGAAGTTACTGATTTTGCCGCCTTTTTAAAAAAACTTTTTAATAAAAAAATGAAACAGTCTTTTTATTTCTTTATTTATTTGGACCTCTAGCAAAAGATACACAGATACAATATAGGTCACAGTTATGCAGAGGTTCTTTTAAGTGTGTTCCTTCAATTATAGGAGACCACATGCACATACAACTAGGTGTTAACACAGAAATTAGAAAAAAATATATCAAAAACCAAAATATGTAATAAAAAGCATTTGATGACAGGAAAATATCATAAGTAATACAATTGTTTCACATAAAATTTTTCACTAAAACAGAAACAGCGCCATTAATACACAACTAAATTAATAAATTATAGCGTAAAATCATGGAAGCTTGATTGATCTTCTTTGATTTTTTGTTTGGCGCCACCTCATTTGTTACGTACCTACCTAAATTAATTCAGAAGCTTATTCAGACTTTTTTTTTCAGTTTGTTTTTATTCGCTCCAGGTTTCTATTCTGTTGTATTGTAATCAGAAATACACATGAGATGAGGGCCAAACAACAGAATCACCAATGAAAATTCAGGCCAATGGTGGGTTTGCACTCTCACCGAGGCACTCCATGACAGCGGGTGCGAGTGTACAGCCAAGTGAGGAAAACCGACGCTAGACGAACGATCCTAAATACACTCTCGTACTCGCCCGGCCTCGGAGAGTGTACAGCCACCTTCAGAGCTGTAATTTATTTTCTAAGTTTAAATAACTGACTCACTTCGACACAAAAGAACCTTTAAAATCGGATAACTCTGTAAAAAGTTGTGCGTGGTTCTGGTCGTAAATTAAAAAAAGAACATATAGGCGTTGAATTAAGAACCGGCTGCTTTTATTTTCGTCGATTAAAAAGTCTAACAACAAAAGGAACCTGCGCTGCATGAGCGAGCCAAGCGAGCTCAAAAATTTAAGCACCCAACTCTGCATATAATCATTCTCTTGCCCTTATACCAAATTATTTTGGGTCAGCGCAGCATGTCTTCTTCTTCCATACTTCTCTATTACTCGTCATCTCGCCTGCATTCTGCACCCACTTACAAAATTTTATATACGCCTCCGTACATTCTGGCCATTGGCTTTTAAATAATTTATGATTAAAACATATAATCTACCTGGTATCCTGTCATAACACCGAAAATTAATTTACAAATTTTCATATCATCATCATCATCAGCCTATAGCAGTCCACTGCTGGACATAGGCCTCCTCAATCGCACGCCATTTAACTCGACTTTCAGCAATTCTCATCCAGTTGCTACCAGCCACCCTGCGAAGATCGTCACTCCACCGAGCCTGAGGGCGTCCCACCTTACGTTTGCCGATTCGCGGTCTCCATTCAAGAACACGTCTACCCCAACGGTCATCGGTTCTACGGCAAATATGACCGGCCCATTGCCACTTCAGCTTACTTATTCTGTGAGCTATGTCGACAACTCTGGTTCTCTGTCGGATCACATCGTTTCGAATGCGATCCCTCAGAGAGACTCCAAGCATAGCTCGTTCCATAGCTCGCTGAGCGACCTTAAATTTATGGACCAGCCGTACTGTGAGTGTCCACGTTTCGGCTCCGTAAGTCATAACAGGCAGGACGCACTGATTGAAGACCTTAGTCTTTAGGCTCTGTGGAATACGCGACGAGAAGACCCAGCGAAGCTTCCCAAATGCTGCCCAGCCCAGCTGGATTCTTCTGTTAGCCTCCCTCTCAAAGTTGTTCTTACCAAACTGCAGAGTTTGCCCGAGGTAAACATATTCTCGAACAACCTCGAGAGGACCGCCATTGACAATAACAGGTCCTGGGGTGACGTGTTCGTTGAACATAACCTGGGTTTTGTCCAAGTTCACCCTGAGACCAATGTGTATTGAAGAATCAACTAGGCCATCCAGCATCTGCTGCAAGTCGTGCAGCGATTCAGCCAGTATGACGATGTCATCTGCAAATCTCAAGTGTGAGATGTACACGCCGTTGATGTTTATGCCACGTCCTTCCCATTTTAGCGTCTTAAACACATCCTCCAGTGCGTTGGTGAACAATTTCGGGGAAATAACGTCCCCTTGTCTCACCCCCCGACGCAATGGGATATGCTTCGTTTGCTGGTTTTGGCTTTGGACGGTCATTGTGGCGTTCTCATAAAGATTTCTCAACACTTGGATGTATCGCCAGTCGACTTGGCATCGCTGCAAAGACTCCAGAACTGACCAGGTCTCGACAGAGTCAAAAGCCTTCTCATAGTCCACAAATGCAAGACACAGCGGCCGATTATACTCTTCGGACTTCTGTATGATCTGCCGCACTGTGTGGATGTGGTCTATGGTGCTGTATCCTCCTCGAAACCCGGCCTGCTCCGGTGGCTGGAAGTCGTCGAGTCTTCGCGCTAGACGATTCGTGATGACTCTTGAAAACAGCTTATACACGTGGCTAAGGAGCGAAATGGGTCTGTAATTCTTTAATAGGGTCTTGTTTCCCTTTTTAAAGAAAAGAACGACCACGCTCCTTCTCCACGCTTCTGGAGTTCTCCCAGAGAACAGGACCGAGTTGAAGAGCTCCCGAAGCTCTCTTAAAACAGGGCTTCCTCCCGCTTTCAGGAGCTCAGTCGTTATCCCATCCTCGCCAGGGGCTTTTCCATTCTTAAGCTGTCTTAGAGCCGCCTCGATTTCGTCTTGGCTGACTTCTGGCAGGTCTTCTGTGAAATGGCGGGTTAAGGTGGCTCTGGAATCCTCATTTTCGGGATCAGGTCGAGATGCATGCGATGCATACAACTGGCCGTAGAAGTTTTCGACTTCCGAAAGAATCTCCGGCTTCGAAACGACGATATCCCCACTAGATTTGGTCAACTTCGTCAGGTGGCTCCTCCCAAGTGATTGGACGAACACTTTCGACCCCCGATTATGCTCAATCGCTTTTTCTATTGAGCGGGTGCTGGAGCATCGAAGGTCGCGTCGTATCAATTTTCTAATTTTATTATTGAGTGCCTGTAGTTCTGACGAAGTGATGGGTGGGTTTTCACGTCGTTCCGTCATAAGCTCCAGAGTCTCCTCCGAAAGTTTGGACTTCTTGCCCGTATGCCGCATTTTACAAAAACGCGTCCCTTCCTCCCTGAGGATTTCCACCATTTGGTCGAGCGCCTGGTCAACATCATTTGTGGTTTCCACGGCCGCGAATCGGTTCTCCAGATCTGACTGGAACGCTTCAGACCCTATCATGGTTTGGAGCATATTTGGACGGAGCTTAGACTTCATCAAACGGGTTCGCTCCAGCTTGAAATTAATATTCAGAGTGCCACGAACAAGTCTGTGATCGCTACCGGTGTTGAACCTGTTGATCACCGAGACATCTCTGAATATATGCTTTTTATCCGCTATGATGAAGTCTATCTCATTTTTCGTCATAGTGTCGGGGCTTCGCCACGTCCACTTCCTTTGGGACTGTTTCTTAAAGAAAGAATTCATCACAAAAAGCCCCTCCTTCTCAAGGAAGTTGACAAGCATTTGCCCCCTATGATTTCTGCTGCCAAACCCGTAGGATCCTACTACCGATTCACTGCCATTTTGTACTCCCACTTTAGCGTTAAAATCCCCCATGACAACGCTGTAGTGGGCCTTAGTAGTAGAGTGCAAGGCCTTGGAGATGTCCTCAAACATTTCCTCTACCACGTCGTCCGAGTGTGCCGAAGTCGGTGCGTAGACCTGAACAACCTTGAGGCTATACCTCTCGGTTAGCTTCACTATGAGGTACGCTACCCTGTTCGAGACACTAGACACTTCTACCACGTTGTCACAAAGGGATTTATGTACCAGGAACCCGACTCCGCCTTGGGATAGCTGGTCTCCCTCTCGAAAGTACATCAGGTGGCCTGATTCAAGGGTTATTGTGTCCTCCCCCTCTCTTCGGACTTCACTCAACCCAAGAATGTGCCACCGTACCCTTTCGAGTTCTTCCTCTAGCTGCACTAGATGTTCGTCGAGCCGTAACGTGCGTCCATTATACGTCGCCAAGGTCAGTTGGGTTTGGCGGCCGTTCGTAACCCGGGGATTCTTAGCACCCCCTACCTTGCCGTTACCGTGACCGCCGCCAAAATCAGGAATAGCAAGGCCGCCGGGAACTGGGGGCCGTGGTTGATTCTGGCTTGCCATTAAGGGGTTTGCCCATAATCGCCACGCTGGGCATGCGGGTTGGCGATCGCAGATCACAACTCCTCGCACTAGTGACGCTGCTGCCCGTCGCTAGTCTGCGCTATTTAGTTGCGAACTTTCGAATGGTTATACCGCCATTTATCGGTCGTCAGAGCCTCGTTTGTTGTTTAGCAGGATGCACCACGAGCAGGTGAGGTTGACTTGGGGCACTGAGATGGTAGGTGCGCCCCCTTACATCCCCATAAAAACAAAAACAAATTTTCATATCATCATCATCATCATCATTTCAGCCGAAAGAAGTCCACTGCTGGACATAGGCCTCCCCCAAGAAGGGGGGTTTTGCCATAATCGCCACGCTTGGCAGGCGGGTTGGCGATCGCAGTATGGTTGTTGTAGAATCAGAGAACGCTGCATAATTTTCATATGACAACCAACAATTGGCAAAAATGTGATTGTCATTTCATTATTTTACAACAGCAAGTTTAGTAAATAATTCACTAAAAAAAATATTTACCCGACAAAACAACCTTACCTTTTTTGTATCAATTAAAAAACTTCCTCCACCACTTCTGTTTTTATGAACGGACGGTCGGATTGGTCACCCAGGTTCGCTCGTTAGTATGAGTATTAGATATTATTTCGCTTAATACGCGCTGTAATTTTAGTTGTAGTTTCTTTTTAACTAAGTACCTACTTAAGTGGATCTAATTCTATATATTATGTAGTCGATGATATTGGTGCACGGTAAAACTCTAATGAGTTTATGTTGGAACCAACTTAAATTAATAAAATGTATGTGTACTACTGAATAAATAAAAGGAGAATGCCCACGACGCTATTAACAAATATACTAAATTCAACATAGTTGTGTCTTCATCAAATCATCTTTATAATACTCGATGGCAATTCTAAATACTACCTCAAAAGATTTAACACAAACCACAATGGCATTTCCGAGATATTTACTAAAATGAACTGGTGACCACCTGTGACTACCTCACCAAGTCTTACTGATTTAGATTTTGAGCATCTTCGTGCTTTAAAATGTTATTCCGGTGTTTCCAGAAATTGCAAAGCATGAAAGAAATCATTACTAAGATATTCAATCACTCAGTGTTATAACTAGATCCTACTCAAATCAAAGATTGTGGTAGGTATCATGAAATGGTCTTTGTAAGTAGGGACGGAAGGAAAACAGCTACACTTCAATAAATGAAGAATGATTATTTCTTAAACTTTCATTTTATTCTTCAATAAATATGTTCTCCAAAAATAGAGCTGGACACTAACATTGTTATAACGTGCCCACAAATACCACACTATGCACATTACCTGCACACAACAACCTACAGTTCTTTTTCCCACAAGGGACGAACAATAGTATCCTACTATAGCGCCTAATGTATCTCTTTCATTTTCGTTTTTATTTAGTAAATATCAGCATAATATATTCTACTAGACACATGCCTCGATTTGATTCTTCCTCTAAGTAAATAATTATTAATATTAAACCAGCCATGTTCATTTTAAGACCCACTCTTTCGGAAGCTCTACTAAGGTCATCAAGCATTGTAGTGAGGTCCTCCATGGTCTCAGCCATGACCACTACATCGTCGGCAAATCGAAGGTGAGAGATGTACTCGCCATTGACGTTGATGCCTAGCCCTCTCCAGTCCAGAACCTCAAAATCATGTTGAATAACCATGTAACACCCACTCCTATCAAGATCGGAGACTCTACACTCGAAGTTGTAGACGATTATGTCTACCTTGGACAAACGATCCAGTTAGGTAGGTCTAACTTCGAAAAAGAGGTCAATCGTTGAATCCGACTCGGCTACGAGGGGGGGAGGCCTACGTCCAGCAGTGGATGTCTTTCGGCTGAAATGATGATGATGACTAAACCAGCAGAAATCATATTGTCATACTGTATTGTAAAAATATGACAGACGGGCAAAAAATGTGAAATAAGGTTGTACCCGTAGTGATGAAAGATCGATTTTTAATCTATTTCCGCAAACCAGCCAGTGGTATTTCACAAATACTACTTGGCGCCCATGCCGCCATTGACAACCACTGGTATTAGAAATACCAGCAAGTACATGTGATTTAGAACTCAGTTATTACTTTACAATAATAGATTGAACAATCAATACAAAATCGATATTATTTTATTTTATGTAGGTAGGTAGGCACATTACCTGCAATAGAAAAAATGCAAATCCCTAGTATAACAGGCGACAGTAAAAAATGGCGTACTTTATAGTCGAATACTTAAAAGTCTACCCTCAATCATGAGGGTACGTGCGACTTCCTACTTACGGACCGCGTAGCATTAATACGAGTCTCTACCTAATCTATGAGCTCATAATTCTTCACGTTTCTACTTTTTTACACTTAATAGGCTTACATTCTTACTTATTCTGTGAAGGCAGGAATAAATACAACCTGACAAATCTCGTGTCTCTGGAGGGGCAGCTGCCCCCCCACCTGGCGACGCCCGTGTACATGTGTATAAAAGCCAATATTTAAATTCATGATGTAGGTTGGTGAAATGAGCAAAATTATTTGTGTTTAAAAGTAAAATTTTTTTGGATACGGAAAAAGCTATGCAAATGATGATACATGTCACAATTTTTTTATGTGAGTGTATGGAGTGCAAGTTGATGCCCCATAAAATATCCTATCGGGTAAATGGTTTTTTGGGTACAATAATAGAGGTAGAGATTTTCTGCTAACATAGAGACAAAACTTATCAGTTTTGTCTCTTGTGCAACACCGAAACACAGCAGCGCTGCTTGATGGCAGAAATAGAAACAGATACGTGTCAGTTCCCTGGACAGGCTCCATGATACGACTGAGAGAGTACTGTAGAGAGAGCTCTTTGCTCTACAGTCCTTTCACAGTTATCTTACCTCTTTTGCATCACTGCCGAAATCTCAGTGATCTTTATTCCCGTTACAATAAGATTACTGTCAAAGCTAAAATATCTATGAAAGAATGTACCTTACCCGTAAGCGATGGCGATGTCCTCGTACAAGTCGCAGGCGTGAATGACGTCATGCCTGGTGGGCGGTACGCGCACGTGCAGCGTGTCGTGCTGAGTGATCGTCGTTGACAGACACATGCGAGACAGAAGCGCTGCTAGCTTGTCAGCGTTCTCACTGAATAAAAATAATATATAGCTGTATATTATCTATATCTTAGAAAATTACCGTTTCCGGATGTTTATGCCAATGTTGCCAACTGGGAAGGAAACTTCTCCACTTTAACACTGGTGTGAATGTTCAGTGTGAAGGTATGTCGGACGTGAACTATTATAATATTTAGACACTCATTTAAACAAACATTACAACTGCACTATTCAAGTGCAGTTATAATTTTAGGAATGTCCAATCTACTTTTACCATACAACAAGAAGTAAAATTACATCATGGGTTTAGCTGTTAGTTGTTCTTCTTACTTGATACCAATATAACTGTTAGCCTTCAGAACGCTGATGATTTCCTCGCGGCTCCGCATCTTGGGATACACCTCGTAGGTGCCGTCAGGAGCGAACACCTTGCACTGCTCCACCTCGTACTCACGGCTGCAGTACTTTGAGAACATGCTCACTATCGTATCTAGCACCACGATCGCCTGTAAGTTAGAATAAAGACTTTTATTGTTGTGCTTAAAAGATCTTTTCAAAGTTAAAAAAAATATTAATAGCTTAAAACATCACAACTTCAACATCAAGGTGCTCAAGAATGTATGTAACGAATGTTGTGAATGTAACTTAACCTTAGTCAAATCTGTAGCAGTACACTCAATGAAGACATTTTTTGTGTCAAGTGTGATCTTGGAGTGGTCTCCGTTGATGATGGGCGGCATGGACAGTACTATGCCGTTCTTGTCCTTAATGACGGGGTACACAGGACTGTCCCGGATGATCCCTAAATACTGTTTCAGTTGGGCGTGCGTCTGGAAACATATGAGAACATAAAACTAGTTATTTGCCGGAATGTATTATCGTATTAAATTTGTTAATCCTAAATTGTTTAATAATATAGTTGAATAATATTACTTGCCACAAACAGGCAATTTGACTGTTGGAAGAGCCACATAAAGTACTTTTTGTAGTGCCAGTTGCCCTCTGTGTGTCAGCGTCGTCTTTGGATTGACAGTAATTTAGATGAAAACTGACTTTGTTTCATACTTTTTATAGATGATGGTGACTTACCGAGTACAATTCCATAAGTTCAGGTGCAGTCATTTCCTTCTGTTGGTTGAGTGCCTTGAACTTGATCTCGTTCGGTGGTAGAGCGTCATACACAAATGGCCCTTTTATTGTGTCTAAGTCATGGGTGCCGATAGCCACTAATGTTCGCTTTCTGCATATGTTTTGATGAAGTTTGTCCTGTAAGGACAATGATTAATTATATTAAACTAGCTGTTGCCCGCGACTTCGTTGGCGTGGAAATTTTGATATGTAGGTGTGAGAAAGTGAGAGTGCCTTTCTTTCCCCAGAATTAAATCTATCTCCTTGCCAAATTTCATTACAATGCAATCAGTCGTTTAGTCATGAAAGGGTAACAAACAAACAGAGTTATTTCCGCATTTATAATATTAAATATGTATGGAGGATTTGCATCAATGAATTTTGATGGTGTTATAACTGTAAGACGATTTGGATGAATATATCTGTTGTGAACGAGAATTTGTTAGTGTAGAGGGATTCTACTTTTAATGAAAACAAAACTAAAAGTGACCACATTAGAAAAATTACCATATTGGTCTAATGGTCAAATGTACGCACGGCGGCCAACCAAGCTATGCAAAACCAAATTAAGCTGACCTCTCATCATACTCATACAAAGCGAAGTCAGGTTATACTGGTTATGTATAGCTTGATGTGCCGCCGTGTGTACTACTTCAACTCCGAGTATGACTGTATGGTCTTGGGTTCGACAATTCCTAGGTTGGGCAGTGATATTGAGTATTTCATCAGGAATTTTCCAGTAGCAGTGTGGAGTCTGAATATGTACCTGATTGATGATAATAGGCTCCCTCCTATTACATGGGATTTCAACCTAACAGGCACTGTAGGTGTACCAGAATATAAGTACACCTCTGCATAACCCTTTGGGGATTTCAGGCTTGGAGTTGATGTAATGTAAAAACATTCCTTACTTGCAGATCTATGAAGCTGTCATAAGATTGCTTAGTAAATGTGATGCCTTTGAGCACAGCAGCCACTGCATATGGTCTGATCTGTCCGGTAGCAGGTGTCAAATGCACAGAGTGACCGTCTTCAGTCTTGTTGAGGATGTAATGAGGTGGAGCTTTTCTGAAATTAGTTTATTAAAATTTTGAGCAAATAGCATTCACCTATACAGTAAGACATTGGAACTGATAGCTTATGGAGATTTTACCAATAGGCTTCAATCATCATCTGCCTAGACTTTTCCCAATTGTATTGGGGTTGGCTTCCAGTCTAACTGGATGAAGCTAAATACCAGTTATGCAACTGCCTATCTGACCTCCACAATACAGTTAGTACTGGATAATACAATAGCCTTTGGTATGACTTCTTGTCAGAATTTCGGGCCACTGACTACCTGTTATGACAACAGATGGATTAACATGCTTTCAAAAGCACAGAGGTCACAAATTGTATGTAATGGACGGTCACCCATCCCCAGACCTGGGTTGATCTTGGCAAGCACTGCTTAACCCTGAAGATGGACCCAAGCCGCTGTTTCTATTCTATTTAGCCAATAGGCTTTAATATGAACAGATATATAATATTGGGCAGTCTCAAAAACTTGTTATAAGACATCCAGACTGTGCAAATATAAAAACTGTCTGTCAGTTTACTTTACCCAACTATATTTTAGTCTCCATACTAACTTTCCTTGGAAAACTAAGATGCCATCAACCAATCCTTCTAAGCAGAGCAAGTCATATCTGTTGGCGGGGATGTCTATCCTGTAGAGGATCTCCTCAGATACTCCAGTTCCAGCGTGGTCACCTTGCTCTTTCATCAACATCTGCTTCTCTGTAGTCTGTAATCATATACATGTTTAAAAGTCTCCTATTGAATGTTATCTTACTGTGTTAGACTTTGTTACTTATACTAAAGTTAACAACCGACCCAGACCTCTTTATTAATGTATTATACACAATAAAGCTTCCAGAGTAAATTCTCTAAATGATATGATAGCGAAAACTGTATTAAAATCTGTGCACAAGTTAGAAAAACATACAGGCAGACATTAGAAGCGACTTTGTATTATACCTAAGAGACTGTAAACATTAACTCAATTTATGAAAAGATTTTTAACATCTTTTAATTGGCATTAAGAACTTTACTAATGATGATGGCCGAGCTATTAACAAGAGTTGAAAGACATGCATGAAGCTACGTCTCACATCTTGAACTGCTGTAGGCATATAGGTTATCCTTGAATACACAAAACTGGTACTTTACATACCACTTCGTCGAGCTCCAAGCCGAACTCAAAGCAAAGGCCTTGGAATTCATCGTCAGCTGAAACACGATTTTTACAGTTTTTTATTCATAGTTCCTATACCAAATTAAAGTTTATATTATGTTTAGGGTAAATATGAAATACTGACTGTAAGTTCTGCCAAGTGCGGCAAAAAGAGCGTCGCGTTGTACTGATATTGTCGGCATTATAAATTAATTAATATATGACTAAATTTCTTTATTTATTTAAAATCTTTACATAGGTACACGTTTCCTTTTGGTTTTGATACTCAATCAAAGAATATCAGCTGAAGTAAAGAAAGCAACGTTTTAAATAAATATAAAATATTGCATTTCACTCATTTTTTGTCTCTTTCCATCTTAAAGGGAGGCCATAGCGTCGACCATCGAAAATCATAATTCGTTATGCTAAAAATACAATTTTGTTTTGATTGTATTTTATTCAAACTATTTCAATTTTATTTGAAAGCTTGACAAGTCGTCACAAAATCGTCATCACTAAATTTCAGCTCGAAGATGGTAGTTTATTCAGATATAGAAATGGCAACACAGGACTTGTTTTTGATTTGATTGATGCCATTGAATTACGTCATAGATGTACTTACAAAATAATATCGTGACCTAGCAAAATACGCAGAATCAGTTTTTTTTAGGTAGAAAACAGTAATCTGAGTAACTCAATCGAGTATAATACATTACCGTTTTCCTTGAAAGGCAATTATTTACTACTTGTGATATAGTTCAATTTTTTTCATTATATCAAATTTTATCATGTAATGAATAATAGTTATTAGTTTCAAAACCAACGACCAGTGGTCAACATTAGCCCTGGATCGAAACAACTGGAAGTCATGGGGAGAGGCCTTAACACAGCAGTGGGATGACGCAGGCTAATAGTATCACTCAGTATCAGTTTCAAATATTGTTCATTTATTTTATTAATATAATACGCCTCATTCCATAAATTAGAATAAGGGCAGGAGAATGATGATGATGATATTTTATTAATAATGTTGGTAATTTTTTTTCCTTGTAGGTACTGTACTAGGCAAAAACATGGACTGGAAAGAAAAACGTCTTGCGCCGAGCTTAAGTAATACGGGACAAGGGCGGAAAGACGATGACTAGATAAATTATAAAACCAGCCAAGTGCGAGACGGCCTCGTGCATGAAGGGTTCCGTACCATCGTAGTAGGGCAGCCACTTTAATTTATTTTTATTATTTGTTGTTATAGCGGCAACAGAAATATACATTCTGTGAAAATTTCAATTGTCTACCTATAACGGATCATGAGATACAGACCCATGACAGACAGACGGACGGACAGCGGAGGCTTAGTAATAGGGCCCCGTTGGTTACCATTGGGGTACGGAAACCTAAAAAGGGAACCTCTGTCCTGTGTCTGATTAACATAAATAATAAATAGTACTAACTGCATAAACACAACTTTGTTGCCAGGATTATCCCCCAGCAACTTGCTAAGAAGTGTCGAACTTTAAGTTTAAATGTCGAATTTTGGGATATTTCATAGCAAATATATTAAATTGAAATTTAAAAAAATCTGTGCCACCAAGAATAATAGTTCTTTTTTTCTTTTTTGTTGTTTTATTGAGGCTAAAGAGATAAAAAATAACTCCTCCTTTTTTCCCGTTTAATTTGGCAAACAATGCACTAAACACCCCTACATACTATTTTTAAATATTGAATGCATGAAAAATTAATCAAGAACTTAATGTTTTGCCCATAGCCTTTTGTCATGAATAAATCATGATGATGATAATCATATGATTTTTGTAAGAGTATTCGTCCCTTGATTTTTCATGGCAGTCCTTAATTAAATTATATCAATTTGTTTTTAATTAAGTTACTCCAAACTGTAATTAACCCAGAGTGATTTTGTATTGGCCAATGAGGATTAAATCCGAAACTGACAAAAAAACAGAAATTACCTTTGATTTGACACATTGTATATTATGTTTGCAGCGATCCCAGATATATTGATACTTGAAGTTGCGGTAATATTTTTGCAATATTACCGAAACTTCAAGTTTCAAGTTTCGGTAATATTGCAAAAATAAATAAATTCATATAATTCTAGTTTTATACACCTTTTTAGAATAGGATAGATAGAGTAATTTATTTCTCAGAATATTGTACAAAGTTGTTATGTGAATTATATGATTATACTTATGATAACAAACAACTTTCCCACAGAAATTTTATACCTACTCGTTCACTTTTATCCCAATAACACAACAGACGTATAAAATTCGCGAACTCGCGCCTTTGACCTATCCTGTTAGCTGCGTGATATCTTCCCCCTTATAGTCAATTCACACCGAAATGGCAGCGGTTGACAGTGCAGAGGCCGAGGCAGTTTCACTATCAACCCATTTTATGCTTAATCTTCATTAGGAATTGCATAGTATCGTTTGAAAAACTTGGGACGGCCGCGGGGCGTCTTCTGGCGCCGCGAGACATCACGCGGACCGTCACAGCGGCGTACTACAGCAAAGTGCTAGCGGCTGCTGGCCGCTGTCTAATAATTTAATGTCACTAGAATGCTGTTAGTGTTGGCGCAGACTCTGCAGCACAACGCGGTCCACCGCTAGAGCAAGATGACATGGAACCTGCTCGTCTGCAAATAGTCCTGATGTGCTGCATGCCAGTGGCAGCCGTAACAGCACCGTAAAGGCGTTATTGTATTGGACGCGTAAAGCATTGAACGATCACGATCAGTGCATATGTCTTGTGGTATTAAGTCCGCCTATGTTGTATTTAAACTTTATGTACAAAGGTACATAAAGTTTAAATAAATAAATAAAGTTACTTCAGAGATTGCAGCCTGCAGGTGTACACTTGTACAGCGATGTACAAGTGATCGCTGTAGAAATGTACACGTGCAGGCTCGAAAAAGTGAGACTTTGTTTTATGGAAAAAAAGATGCGCAGTTCATATACACTTAAATTCACATCTAAGCAGAAACTATAAAGCGCAATCTGCTACTAGTCCATGGCTACTATTCATTATGCTCTATAATTATGGTTCCCGAAACTCAACCGTCTTTTAAGTTAATTGTTGTGAAGTGTCTATGGCAGACATGTCTATGCTTTAAAACGTTTCGTTGCTAGGATACTGATTTAATAATAACGATTTGATTTTGTTTCTTAATATAAAAATACTGTGTTCTTTTATCAATGTATTTCCTTTAATAAATATTAATTTAACATGGTAGCAGAGCGTGTACGTATTAATAAATTTTGAGTACCTTTCCGAAATGTCGAGCACGAAAATTGACCCTCTAAATAGAGAGAACTACGACACTTGGGTGATACAGGCTGAAGCTGTACTCGTACGACACAATTTATGGAAATACATCGAGACTGATACTGCAGTGGATGATAAAGAAGGCGATATAGACAGGCGAGATCTGAACTCATAAGCTGAGCTTAAACAAATTAAAAAGTGCACTACTTCTAAAGAATTATGGGAAATATTGAAATACACGTACGCCAGTAAGGGACCTGCGCGAAAGGCATCCTTATTAAAGCAACTGATCCTAACAAAATTAGAAGGACACGATGTAAAAACTCATCTAAACAAGTTTATGGATATAGTTGACAAATTGGCAGACATGGACGTAGCTATTAATGAGGACTTGTTAACAATCATGATGTTGTACAGTCTCCCAAATGAATTCGATAACTTCAGAGTCGCTATAGAATCGCGAGACACTCTTCCGAAGCCAGAAGTGCTTGAAACTAAAATAATAGAAGAATGTGAAGCACGTCATAGCCAAAACATGACTAATAACGACGAACCTGAATCCTCTTTACAGGAAGAAGTCCTATACACATCCTGTAAAATTTGCAAACGTAGTGGTAATATCTTCAAACGTAAGGCTCACAAAATTTGTACCATTTGCTGGAAGAAAAACAGTGAGAAGCCTAATAGATATAATAACGGTTCTCATAAGAACAATTTTGCTATGCAGTGCCTCCTTACACATAAAGAAAAATCTGAAAACATCATTTGGGTTTTCGATAGTGGTTGTACGTCTCACATGACTTATAAAAGAGACTTATTTAAGACTATAGAGAGAACATCCGGAAAATTTAACTAATGAACAAACTGCAGAGATAATCGGAAAAGATACAGTCTCCTTTGTAACAAAGAATGGTAATGGCATAGCCCTTACACACTTAAGACACTTACGTACCTAGTCTGTGCACCAACTTGCTATCTGTTAGTGAGATGACAGATGCTGGCTGTTCTGTCCTCTTCACAAACACTAAGGCGACGGTGAACAATCCAAAAGATGGATTAACTCTCACCACTTTTAAACAAGGAGATGGTCTTTATTACATCAAACCAAATAAACATGAGCGTAACAATCTGGCCAATCATAATGATGAAACTGTTTCGACAATTGCTAAAAGGGAAGCGAATTCATCAACTATGTACGACTGGTACAGAAAACTGGGTCACATGAACGCCAAAGATCTGAAACATGCACTCAAAAACGAGAATTTGATCGGCTTGAACTTTGATGCTTCTGAAACCTTGGCAGAGTGTGAAATCTGTATCCAAGCAGACTTCATCGAGTACCTATCCCTCGTGAGAAAACAACTCAACGAACAACAGAACGCTTAGAAATCGTTCATATCGTTGTATGTGGACCTATCAGAACGCCCACAGTAAGGGAAACAAGTACTTCGTTACTTTTATGGACGACTATAGCCAATACAGTCGAGTTTACATGATTAAAAGCTAGTATGAAGTCTTACAAAAGTTTAAAGAGTTCAAGGAGTTAGCGGAAACGCACACTGGGAACAAATCAACATTAAAATCAGATAATGGTACTGAGTATGTGAACAAAGAATTCAAAGCTTATCTAAAACGTTGCGGGTTACAGGGACGTCTCACCGCACCCTATACCCCAAACCAAAACGAAGTTGCTGAAAGAAAGAATCGTACCCTTGTGGAGAAAGCGAGAGCAATAATGATTGACGCACCAGGCACCATTAAAATTCTGGGGCGAAGCAGTGTTCACTTCAAACTACCTATCAAACAGGAGTATTAAACAGCGCCATGTAGAACCAAACTCGATTCGAACGATGGGTTGGGAGAAAGCCATGTGTTAATCATTTATACATGTTCAGTTGCAAGACTTACGTTCTGATAAAAGGCACTAACGGTCACAAATTTGCACCAAAGGCAATTCCTGGCATGTTTCCGGGATACTCTGAAACATCTAAAGCTTTCAGGATTTTCATAGCTTCGAAGAAGAGCATCTTAATTTCAAAAGATATTATTGTATTGAAGACTATGTTCTACAATGAATCGAATAAAAATGCAATCTACAGACTGCATACCGATTTAGAGTTTTCACAAGAACAACCAAATAAAACGTCATCGCAGAAAACAACACGCAAGCGAGTGGATATTAAGTTTGACAATCATGAAGGAGATGATCAGCAACATGATAGTGATTTTAAGGCAGATGGTCAAGATGAAACGCTGCAACAAAGTTTGATCGATAGCACTGACGACGTTCGACACATGGAATCAAGAAATAATGAAAGTGAATACGAATCTCTTTCCGGATCTTTTACCGATGTCAATGATGATGAACCTGATGCTGATGCAGAAGAAAATGCGACAGTTCAAACGAGGTCTTTGAGAGACAGGTCAAAGATCACAGCTCAGAAACGCTACGATGATTTTGTTTTGGCGTCAGTTGAAGAAATCGAAAATCTTCACAAGCCTAAAGAGCCTGAGACCTTCAAAGAAGCGATGGAATCTTCTTACAAAGCAAAATGGCAAGATGCCATGCACAGTGAAATAACTTCACTGCATGACAACCAAACCTGGGATCTGGTTATTTACCCAAAGGACGAAAAGCTCGTCCTTGCAAATGGGTGTATAAAGTAAAAATGAATCCTGATGGTACAGTCGATAGGTATAAATCAGGAATGGTTAACAAAGGTTACTCCCTGAAACCTGGAATTGATTATGATAAAACATTCAGTCCAGTGGTTCGTCTGAGCACCGTTCGAGCATTGCTTGCTATAGCTGCTCGACAAAATCTAAAACTACATCAGTTCGATGTTTCAACCGCCTTTCTAAACGGCACAGTAAAGGAAGACATTTACATGAAACAGCCTCATGACTTGATAGCCAACAGGCTGTTTCATGTAAATGGATGGCACCAAACGAGTCTGCAATCTGAAACGCAGCCTCTATGGTCTAAAACAAGCACTGCGCTGCTGGAACACTTGCATTGCCGAATTTAAAAAAAAATCTGATTTCCATCAGATGGAAGAGGATCCATGCATATATGTTCGAATCAGAGGACAATCTAAAGTCATTGTTGGTCTTTATGTTGAAGATGGACTTGTAGCATATAATACTACCAGAACAGGAGACGAATTTATCAAGGAATTGAAAATAAGGTTTAAGATAACTACGAAAATTGCGTCATACTTCCTTGGAATGTTGCCTTTGTCAAAAAATCTACACAAAGAAAAATATAGAATGTCCAATTGCAAACCAGCACCAACGCCTATCATCAAAGAAAATGAGATGGTGGAGGAAGAGGATGTCAACGCGAATTTCCCATATAGACAAGCTGTGGGTGCTTTGGCATATTTGTCAGTAGGCACAATAGGCCTGATATTTCATATGCTCTGGGTGTTGCATCCCGAAACCTCGGAGCACCTACTAAGAAGGATATCATGTTGGTAAAACGCATCTTCCGCTACTTAAACGGGACCCAACAGAATGGGCTAACCTATACGGAAAAGTCGCCATGCTTAGTCTGCTACAGCGACGCAGATCATGCAGGAGTCCAAACTATTGGAAGGTCGACATCTGGAATGGTGTGCTTATTCTCTGGAGCTGCTGTTAGCTGGAGAAGCCAGGAGCAAACGACAGTCTCCATCTCTACGACTGAAGCGGAGATTATAGCAGCAAGCGAATCTGCACAAGAGATTTTATGGTTCAATCGCCTTATTAACAACTTGATTAAAATTGAGTAACCAGTACTGAATCTGGACAATGAATCAGCTGAAAACTTGCGCACAACCCAAAGTATGAATATCATAAGCGCACTAAACATATCAAACTGAAACATTTTTTGTAAGAGAATGTGTTAGCAACGGAGACTTCGACGTAACGCATGTTCCTTCGGAGCAGCAGTTGGCTGATATGTTAAGTTTAAGTTCAGCGTTAGGATTAAAGAATATATTATCATAATTTTCTTCAAAAACTTCCCGAGGATATGAAGTGTCTATGGCAGACCAATATGTCTATGCTTTAAAATATATTGTTGCTAGGATACTGATTTAATAAGAACGATTTGATTTTTCTTAATATAAAAATACTGTGTTCTTTTATCAATGTATTTCCTTTAATAAATATTAATTTAACAATTGTACCACTAAAAGCTTGAAAGATGGAACTGGTATTTAGCTTAACTAACACAATTCCTGTTTGACCCATCACTGATGACTTCAACACGAGTTCTATCACCCGTTGCTGAGCATAGTCTTCTTTTTGATTGTGTCAATGCCCACACCCCTGACCAAGAATATTATAACAGGCAATGGGAGAAATCTGAAATGAATTCATAAATAAGGGATTTTTATAAAAATAAAATTAGGGATAAATATTATTAAGGTAACATATTCTACCCAAACACTATATATTTTACGATATTGGTAACATTCCAGGTCACGTGATACCAGTCTGGTTTTGCAAACGGTGAGTGGAGTGCCTTGTCATCAGTCCTTTGAGTTTTTGGATGATTTTCTTTGGAATTTTTATTCAAAGTGAGTAATTTTATGAGCAAAATCACTTGTACAGCATGTATTTGTTTTATTGTGGTGTTTTTTTGTGATTGTGACCCGTGCATTCGTATGACGAAATTGTACCTTGTTCCGTGACTAGTGATATGACGCCATTTTCTTCGTGAATGCCAATTACTAAATTCTTCAATATTTTCTTTGTTTCTGCTCCGTGAAGAGACTGTAGCTGTAAACGATATTGATCTAGAACTTTAGCTCCATGTTTTGCCCAAGACTTTTAAGTGCACGGGATTCTCTGAAACCAAGAGTGCACTTGTTCACTAGGTACGCATTTTTTTGCATGATACCACCTTGGGAGGCAAACTAGTGTAGTTTCTTCCGTGCTATAAGCTGAATTGCAGTACAAACTGTATCTGATTGCCAAATTATGGTTGTCTATCAATTTCACAATACTTCGCTTTAGTAACTGCGTAGCTACCTACTTATTTTTTTATATATTTTATTGTAGCTGCCCACGAGTTATACTTCCTGTAACTAGGTGGCATGTACCCGTTCTCTCTTTGTAAAATACAACTTTTACTAGCTTGAAAAACATAAAAATCAGTATCATAAGTATTTGAAAGTTATTAATGTACTAAAATAAAACAATGCACAAGGTGGTGATGACACAACAGTCTAATGTACTGGATAAAGTAGCTTTTGTTCATGCAGCCTGTTGCAGCTGTAATGACTGCCGTGGCATTGTCATTATGAAAAACAAACAATTTACAGTTATTTCTAAATTGTTCAGAATCCCTTAGACACCAGAATTAGTTTTTGGATTTCATCTTTAGTTTTTAATATTTGTGGAACAATTCTTCTTAACCGTTTTCTTTGTTAATCTATTAGCTTCTAAATTTTCATCATATTTTATCCCAGTTTCAGCTGTTAATTAAATAATTTATGTTAATAGTACAGCTGCCTGCTATATACTGTGCACATAGAGTAATCACATTTTTTTATAATGCTTATTCAGAGCATGTGTAAGCGAATCACTGAAATATTTCATAGTAAAAAATATCTGTGCTCTGTTTGATTTAATCATGAAAAGTGTATTTTTACACAGACAGAACAACATATTTTGAGCCAGCACATTACATGATGTGGTTTATGGTATTAACTATAACTTTGTCAGGAGGGCCCATATTATGTCATAAAATCCATCTCTATTCCAGTATAAGATTGTGATGGAGCTATACAGTGCTATTACCATGGGGTGGAAGGGACACCAATGCGAAAACAGTCACCACATATTCAGTACATCGTTCTGAGCCCCCCCTACATAGAAATTTTACATCAGTTATTAAAAAAAAATTGCTGTTTCCTACAAAAGTGCAATACCTACACAGTCAAAATGTATGGAATGGCTAATTTTATTCAGTTCTTTTTTGGTTCAGAATGATGTACTTAAACCTGGTAACCGTTTTCACATTGGTGTCCCGTCCAACCCCATATTACCCTTCATAATATGGCTCCTGTTCATAATAAAGTTGGAAATGTTTGCAGGTGGTCTTAATATCAAAGTATTATTAATAATTTTATACATGCTTAGTTCTTTTTTTTTATGCTATCCTACTAGTTTATCATGTATTGTTCATATTATCTTGTGTTTACTTCCATTTAGGTTTTTTGTGTGTGTAAAAGGGTGAGTTTTCAAGCAGATAATAACCTCAAAAGCCACATTTGGAACAAACATGATAAAACTTGTTGTTCTTGTATATGTTTATTTTTGTGTTTTTACTCGCAGCAAACAGAGTTAAAGAGGAATGGAGCCATAACATTTTATTTTGGTGTTGAAGTGTCACATCAATGTAATCATTTTTTCAGTCACAATTATTATAAGAATAGTTAAAATTTTTGAGAGTTGCTTGTTGTTCGATTTTTATATTAAATATTACACACATGTTAAATATTATAGAGTACACACACCACAAGTTATGAAAGTTTGGTGTGGTGTCGTAAGTAGTAATATTTTTCATGTCTTTTTTGATGTAATATGAAATTAAAAAGCCAACAGTCATGTTTTATAGAAAACTAAGTATTTATTATGAGATCATGTTTCTTTTATTAAAACTTGCATATAAGTTGTTAAAATATGGCAAATAAATGTATTGTACACTGATAATAAGATAAAGACATCTTACTTTACATTTTTGTAGTGTGACAGTCTGGTTTTGTGTTAATGCTGTGTCATATTGAAAGTCACCTATCAAATGTACGTGAATTCAAGCCATAGGTATTATATACGAAAATGAGAGATAAGTGTAGTGTTATCAGTGTGTTAATAAATGGCATGATAACTTGCAGATAACATGTGGCAGTTTTCTATAAAGCTTATAGCTGTTTTTATTGGTATTCCTTAACTGTTTTGCTGATCAAAACAGTAACTGATACAGCCATTTACAATTTGGTTTCATAACATCAATTTCAGTTAAATAAAGAAAATGAGTATGAAAATAGTACCAAAGGTATATGAAATATTGGTTTGATTTGCTACTTTTCATATTTGTAAAGTACAATAATTATCACTATGAGTAAGTGATCATTGAAATGAGTAGCCTAATTGAGTAATTTGTTCATTTGGATGACTCATACTTTGTAGATTAGAGCCCACTATAGCTTTGTAGTTTGTTTCCTGTTTCTTTTAATTGTATACTTTGCTACTTATTGCTTAGATTCTATGAATGTAGAGAGTTAATAGTTAGTTTATTTAGTTTTCACATTTACCCACAGAGTAGTAAGCAAATGGAGTGATAATGTGCGGGAAAAGGGCGCTAAAGACAACACAAACACCACAACAGTCGCCAATCGAAAATATGCTGAATGAGTCTTCGCCGGCGATCGTTCAATGAAAGACGTATCTCCTCCCCGCAGACCTCACAATTTCGGTGAGTGCGATTTGTTAGGAAATATGTGTATAAGCACTCCATTTTGTTACTGCTCTGTGCTTGACAGTACCTATGTTCTTAATTGACATTATATTAACTGATGATAGTGAATCTATATAATCTGTTATACAGTTAAGTCTATTCAATTAAGAATGAAGATCCATTTGAAATTGCACAAGGCACATTATTTTTAATTGTTAACATTCTTCTCTGTACCAATATCAAAAGGTAATAAGAGTCTTTGAGCTAAGCTGCGGACAGACAGACGGACATAGCGAAACTATAAGGGTTCCTTTCCTTGTTGACTACAGAATCCTAAAAAAACGAGAATTAACTTTTTTTTTTAGTTTACTACATTACTGAGTATTGTTTCTTGATAATGAATAAGGACAGGTATTAGAAAACTGCCTAATTATGTAACAGTGTTGGCAATCAAAATTGAATAGATGTTGTATATGGCTCAAATGACTAATATATGAAGTTTATTCCCATTGAAGTTACATAATTGGGTACATTTCTCTTTCCAGGATTTCGATTTTTTAAATTTATTTCTTTGTTAGCTTATTTCAAATATTTATTGGAATAAAATAGATATTTGAGCAAAGGTAAATTCCCAGACTGGGTTAGTATCAGTTTATTAGATAGGGGAAATTGTCGTCGTTAAGTCGTTGTGGTAGGTATTTTCCGACTACTTGTGTCACTTGTCATTATGGTAATGGTCGTATTCACTTATAAGGTTGCATTATCTAATGGCGTTTTAATTAAAATTAATAAACGTTTTTCATAAAACCATTAACAACAAAATGGAAACTGGCCTCGATCGCTTCATTATATCGAATTAGCGTGCGGTGTCAGTATGACTATGGGTGGCTCATTTTTTGTCGTCAATGAATAGTAAAATATTTATTTGAATTTTTATACTAGTTTTCGATAGAGGTTGTCTTTGTGCCTTGAAAATATTCAGTAGGATTGAAACAGTTCGTTTAGGATACCGGTATCCGCGCTAGTTGGGTAGCGGAGGCCAGATGACACTCGCTCCATTGAATAAGTAATTGATATTTAGATTAGCTGTATGTTGTTAGACCGGAAGTGGACCCCTATGCGAGAAAAACTAGTATGATGATGATGAGCGAGTTGGAGGAGAAATAATATTACGTAGCTCGATCAATCGTGAGTATACGCGTTATCCAAAAAAATGATGTATCTGGCAATCTAATAAGGCATCACCGCATTGTGTTTCAAAGAGAATTGATAGCATTTTTCACAGCTCGAAGATAGACAGTTCCAATATTAGAAAATTCAGAGAAGTGCTCAATTTTTTTTTTTTAAATTAACAATGAACAAAACGTTTAGTTGATGCAAAACATTAAAGATGCATTAGTTTTAATAGATAGATTGTATTACTTGTCTCAGGTGGCGTGACCATTCATTGTGATGCCGGTGGATGCTGACCTCAACCGCACAGACGTGGTGTCGCCTGGTTGTGAGCTGAAGGGCCTGCGCACTTGGAAAGACATTTGTTTGGTACGAAATTCACTTCAACATCAGGTATGCACTCCCCTTAACCACAGCTTCGTATAGTTTTTACGATCGTGAAGAGAAAGTACCACTCCCCGGCAGCTCACTGTACTTGTGAATCTGAATCACTTCAATATATTGTGGCCTCAACATCTCAAGGCTCCTCTTTGTTTCTGAACATTTTTCCTTTGTTTTTCTTTATTAGCAAATGAGTTGCAAAATTCACGATGCTACCAACACCAAGTGCTGAAAACAAACTTGGTATTCGACTAATCATGCTTTGTTCTTATGTTTGGCACTATAATCGTGCATCCATAGTTATCAGAATATTATATACGTCTTGAAGGAAATTATGTCAGCAAAGTGTTATCTTTGAACATAACTGTTCCTAATAATAGAAGTTTGTAAATTGGCTTGTTGCTTTAGTCGAATGTAGGTACCTACTAGGTATATTTCTTTACCCTCCTTTTGTGGGTGCCAAATAATCGACTGCTGAAACGTGTTACGAAACACGTGATGTGGTGCTGCGTCGTCCCCAGTAAGAAATCGTTTTCGAGTTCCACGTGCTCTTATTTCATTGACCTTACTTCAATGTTCTTTCTCGGTCTTTGTCTCTTTGTTATAAAGTCGACTCAATTATCACGTCGAAGTCTTAACCTGATAATTAGTCACGCTTTGTTTACATTAAATATGAAGATAGTGTTTATCGGGGGGCGTTTTGTTTTGCCGAGGGATGGACGTGGTGCGTGTCTCGCGCTGCCATGATTAGTGGCGGAGCGGTGGCGTGGCGGCGGCGGACGCTTGTGGCCGCGGAGGTCACCGCCCCGGCCAGGACTAATTCGGGGGAGATCGACGACTCGCTCCGTCGCGGCTTTGTCTGCGTCCGTCGCCTCCACCGCCGCCGCACCGACCACTCCGCACGCATGGCTTTGTTTGTGTACGCGCTCGTCTCACACGACCTTTTCGCCATTATCATAAAACTTCTTGTCATTGACAACAAATACGTAAAACGGCAAAGGTAAATAACGCCTTAACACATTGAGGTTATTTTCATCAAGTTGCAAAATTATTGCTGCCTCGAGTTGCGTTGTGAGTGTCGTTTTATCCATCTACGCAGTTAATATCAGGTTGAACGTCCGTCGACATTCAAATATTGATCTTTATTGGTGATTTCACTTTTATCTCAGGGTGCATTGTACTAAAGATTTTTTATAATACCGATTTGGAAGATCTTTCGAAAACAAATATTTATTCTTTATTCATATAGTATGTCTATCTTTGGTACGGTTCAACTTCGATTATTTGACTGAACCTGTTCAGTATTTAATTACATTTTTGGTTCTGAAGTTTCAACAAATCATGACTTGTTATTTTTCAAGTGTTAGTGCACTGTGAAATGTTTGCGTGGGTATTGAATATTACTGTGATTGTTTTGTTAGGTAAATCCTTGAGGGGCTTTAGTTGTTACAGTTAACCATTAATTGAATCGAGATTCGAGGCGCATCGACCATCGTATACATAATAATACACCGATAGAGTTGTTAAGTAGTTGGTGCGGGAACAGGTTCTTGTTTACACCATCATCGTTGTTATCGCGAGACCAGCAAGAACAGTTGTAAATAAATCAAAATGAAACATTTAGCCATATATATTTTGCAAATAAATTTTGTAATTATGTTAATTTTCATTAGAATATTGTAAATCGCGTTTAGTGAGATTGTTATTTGACATTTCTAACTAAACTGACTCTCACATTTACACGAATGTTCGGATAATCGTATGTGTTATGTTGTCAAGGTGATCGTCCTGCTCAGTTTGTAACAGCGTGAAAATACGAGCATGAAAAGAATATCGTGATTACTCATTATAATAATCGGAAATTAAAATTGATTTGAGTAAAGTGCTGACTCATAGATGTTTCTCAACACGAAGCCGTGAGTAATGCATCGACTGGGTAAGCCCAGAGAGACTACTGTAAGATTGATCGAAATAAGTGGCCTAAGAAGTGCTCTGAGAATGTGGTCGTGGTGGCGAGCGACATCTAGCTATACGATGTGCGCTGCGTAGTGCTCGGTCGAGATGGGTGATCGCGTCGGATCGGACATGTGTTTGTCAGCGAGCAGTGGCTTGTTTGTATTGGTGAGTGCGTACGCGTGTAGAATGGAATGACGCGAATAGTTGCAGGCGGCGGCGGGCGGCGCGACCGCTGCCGCTCCTCGCTCAGTTCTCGCCAGATCGTCGAGCGCGTCGGAGCTCGTGCGCGTGGCCGATACACTCGTTACGTGTTACTAATACAGTTTTTAACATCGGGTGCTACTATTGCACCTTATCTTTCAAGATATTGGTGTGAATTAGTGCGCCGTGTTTGTCCACTGCGTTTTTATGTGTCAGTGATATCATTTTTGTGACTTTAAAGCGCTTTCGAGCGTAGTTTCTACGTGGCCATGGGCTCGTGTTCCCACTCGAAGGTAATATAGTTAAGTGTGCGTTGTTTTTGTGTGAGTCTGTGTTTCGAGATGTGTCTGAGAGGAGCCTGTGCGCCAGCTAGACGAGGCTGTTTGAAGGCCGCCGCCCCGACCTTGGTGTCAGAAGGTCAACGTCCTCACGTGTTCTAAACTTTATGCAATTTGTAACATCCAATTGTTTTAGAAATATTTTAATGCCGAGATAGCAATTAGTGTCTCGCTTGACTTGTGCTATTCATGTGTAGACAATGTAGCCTGCACATACCTAGGTGTATAGTGATTGTTCGTACATCAATGTCGCATCGGGCCGACATAGCTCGGTTGGCTTACACCGATGAAGGTTGTGGACCATATTAATGAGTTGAAAACAAAATTATCGTTTACTATCCGTAAGTCAGCCAGGTACCTACTTATTACAATGTAAGTACATACATTTATTGGTGTTAATTAGATATGTATTAAAAATTTCTAATCATCGACTCATTACCTTTGTTGGACAATAATATAATTGGTAAAGTTGTAACAAAGGTTTCATATAAACCGTCGTCGTAATATGCGTAGGTAATATTACCTACACGTTTATAAATGCAACACAAAAACTTAACCTCCAAAGGCCAATAAACAAGGTCTAAGTGATTGACAGCTGGCGTATACGTATAACATAACAAATTCACATACGATATTTAGAAAAATTCAATACGAGATAAAATAGACAAAACCTTGAAATTACTTGATATGAACATGAATTCACTTGGTTAACGTTTAGATAAAGAATCGTCATTAACAAGCTCTTGGAGTGAGGAGTAGTGGTTAACTTGAAGAAAACTGGAGATAACACGTTAGTTTTCGATGACCACAAAATTCATTGAATGATAACTCATTTCTTACATACCTACCTAATATTTCGAATGAATTTTCGACCGATCATCGTGTAGGTTCGGTCACGTTCTTAATGTGTCGCTCGGTGTTATCATGAAATTCTTACTGCGCATATTGTTTGTGTAGAGACGTATGCTATTAATTTAATCTGTTTCTGGGAATTTGAATACCTTTAATATTCCGTTTTGTGTGACTATTATTTTTATATGAGACATTTTGTATTTTGGACAAATCATCGATGCAGAATTTAAGACCTGCTGATAAATGAAATTTGGTGTTCAACTACCTCCTTATTTAAAATAATGTTGTATGTTACTAGCAACTAGTAGCAGTGTAGTGAGCATTGTGTTTCAAACAATGACTGAGCACGTCCATTGTGTTGAATAGGCGCGGACGAAAGAGAGAGCGATATACTCGCAGTGATATGAGAGTGGAGCTCGCGAGTGTCACAGCTGCGCTGCGTGTGCGCGATCAGCTGACGCTGCGGCGGCCATCTTGCCGTGCGTGTTCGTTGTCGCCGCGTCATTGTGCAGTTGATGACGCAAAATTCTTCCTCTAATGCTAATGTCATTGTCCTTCCCGTCCTGGCTGGTTGCTTTGTCACCTTATTTATTATTGAACGAGTCAGTTTGAATGATGAATAGCCTCTACATATACCGGCTTGTTCGTTTATTGTGTAACCACGCGGAACTGCGGAAGGTATTGCAAGACCCTGGCTACTCTATTTTTGGTCAGAAACGTTTCCGCTAAGATAGACACACAAGCATATTCTGCTTTATCACGGACAGATGTTACTGTATTGCCATTCTAAAATTTTTGCTAAGATCTGGGGAAAAATCTTTGACCTCGATTTGCGCGTCATCGTATAGTTTCCGCATTTTCGTGTAGATTGTTTTTGTTTGATATTTGTGTAGCTACATTTATGTATCTCTAAAATAATATCACATTTAAGAAGCGCAGTGATTCTTCGTTCGTCGTAGGTACCTACCCATAGCTCGTGTCAAGGCGGATCTTAAAATATTAAAACTGTCAGACTTTGAAACAGATGAGCAGATTTTGAAATGTCTCTGAGGAGGACATAATGTGTTCACTTTTGAGCGAAGCTGAGTCAGATAATCGTGCTTTTAGTCTTCTGTCACTACTTCGCTAAATATAGGTAACACTGCCAACCTAAGTACCAACCAAGCCGGGTTTTCGTAGGATTTTTCTTGCGCTGCACGATTTTTGTTTCTTGTACCGTTACTGTTACCGTTGATCGAGTGGTCAGACCTGTATCTTGTCTCAACCAGACGTAAATTCGAGCACTGTACCTATGTATAGAACCGAGTTGAGCTTTCATGCGTGTTATGGGACTCGTGTCGACCTACATACAAATATTGTTTGTGGGAGGTAGCCTGAAAATATCAGTGTTTTAATTCACTGAGACCAATAATAGCTTCAGCTGTTTTCTCTCAAGGGTTATTAGAGTAATATCCTATTTAAATATTGGTTAAATGTTTCTATAGCTTCGCCACGAATTGGGATTCTTGAACGATATTAATTTTATGTGAATTTTGATCTCGTGAGCGTTTATTTGTCCATTTATGATTTTGTATATTGCGTTGCCAAATGATCGAACCAATATTATGGTCAAAGGGAAAATATAATGGTGCACCGCACAAGACTGAAAATCCCAGTTGTAGGTAAATGAGTGATTGATTTTATTATAATGACTGAAATACTTAGTTAAGTTTCCTTGTTTCAAATTTCGAGGTGGTTTACGAGAATTTTTTGTTGACAATCCTCCTTTAATCACGTAAAAAAAACCTAGTTCCATCTGCTCCCGGGTGGTAATCTTACGCTTGACTGGAGGTATCTCGGTAGGGGTGATTCGTGGGCACATGTGTCGCTAAAGGGTGCAGTGCCATCGGTAGGCTGGCCCTGTCACATCATAATATGGCCGGTGTTTGTGTGTGTGCGTCGGTGCACCGCGAAGCGGGTCGCGCTCGAATTGCGTAGTGAACACTCGGCAAGTGGGTCAGCGGGGCACGGCTCAGCACGGCCCGACCGACGCTGTCGTCGCGACGTATCTCACACACACGCGCCTCGCAGCGAGGAACACTCGTACTTTAGGAGGACTTATCTAGCTCTCGCCACTATTCTCAGGATAACAACATTACATTCGTAATTATTCGTTCTGAACCTATTATTAAGTTATTCGGGATTTTTAGAACACTATGATCTAGAAACTTCGCTTTAAACTTCATGTTGACCTTTATAGTACACGTCCACCGAGAAACAGTTAGATATATCTAAAAGCTTGAACTGAAATCATGAATTTGGCAACTTAGTAAACATGGCCGTTATTGTACCGATTGCTATAATTGAACATCACGTTTCCGTCTACTTGAATAGGTTGATAGTCGCCTTGGCATACTTCTTTGGTATCAGTATTACTTAAAGTTATTAATTGCGGCATGCAACTCGTCTTTATTTTATTTACCAAGTTATTCTTCGTACCTACGAATTGTTATTTACTTACCTAGTTCACGATATTTTTTCGATACACCAACCAATAATGAATGATAAATATTGAAAATTTTTATGTAAGGTTTGGCTAATACCTACTTATTTATATTAAATAAAACAAGTTGTCTAAATGCTGTGGTAAACTACACACGTTTTTTTTAATGGACCTGCTTACAGCAAGGGACAACCACAGTACATAAATATTACCGTGGAACAACTGTCGTAATTCTCGACCAATTAAAATTAAAAAGTAGACTAATGAAAAATATATTAAACGCACAACAACCCACACGAATGTTTATTTTACATCACGTTCGGTTCGACAAAGTGAGCAAATTCCATCAAATTAGTTACTCAACTAATCAGTCAGGAGCGTCAGCGTTTCTCTGTCACGTAGGTACGTGGCATAATGGACTTTGGACGAAGTTGAAGAGTGCAGTGAATGCGATGTGTGTGATGCGTAGTCTGTACATTAATATAATAAGTTAATAAACGAGGCGCGGGCGTGCGCGGGCGCCGACGCTTTGCACCCCTGCGTGCTGGCCGGTCGATGACTCTCCCAAGTCCCTGGCCCGGTGCTAATGACCTTACCGCATACTCCACTCTTAACATTATTAATGTCACTGACTTTTTGTAGTAGGTATATTTAAGTTGTAACTTCACATCCGACAAGGGAACACAATATTTAGTACCTATGCTCACGTCAGAATTAAGTGTTGACGCATTCGGTTACTTCTTGCATGCTTAGTTAGAGCGTTACTGGTAGTAATAAGTTTATTTCTGCGTCAGCAACACAAGTCACACTTGGTCAATTATGTAATTCGTTTCCAAGGGCATTTTCAATAGGTTTATTTATATGCGACATGGTAAAATCTGTATTTTAATCGTCAATATTGCAAACGCTAGCTGATAAACGTGGATCATTCAGGCCGCATTATGCAGTTGAGAAATGTAAAAATATTTTTTAAACAATTAAATTTCTTGTATTGCCGCCGACGTTGGTGCAAGAGTTTACGGCAATATCGATTTATTTTTTGTCGATACTGTTGACAAGATATGCAAGTGTTGTTAGTTTAGCGACCTTGGCGTGGGGCGAGGGGCACGCGGGTGATCCGTTTCGCGGGCGCGTTCCACTTTAGCGTTAGCTCTCTCTTGTTACGCAAACCTGTCGTTATGCATATTATGTTTGCTTCTACGAAATCATATTCTACGCCTAATATCACTTTCTACCGTGTTAATCATGTTCTGTATACTGATACGTGGTCTCGAAGCTTTCGACTGTTTCTTTTTCGTACGACACAGATGTTCTGTAGAGCTTTTGGGTGGACTGTATCCCAAGATTTGAAGATGTGCACGTTTTTTAATGTAATTTTTTTGTTTGTTACAGGGCCCGCTACGATCCTGACATAGACGGAATAGTCACAGCTTATCGGCAAGGAAAGCCACTAGCCGCGGCCACTGCAAGCCAGAGATAACCAAGTCCAAATTGAAACGTTATTAAGTGCAGTATACTTGCAGTTTGTATTGTAGAACTTTGTGTTACGACAAACAAGTGCAATATACAATTAGTGCAATCGTACATTTGACAATTAACTCGAGTGAAGTGACTTTGTCGTATTAAAAGTGAAATTATATTGTGGAACAATGGAGCGTGAATCGAATCCGATGGAGACGTTGTGCCGCTCGGGGTGCGGATTCTACGGAAACCCCTCAACGGACGGACTCTGCTCAGTATGCTTTAAGGTACCCCATGTTATACACATTTACACTCAACGTACCATCATTTATTTTAAACATAATCAGTCGGAGTTTTATCTGTCGAGTGCTTCAAAAACGGAACGCTAGTTGATTAATTGGTTACAGCTCGAGATCGAGAGATTGGTCTCTTGGCTCCAATTCTTTACCTAATTAATTGTGCGGTAGATCATGTGTGAAATAAGATGTCAGCACTAAAATGTTGTGTTGCTGATGATTATACTTTCTAAATATTAGCCACATCAATGTATGTCGTACATTGCGACATTATGCATTTTCCTAAGAGTTAAAAACGCCCCCACCTACAAGTACAAGTTTCAAGTCTTAATAGATCGATCGCTGATCCCGACTACGACTGTCTGTACAAAGTACCGTCGTATGTTGAGACTGATGCCGTTATTATCCTTTTAAGTAAGCTTTTGCGAGTACCGATGAGACTACATTGCTTCTGTGACTTTTGATATGATTGATGACATGATCTAAAAATAAAACTGCACGACATTGCCCGAAACTGTGTAGCAGCTGGGAAACGTATATGTATACCTAGTTATAGCAAATATACAAATCATGCTGAATGCACGTTTTATGCAACGCCAAACACGTCTACCGACGCGACTCGGGCCATTTAAGTGTGACTGCACAGAGCCATGTCGGTGTGCTGCGAGAGTAAGACCGCATCCAGTTATCCCGCTCTCTCAGCCGCCGATTGGTTAATCAATTGATTGCCTCATTTGCGCGGCTGGCCTTGAAATGGCGTTTAGTAGTTGTCGTTACAATGTTGTCGTTGCACGTTTCAGGAGGCTCTAAAGAAGAAGCAACAGCCGCCGGCGTCGTCACCGTCGCCCGTGTCGGCGCCTTTCGTGGCGGCGCCATCGACGCCGCTGGCCGCGGCCGCGCCCACCGTGCCCAGCCTCCCCGCCCAGCCGCAGACCCACACAGACGTGAGGCCGCATTTAACTTATTTTTACGCCCACCACACACCGCCATTCACGCCACCAGCGCTCGCCTCTTTCACTTAACTTTAGCCAAGCATACGCCCATTTCATTCAACCGAACGTTAACTTTCGTTAGAACACGTTTCGTTATTTAGAATAGTCTAGAGACGATGAGTTTCTGAGGTAAACAACTTCACAATCAACTGATTTCACTTCCACGGACGTCTAGATTGGCATAAATAAGTTACAATTTGATGAGTCGTACACAATCATGTATTCGTAAACAATTAATGCATAAAAATAGTCACAATACAATATTGTAATGCTTTATCTTTTTATATCAACTTAAAATGAAGCTAAAGTCTGATACTGATACGTGGAACTAACGATAACATAGGTTTTAATGACATTGTGTGAGCTAATGAGGTCATCAATTAATCTTTGGCCAAGATTACTAATTACCCAGAAGTTTGAATAACTCACAAAACTGTCTTGACTGATAACGTAGTGTATAGTATACTGACGTCCTGCTAAGACCAGATGCACACTAGTAGTACGGAAGAAAATGGTGTCATTACCAGATGCACGCAGTACAGCTCACGACTCTGATGTCTGCCTTAGGTCCTGTTCTTTTTTTAGTAGTGTAATAATAGCATGCATCTAATACAACCCGTTTTTACTCCCATGTTCTATGTGTGAGTATGTTATTGCTAAGTCTCATCTCGCCCTGTCTTTATTTGAGTCACGCTTAAACGAAACAAAGCAACTAATGTTTTCACCACTGCTGCTAGTAAGTGCGCAAACATTTGGCCTTAGATTACATTCCTTATCACAAACTTTTTATGACAATAACATTAATTCTGTACTATAACTTAATGGTGGTGTTGGATTTTGCTTCCAACGGCATCACACGTAAGATGACATAATTTCGAATGGTTGTACTTATGTAGTTATTATTTCTCATAGTCTAATCTATAGGAATGTTACTTGAGACTTCGAGATTGTTTGTTCATGAATATGATAGAGGTTTCAGTCTGACGTGTTTGTTGATAAGTCTTTTAGCGATACGACAGGAAAATAAAATAAGGCAAAGTTTCCACTGATATAATTACACCGTGTTGATATCGTCTAAATTAAAATACGAATATTTGTGACGTGACTTCATAAAATGATTCACAAGAAAAACTTCTGACCGAAGAGTGAAAACTATTTGCAGTGATCGCATAGTTAAGAAATTTCAAGAAACAGAATGAGATTAAAAAACTATTCTCATTACGGACATGCCTTGTAATATCATGTCCACTATGATGTCAGATTCGTTATCGAGGATGGGTTGAGACTTAAGACCATGTGTTAAACGTATTTGTCACCACTCACTACAATAACACGTGTACGTCGAATGGCGTCCCGATTAGGGATGCGTCGCGGAATACTTCACACCACTGCACGAGTTACGACGTGCCATTACTATTACATCTTACGTAAATTGTAAAACTTGCTAAATTGATACCTTTGGGCTATTTACAATTGTACATAAATGTACATATTATGATTAGGGAATCCAATCCCGCATCAAAACCGCGATCCCGCAGATCCTTTAATTAAAATATTCTTTTGTTTTGAGCAGTTCTTTAAAAATAAATTATGAAATAAAGACAATTCAATATTATTTTTTATTATCATTATTAATATTAGGTAGAGTTATGACTTATTTTTATTAGTTTATTACTAATCAGCAATTGAATTAAATGATGCTTGAGAGGTACAACTTTAATCAGAACACAAGTAATTTTTCACTCGTTTAACTTGCTATGAAAACTTTTATAACAAAAAATAATTGTACCGTTGTATCGTACCTTTTTACATCACAAGTAAGAGGCAAATGACGCAATAACTTTCTTTGACAATTACATAGAGTATTTGAACTGACATTGATTACGTTCCGTTCCGAAACAAACATTACCTGAAACACGTGTCGAGTATTTTTATGTAAAGAATCTATGTACAAAATTACAAAACTGTATCTTAAAAAATCACAAAGTTATAAGCTTATTCTGTTACCTGGTTGTTTGCACAAAATCGTGGTCACCACTAAACACGCCCGCGCGCGGGCCTCCAACGTCGTCTTGAGCTCATTGATAAACATAATTTAGCAGTAGGTACCTAAATTATTGCGATAGGTACTTAATGTCGCTCGGTGTCCAACTTGTAAGTTTAAAAAAATATTTTTGGGACAAAAGATAACACGGTTTAAAAATTATTAGAATCGATTCAGTTACTTATTCTGAACAAACTATATTCAGGTTTCGCATATACTAAAAATAATATTGTATACAACATAAAATTAAATTTCAATTTTTTTGGTTGTAAGTTCTGGTAAGAACTAATACAAATGCTATAGAAAAGTCGCGCACGAGTTCCATGAGAAAGTTGTTAAATCACTTATTAATGAGGCTGTGCTGGGTCTTAAAAATAATCAGAACGTCGTCTGAGCTCATATATATTGTTTATCAATCTCGCAAATGTGCGGGGTCCCGCATTTCAGATCCCGTAAAAGAGGTACGGGATCCCGCAATTGCGGGAGTGGATTCCCTAATTATAATACGTGGTCAGTGAAGTTATCTGTACGGGCTCATTTACGGAGACGGCGCGACGCGTTGTGCGGCGCGGCCCGCAATAAATTCAAACATATGGTGATGTATGAGAGCGATTACAGAGAAACGATTTTAGGCGCGTTTGTTTGAAATACAGCGTTACTTGAAATGCGGCGGTGAAATTCACGTAATATATTATGGCCAATATTGTAAAAATGAAGTTTCTCTGATTAAAACGAAGTAACCTAAATTAAACACAACAAGATATACGACGCCACCTATTAGTGACCTGTAAAACGTTTGACGCTTTTTATTTAGTTATCCACACGTTTGAATTAAACTGATTGATTATGCAGTAATTTATTACAATTATACAATTGTTTAAATAACGTTTAATATTTTATTTAATGAATATTAGAATTAAAACATTATGGAATATGGATTTCATACCTTCGGGTAAATATGTTATTCCTAAATAACTAAAACGTTTATATTACTTACGATTTTAAAGATATACATATTGTTTTGTAACAAGGCTATAATTTTTAATATTTTTTTCCGTACTGAAAAAGTTTATACTCAATCCCACTATGCCCTTTTTTTTTACACGTATTTATAAAGAGCAATTCAGTAGGTTTCATAATTATAACACTAAATTTCGCTGAGTCCACTTGTGTCACCTAAACAAAATTGAACAAAACACACCAATGTTTATGAATTGTAAAAATAATCATAATCTTTTTCCTGCAGTTCCCAGCATGGCATTCCAATTAGTCGCAGAGAATTATTGAGTTTTTACTTAATGGGTTAAACATGAATTTAAAGCTAAACTGGGAATGTTGGTAGATCAGCCTAAGCATGGCTACGGGAGTAGCAATGATGGGAATTCGGCGAGACAATTTTTAGTAATTATGAAATATCTGCAGAAATAACTGGCATAAGCAAAAATCTAATATATTGCATTATTATTCTATGGATAATTTTGATGACAATATCTAGCGGGCTAGCAATAAATGAGGGAAAAATAAATAAATAAAAAAATTTAAATATAAAATACTTGATTTTTTTTCCATTGTATATGCCATTCACAGAATATACACAGGGACATTTATATAATACAGAATACAGTAGTTCTTATAGGCCTTTGCCAGAAAAGGCCGAAGAATGGACAAAAAGATATTAAGAAATATTGTGTAGGTTTTCCTGGGAATTTTCCAGAAAACCAACTATAGAAGATTTGTTTCACCAACTTTTAATATCATGGTTTTCCTTTCTTTTAATTTATCATGTTTGTTAGAGAGATTTGATCCTTATGATTGACCCTATCGATTGATGCCAGAAAAGTACAGGGTGTTTTTTTTTTTGAAATTTAGCCGGTTCGATTCCTGAGTATGGCAAGCGAATTTTCGAAAATCTTTGAATGCATTATATTATATATTTATTTTTAAAAATAAAGGAATGTTTCAGTTGAGTGAAATATTCTATCTCCAGTATTTAGAGTACTTTCCCTCCAGCCCCCGTAGCACGACCTTTTGTGTAGACAAGGATTTCTTTGACGGAAGAATCGACAAAATGACAGATTGTGTCGACACAATGACAGATTTCTTTGCACTATCAGGGGCAGGTGGCGTTGAAAAATTCCACCCTGTATATAAAGAAATTAAAAGGAAAACTATCACAGCTAAGTAGGCTTTACAAGTTTACGTGTAATAGTCGACCAACTTATAAAAAGTACTTGAATAACATATTTTCCTAAACATAATGTATGGGAGCACAGGTTTTTCAACTGCAAATGTAAGTTTTTTTAATTTTTTTTTATTACAATAAAATCATCGTTCGGAGGCAAAACGGACCGTAGGAAGTGTCCGTTTGATAAGCTACTACGGAACCGTACATTGTGCGTGGCCCGACACGCACTTGGCTGGTTTTTTCATAATACACATTTAAATTATTATTTTGGACAAACTACAGCAATAAAGAGGCGTAAACAGTTCTTTTCAGTACTTTTTAGTAAATTTCACCTGTGTGTGGCGCACGCAGCGTTGCGGCCAGCTAGTTCCTTTAATCCGTCAGGGAGAAGTGGCGTGTGAAATGTAGTGATACTCGCGGCGTAACACGCGCCGCGTCGCGCCCTGCATCTTCGTCGAAACAACTTGCGCGTGTGATTTAGTGGGCCGCTGCACGCGTCGTCGAAACGGAAAAAATTGACAACGCGCCGCTAGATGTCACGCCGCCCCGCATGCGACGCCTGACGCATCGCGCCTCCGTTAATGACCTCTTAAGCTAACTATAGTGCTGCATGGTTCTTCTGGCGTGTGGCCATAGTCAGAACTTATACTGCTGTTGTTTTTTCAATACAATTTCACAAATATTTTCTGACAATGTCAAAAGAACCATGCTACACTTAACAATATTTAAACTTTTTCTTTAGCATCACTGGCAGCCTAGCTTATTTTTTAAAAACAAAAACTTTTGACGTCAAGTTGACATTGCGTTTACAGCAAGCAAAATCGAAAATATTGCTTTGAATTACTTTTACAAAATAAATTTAACTTATATTTATTTTTTTATCAAAACAGTTGTTTCTTTATATTTATAACTTTTAAAATGTAACATTTTTTATTTGTTTACTCCCCCCATGTCATTGACTTGAGATGAGGGGCACCTTTACATCGTAACTGGTAAAGTGTTTATTGCTCCGAACGATTAAAATACGCAGCGATATAATACAATTATTTTATATTCATATCCGAGTAGTTCGGCCACTGAAAAAAAGTTATAAAATTTGAAAAGCGTTCAATCCATTCGGTCTTCTCAACAATGTTGGATTGCAGTCAAAATGCACAACCTGGAGTCAACAAAAAACCTGAATAATGGAAAATGACCCTAGCAAAAAAGAGTCGAAGGGGAAGAGGATATTCAAAAAAGCAATTCGTCGCAATAGTAAATCCAACAACAGCAGCCAGAACTCGGCCTTAGAACAAGGCATCAGCGTGACACGATCTAAGAGCTTCGAGAATAAACGTGAGTCCGTCGAGATTAACGATACCGCGCCGCTACCCACGCCCGACGGCACGAAGGAGAAGGTGGACGCCGCTCAGAAAAAAAAACTAGAAGACAAAACTCTGAACCAGGAATGTGCTCTGACGAGCCAGGATCGATCCAAAGACGCGGACCAAAAGAAAAACATCGTTGGGTTACAGGATGCTCGTAATCAGAACAAAGAGACTCCTTCCGGATCTAACAAGGGCGTTAAAATATCTTCTCCGAAGCTTGAGATAAAAGATGAACCAGCAATAGGTTTAAAAAAGAATCTTAAAAGGGTTGGTTTATCAAACTCATTTATTTTCCAACTAGCTGTTGCCCGCGACCTTGAAATTAATATTAAAAAAAAAAATACTACTTCCCTTTTTGAATCGGATTTTGTTTCCAATTTAAAGGGTTTTTAATTCTTTTTGCACGAAAATAAAAGTTGACTTAGTTACTCCTTATAACATCAGCTATCTTCCAGTAAAAGTCCAGTCTAAATCGGTCTAGCCGTTTTGGAAATGAGCCTTTTGAATCGGATTTTGTTAACAATTTCAAGGCCTTCAATTTGTTTTCACGGAACCCTAATTATTTTTGTAAAATAGAAGTAGCCTAAGTTAGACCTTATAACATCAGGTATCTGCCAATAAAAGTCCCGTCATAACCTTACCAACCCTTTCCGAGACTAGCCGGAACAAACAGGTAGACAGACAAAAATTTAAAACAATGTATTTTTGTATAAGTACTGAATGCATATGAAAATCGTAAACGGCTAAATGCCGTATATATTTTTATATGCATTCAGTAAAAAGCTGTTATTTTGATATTACAAACACACTTCAATTTTATTCATTTGTAAATGTTACGGCTTACAGCCGATGTGCGGCTACATCTAGTTTTAGCCGGGTACAACTAGGTGCAGCCGGTTAAACTTAGAAGCGCGGCACCGCTCGCGTGCGTTTTGTCACACTTCTAACCCAACCTAACCTAATCTATTTGGTCGGTGTGTCCTAGCAATAAAAGGATACACAACTGTTACCGGCCGCACCAAGGTATATCCGACTAGAACTAGGTATAACCTTACTTCGGCTTTTAGCCGTAACTTATACATATATGTGCAAGATAAAAAAAAACGGTTTCTAATATGGTGGCCACTCTTTCTAGTAATTTCCGCAATTTTAAAGTAATGTTTCATGTTCTCTAGGCTCTATTGGATTGTACTTATTTTCCATCTGTTCACATAAATGGATGCGTGCGATTCATTAATATTGAGTAATACAGAAAAAGTGTTTCTAAGTTTATCCCTCGTTTAGTTATTTGATATTGGATAATATTTGTTAGTCAATTATTTAGGGGCAGGTATTAGTTTCATACATACTTTCATTCGTGCTTTACATGTTACTATTGCTTCGTTAAAATCAATTACTGATAAAAACTTGTATTAATTCCAGAAATTGGAAGAGGAGAGCGGAGCAGGCACCAGCGGGGGCGCGAGCACTGGCACGTCGGACACGGACGCCGACGACAAGGATCCCAGCAAGGACAAAAAGAAAAAGAATAGATGCGCCGTTTGCCGCAAGAAGGTTGGCCTCACAGGTAAACGATGCCCCATAATAATGCTCACAACGACTGGCTCACTCAACCTACCGAATAAAATCGATTGTCTTCATCAATCTTTTCATAATTACAAAGGTGTAAAATGAGTTGACGAAACATAGGATTTAGAAATTTAGAAGGTCCTCTACATTCATACTCTACTGAGTTACTAAATCCGCTTCACATAACCTTCATGCTTTAGTATTTCACGACATTTGAATCACTGATAGCAAACATATTACACCATTGTGTGCTAAACCTATTCACACACACACACACACACACACAGCAACTTAGTCAAAGTCGATGTGCATTCAGCAAATAATAACAATTGTTCGCTAGGTTAATGATTCGAACTTCCAAAATTATACCTACTGCTACGCAAATGTCAAGTGAAACTAGTATCGAGGATTGTTTATAGAAATGTTTAACACGCAACTGTTTCGGTTCGCCGCCTATGTTTGTGTTAATGGCATGTGTGAGTATATAGATGTGTATGGTGGTATTGGCTCAGGGTTCGAGTGCCGCTGCGGAGGGCTGTTCTGCGCGGTGCACCGGTACAGCGACAAGCACGAGTGCTCGTTCGACTACCGGGAGCTGGGCGCGCAGGAGATCCGGCGCAACAACCCCGTGGTGGTGTCGCAGAAGATCCACAAGATATGAGCCTGTCCGCCTGTCCGCCACCCGCCTGGCGGGGGACCTCCCTCACCGCACCGCATTACATACGTTTTATGATTTTCTCTAAATAAATATTCGATCGAGTTTGTGTTTCTTATTTGCATTTTGTATGTATTTTTGACTGCAGGCCGGCGGCGCCGCGCCGTCGTTCGATCAGTTTCCGTTTCGTTTCTATTTTCTGTCTGACGAGCGCTCCTCTGCCTCGCGACTGACACGACTATTCGGACGACACGACCGCTAAGGAAACACAGACTCGATCTACTGTATTTAGATTTATTTGTGGCGAGAGTTTACTTTTAAATTTTTATTAAAAGTTGTAGATAATGTTCGTTTCGGGTAGGACTTCAGGATTATTTTTTGAGATAATAAGTAGAGTTTGAATATTGTCCGTTCACCTCCATTGTAAATATTAGATATAATTAATTATAGAAACAAATCCTATATATTGTAAAAAATTAAAACTCCCAAAAAAAGCTACATTGTTATGATTCCAACGGAGAGCGTAGCGCGCTTGTCTATATCGACGTAACAATGATATGCTGGGGCCGGACGCCAGACAGCGGCTCTCCGTCGATCGCCTAGTTGTACATTGTAAAGGAGTTCGCTGCCGCCGACTTGACTCGTGTTTATGACAAACATTCGAGACGTGATATGAGTAGTGGAGCTCCGCGAAGCCGAATCTGTGCTAGACAACGATTAGTTCGCGACTGTGCGCACCGCGGCGACGAGCACACCTCGGACTGTGAATTAACATCATCTTCAAATTGTTAGTAATGTTATTTTGGTTTGGGAAGTCGTCGCTTTCTTATTTGTCTTAACATTCGGCATAAGTGACCTAGTGTTTAGCGAGATTGTGGTGTGTATCGGCTAAGGTGAGCGCGCGGCGGCTGCGGGCGTGCGGCCGCAGTGGCGCCGTGTGACAGCGACACGCGCGTTCAGTACAAGGACAGTTAATGCGGCGTTTTGGACATTTTAGACGCACATAAGCAGAACTTGCGTAGAGCGCTTGTCATGTAAAGTTATGCGACCACGGCTCGAAGCGACGCGACCGCACGCGCCGCTCCCACGCCGCTCCGCTCTTTGTGTGAAAATTTAAAGTAAGCATATGGATAGTTATAAATATTATAAGTAGTCGACACTTTATATTATTACACATATAAGTAGAAAAAGAATTATTTAGCTTTTTTTCTTTTAATCACAATATTATTCAAAATTGTAAGTTGTATTATGTAACTTGTTCATTTTAGTGGTGAAGTTGAACCAATAATAACTATGTATCGCTTCGGTCGTTGTCCACGGTAGACTAACTGATTGGTTGGACTTAATTATTTAATGACTTTTGTTGTATATTTTGTTAGGTCATTGATTAATTTTGGTCTTTTCGCTTGAACATAATCAGATAAAGATGATGTTAATGAATGATTTTTCCTTCTATCTTGCTGTTTTAATTTAGTTATTCTCTTATTAAAGTCATTAAATTTTCAGGAACATAAATATCTTTTTAATTTTATTAAACCTACTCCCTAAAACCTGCACACTTGGTACGAATGAAACCTGACTTGAGACTAAGATCTATGAAAGAATATATTTGATTGTACTCCAGAATAGTACCGAAGTATCACAATCACATTCACAGCTAGCTGTGAAGCTAATATCAGACGCTTCACTCAAATGAATGTTCATATTTTTTTTCATTCCACGTTCATACCGACACTAAAAAGAAACCGCGATGAATGTTCATCTGGACGTTTTATTTTACGAGTGAAGTAGCTCGAATGAAATCAAAGACAAATTAACAAATGTAAAGCCATATCAGTTTTCCAAGCTAAACATTATTTACACACATTAACACTGTCTAGGGATTAACCTCTTGAGTCAAGCATGATACCGCATAGGTGAATAGGAGAAATCGCCCCAAACCCCATAGGTGCATACATTACTACTATCACGCTGACGTTCGGTCATTGGACGTTGGTATTTATGAATTTAACATGATTCATATTATTATCCTATTATGATTTTGATTTAATATCAGCTAAAGAAATTGATCCCATGGGTTTATTGAACCACGTCGGACTTTTCATAGTTATCTGTGGAAGAAAACACTATTAGAAATGCGAAATAGTGTTGATGTGTGAATACTGCAAAATGAGGGGTTAAGTTATGGCATCAAAGCTGTCTTATAAATAAATAAAAGTTTTATTTCGGAACAAAAACAAGATACAATACGCTACAATAAGTATATAAAACGATCGTAGCTGTAAAAGTATAAATTGTAGCGCAGCTAACGACGCCCTTCCCCAGATACAGAATGGAATGATGTTCCATAAAAAAATGCTTAATAGGTAATAAAGTTAATTTAGTTTTAGTTAATTAATAATAAAAACAAAAAATAAGAAAATAAACAGTTACAGGACATAATATGATTTGGGATGTATTTTGACGTTGAGCTAATGTGGTGAGTCGAGTGTAGCGTGAATGGGTGTGTGGGAGAGCGTTAATGAGGTGTGCATGGGGTGTTTGTAGCAATGTGTATTGTGTGTGGTTTTGTTGATTTGTGTGAGAGAGTGATGAGTGTCTTAACACTTCCAAGAGTTTCTCTATTTCATCATAATTCTGTAATTTTAACCAGGAGTCAAGTTTCATTTTGCATTTGGTCTTGGTTAATGGGTAGATGTGTAAGCTTTTGTTTAATTCGTTGTAGATTTTTGAACTTATTATAAAGGGTGTAAATAGACCCTTAACAAAGCCGAAAGGCACTTGTTCTCCCCCCGTCTTTGCGATAATTTTTTTGTTCTAGACCATACCTGGGAACCTTCTAGTTACGGAAATATTGGGGGTCAAAGTTCCAACTTTTTCACAAGTTTTTTTTTTAAATACGTATTTTTAATAAGATTTTTACTTTAAACACCTCCACGACCCCCGTACTATTCAATCCGCACAATGCTTTGAATGCTTTCCATCGAGTCCTACGATTAGTCGTGATTTATCACCAAAAAAAAAAAAACCTTTCCCAGTCATAATTTTTGCGTAAAGTTACTTGGTTTGATGTACAGAATGCTTGGTTGACGGCTTCGTGAAGGGTCTGTTTACACCCTGTATGTTTGTAATGACGACTTGCAGCTACGATTCTACGAGACTCAGTGTTACAAACACTATTCGAACGCTCTTGAACCTCATCTCTCTTGATAGTCTTTTGATTTTAACTATTTATAGTCATCAAAAGTGATAAACCAGGCAGCTAACCTACCTGTGATATGTGCGAAATCTCAATGATGTCTGTTACTTATACCAAACGAACATGTTGAGGGATATAAAATCGGAAAATAATGATTATTAAACGATTCCTTTCGAGGAAATAAAAGTACGACTTAATAGTTTATTGGTATGTTTATTAAAAAAAATATGGTCACAAAGGTATCGCATAACAAATGTTCAGTCGCTAATTCTAATATTTTGATAATCTGTTTACTAACATAAACATTATCACAACCAGACAACTAATTATTAATTATAACTTTGTACTTTTATCATAACTAAAATGCTAAGTACAAAAGGCTACGATAGTACCCACAATGTCGACTGTGTACTTCAACAGTTGTCATGAATATAAACATGCAATTTAAGTATTGAATTGTATCTAAAGTATCACATGTCACTTAAAAATTCTTTGGAGAACAACTTGACTAGCTAACTTAGTGTTTTTTATTGATCAGTTGTTGTATACGTATATATTGCCGAGTGCATGCCTTGCTCAGACTTGGGTGACTTGTTTGATCCAGTCACGTACGCTGGATACCCTGGAGAAAACGACAAGGGCTCCGTTGGAGCAGTCGTGGGCATCATTCTCCACCCAGGAGGCGACGCCGATAACTCGGCCGGTTTCATCAACTAGACCGCTGCCGCTGTCACCCTGGAATCACAAAAATATACATATTATGACGTTAATTATTGAGTTAGTGGACTGCTTCAAAGTTTTTTCTTAATAATTCTATGGAATATTGTTCGAGTCAGGTGTGCTGCGCAATACTTTTTTATTCATCGATAATAATAAGTATGATACATTTAGCGACCCAACAAGCTATAATGTCCTTAACCGTTTCGATGTTTTTCCTCCAAATGTATTTTATGAAATGAGGAAATTCGTTCAAAATGGATTGGGGAATACCAGCCGATATAATTGGCTAGTAACTTTTGTCACGCTAATATTACGTTTCTCAGGTCCATAGTGGCTAATGGAATACGAATACAATATAGAAGAGTAGAAATCAGTTTTATTTGCATGATTCGCATCACGAAAAAATAAAAAGTAAACGGATTGCAGACCGAAAACTAAGCTTAGTTCAGCTAACACAGGCTATGTGAGCTAGTTAAAATATGCGATGCTAAGTTGTTTGGGTGTGCCAATGTAACTGCTACACGATTTAACTTCACAACACTGACTGAGCTTTCGGTTCGTTCTTGGTGTGCACGGGACATATTTTTAGTTTAGCTTAGCTGGTAAGTGTTTATTGTGCATCTGAGGATACTTATAACTGTTTGTGTTACAGTCGAAAGCCACTAAACATCCTGCCCTCCATAGTTACAAGTAGATATTTCAAATGCTGCCTGTTGTTGACAATTTTGATAACGATGCCGGATATGGCTGGTTACTTACGTTGCAAGCAGAGTCGAACCGCGGCGGCAGTCCCTTTACGCACAGCATGTCTTTACGGTTATACTGCTCCAGTGTGGAGCAGACGTCATCAGTCTGCACTGCTAGTTCCATTCCATGCATCTCGCTGCGCATGGTACCCTGGAGGGAAGAAGGAAACAAGTTAATACGAAGAGTTTTTATAGAACTGTCACTAAGCTTGTGGACTTCGGTAGGTGTAGGTGCTACCCTGCTACTACCAACCTACTTTAGTTGTACTTAACTGATATTTCGGCTCGTGGCTAAATCGTAGGTGACTAAGCCATCTTGTGTATTGAGACGATTGAAATGAAAGGAGTAGTTGCGATGCGGTTGTTACGATAACAGGAAAACAAGAAATTATGACGGTCTCTTGAATTTCTAGGATACAAGTAACAGCTGCAATATTGATCAACTTTGGTGACTTGATCAATCATTAAATTGCTCGTTAGAATCGCTATATTACCACATTATGCTGGTAGTTATTCTGCAAGATTAGTTAGATAGGTACTGATACTGTTAGCATGTGTCATCCCACTGCTGGACAAAGGCCTCTCTCCATGAATTCCAAATTCTTTGATCCAGGGCCAATGTGGACCACTGGTCGTTAGTTTTGTCTAGCTCGTCCTGCCATCTCCTGCGAGGTCTACCGCGTCGCCTTCTGGCTGTGTCAGGGCTCCACATCGTGGTTATTTTGGCCCGCAGCTCGTCGGGCATGCTGCAGATAGGGCCAGCCGAGTCCCACTTTAGCTTAGCGGCTTTTTGAGCAACGTCAGTAATTTGTGTTTTGAAGCGCAGTATGGTGTTGCGCACATGGTCGGTAAGTTTGACGTCTAGGATACTGCGCTCCATTGCACGTTGACAAACCTTGAGCTTGGACTTTTGAATGTTTGCACATGTCCATGATTTTTCGCTTGCGCGACAAAGAAAGATTTCCTTTCATAAGCTCTTTCATGGACCAGCTCCTTCAGGCATTTTCGGTTCGTCTAATGACTTCCTTGTCTTGTCTGGACTGGAAAGAGACTAACTGGCTCAAGTAGATGTATTCATGGACATATTGCAATTCTTCACCATTCACTCGGATCTTGTATTTGGTGGTGTTTGACATCAGTTTGGTCTTCGACATGTTCATCGCGAGTCCAACATCAAGGCTTGCATCTCTGAGCTGGTTTAACATAAGCTTCAGTTCTGCCGCCGTGAAAGAGAATACGACAATGTCGTCAGCGAAGCGAAGGTTTGTTAACCGCACCCCACCGATTTCAATGCCGCTTCTCTCCCAGCTAGTCGTAAGCTTTTTAAACACTTCTTCAAGCGCGCTATTAAAAAGCTTGGGTGAAAGCGGGTCTCCTTGCTTTACCCCTTTTTTTTCAGTTCCGTTTGAATTCTCAAATCAAATTCGCTGAATTCTAAAAATTTTTACGTTTGTTCTTTCACATGCGCCAAACAATAAACTTTGATCCTGAATTACCGTCATAAGTCTTCAGTAATAGAAATGAGATACTAACCCCGAAGTGGTCAGTTCCGTATCCTGCATATCCGACGTTGAGTCCAGCAGGCAGGCTGGGCTGGTCGTCCAGCTTGGCAGCGGCCATGAGCTTGCCATCCAGGGGCAAAGGGTCGCTTAGCTCAGCCAGTAGGAAGTCCCAACGAGCTGCCACCTGAAATACAAGGTTGGTGGTACAAAACAAAGCTTTTATGACTGCACTCTCGTTATTAGGAGTATAAAGGGTGTAAATAGACCCTTAACATAGCCGAAAGGCACTTGTTCTCCCCGTCTTTGCGTCTTTTTATCATTTTTTTGTTCTAGACCGTACCGGGGAACCTTCTAGTTACGGAGATATTGGGGGTCAAAGTTGCAACTTTTTCACAAGTTTTTTTAAGTCCATGTTTTTAATGGAAAATTTTTACTTTAAACACCTCCACGACCCCCGTACTATTCAATCCATCCATCAGCTCAAAGTTTTGAGTGCTTTCCATCGAGTCCTGCTGTAAAACTTGATTTTTCACCCCAAAAAAAAAATCGTTTCCCAGCAATAATTTTTGCGTAAAGTTACTTAGATGTACAGACTGCTTGGTTGACGGCTATGTGAAGAGTCTGTTTACACCCTGTATAAAGATATATACATATTAATTTAATTGGAGGAGTTAGGGAGTAACCACACTTATTCTGCTCTGTTCACCTTTTGTTCATAGAAAACAACGATTTTGTAGTACGCATCCATTATGCTTTCCGCGTCTATTCAGATACGTATGCATCTCCATACAAAATCGTTGTTTTCTATGGACAAAAGCTGAATAGAGCTGAATAAGTGGTTAGTTCCTCAGGGGGCAGTCGCAACATTGTACCAACAAACAGTGAACAAAGAGTCCGTAAGAAATGCTCTTTCTTAAAAAAAATGTTTCATTCTGAACAGCTAATCGGGATAGGATGACTTGAGGATTTCAAATACTTCTGACTCATCAATCTATACTATAATAAAAGCGTAGACTTTCCGTGTGTCTACATTACAAATTTTTGTTTTGCATAAAAACCACTGTAAGGTGCGAGAAATAAGTGATAGAAAGTACTTAAAAAAATATTATATCTCCTGTACCTACACGTAAAGTGGGGATTTTTTTTCTTGTGTACCCTTGTGTTGGATAGGTCTTTAAAAAAAATTGTGAGTTTGAGTCAATAATTTTTCGAATCAGTCAATAATTTTAAGGGATTCGTTTGTGAAATATTAAGCTTTAAAGTGCTCATTTTTGTTAGACTCAAGAGTCCTCCCATCTCTACCAGCTAAACGGTTGTGTTTGGGTGTGTGAAAAAATTCGGTGGTAGTATATATAACGAAATTAAAAGGAAAACTATCACAGCTAAGTAGGCTTTACAAGTTTACGAGTAATAGTCGACCAACTTGTAAAATGTACTTGGATAACATATTTTCCTAAACATAATGTATGGGGCACAGGTTTTTCAACTGAAAATGTAAGTTTGCTTTTTTATTATTACAATGAAACTCATCGTTCGGAGGCAAATCCGCATATTTTGATGGGCAACTACAGAACCCTACATTGCGCGTGACACGCACTTGGCCAGTTTTTTTAGAGTTTTAAGCAATTGTTCCCTGTACCTGTTTGATGTTGAACTCATCAGCGTCGAGCCAGTAGGGTCCCACGGAGAAGAGCGGGTGGATGACTTGTCTCTTCACGCGGCGGGTGACTCCACTCTCGTTATCCGTATTGTTGGTGCCAGCTAGAATATACCGACCGCCGGTGAAGAGGGTGCTGTGAACAAAGAAATCTGTTAAGATATTTTGAAGTAGGTAAGCACCTAAATTAGGTTTGACTCGATGGTCTTCTTGTTGTAGTGTTGTAGTTAGGTGGTGTTGTGGTTGGAATGAATTTAGGATAAATTAGGTACTCGACGTGATTGTTTTTTTTCTGTAGTTAAGTAGGTAAGGTACTTAGTCAATACTAAAGGTAAATGTAATAATATTTTATATTATTATATTATAAATATAATAAAAATAAATAATAAATATAATAATATTTTATATTATAATATTATTATATACGTTGGTTATAGACGAGTAGGTATTTTCTAAATACCAAGCACTTCAATTTAATCTAGGACCAGTATGAATGTGCAAGCGAAATTAACGGACTAGGCATTCAAATTAGTTTTCAATACACTGCCTCGAAAACTAGTTCTTATCGCATTACGATTAGATTCAACATGCTATGTATTTCACACGTGTGTTTTATTTTCATTTATCACGTGTGCGGAAATAAAAATTAAGATAACTATACTATACTAAGTCCAAATGGGATCAATGACTATAGTCGGCGGTGTTTCATTTTTTTAAATCTCGGTAAAGGAATAAGCGAATTTACAGCGTAAATATTTTTTGAATATTTAAATTGTGTTTTAACTTTTATGAACAAATTAACATTAATTATTGGTACTCTAAATTCTAAAATATTTGAATTTTCTATTTGTCATATTAGTCTGTTTAGCGGCTTCATACCTTTGCTTCTCCTTCAACCTGGCGAAAGCAAAGCGCGGAAAAAAGCAAATTAAATTATAGTTTCCTAATAATTCATGACAAAAATATGTTTTTATTTCTTTGAAAGTGTATTGAAAAACGTCTTTTGATACACGTGGGCATTTGTTACTGCAGTTATTTGTTGTGAATTCCGGCTCGAATGCAATAACAAAGTTTCCCCACTTATATCAAAATTTTAATGCTTCCTGAAAGCTATTAGTAGGTTTACCTTTGGGTCACTGTTAATTTTTAGAGTTTCGGCTGACAGCACATTTTAATTGAAACCTGATAGGTACCTTCATCTGCTACCAGGTATGTTTATCTAGTTTAATATTAATTTTCTATGCATAAGAAAAAATGTGGTATCTACAGGTTGTAGGTACCACAATTTTACAATTCATATAGGTCATTATACCTATCGATCTACTGTATTCTTAAACAGATATAGATGATGACATCAATAACTTATAGTGGATACCTACTTGTCTTGTACTTGTTTTGTTACTTCAAAAGATAGTGAATATTACGATTTTATATGATCTGAAACAGTGTCAATGCCAAATGATTACATTAAAACAGCCAAGTGGGAAACCGATACTCGTGGGACATAAAATTGTACATTTTTATATAAGTGGGGAAACTTTGTTATTTCATTCGAGGCGGAATTAACACCCGAGCTGCAGGCGAGAGTGTCATAGAGCCGAGAACTGCAGTAACAAATTCCCACGCGTATCAAACGACGTTTTTCAATACACTTTCGAAAAAACAAAATATTAGAACGAAAAGTATTTTTGTCAGGAATTATTAGCAAACTATGATTTCATTTGCTTTTTTTCTGCGCTTTCGCCAGGTTGAAGAAGAAGCAAAGGTATGATGTCGCTAAACGGCCCATATGAAAAATAGAAAATTCAAATATTTTTGAATTTAGGACACAAATAAAATGTTAATTTGTTCATAAAAGTTAATGCCTATTTGTTTTAAATAATCATGTTTATCTATGATATTCTATTTATAAACACAATTTAAATACTCAAAAAATATTTGCGCCGTAAAGACACATATATCTCTTTGACGAGATATAAAAAAAAACACCGCCGACTATAGTCATTGAACCCATTTGGACTTAGTATAAGTATATAGTGGAAATTTTTATTTCCGCAAGGGTTCGGGAAAATATTAAAAATCCACCCGTGTGAAATACATTGCATAAGACCCAGTTTTCGAGAAAGTGTTGAAAATATTATTTCATCCATATCCGCATACCATCTCAGATAGTACAGTCAGTCAGTAACTCGGTACCCTGCATTACTTAACACATACCTAATTACCCAATGTTCCGAATAGATTCAATGGCCACATTTTGTATAAGAGCTTACGCAATGTCCCACACATTGAGAAGGCTAATAAAAGGCGTGAAGATGGTTATTTGCTGCATACAATAGAAGTAGCTACACTATTTATAGATAGTGTTAATACTGGTAATCCGGAATCTGTTTGTACTTGTTGTTGCATTCATTATTCTTTTACTCTTAACTTTACAATTATTGACAGCTGAAGACAGATTTTGTCCACAGTCAATATTATCTTGCGACCACCATCAAATCGATGGTTCAGAGAAAAAAAATTATACAGGGTGTAACAGAAAGGGTAGAGTCATATGAAAGAATATGCTGCAGACCATCAAACTGAACAACTTCCTTCATGGGTCCAATATAGTAAATGCGAAAAAAATATCAGCTGTCCCATACAAACACAAATACCTGCAACATTGTAGAGTCCATGCGCGGTCCATGTCCTCTTTTTGATTAATTTTCAAGAAAATATATTTATTAATTTGATAGCCTTGGCGTTTACTCTTGCATTAAGATCATTTGCACATCTTTAGGTCTCTTAGATTCAAAGATATTAGCATTTCATTGAACATACCCAAGATCAGCCGATTAAAAAAATAAATTGGCTGCCATTCGCGGGGTGTGGGGTTAGGAGTATTTATAAACGTGTATTTATCGATAGAAATGAGTATATAATATGCCCTTAAAGTATCGGTAACCGGTAGGACACACTGTATATATTTTTTTTAACTAAGTTAATACTACAACATCGGTCAATGACGCAGTTTCACGTGCTCGTAGCACTAAGGTTATCTAGAGTCACGGTACAATGTTAAATATTATAAATTAAGATCCAATCACAATGTTATTGGAAAACACTGAACACCGAAACAGGCGTGAATATTAAACAAATATTTTATAATATTACGTAGTCATGTATTGCAATAACTATTATTTTAGTATGAACGGATTATTTTATGAAAAAGTATGTATAACGAACCATTTGGACTTATTGAAGTCAGGCATTCTATAGCGATAATTCTTTATTTATTTTTACTTTTTCAAAACCTTTAATATCGAATTTAAAAGTTTAATTCAATAAGTACCTATATATATAAGTACAACAATAGGTTGTAAGTGCATGCCTAGTTACTATTTGTGATAGTTTTCCATATCTATTTGATTTAAATGTGTTATGTTGTAATAGGATATTAATAATTTTATTTCCTGCAATGCCATCAAGGAAACAACATGTTATGTTTTCGATATTGCAAAATGTGTCTGGGACTATTAAAAATGTTAGGTGTGACAAAGTGGTACGGATAAAGCGGACTGACAGATATTCTTTCTGGAGTTTGGGGCTTTGGGCCCAGTAGATGGCCACGTTTATTGCAGCGTCAGAGGCGTTATTCAGATCGTCGAGGGTGCAGGTAAACGGAAACCTGTGACTGGGACACTCCAGCAGGTCAGTGGGGCATAGTCTGATCCGGACAGCGCTCGTTCTCGGTGTTGGAGGAATCAATAATACCCGGTTTTGCCAGATCGATTCAAAGCTTACCAAATAGGCCACTGCAATTCACTAACAGGAAGCAACGTTTTTGGGGCTTCACGAAGTCGTGAGGTGGATACCGCTCTTGCCATAACGTGCTTCGCTGACAGATACTTCAGTAAGTATTTGTATGGAGGTCTCCGTGTCCGGAGCCGTTTCCGTCCACTATATACTCATGCAATATTTTGTAATTCGGCACGAGAGAAGAAGAAGCTAGTGTTTGTGTAAGGGCAATCAGATGTACACAATTACGAAAAGGGTGCTAGAAAATGCGCTTCTTCCTTGTGAATTCGTAGTGTATATTTAGTTTTAAATTGTATACCTTAATATTTAGAGGTGGCAAATAGCTTGGCTTTAAAAATGCATTCACGAGGATTATTGAAATCTGGCTGATTAGATATCTTTTTTATAACAGCATTTGCATTTTTGTGGTTCGAATAAGGCGAATAGACGCCGACTTGAGGTGCTAACTTACCCGGTGTGGTCTGGTTTAGGGTAATAAAGACTTGCTTAACGTGAGCTACCGCTCTCAAGTTTTTTTTTTAAAGTAGAATATTTCGGGGCGATTGCCCGTTGTGCATTTAGAGAAGAAGTTCTCTCAATTAGGATAAGATTTGCTTTAGTTTGCAATTATTAATTCTTGGTATAATAAACAGATAAACCAAGTCAATTTGCCATTAGCCAACCATGTTTTTGTAATTAAAATTACGAAAACTGGATCTCTTTCTTGGAGGATTAAGCGATCATGTCACGCATACACTTTGTGTGTTGTTTGTCGACTAAAGTATAATAATAACTGGTTAGTCGGTGGAATATATGCGCAGCGTTTATGTGACGAACAAGGAAAACCCAGACGTTTGTTATGCATGGACATGCTCCGACATCCATCTTAATATCGTGTGGGTTGTATTCAACGAAAAGGAACCAGTTGGAAGAAGGGCTTTACGGAGATTTATATTGAAATGAGAGTAAACAAACATAACATTCCGTGTTTAATGTCACGTATTATATGTTTAGAGGAGATCGCGTCCCAGGATTAGGAATATCAAAGGCGGAGCAATATACTATATGCTGAAGATGTGATCTACTGAAAAACAAACCTACCTAAACCTATAGGTACCTAAGCTATTGCAAAGATAATGGCAATTCTAAACCAAGCAACTCAACTTCAAGCGAGTCAGACGAACAGTCAAGAAAATACGTTCGAATTAAACAGACTTTTTTTTTAAATAGTCCTCGCGTTTAAAATTGTAAGAAGTTCGGGTAGGTATTTTAATGTCTTTCAAGCTTTACCATGTTTACATAGCTTCCTATTCTGTAAATAAAGGGTCTATAGGGCAAAGAAAGAACAAGTCTAGTTCTTTCTTTGCGATATTTTTTTTTTCTAGACCATACCTGGGAACCTTCTAATTTCGGAGATATTGGGGGTCAAAATTCCAACTTTTTCACAAGCTTTTTTTTTAAATACATGTTTTTAATGTAAGATTTTTACTTCAAACACCTCCACGACCCCCGTACTATTCAATTCATCCATCAGCACGATGCTTTGAGTGCTTTCGATCGTGTCCTACCGTGAAACGTGATTATTCACCCCAAAAAAAAAGTCGTTTCTCAGCACTAGTTTTTGCGTTAGTTAGTTGGATGTACAGAAATGATTGTGTGACGGCTTCGTGAAGGGTCTGTTTACACTCTGTATAGATCAATCCAAAATCTCGAAAGCTTCCGAGAAAAAAAATTAAGTAAGATATGATATCACTAGCTTTACTCAAAATAAATAAAGGATATTGTTTCCATTGAGAGTCTACCTAGCTGCAGTACTTAATTTATAACTGTCATAAGATTCCTTGTATGACTCATTTGTTGTTTGATATTACCAACCTGTTTATTACCAACTTGTCTTAAATATTAATAGCTGTTGTTTCCTTTTGTTATTGACACCTAACCTTTACGCGATGAGTTTATATTTTTTATATATTTATATTAGACTAAATATCGCTGAGAAGATAACAGTTTGCATTGAAGAGGTCATGGTTAAGAATCAATTGCGTAAAAGATGGTAAGGTTCATCGCAGATGATATGACCATTTCAAAAGAAGGCGAGAGAAGACACGAATACATAATGTTCTAAATACATTCAAATAAATAAAATTCAGTGTCTGTTTGTAATTTCAAAATAACAGCTTATTACTGAATGCATATGAAAGTATATACGATAAAATCATTTTTTATGTATTTGTCTGTCTGTTCCGGCTAATTTCCGAACCAATATTGACGGGAATTTTACTGGCAGATAGCTGATAAAATTGTTGTGAATCAAATAGATATTTCTTTTTTTAACCGAAAGCAGGTAGGTATTTCATTTGTCAAAATTGTTTTTTGTTGGAAGTACCGGAGATCGATTTCTACAATACATTTCCTAATGTTTTTTTCTTTTTGACGTTATTATTTCTGTTTTGTAAATATCTTCTCATCACTGTACGAAAAGAAAGAACGAGGAAAAAGATACAAACTGATTATGATTTCTTGTAAACAATGGTAGGTAGGTACGTAGGTATGTCTTTGAACTTCATTCGTTCTTCGCATCCGTTTAAAATAGTTATCTCGTGCCCCACTGATTGCCATATTATATGATTTGTGAAATTGGCAAAAACTATGGTCACGGGTAATTTGACCATAAACTGTTTGTTAATTGACCATTACATGATAAGTGTTTTTTTGAAGATATGAACGTTCAATGTTGCCGTCGCGACGGACGCCCGCGCCATGGGCCATGCTCGTAAGGTTTTTGTCATAAATGGAGTTTAAAGAGGCGTAACTTATGGCTCGTCTCATCAAATATCTTTGCTGGATAAAGATTCCCAATCTCAATGTTATCATATTTTGTTTTGGATTCAAAACGCTCACGTAAATTGAGTAAAATAATGGTAAGTACTCTAGGATCGCTTTAAAAATATGTTCAATTCTCATAGTCATAAGAAAATGTTGGAAAAAATTTCCGAAGTCGTCTGCTTGGACTGCGGTAGAACTTTAACCTTACTGGGTCGTGACATGCTACTCAAATCCACCATCTTAAGTGATATAACTATAACTCTGACTACGGATGTATTATTTAGTATTTACCAGTGGCCAGCAGTGAGGATCCACGTGGGGCTGATGATGGTACCTCCGCAGGTGCCTCCGAAGAGCACGGCATGAGGGAACCGCTCGTTCACTGGCTTCGGAGGAGGCACGCTGACCGCAGCGATGTCGACCGCAGGGACGGTGGCCACAGGGGCCTGGCTGGCCTTTGAGTCCGTGTCAGCTTTGGATGGGACATTGACTGGAAACAGTAGTGGAAACATTAGTTTTAAAATAGAAGGAACTTGCTTGTATTGGACATGTTTCTTCAAACATATCTGTCGAAGTTTTTATTGAATGAAATTATTGAAGAAAATTATGAAGAAAATTGGTATATTTGAATGCAGTTAGTTTAACCTTATAGATAGGTTTCGTTACCATGAAATCACAATTCAGAGGAAAATTCACAAGTTAATAACTTTGACGTTTAGGCTGCCTAACCATTAAAGCGGAGCGAAGCTGCGAAGCGGAGAAATATTAACCAATAGGATTGCATACTGCAGCGGAGCGGAGATTTAGGCTGCCTGTCCACCGGAGCGGAGCGAGGCTGCGGAGCGGAGAAACGGAGAAATATTAACCAATAGGATTGCATGCTGGAGCGGAGCGGAAATTTCATGCAATCCTATTGGTTAATATTTCTCCGTTTCTCCGCTCCGCAGCCTCGCTCCGCTCCGGTGGACAGGCAGCCTTAGTGCAATCCTATTGGTTAATATTTCTCCGTTTCTCCGCTCCTCAGCCTTGCTGCACTTCAATGGACAGGCAGCCTTTAATGGTTCACACTAATAGGTGTGTAGCTAGCAATAGGATTATCCGTATCATGGCTGCAATGTTATTATGTATACCTACAACAATCATAATAATATTCCCAACATTTAGGCAAATGTTCGAATTGTCGATGAAATTATTGTTGTAGGTCATCCATATGTTGTTTCTGTCAATACTCAATTTAAAATTATTTAGTTCAATGATTTGAAATTTAGTGTAAGATGTATGGATAAATTTTGACTCCTACCTTTTAATAATCAAATGAAATATTTAACAATCAATAGCTGTAGCGATAAACAATAACATGTATACTCCGAAGCCTCATCAGTAATTGGTTGGCTAGGTGGCTAGATCGTACCCACAACACAACTAAGTACTGGAATCTTATCTCAGAAAAACCACAGTTTTCCCTATGGCAATTAATATTGACGTAGGAATGGGTAGCATGTTATTACCGACACACATTGCTCACAACACGATCGGAGTAATTTATTGTTGCCATATTCATGCGTCAAGGCAATTACGTAACTTCGATGGGAAACTGAATTCGTTTCAGTTGATAGCTCCTGAATACATGTACTCGTACTATATCGTATTTTCATGGTAAAGGTCAATCGTAGTTTAAATAGTTAATGGGGAGTTTGTCCATGTGTTTAGGGGATTTACGATGGTTGGAATTGGTTGGAAACACGTTTAAGTTTTGCGGGTAGATGGAAATAATCAAGTAGATAATAATTATGATTTTATTTTAAATGATCATTTAACAAGTTAATAATATGGTGTCCAAAACAAGCAATCACTATAATTAGCGAAGAATTTTAAGCCAAGGAAAATACATCAACGTACAACAAAATACATCCACTCAATACTGGTATTGTTAAATTGGTAACTTAACTAACGATACCAAGTAATTTAACTCAGTATTTTAAGATTTCGGAAACATTTCCCTGTTGCTAGGCAACCTGATCGTTACAATCGTATCCGGGTTGTTGGTGACAACGGCACACAAAGTCTGTAGACGCTAATCAGCTTTACAATAATCGGCTAAGAGTGTATTGTTGTGTTCGAACCAGTTCATTCATTGATAATACACGTCATGGACAAATGGGGACATTGCTAACGGGTATTTAATGATTTTATTGGAGGTAATAAAACAGTCTATTTGCACTTGTATCAAGTGATAAAGATTTTAATTGGTTGATCATTGTTTCTAATTAATTATGTAGGATGAAACAAAAACATTGCACTGATTAAAGAATGGTTGGATCTGATAGCATCTTGCGAAATGGGTTGTCCTACAAAAACAATTTAACATTTAACAATAATGCGAGAGGTTTACTGATTATGTTATGGAGCTTCATTATTATCCAAAGATAAATTATATCACAGAAAAACCCCAGAACACGTCATGATCAAGTCATTTTATTCTCTTACATACTTCTCGCTTAAACACGTTTATGTATTCGTGGAGGTTTAGTTTGTTTTGTTAAGTGAATATTTTAGTTGCGAATGGCCGGTAAGTACACTAGTGTTGTGATATTGTTCTTAATTATTGACATCGACTCCCAAGAAATGTCTATTTAAAAAAAAATCCATGTTTAATTCGTTTCAACTACTTTAGTTTATATCATGCTCTAATTACGTTGCATGTTTCTTCATACTATTGATGACGTGCGTATTCAGCTGACAATTATGTACGGTAGTTATAATTGCATTTTTTCATGTCCTCGGTGTATTTTTCACTATTAGATAGGTATCTATTAGTTGTTCTGCCTTGATAAGCTATGGAAGGGTAGGCAAATGTACACCTTCTGTTAATAGGTACCCACAGAAGAAAAACCCATTGACACACTGAATACATCATCTATGCCATAAAGATTGTGTATTTACTACTTTTAGTTTTTCTTCTACATAAATTAGCCGCAGCCACACAGTAAATAATATTAGGAACTTTGGTTAAATTCAATATTTTATTATTTAAACCCAAATATCCACTTAGTTCACACACTTAGTTCTAGATATTTGTTTATAATTAATTTAGTTCGTACTACCTAGAATTAAACGCGACCTTGTTTTGTGAAGGAGTTCAGCATAGCAATAGGTAACTATGAACAGTAAACACATTTACTTACGACTTTCACTGGCACAAGTCTGATTTAAATGAAATATTAATTGAAAAAATAATACAAGATTATTATTTTGACAGAACTGCATTTTTCACAGACAACTCATTAAATATTGTCAATATAACACTCACATTAATAAAATAACATCACAGTCACATTATTATTAAATTGTTGTGTACTGTTTTCATTGGAAAATAAACTGGAAAAAATACCGATATGTAATCAGGATTTATTTATTTTATCGCACTATCTTACACAAATTACCTTCACTAATTTTTATCGGTCGCTTTTTATTTGTTAAATACTTATCAACAATAAAAACGCGCTTTTTTTAATTTGTATTTCCGATACAAATAAAAAAGACGTTACTGCATATCATAACAGAACTGAACAGAACATTTTCACTTTAAAATTGTTGTTCTTTTCACTCTTTTTTATGTCGTAATATTAATGTAAAAAATCGAATATATGTATATTCGAAATATATGTATTATCGAATATATTTATATAAATAACAATATGACTCACGTGCTTTTGTGATCTGTTGTATGTCGTTTCCCCCCGGCGCGGCGACCGCCAGGACCACGAGCGCGGAGCACACAATCAGCCTGCTTGAGAACATCGTGCAGTTTGGGTGCGTACGCGCAGCGACACACTTTATATATCATCTTTACTTACTTCGGCCGCAGCGAGCAACTTGACGTTTGTTATCATTAGTTGTAACTTGATCGGTGACCACATGGAAAGTAAGTTCTTTTAAACTTAAAAAGTACTTTTAAACGCCAGAATTCAAGTCCCTTCGACCATTGAGGAATTGAAGGCTGCGTTGTTAAAAAAAGGAAATGGTCAATAAAAAAGTTAATTAGATCAATGAAGAACCAACTGTAAAAGCGCAAACACTGTCTATCACAGTTTTTGTTATTTAAAAAAAGAACCTAGGTGCAACACATATTGGCAAATTCCCCTTTTCCCTAAATTTTTATTCATTAGCATTCCTTTAAAAAAGACCTGAATAAATGTTGATGATTATGGCAATATAATTAAGACTATTGTTGTAAAAGACGAATGATTTTGCTCACTCGAAAGTTCCATCCCTTACAAGTGGTAGGGGTATAAAGCTTTAGGATATGTGCTACGGGCTACGGGTTACGAGGCTACGCGCGGCGGACGAAAGAGCTACGCATTTTGTAAATTATATTACTTTTTTTTCTGCCAAACTAGCTTGTAAAACAAAACAAAGTGTATTGGCATCAATTGAATTACAGTGCTGCATGGTTCTTTTGACTCTGACAGGAGGGCGGCCGCTGTTGGTAAACATCTGTGAAAATACCTATGGAAATTGATTTAAAAAAAAAAATGCGATTTCATGATCGATCCCATTGTAATAGTTGTTTATTTCAACGAGTACTACACGCCCCTAAAGTATTGCCCACGTCTAACAAATCACCGTTTTTTTTCTTCTGCAAATCAGTCTTCAAAATTAAACCTGAATCAAATCAGTTACAAAACAAGCATCTAAATAACAAATAGAGAACAAATTAAAACAAGTTAGTAATTAGTTAGAATATTTGAAAAGGTTATTTGGGTTTTCCTGTGCATTTATTGTTAGCGTCATCACTAGTAAACCACTTGTCCTCCCTGTTTCCTGCTCAAACTGTTTGAAAGATGACTTCAGCAAAGATTCGTGAATCAAAGCCATTCCAAAACTACTGAATCACGAATATTTGGGTTTTGGTGATGAGAGGAATGATTAGGTGCATGTATTACACGGTTTTAACATTTTCAACCGCTGTAGATGAGACACGGATCACACGGAGAATGAATTAATTGCTAAATGCCCAAAATACAGGCTTGTGAATATTTCTCCATGAAAAAGGGGTACGCTGTAAATGTTGCAGAGGTCCAATGGTCTTGGGAACCTTTAATTACAACTTTGTCACCCGTAAAATAGCCGAAAAAATATCAACCTGTGTTTGTTAGATTTTACCAAACCTTAATTAAAAGTAATTAATAAATTATCAATTTTAATGTATTTCTAGAAAGTCGTTATAAAGTATTGATAATAAGGGATCGCAGACGTCAGACTGACGAAAATCTTCACCTTGCCATTGTACACTTTGTGTGAATAGATAAAACTTAAGCAGATGCGGGTACTATCATTTTTTTCATCACGCGTGCGGTAGTTTATATATGCAGGTAAGCGACTTTTATTCCTTTGTTATACAATAGTGTAGTTTTTTTATTATTGGGGTGGAGGGCAAATGATATCTTTAAACATACTGTTTGCTGTCTTACACGTTTCGCGGACTTTATGAAATATTTTTCTTATTTCTAATTCAAATAAATGAAAAGTTTCTTTTAAAATAATAACTGTGTTTGTAACTATTGCAGAAAATCAACTGGTAGTACGAAAATAGAACATATCAATGTTTAATTAATGGCTAGATTCTGAGTCAATACATAATGCTGTTAGACCTACTCTATGCATAATAACAGAAAAAAAATAATCATAGGGTAGTTACTGGACGCACATAATGTCATATCATATTTTAAGTTATGGACTCAGGCGTTCGTTAGGTACTTTGAGGAAATCCATGACATTAAATGTTATTCAAAATATTTTGTGTATTTTGCATATTTAGATACTTATCTTTTTCGCGGAATTATCACTAAATATTTTGCATTTTATGTCATATTTTCTTAGAACAATCATCGCAATGTGATTACTTTTTAGGAGTAAACAACAATTTCGCCATGAAAACTTGCATTTATTAAATCTGAGGCAGAATGTTAGAAATAAATAAGAAACCCCTAGAATTAGATAGTCCACGTATAAAAAATCGAATTCTTGGGATTTTTATGAACAAGATACTGTAACATTTATAAATCCTACACAAACAAAAGTTCCACGTATAGATTGCAATATTTGAAAATAATAATATTTACCGCAGAAAAACCCACTCCTAAAGGTTATCGAAATTATATTTATACCACGTAGTTTCCGAGGCGTGAGAAAAGTGGATTATTCACGTCGATTAAAGCAAAATGCTCTAATTATTTTTGAAAATACATTGTTTCCTACTTCTGCCATACCTACTTATATTTTTTCACGTATTGAGTTAATGCGGGTGGAAATGTAACGATAGGTTTTTTATTACTCATTAATATTATCTGCATGGGACGTGAATGTGTTGTGACGTTATTAGTAAGCAGTCATTGATGGACTTGGACAAAGCATTTCAGTCTCCCCGAAGACAAGAACTAGCCATGATGTGTGAGCGGGACTAAAAACTTACTAGGCTATATACTTATACGAGACGAACGTCAAAAGCTGATTAGGTATCTATTGATTAGAGACTTGATCACATTTTAGAAACCGTATGTTGCGGCTAACTAAGTGCATGCGAGAAGAAGCACACCAATAGGTATCACAGGTACAGTTTTGATGATGAAATAAAAAGAGACGTGTTATTTTTTAAGTTAAATAAACACTGGTGAATCCGGGTTTTTTTGTGAAGCTCGTGGCTAAATATTAACAGCCGCTCGGATCAATCTCCAGTATAAGCCTTACTTGCCTAGGATGGTCTGTGGATAGGTGACACAAGTACATACTGAGTTTCCTGCATGCCTCGGAAAGCACGTTTGGCCATTGATTGGTTCCGGCTCTCATTTATATAATAAATAAATAATAAAAGTTTATTGATGCATAAAAAGTGTTACAATATTTAGGTATGACACTGGATCCGGCACTAAGATACCCTGTGTCGCAGGATCCAGTCTCTATCGACAGATAATATGAATACTAAATTTCTAGATCTTTGACAGTCGTTACAGGTAGTCAGTGGCCCTAAAGTCTGATAACCAGATTTACCAAGGTGTTTTGTATTACTCAGTGATAACTGGGTTGTGGAGGTCAGACAGGCAGTCGCTCCATGTTAAATTCTGGTATTCAGCTGCATCTGGTTAGACTGGAAACCGACCCCAACATAGTTGGGGAAAGGCCGGCTATTTAGCAAATATTTTACAATATGTCACAAAATATCTTCGTCGCATATATGCAAAAACCCAGTCATTGTCAGTATTTCTTTCAATAAGTTGATTAATTAGTATTTATTAATAAAACTCCCATTTTTTCATCAAAAGGAAGGTTTTAAGGAAAACAGCTGTTGTTAATGTTATTTTCTGGTACCTACGTCAGCAAAACCGACAAGTCACATAGGTATGCTGCTGGGGAAATACTAAGGTTACAGGCATCCATATAATTAATTCAGTACTGAGAATGCCTTGAATTGAAAAGTAATCAAACCGTCAGGTCATGGGTGAAGGACCAATACTTGATTAAATTCAGTTCTTTTTCTAACTTTACTTGGAAGTCTATCAATACACGGTCTGTGTGTGTGACCGCGTCGCTCTTCTTAGCTCCACGACGTATTTTTAAGAATCTATCCCAAGACCCCTACAAAGGGTATAATTATTGTAATTATTATTAGAGGTAGGCTGACTATGACTTTGGCTGACTAGCTCACTGGCCGATTAGTCGGTTGCAAAAGGCCTAACTAAGCGGTCGTTTAGTCGGCCAAGCCGTTCATTGCTTCGGGTGGAATTCAAGGAGCATTAGCAATATAAATACCGTTGCATCATTGCACGTGCTGAGTCACTCGCATGAATACATCACATAATGCACTCGTCCGGAGCCGCCGTGTGGTCATACAATTTCTAAATTTACAGTTAAAAGTTAAATTCTATTTTTCTTATCATTAGAAACGGGGTATTTACCATGCTTACTGATCTCTTTGAGTTAAGTTACTTACTTAAGTTCTATTGACTACCAAAGAAAGAAGTTCAATTCTAGATTATATGTATAATAAACTGTAATGCTATAATAAATTATCTATACTATAATATTATAAAGCTGAAGAGTTTGTTTGTTTGGTTGAACTCGCTAATCTCAGGAACTACTGTTTCCAATTGAAAAAATATTTTAGTGTTGGATAGCCCATTTCTCGAGAAAGGCTATAGGCTATATAACATCACGCAACGACCAATAGGAGCTGAGCAAAAAGAAAAACAAGTCAGAACCGGCGGGTGAAACGGCGGGGCACAGCTAGTATAAATATAAAGATTATAGTTTTTCAATCACTCACTCAAGCCGATTAGTCGGCGCTTTTTGCCGACTAGTCGCCGACTGTGTATGTGTGACTGTGTGTGTGTGCCTGTGTGTTTGTGTATGTGTCTATGGCCGGATTTATCTAGACTTGCAAATCCTGTATGTTCGCTCATTTTTTGCGGCGGCGGCGTAGAATAGAATGAATGTCGTGAAATGTGTAAAGGACGAATGAATATTGGATTTGAAAAAAATGGCTTGTGTATTTAAAGGTTTTCCAAATTAAATCTTTAACACGTTGACATTTCCCCATCATCAGTATAAATAGGAACCTACCCTACCTCTCCTGGTACAGGGCAAGGGTATTTCTATTAAAACACATAAGCTGAATTCAAATAAACTTTAATAATCTCTTCAACGTCTACAGCTTGAGAATTTTGATCAATAATCGTCAATTACTATGAATAATTCCAAGATAAGTGCAAATACGCGTAACATCGGTTGTCACAAAGTAACGTCGTAAACAATCATAATATTATGTTATGTAGTATTAAATACTGTCATATTGCTCATCATTATCACCTACAGACGATAACTCTTACAAATTAACGTGAGATTATTTTCCTCTTAAATGTCTACAAAATCAGGAATGTCCAACATCTTCGAACTACAAAATAATTTAAATTAACTTAATTACATGTGTGATAAATTATTGCGTTTAAATTTACTAAATTATTAATAATAAATAAGTCAGGGTGACGAGTGGCCACTCGTAGCTACGGATGTAAAGCTCCTCATCATTCACCAATCGATCACAATCAACTGGAAAGCTATGTGCTCAACTAAGTCCGACTGTCCCTCCTCGGCACAGCCGTGTCTTTACTCATAGTGTATACTTACCTAATTAATTCTTACACAGTTTACAAGGGCGACTTACGTCTTGACTCGCCGACCTAAATAACTATATATAAAACGTGATTCCAGTACTTTATATATTCCGTGTAAATAATTGATATTTAGGCAAGTAAACAGTTACAAATAATATTCCTAATATTAACATCTCAAATATTCAACAAACTAATTTGACCGCTAAGACAAAATAACATCTGTACAATCAATTCAATTCGTTTCGAAATATTAGTGAAGTCTTTATATTCTTTTGACGTAAGTAATTTTACAGAAAAATAAACCTTTGTGATATTGTAAATATGTGCCTAGATGAAAAACGGTATTACAAAAATATAACATAAAATACTGAGTTTATATTGTTGATAAACTGTGGCGGGGAACGTGTGTGTCGAGGATGCGCGCACGCAGGCGACGCGCTGTTCGGACAAGCCCGGGAGACATCGGATCGTCTCGTCGACAAACACTAGTAAAAAACCTCAAGTACACTTCGTTTGTTCTAAAACACTACTTCGATTAATAAATAATTAATTAAAAACAATAGAACTTTGACAAAAGTAGAATATTAAAGCCATCAAAAAGATGCGTTAAAAATGTTGATCAACAATTAATTGTGTAAAATTGTATGCAAATTCAATCGTCCCATATTAAACGTTTACTCGACTACTTTTGTCAAATTTCATAACAATTGTCTTCTATTTATTGCTCGTAAACTACCTACCTACTGTCGCTACATTACTCTATTTGTTTATTAAACTATCAAACTGACTAAGAGAGGTCGTGTACAAAGAGAATAGGATCTCAAGTTCACGCGATGCCTTTGTATACAAGCAGCAAAGCACACAACACCGAGAATATAAAAATATACCAAAGATTGGTCACTGATAGTAATAGTTACATTAACAATACAACTAAATAAACAACATTAGAAAAAAAGAGATAGAAAATTGATAGTAGAAAGAAATATTGAAGGTAGTTAGTTTCATACTGAGATGTGCAGTATCGTCTTCGACCTTGCTGTTAATATTACGTGAATTGATTAGCATTGTTATACAAGGGTAGGTACTTCTTGTTTTAAATTGACTATATTATTTAAACTGATTGAGATTCGCTATCTTCCAAGGTGATAGGTTAAATAAAACTGATGTTCTTAATAAATAATAATTCTAGTGTTGATTCTTTTTAACGTGGTTATTAAAGCTGTGTCTAGTTATTATGATAATGATAGCAATTGTAAGGATGCTGGTCATTATTTATCTAATAGCTTTTACAATTTTATAGTCTGTGGAGTCATATTTCATTAAAATAATTCATTGTTTCGATAACAACGCAACGTTGTCAAAAAACGTTCTAAATAAAAATCTGTTATAAAGTAACGTGTTTATGAGAGGTACTTACACAATTGTGTATTGTTAACTCTGGCCATTTTCCTAATTGATTGTTTTATTTGGCTAACTTTAAACGCCAAAACATGCTTACCAAGACTTATCTTTTCATTCTTCTTATAATATCAACATTGTTTTCCAGATGTGGCTTCTTCTCCGGCTTCTTCATTACAACGAAGTTAAAACTTGGATTTTTCTAAATTGATATGTTTAACAAATAAATTGACAAAATCTTTGAAATATTTACCTACATAAATTGAATATAACGAGAAGCGAATGTAAACATTTTGCTTTTCTCGACAAATATTTCAAATAGGTACCTCTTATCAGTTGTCTATTAACATTTTTAATTAAAATTTGACTACAATTTTGTCTTATAATCCACTATATCTTGACCACATTTTGGCAAAGATTTAACGCACAACAGTATCTTGAGATTCAAAGTTTTAAGGACGAAAGGAAGATATTACATAGTTTGTAGATATTAAATAAGTAGAAATGTAGTTAGAAATATGTTAAACAGAAGTTAGTATAGTCTAGATTGAAGGAACGGTGTAAGGGCAGCTGAGAGTGGATTCCATTTGAAGCATAAAGAATGCAGTTCAAAACAAATGATTCGCAAACGAAAGCGACTAGATTGAGTGGTTCAAGGCATAACACTTGAAGCAGCAATTAATTTTACATAAATAAAGCCGGTGGGGAAATCAGGTGAATATTTAAGTGATTATCGTGATTAACTATCATTAGGAAATTAAAGACGCTTCAAATAAATGCCACTCTCAGCTGTCCCATCATATCTCATCTACCTCTCAGTAGATTCCATATCCATCGCGAATTCAAAAGCGATTATGCAAATCCAACTCCTTATTATCTAATCTATAAAAACGTGTGTAATAAATCCAATATAATAATTTAACTATTCTTATAAGCTTACTAAGTTTTGAAGTGTTCGTTTCGTTAAAAATAACTGCTATTACGTTCGATAACTTATCGCACTAATTATTATAACTATTAATAACTGATCTAGTGTAGTTACCTAGTTATTGTAAAATGGCTTTTCGTCCATCTTGTGGTACATTAGCAGGTTGCTCTCTATCTCCGATCATAATGACGACTCGTATTCATTTAATACTATCATGTGTAGGCCGCGATATTGTCTACTAACGAGTTTAAATTTTAAACATTTTCGGTTACCTGTTTTCCGCCATCATATAAAACAGTCATTTGTTTTTTTTTACTAGCCTTGAATTTCTCCTGCTTGGGGGGGGGAGCTTCTAAATAATTTTACACAATTTTCTTGCGCCTGAACCAGCATTCGCGATGCGTGAGGTGATTTCACCTCTTTCTTCTTGAGCCGGCCTCGGCGGCGCCCTCCATCCTCAGGCAACCATTGCATTGGGACCTTTGCCCAGTAGTCATTAGGCATGCGGCTCACGTGACCCACCCGATCCCACTTGAGCCTGGTAGAGGCAGAGCCTGGCCTACGGATATTATTTCTGTTTTGGAGCGCAGCGTAGTGTTCCGTGTTCTGTCTGATCAGTTTACATCCCGAATACTGCACTTCATTGCTCTTTGGCACGCACCAAGGCGGAACTTGGTGAGCGACCAGCGCCAGTGGGGTAGGTAATTGTATAACAAATTCGCATTTACAGTGCTATTTATTTTGATTTAACAATTCCACGTTGTCGAGCTGACGAATTCATTTTCAAAAATCAATATGTAGCAATGACGAATTTGTTCAAAATCTTTCGGAATGCGATAGTAAAGTGTGTTACGCAATCGGGGTGCAATGCAATCGGAGCATGAAATAATTTGATGATTGATTATTTTTCGATTATTTATTTATTTATTTTCTTTATCCTCGCTGGGAATAGCTTAAACTGATTATACCAACTGAGAAACCAAATAATAACTTCACAATTTTAATGATGTCAATATTGTATACTAGAAATAATTATGAAACAATGACATTTTTTTGTTGCGGCTGCTGGATTTTATTTTATATCTAAAGAATATTTATTTCAATACCCCACGTCTTGCACTAGGTCCGGTTTTCCAAAAAACTCATTGATACCGATACCTACCTATAAGAAAATTATGGAGAATATATTCTACATCATTTTTATTAACAATATGAATACGGCAAAACTGGTTTATGGAACAGGTTAAGCATTTTTTGCTGTTCTTTGTTTATTTAGACTGTTTTAATTTCACTTGAGTATTTTATCAATATCTGACTGTCTTACAAAATGGTGGAAATAGTAACATTTGTGTAGAAGTTAGTTTGAAGATTCGACATTGATTACAAGCGCTGTCAACTATAACAAATTGTATGTAGTACAAGGTCCCTCCATGAATGGCTCACATCGTGGTTGTTATTGACATGAAAATATTATTAATGAGGTCTACTTTTTGACTTTGTAGCTACTCGGATATGACACACGATTATCGCACTTTACGTCATTTGTCACTTTGAAAAATTACTTTTTCTGGAATAACACGTCCATTAGATATTTTCATGAGCTTACTGTTGCTAGTCGTACCTACATGACTGTTTGTGAGCATCCATCCATACAGCAGGTTAGATAATAATATGTCAGCCGTACGTATGTGGAACGCATGCGCCGGCGCAACGTGAACACGCTACATACTAAGTTATTGACTAAGCTACAGCCATTTCCATAAGACCAAATGATAACTATATTATTAGGAAGAACATCTTTATTTGGCATCTAATCATTTTGTCAGATGTCCAAGTTTCTAAAACTAACGTGTTTCTGAAAACAGAATTTTCCCTTTTGGAAAATAATGCATTATTTCACGAAGACATTGGTGGAGGATTACTTACGATATCTTTATATCCAAACTTAACTCGCGAGTTCGGAAGACTGACCGTTATCCAACAAAGACCGTCGTCATTTTGTAGGTTACAACTGTTTAAGACTTCCTAATGATTTGTTTCGAGCCAAGTTGCGGTAAGTTGAAACTGAAGTTGATTCGCTTTAGGCGTTTTGTTTGTTCAAAGCGACAATCGACTAAATTCAGTACGAAATCATAGAACAAGATTATCATAATTTAAAAACTTAAAAAATTAAGTTTAATTTTTATTATGTATAACATAATTAAAAAAAAATAAACAAAATAATACTTTTTAACAATTTTATAAAACGCTGATAAAGCCATTGCATAAATAAATCCTTTCGATTCGTGTGAGGCAGGAGCACTATGTAAGTCTCATGTTGATGTCAGTTGGTATTTACGTAGATCGTTCGTGTTTTGATTACTTTTATATGTGAAACGCAACTCTGTTTTCCTTAACTTGCAACAGAAAAGTGAAAACGGTCTTTTAAAAAAATCTTTGACTATTCATTGCATAGTCCAGTCGTTTGGTCTTACGGTTGTACAATGATAGCTGCCAAGTCCAACAGCGACGTTAGGAAGCCTTAACATAGCGTGCGTGAGTTCAGTAGAAGTGAGTAAAGTTGAGTAGACGGAGGCGATGAGCGGACGCGGCGGGGAGCGCGCGGGCGGCGGGCGCGCGGCGTCAGAGACTGCGCAGCGGCGCGCGGCAGTCCACGCGCGACATCCACTCTATGTCGCGCGTTGTCACCTGCAAACAGAGAACATCACACATTATAGCAGGTAAAAAAAACATTACAGAAAAACTGAGCAAACAATTTTGAGATTTCTCGACGTTTCATCACCTGCCAACTGTAAATCAACGTGACTTTTCTCCCCCTAGACCAATTCAGATAAAGACGCGTCAACCAGGTGTAGCAAACGTGGGTGTTCTTAATGAAAAGAGGAGCTATCTGTGCTCACCTGGTGCATGGAGTACACAGCGAGCACGACGAGCACGTGCATGATGTTGTGCGAGTTGAGACAGCGGTCCACCGTGCCCGGGAACCACTTCTCCGGTATGTGCATGGCGCCGATTACACCGCCGCCCAGGGAAACTGCATCCTGAAACATTGAAGGGGTCATATTTTAGTAAAAAGAACTTATGTTTCAACTTCTCTTTGTCGATCTCTCAAACTATATAAGAATACTGGGTTCTGGATCTTGTTGGGATCAGATAGGCGCTCTATGTAAAATGCTGGTATTAAGCTACATCCGGTTAGACTGGAAGCCAACTCGAATATAGTTGGAAAAGGCTGGGCTGGGCTGGGCTGGCTGGGCTGGGCTGGGCTGGATGATGATGACACATGCAGCATGATCAAGATGAAACTGGGCTAGGTAAGAACTAAGAATAGTCTACACCGTAGTAAAATCTGTCATGCCAGTTAGGAAGGTAAAGTAACGTGGTTTATTTGTATAATCCACCTACTAACCGAAGGTGAGATGTGTAGGAAATTCTTTGAAAATTTGGTGTCATTAATATTTTCAGCTAGTACTGACAGACTATTTGTAAGTCTTCCTTGAATAGCTATACCTCTTACGAATAGTAGGATAACGCACGAGGTTGTACGAGTACCAAGAGTTACAGCACCGTTACATGCTTCGAATTATTCGGTGCTTAGTAACTGCGGTAAGGAAAACTAATTGACATGGCAGTACTTATAGATAGAGACAAAAACATCATTTTTATGTTTTTATGACATGTTCGTCAACTGCCGACTGTGAAACTCGCGCGTGCGTGCGAGTTGACACCTTCCGATTTTATCTATTTTGTTTTGTCGTCAACTCGCTCGCACATTTTGAAGTACAGTGAAATAAAAACGCATTGAAACCCATCACTATAAATAAGGAGATATCTTCCAGCTGAAATAATTCGACATAAGCGGAGGCCTTTGTTCACCTTCTTTGTTTTTTCATTTTTATGTATATATATAAACTATTATTTCCTTTATTTATATTTTTACAAATTATTTACATTTTTAAATATTCCTCAGAAAAAAACAATATAAAAACATTTAAAATTATAAAAAATTGTAGCCCACCGGTATCGGGAACAGGGTCCAAGCTAGTTAGGGCTCTAAAGAGAGGAACCTCCTAACAATACGAGCTGTGTCCAGAAGTACCTCTTTCTGAATCAAGCCCTTGATCCAGCTGCCTAACGAGAGCCTCCTCAGGTATTGGTCGAGGCTCTTGGCAATTAAGTCATGGGCTGATACGACTATCGGCACAATGATCGCTGAGTCCACATCCCACATGTCGACAACCTCGCGAGCCAAGTCAAGATACTTGATTTGCTTATCTTTCTCGGCTATCACGAGGTTCTCATCATGCGGGACCGTTATGTCAACAATTCTCTCTCTGATCGATCCACCACCACCATATCAGGCTTATTGGCTACAATAGTCCTGTCAGTGATGATGGATTGATCCCAGTACAATGTGATACTGCCATTTTCGAGAACTGGGTCGGGCACATACTTATAGTACGGCACTTCCGATTCCACAAGGTTGTATTTTAGAGCAAGTTGCTTATGGATAATCCTGGCTACAAGGTTGTGTCTATGCAAGTACTCTCCGTTAGCCAGACGAGAACACCCGGAGATAATGTGACGGATTGATTCGCCTGGACGGTGGCATGCCCGACATATGTCAACCGTACCGTCCTTCACAATAAATCTCCGGTAGTTATTCGTCATCATAACCTCATCCATAATTGCACAGACAAAACCTTCGGTTTCTCCGAAGAGGTCCCCGGAACGCAGCCAGGCTAAGGACGCTGATAGGTCTACATCGGACCCATGCAGGGCCCGGAAAAAACGCCCGTGAAGCTCCTTGCATTGCCATACTTCCTTGCGGTCATCGGTAGTAAGTACTACAGGTTTGCGCCAGTTCTCTTTAGCCATGGACAGCGGGGTGAGTCCCTTGTACACTGCGACCACATCTCGGTGCATACCCACCTCGGCTTTTAAAAAATATTCTCTGAGACTGCATATCTCGCGGTTGTGAAGGGTCTTCGCGTTTAAAAAACCTCGACCCCCGCACTTCCGCGGGATGTACAACCTCATCACCGATGATCGTGGGTGATGCATCCGGTTTGCGGTCAGCAGTGTATGAACTCTCCTATCCAGGGCATCGAGTTCGGTCTGAGTCCATTTGAGTACGCCGAAAGACTACATTAAAACCGACATGACCCAACCGTAGGCTATTTGTTCCTTTAATATCTATTCTGTACTATAACCCAAACGAAACACATAACTAAACACACACACACACCCCACTCATACACCCATACCACACATACACACACACCCATTCCCTGCTTACATAAAATTAAAAAAAAAGTGTTAAGTACTTACGTCTAATTAAGTTTTATGGTTGCAAAAACTCCTACAAAGTGCAGCAAATTGTCAACAAACTGTAAGAGGAAGGCGCCTGTGTCTGTAACACAGTTTATACTAGCACAGCCACAGACGTTCACACTGTCTCAAATAATGCATAGCGTTGTACTTCATATAATGGCGTTTTTATGTTTTGATTGAGATGGACAAATTGTATTTGGCTTTTTGATAATAAAGAATCATCATCATCATTCTCTTGCCCTTATCTCAATTCATTTGGGGTCGGCGCAGCATGTCTTCTTCTTCCATACTTCTCTATTACTCGTCATCTCAAAGAATATTATTATTATATTATTATTTAATACCTTCTTCAGGCGACCAAAGAAGCGCTCCCTCATCGATTCCTTCATGTCAGTTACGTTAATGACTAACGCTTCCGACATACCCAAATACTTATAGCTTTCGGATGAGGAGAGGGATCTCAAGTGTATGGAATCCGAGAGCTGAATTATTACTATCATTACTACCTTGGAATTGATTCACCCAGGTGAACAAAGGCGATTTTTATTATTCATCTTGTGGACCTGTATCACACACATAAAGCATGCTAATACAAACTTTCAAATTAACAGACAACTTAATTTTTAAATCAGTTTAATGTTCATACTTTGTGTACATCGTTTTAAGTAAGTATTAGTATTCATTTAACTATGTAAATATTTCTTTAACTAGTATTGATTGTTTGATATTATGTTTCAACATACATTTTGTATGTACATAAGCAATAAAAAAATCAATTATATAACTATGGGCACAAATAAAAAAAAATAAAGCTATAAATATCAGGTCATCACAACTTTTCAAGAAAATTGCTTATTGATACGTGACCATCAACTAGCTAATGCATTTGACAGTCTTCTACAAAATTATTGTGGACTTCTGCAAGGGTCATTTTCGATGTGGACGAACACTCACCATGATTAATTTAAGTTTTAAATGCAGCTCATAAATATAATAATAATATTTTCTCAATGCAAAAAGTAAACGTATAATATTGGCCTTACGACGACATACAGAGGCATTTAGCTTATGCTGCCACCCTTTTAAAAAAATTGTCGTCCGGTGACGCTCGCTTCTCACACACCAAATACTTTGCTCGTATCTGGTCATTCACGGGGATTCAAAATAAGTCAGAAAAGATCCATATCACGAGAGTATTCTGCTTTATTAGCATGCTTTATGTGTGTGATAAAAGTCCACAAAATGAATAAAAAAAGTCGTCTGTTCACCTGGGTGAATCAATTCCAAGGTGAACAAGGCCTCCGCTTATTTCACCTAGGTGAAATTCTTCCAAAGTGAAATGAGGAAACCAAAAAGTCTATTCACCCGGGTGATATCACCCAGGTGACCATAGTGGAATAAACCCTCTGCCTAACCCTTCGGGGATTACAGGCGTGATGTTATGTTATGTATTTATTAAATCACAATTCTCTTGTCCTTACGTATGTACCTACCTACATAGAGAACTGCTTGCTTATAAAAATATTCAGAATCAGGATAGAATTGATAATGCTTAAGGAAATAATGGAACTTTTTACCCTAATTTTAAACTTGGTCACCAAAGTCACACCATTTCACTATCATGCAAAAAGCTCAAGATTTTTTCCCCGTGGGGATAGGCAGAAACTATAGAACGCCATCGCCATCCGCTACGATCCCTACATTATCCTTTCACCGAACATCCACAGGCTTTTGTAAGGGAATTGAACCCGCAACGTAGCCTGTAACTCATATTGATCGTTATTGGGTACAGAAGAAAAAATTTTTTGCTTTATCTTAAATATGAATTTAATAGCATGTTAAAAATATTAGCCAGTCGGCAAGGTTGTAGTACAGTTGACTGCTCCGACAGCAACGGCGTATGTTACTACGGTCCAGAAGTAAACTACAACTTTGATCTAACATAACTCCATTAATATTAGTTAGCAGGCAGCAGGAGTTAGTTAATTGTGCATCTTCATAACTGAAGCCCTACTGAAGGCCTGCGGGCCGAGGGAGGGGGTAGCGGTCTCATTTGAACCTAACGAGCTATGTAATCGCTTTACGCACTCCGATCCAATTACAAGCGACCTGTCATCATAAGGGACTGTTTTGTGGAAATTATTTATGGTAAATTAGTAACTAACGTAAATGTAGTTTTGTATGGACACACACGAATACTGTTTCGCACTTTCATCGGTATAGTGAATGAAGAGCAAAGACGCAAAGACCATATTATGTAGTTTTACAAGAGTATTCAACTATTATGACAGAAGGAAAAATGTTTGGGTATAAAGGTACTTCATATAGGTACGGAGAATTAGATTGATAAGATTTTTTTTAAAATAAATTAAGTACGTGCACACATTCTGGCTGGGTGCTGGATGAGTTAGTCAATTGAATCTTCCATCTACGGTTTCAATTTTTCGTGTAGGTTCAAAAACTAGGTTTAGGATTCAAGTGATCGTTTGGCAATACAATCCGCATGTTCACTATAAACCTCATACGGCGACAATTGGTGCAGCCTTCATGTTATGGCTTATGGGACTGGCCGAGCGCCAGATAGCGTAACGAGCCTAGCGACTGGCAGGCAGCACATAATCTAGGAAAATAAGAAAACAAAAGCTAGACTTTTGAATCCTATTGATGCATTCTGTCTTTCTAGGTCGATTTTTGAAATTAAAGTTTCCTTTAATGCTTTGAGTGAATCGGGTTAAAGTTTTAAAACGCCAAAAAGGTAACACAGGTATGTACAGACGCCAGCCATCAAGCTACTACAATTAGTCAAATTTCTTTAATAGATTTTCAATTTTATCGCTAAAGCAAAATAAATAAAATGCCAGTTTCGGGTAGCTTGATGTGCTGGCGCCCGTCCGTACTTGCGTAGGTGTAAAATTATACGCTAAGACTGTTATAATTATACTAATGTCTAAGATTAGGTAAAATTTGTTAAACAATGTTCAGAGCACGGGCCGATATTCTTATCGATATTCCAACCATATTTTACGGCAACATCAATATTATGGACAGGCTTGTTCCACCCACTGCCCACTGCTCAGAGCTGTAAGCAGTTCGTGTTTGTGACATACCATTTTTCACAATAATTTTATCTATGTCAGAGTAAACGGGCCATTTACCTGAGTCACTCTTACATCTGCGGTTCACATTTATTTAAAAGCCTGTTACATGCGATAAGGTAAATTGAGACAGGTAATAGCCACAAGCAAAGGAAGTCAGTTTTATCTTATCTTTTTAAATTACTAACTGGATGACTTGCCGCACCTACCTATACAGCAATCTGAAGTAGATATACTTTTGTTTACGACAGAATCACTTGTTGTAATTTCATGCGGGAAGTGCTAACAGTTCAGGTGGTTTAATGTATATTACCGATAATGATGGAGTACCTACCACTAATCCTGTCGTGATTCGATACCTAAGTCAGGTTCGTTTCTTCAAAATCATAAAACTATCAGAAGATTTCCTGAAGTTTTGAAATCAAGTTCAGACTACATAATTATAAAGTCGAAAATATAGTAGGAATGGAGACTTACAATATGTGTTTTATGGATTGGATGTACATAGTTACCAACAACTCTAGTTTTAACAGGGACTACTAATAGACCAAAGAAATGTACCTTACTACCACGTCCCAGTTAGTGAGCAATACTGGTATCATTGAGATGTAGTTGTCAACAGACAGTGGCGGGCGCTCCCATCCATCTCCGCACCCCGCACCGGTAACATGCGGTCTCCATTACACACCAGACTAATGTGTTATGTAATACCGGAATATAATATTACACTCAGCTTGGTTTACGTACACAAAGAAATAATGTGTTCAGAATTCCCACCCTCCGCTTCCGGTCTCACCCCCGAATCCACTCTACGTAAAAGATTTTAGGCACTTTGTGCACATGAATAAGTTTAAGGAAAATCTCGTAATGTTTGAATTATGTAAACTCACTTAGAATTAAAATATACTTTGATACTGTTCATTTTTATCTTTCATTCATCTTTCAGTCGAAGTGAAACGCCTGAACATAAAATGAATCAAAAGTGATCTTAGATGTAGGTAACAAAAAATAATTTACCCCTAAGTGAACCGTCTGATATCTTTACTGATCGATTTTTAAATCTTAATCGATCGATTAATTTTATTTTAAATTAAACTGATTACAGCACAAATTTCTTTTTGTTTGTGTTTCAATTTCGAAAATAAATTGGTAACTTAAAATAAAGGGTGAACTTCTAAATCTTATCTTGCTTAGAACTATTTATATTGGTGGTAGTGTACAGAGCCGAGTCATTTGGCAGGGCTCCAACCCCATTGTGTTCATATTGAAAGAGATGGAAGGGACTGGGTTGTTTCACGAGCTCTGCTATAACTATGTAACTACAAAGTCTACATAGTAATTATTTTGTGAGCCAGTAGGTTTCTACATTGTAGGCAAAGGTTATGGTTTGTATTGATCTCCAAGTAGCTATGTAGTTTTTAGCCTTTTGGGCATGAGAAATAAGCATGCGAAGAAATCGTAGTTTGTTTTGTTGTTCAGAGAATCAGAGTATTGGTGTCATCATTCTTTATGACGCAACCTCATTTATTGACAACAAACTCTACTTCAGCCACTGCAGGAGCTTTTCTCAAGTTTTATTTCGAAAAATTAATAAGATGGACCTTTACCACTACCGTCAGTCCGACCGTTTTGAAAAGAAAGGATAAAGCCTTATAAAGACAGAGACCAAATAAATAATGTTTCACTTGTGTACAAAAACCGTATACCTAAATTAAGAATGGGACCTCCACTTCATCCTACATAATACCCAGGTAATTTGTATTAAAGGTGGCCGAAACCTGCAATAAACACCAGTTAGAGCGCCTAAAAGGTAGCTAAACGTCTTTTAGTGCCGCTAACAGTCCTGTACTACCCCTAAACAAAGAAACCGAATGAAGAGCCGTTACACAATATATTGCTTTACTAGCATTTCATTATTTAGTACCTAATTTTGTTTTATTACTGATCTAGATCAGAGTTACAGTCATGGCATTTTATACGGAAAAACGCGCCATGATTTGAGTATCTCGTTTCTACGTTATTTATTTACAGTATACGAAAGTAGATGGATGTCACTCGTTATTTACGAATCGTATTAAACAGATTCACTATTTTGTAAAGTTATGGAAAGTCTTGGTAATATCATGAGTGTGTTATCACACTGGTTATGTTGTCAAAATATATTTGTCAGAATGATGTATTGAACGTTTTTCATGTGGTTAGATGTAATTGGTTTTTTCCTGCCGTTCTTTGGAAAAATATGTCAAACGATTCATAATCCTTTTGAAAACTTCTTTTGTTTCCCTCTGTTGTTATGAAGGTACAACTACAGTACTTTCATGAGTTATTATCCTTTGCGACTACGACTGCAGTTTCACTCTTTCGTTTTTTTGACATTAAAAACTACCTGTAACGGTCTAATTGAAATAAATGCTTTGAATTTGAGATTGCATATTCTGTTCCCACTGCTGGGAAACAGGTCTCTGTGACTAGGGTTTTTGTTAAGTTATCCTTTCATAATATATTTGCTGAATTAAGAAAAGTGGAAGGAGGGAGAGACGCCCTGCAGTAGAAGGATACAAACGGCTGATAATTATAGTACATAATTAAAAAGTATTCTACATTCGATAAACAGAAAAGCATCAAATTAAAGGGCCTCGGTTGATTGATCGCGTGTTCTTTAGCCGCAGCGGAACCATCAATAAACAATTATAATATCGTTACGAGCAACACTTTCCATGCTCTTATAAACAACACTCGACGTGGAAAAGTACCTTTCTTTCTAAAAGGTCACCTATATTTGTGTTCGGCTATTTGTCTTTCTTGACAGTATTGTTTGTTAATTTGTCATGTTAGTACAATCTATTCGGAAATATATGTATAGAACATTTGGGACTTTGGGAGATACGGAATTTGCTCAATATAGGTACGTCTAAGGGCTCATTTGTCCAGAGTTAGATATCTTTTTAACATGAAATAAAATTAAAGACTCGTTCCAAAATTTAAAAAAAAAAAACGGGTAAGACTAGGTTTAGAAGTTTGGTCTTATAAATTGACTGTTGCAGTGTCTATAATAATTGCCAAAGTGCAAATTGAGTAGGAGGTACCTACCAATAGCATTCTAAGGAGTTTGGCACATGGTTATAGTAAAAAAAAGTAACAGAATTACAAGTTAAAATATAGGTAAATACACGAATGTCACATGTAAAGATGTTTATTTTTAGCCGTACCTCTCTTTTGTTCACTAAACAAGCTCCATTACTCTTCTACCACAGATGAAAGGCGAAACTACACAGAAACAAAAGCGTATTATTCGAATAAATCTTGTGTACTGTAAATGTGAATGAAGCATCTAAGCTTGGGTTACATTTATGTCTGAGTGTCTGACATTTATTGCCAGACTCCCCGCGTCTTTAGAGCGCGACGAAAATTAGTGACAGATATTACGTAGTTTCGCAATCTGTCTGAACACAGCTTATGTGAGGAGGAATGTCCTGGGGCTCTAATTCGTTCTGTAGTAAACTTATTTTGGTATGCTATAGAATTTACGAAATGAAAAGAAAACTATTAGACATAGTTTGTTAATATTGTATAATTATGTAGATTTAGTTGGCTTAAAAATGAACATGTCCAAGAGGAAGGTGATATCAAGCATTCCCGACGACTCCGTCTCAGCTGTTTAGGTTGGAAACAAGCGTCTGGAAATGGTTGATCATTATGTTTATCTGGGACATGTTCTATCTTTTGACAAGGAGCATTCCAACAAGGAGATTTCTAGGAGAGTACAAATCGGATGGGCGGCATTTGGTAACTGGAACATACTTTTCGGTCCGCAAAGATTCCTCAGTGCCAAAAAACCTGTCTTTTCAATCAAATAACAATAACCTACGGTGCCGAGACATGGACGCTCACAAAGGCGACTGACCACCGAGTACGAGAGGCACAAAGGGCCATGGAGCGAGCCATGCTGGCATAACCCTCTTAGATCGAGTGCGTAACACCGAAATCCTCGTCGGACGAAAGTCTACGACACCGGGGACCGGGCGGTGCGCCTCAAATGGGCCTGGGCAGGACATCTGGCTAGAAGCGGAGATGGTCGATGGAACAAGGCTTTGACCTAGTGGTGGCCAAAGTTAGGCCTAAAAAACCAGGGCCGTTCTAAAGTTCGTTGGGTCGACGACATCGTCGAAGTCGCGGGAAACACCTGGATGAGACGCACAGAACCGGGAAGTGTGGATAAGAGACGCACAGAAAAAAGGGGAGGCCTATACCCAGCAGTGCGTGATTCCGGGCTGATATGATGATGATGATGTAGATTTGCAATAATTTAAGTAATAAGTGAAATAATTTAAGTAAAAAATGAAATTTGTAGTAAATAAAAATATACGATACCTTTTCAATTCTTATTTGTTAACTTTCTGCATAATCATAATCTTAGCGTAGTGTGAGTACCTACTTTTATATTACTATCCTACTTTAGTCTACCATCATAATCATCTGCAATTCTGCATCAGTATCAGTATGAAAGTATTAATTTGCGGTCTTATTCATATGCCAACCCAATATTCTCTTCTTCAATCAAAACATAAATCTATCAACCAAGACGCGTCTATGGCAACAATTTTTATCTTTGACAGCACCTATTTCGGAAGCAGTAAGAGCGGTTTATATGTTACTCTACTGTTGTGTTGTTTACCATATCTAGATACAGCACAGTTATATTGACTCCCAGTGCATGGTACATCTGTGTGACGTTACAGGCCACTAAAGTGGGCTATAAATCGCACGTGTCAGCAGCAGGCAGTCTGGACATGTGCCAGTTGCTCGGAGATAAACCTGCGAAGCTGTGCTCCTGATAATTGCACTCTACATCAGCGTCCAAAGAATTTTATGGTTGATTGGAAACTTGGAACATATTGAGTTGAAGATCGCGGCAACGGATTGGGTAGAGGTTTTAGAGGATTTAAGACATTCCAGTTATAAACCGTTTCACATTTAGAAGTCGTTTTAAATCCTGTTTCATGTAATTTTTTGTTGTTGTGATAATTCTTTCTCTTAATTAGCTCATGAATGAAAAAGTAAATTTTAACGGATTGATGAGTGCAAAATGACAAACGAAAAAATAGCCACGCACAGCAAGAGTACAATTCCCTAGATTTTCTCAAAGTCTTGGCCCGCGACTTTGTCCGTCGCATCACAAGTCGTGTCGCAGTGGCATGCTCTAAACCACTTCTTTCATTTTTTCCATGTAGTCGCTTTTGCAAGACGCCTGTTGACGCCTGTTGTAGCTCGTGGCTAAGAGTTAAATTAATTGTGTTCAGAGTTCCAGACACCTCTCAGTGATGACGTCGCACTGAAATCCATTATCATCATACCTGCAAAAAGACGTGCAGTATAGCGTGCGGGTCGCCGCCGCCAAGGCGAGCTGCGCGCGCGCCGGCCAACAGCACGCGCATGCAGAACGGAGCCGCGAAGCACAGCCGTCGCTCCCACGGGGACCACGCTCGCATCGCCTGCACGCAAACGAAATGCTCTAACAAACACACGGTACAAAATATGTAGTACATTTTGATATAAGTGGGGAAACTTTGTTATTGCATTCGAGACGGAATTCACACCCGAGCCGAGAACCGAGAACTGCAGTAACAAATTCCCACGTGTATCAAACGTTTTCTATACACTTTCGAAGAAATAAAATAATAGAACGGAAAGTATTATTGTCATGAATTATTAGGAAACTATGATTTAATTTGTGTTAGGAAGAGAATAGTGTCGACCAAGAAGATGGCAGATTGAGATACCTAGTCAAAATGTTTCGGTTGTCGTTAATATCCTTATGTCTAGCACATGCGTGTTCATACGCTTATCATAGCTTACCTTATAAAGTCCAATGATACTGCCGAGGCTGTAGACGGCGAGCGCGAGGTACCGCAGCGGCGCCGGCGCGCAGTACACCGTCGCCGTCACCATCGGGATCGCGCCTGCAGACAAACAAAGTAATTCTTTAGTGGATGTGAAGCAAATGATCAAAAAGATAAATACGAAATGATGGTAGGTACTTATTAAGTACCCTCTCCTTAGAAAAGGGCACTGCACACTGGTTGGTTATACTTATATCAATTCTCCTATTTTACGTAAGTAATAGTCCGATATTGATAGAGAAAGTAAATGATGCCGTGTCCTCTGACAGGGCAGAATGGAGGGAAAAAACGTGTTGAGCCGACCCCAAGTAGAATGGGACAAGGGCAGGAAGATGATGATGATGCATAGTCCGCTATTGGTTTCGCGGTCTTAGGTAAAATGTAGTGCATCGCCTATGGGACAACTTGCTCCTAGGAGAGAACTCAATAAGTATTGTCGAATTTTATTGAGCTAATAATAATTGAGAAACTGACAAAAAAGGTAACTTGACGGTACAACATATTATAGGTACCAAAAGCGGAATCGATGTATTTTTTGTACCATTCGACTTTTTATGAAACATGGCAGCTGAAAAGTAGCCGCGGGAAATATCAGAACGGAAAACTTCCGACATACATCGACGATGGAGATGGCATTCCTTTCTGTTCAACATTTTAACTTACAGTTAATTTATAAATACTTTTGTTGGTGAAATAAAATGGTATTTACATTGTTAAATTTAAATTTTTATGCCCCGAAACAAAAGAAGAGCTACGATGTGGACAAATTAATTATTACTTTTAGCTTCCATTTGCATTTTGCTTAATTGAGATGATTGTGTATTTACGAGAGAAAAGTTCAGAATAAATAAACAGCAACATCTGGGTCATCGTGACTTATTGCAGCGGGGGTCATGCGTAGAACTGAATCTCTTCCAAAATTCTTCATTTTCTTTTACTCTGGCTTGAAGCTAGGGTCCTGTTCGCTGGTTAAGTGGTAGGCGCTAATTGATATAGGGGAGTAACGTTCATAAAAGATCACTTTACCAACTATTGTGATCTTTTGAGTAGGAATTTTTGAACAACGTCATCAAGATCATCCGGATAAACAGCGAAGTTTCCGAAAATTGAAAAATTTGAACCACTCACCATAAACAAATAAAAAACTGCCCCTTATTTTTTAAAGTGGCATAAATATTTCGATTTCATTAAAATTACGCCTAAATGTCACGTAGTACCTATATGTGTTAGTCGTTACATCCTAGGTTTGAACAACAACTTTCGGCAAATCACGAAATAGATTGAAATTTCGGCCTTTAACTAATACAGTATTTTCAGTCAAACCTAGAAATACCATTTTAGTCAAACGTCGAAAGTAAAGTAAGCTGTTTCGGGCTTTGCCTAGTCTTTCCTTGAAGCGACTGAGGCAAAATTCGGTCAAAAGTTAATTTGTACTGCACTTGTTACATGTTCAAACAGGTTGTTACATGTTCGAATACGTTTTTACATGTTAGCGTAACTCTTTGCAATATATATCTCAATAAATTTATTTGTTGTTCCTAATTTGTACATTGAACGTGCGGGTGTATAAGCATAAAGATGAGTGAACCAAACTGTGTTGTGACTGAAAATGTAGATAAAGAAGCTTTAAAAGCGATGTTTAAGAAGAAAATTACCAATTTGAATAAAGATAAGTTTTCATTTCATATTGGCAATAAACGGAAATATGAGGAGATTATCTGTGAGGTAGAATCAGCTAAAGTTGCTATTAAGTAAACTTCTTTACAGTATCGCCGTTTCAACCGATACGGCGTTGTGTGTTTCGGGAAATTGATTAAGTAAGCGATTATCCGATTCAAAAAATATCCAATATTACATATTTAGGTCTGACTAGTCAAACCTCTATTTTATCAAATTGAATTTCGGCGTCTGACTGTCCAAATTAGTCTCTCCTAGGATTAGACAAAATGTGTTAGTCAAAGGACGAAACACGCTATTGGTGTGGACTTTGACTAAGACTTTATGTCAGACCTGAGGTTTGACTAGCCAAACCTAGGAACGCCGGAGTTTCGATGTTTGACTATAAGTGCCCTACATAAGTTACACCATTAAATTAAGAATGACCGGCGGAACTTACAAGCCATTACATAACTAAAGCATGATTACATATTGTACGTCCAAAATGTGCCTCGTTAGTTGTCAATCCAGTGATTGATGCGTTTTTAATGACCTTCTTTCCCAAATAAGTTTTATTGTAGGTAATAAATCCACTCGGTTAGCAAGACGTGTTATTTTTGGGTGCAGATGTTGCGAGAAAAATGTAAGATCCTTTCTCTGGAGCTCCTTTAAGAGGGTTTAGTCCACGGCACCGCCATTTTGTGGGTTTTCTCCGAAAAAATGTTTTGTAGTTTTGAAGCAAAGTGAGCTTCTCTTTTGTCGTAAGTGCACGTTTACCTACATAAATATCATGAGTTAAAGTTTGGAACATCGGGTCTTAAGGTCGAAAAAACTTGTTTATTGGGAAAGAATATATAACTTTTGGTGATACAGTAGCTCTGTTCGTTTTATATTTCAGCAGATATGGATACGTAACAGAGAAAAGAAATCACATAATTCTGTCATCATTGAATAGATTTGTGAATAAAACAAAACAATTGAGTACTCTATAAATTGCAGACTTCGTTAAACTTCGACGTGGCAATATTTATTGTTGGCCGAAAGCTTGCTAAAATACCGATTGTTTGCCAATACGGATGCGGGCACATTTTTCGGGTTAGAATTTGAACACAAAATGGAACGAAATAGGTCTGCCTGATTATACAGTCGAGCTCGCTTTATTCCTAATCTTTTTTCTCGATGGTTGTTCTTGTGCTTTTCAACGGTACGAGGAGAGTATTTAGTGAGGTCTCCAGTTGCTATTTAAGCACACGGTTCGAGTCACAGAACAGCTAAAAGAGTTTTATATATTCAGTGGTTCGAGTAATCTCTGACTATTAAAACTTTATACCGGATTAGAGAAACATAAATCATGTTCAAAAATGTTGTTTCCTTCCTTAAAGTAAAAGCACTTTATTAACATTTTGTTACGAAACACGTGCAAGTGACTGCAAGAGAATTTTCCTCATTTTCGGGAAGCCGGCGACCTTGCCAAGTATTACCTGCAAATTTTATTACATCGAAGCAAATTACAAGCCATATATATTATGTACCCGCTGGCGCTTTTATTCTATATTTTTTCCGTAAGTTTTGCGTAGGTTTTGATAAGAATGGATTGTAATATGCGATCTATTTTGGTTTTGTTTTTGGTTAAATTTTACAATTTCAGGTGTAGCGCAACTCAAATTGTTGTGTTCATTGTTGAGAAACGGAGAAGTCAAAATACAATTTAGATACTGAAACTTGCAAAGGAACCCAAACGGTCGCTTTCAACTTTTAAATATTGAAGTCGTGTTTATTTTATTTTTACGAGTATACGGTGTTTACTGAATGCCCGATCACATAAAGGTAAAGTAACCATCTACGTTTCATAGCTCATCTAAAGTGATTGAATTTTTAACCGAGTGCCAGGGTCAACTTTCAAAGTGAATGTCCTTCATTTCCCCCTCGCGTGTAAATTTTCGTTTCTCTCCCCCATGTTTGTGGCTCCAGAAGGGTCTAGAGGGGTGCATGTCATCCAGGGATTCCCCACTTAAGGTGTTAAGATTAGTCATTCAATATTACGGGATTAGGCGAAAATGTCTTTGTTCTACGTTAGATTAGCACCTTTTTGGTTTTACCAGATTGAATGGCGAGATTATGTAAGTGGTTAGCGAGGTGACTAAATATTTTAATTAGATTTTGTTTTGATAGCATTGTACGGTTTCAGCCAACAGTGAGTCTCCTAATAACAACTACTTCGGAGGTTCGAAGTTATCCGAAGAGCATTTTGTTAAAATTATTTGACAGAAGGATCGGTAATTGCAATGCCTACTCTCAAAAGCACAAAAAAGCTTTGCCCCCTAACTCCAAATTCACAAAGACCAAAGACATCCTTTAAAAATACAAAGGAAGCAGAAACAAAATCTTTTCGTGTAAGGTTGCACACAGCGTTTTCAATTGGCAAATGCGTTCCAGTTTGCTGGCTTACGAGTTCCGACTTACGAGTTTCGAGTTTACGAGTCCCGAGAGTACGGAGCTGTAACAAAGACTTGTCATACTTTGATGTATCTTTTGTCCACGGAGGCTTAAGGCGATGCTCCAGTTAAAAGTCGGATCCGTTTTAGCTTAAGGGGATGCTTCGCATAAAGTCGGATGTGCTTTGGTTTCAGGAAGTTATATTTTTAGCAGCAAATATGAAACGTGTCTTATGTTTGGCTTCTGATCATTCGTGCTGTGAAGAGGATTATCTTTTTCTTTGAGCAAACATAATGTAAAACGTGTTTTCTGATATGTACACTCAGACAAACTTTTGTCGCCTTCACACTGAAAAAGCGATTTATTAAGTGTAACCATTTAGTACGTAACCTATCACTTTATATACCATTTGTTTGTATTTTAGATTGTAACTAGCTCAATTGAACGCAGTCATGCTGAAACACCATCTACATCCCAAGACGTTACATATTTTATTCGTTCACTACAACAAAGCTCCATTTAACATCACAAGCAAATACCGTGCACAGTCTGTCGTACGTTGAACAAAATGTTAAGTACATGTAATGTCTGTTAAGTACAGACTTGAGTCATGTTTGAGGAATACTGAGTGTGAGTAGTATTCTTCAAACATGACTCCAGTCTAACTAGGGCACGTTCAGACTGCCGCCTCTGCTCTCTGCGTGAGTCTTGACGTTTCCTTTGTCCACACGATCGTTCACGGTTTATTGTCATTTGATGCGAATACTATCTCCAGTCTATACAGCTCATATATTTCGGTTTTGTTTTTATCGCTTGATTAATCTTGTGATTGGTGTTTTGATCAGAAGGAAGGAAAGGAATGTCAAACACACAATTATTTGAAAAATAAACAATTAATAAATAAACGATTAACCGGTATTCAAATATCAACAAAACAAATAAAATATAAGTTAAATGAAAACTATTGACCGTGATAGAAGTAAAGGTATTTTGTAGATATTAATTATTAATCTGATTAGCAAAGATTTTAGCTTAAATAGTACATTTTAGTTCTCGGCTCCATAAGAATTCAGTCAGTCAATTCCGCCTCTGCGGCAATAACAAAGTTTGCCCACTTGTATCAAACGACATTTTTCAGAACACTTACGAAGAAATAAAATAATAAAACGTTTCTTTTTACGCCTTTACCTTAACAGGTTAAAGGAGTAGCAACATGAAGCTACACATGTTTAATTTATAACACAAATAAATTCAATTTGTTGATAAAAGCAAATGTCTTTTTTAATAATAATGTTTATTAACGATATTTTATTTATAAACACAATTTAAATATTCATAAAACTTTTAGGCCTTAAAGGCATCATCTAGCTAGGGTTTTCCCAGCTATGTATGTTGGGTTCGGCTTCCAGTCTAACCGGATGCAGCTGAGTACCAGTATTTTCATCATCATTTCAGCCGAAAGACGTCTGCTGCTGGACTCTTCCAAGTTTCACCACACTGCCCGGTCCCGTGTGTCTCGCATCCAGTGGATCCACGTAACCTTAACCAGGTCATCGATCCACCTAGTGGGAGAGGCCTACCAACGCAACGTCCGTCGTCGTCTTCCGGTTTGCGGTCTACCAGTATTTTACTTGGAGCGATTGCCTATCTGATCTCCACAACCCAGTTAGTACTGGGTAATACGATATCCCTTGCTAAGACTGGTTGTCGGATATAGGCCTTAAAAGGTATATAGGAAGGATTTGAACTATACCGCCGACTATAGGAATTGAAACATGTTGGTCTTAGTTTATTGTTAGTGGAAATATGAAAAAAAAAACACGAGTGTGATATATACTACATTCTGAACCTAATAAATAGTAGTGCGCCTAATAAGAGCCCGTTTTGATGAGAGTGTTTTGAAAAATATTAAACTGATTTATTATCTGAAAAAAGATACAGCGACCTACACCGTCACATTATTAACATTAGGGTTATTTTAGGTTACCTATAGTCACCTGGCTCCAGTTTGCTTAGGTCTAAAATACCACTATTTGACCCATTATTTCGCTGAACTGTGAAAGTCAGCTGAATTAGGCTACAGCGGTAATTATGGACGGCAGACATTGTTAATGTTTTAGGCAAAGTTATTAAATTCCACGCTGTTACAAAATGTAGATTTTGTTTATTATACTAATTCAGGGTGTGAAAGTTAGTAAGAGTGAGACTGACCATTTTTAAACATAGAAGGATAAGACTTATACAATGCACAATTTTATTAAAAAAAAAAATTCTGTACACAGGCATAAGGTCCAAAACTTTTTATCAGTGTAGTGGAAAGTGGTGAATAGGAAACCCATATTTCGTCAGAAATGTTACATAATTATGCCATTCCGAAATTCATCAGTCAGAAGAAGCGTCTCAATCGCGATCAGTTGGACATTCATTTGGAGGCGGTCTATGTTCAGCAATGGACGCCTGTAAGTTGTATTCATTCATTTTAGATTCAATCGCAAAGATAAGATCCTCTTTATTGTCAATTAGGTAGATAATGTTTATCCTCTCCAGTGTAGTGCTATCTAACCTGTTGACCGTGTCCACTTTCAGGCGAAGTGTTTTCACTTCAATCGATCTTGAAATCGTCAGAGGATGGTAAGTATCGGCCTCATAAAGAAATATGCGATAACCGTTCAAACTGGTTTAAACAGAATTTGTGTATCTGTCAAACATCGAGATTGCTGTGAATATAATAAACACATAAACCTTAAAGAATAAATGCCCTTAATAATGGTGAAGACCGCATCAAAAGTCATTTAGCTATTTAGAAGATCTAAGCGGACAGAAAAGATAAACTTGGCTTTGTTTTGCAAAACCATGGTTCTCGTTTATAGGTCTCTTTTGTAGTTTATTTTACGTAGACATTTTAAAAGAAACAGTACCTTCCTTTTAGACTCAGTCTCAGTCGGGTATAAATAAAAACTGGCTGTAAATTTTTTACATCCATATTCTTGACAGTAGGCAGTCCCACATGATATTTTTGTTTTATGATTTGGTAGAACGAGCGACAATAAAACAAGTACAATAGTAGCGAACCTAAATCTGGACAATAAAGTTTATAGGGATTGTTTGTGGGCCAGTGAGCGGACAGCAACAGCGGGGCTATTAAGCGGCCAACGTTACATACAGTGTGTCCTTCCCTTTATCGTACAATTTAAAACGCTGGATTTGGTCAAGCCGTAATGATATAGTCTGTCAGACCTATGGTATTGCCAAATAAAATGGAAAAAGTCAAATGATTGAATTTTTTAGTTTACCAAACGAGACGTAATGCGAAACCAAAACATCATTCTGCTCGTCCTAAGTTGCATTTCAGCGTCACCCAGAACTCCAGAAACACAAGACAATGTTAAAAAAAAAGTAATTAGATGAAATCAGATAATATTTTCGTAGTATTAAAAGACTATACCAAATCTTATTAAATAATATTCGAGCTTAGCCAGCAAAACCAGCTTATAATGGGTGTTTTTTTAGACGCGGAGAACTAAATTGAATTAAAACAGAGAAATATGGTTTTAATTTTGATGAAATTGGCTTTTTTTGTCTGATAATGTTATGTAATTAATGTTTGTATGATTTCGGGGATGTGGCCACTGCGGCTGGTGCGTATATGGCGTAATCTGGAGTCCAATTTAACACGGTAAATCAGGCTATATTTCGGCAATAATGCGTTGAATGTTGGCTTCCAAGTGCTCAATTATTTCTGATTTAATTTATCGTCGGAAATCGGACAGATGTGACTCTACATATCCCCAGAGAAAATAATCTAATGGCGTCAAATCGCACGAGGTTAACAGGTCATTTTCGTGAGATTGATCGTAAGTCAAAGGTTTAAAAATGATGATGCTCAGAACGTTACAGTCAACGGTGAGCAATACAGAGACATCATTACTAACTGTTCGTGCCCCAATTGGAAGGCATTCATGTTGCAGACAGGTTTCAGCAAGACGGAGCTTCATGCCAAACGGGGCGCGATACAACTTATTTACTCAAAGAAACCAGCCGTGGTGGGCACATGCCCGAAATCATATTCAAACATAAATGGCATTAAATTATCAGTAAAGTATAATCAATGTCATGAATATTTAAAAAAATATCTGTGTTGTAATTCAATTTAAAGACCTCCGCCTCTAGAAAAACACCCGTTGCTAAAATATGTAGTAGTATAAGTACTGTCGTACTAGATAAGTAAATGCTGCAGGCGTCGGAAACAGCCCTGCTCGGTCATCTGAATATTAGGTTACGTAAAGGTACGCATGTTTGCGCACTTCAAACATACAAATAGAGATAACAATGTCTGTATGTCAGGGATTTCAGAATAACCTGTTTATTTGGCGTAGGCGTGCTACGGAGCTACGTAGTTACGAGTTTTGTAGCAGGTTCCGTAGCAGATTTCGTAGAGGGGGCTATTTTAGCTACAGTTATTTTATGAGGCTGGCGTTTATGGTCGAAAGGTGGACGATCCATGTAAAAGTATAATATTGTGTTTGAATAATGCATTTTCACCGCACCACAGCCCCTTGAAAATAACAAATAAAGTCTGCGACACGTCAGTTACGTTGTGATGACAATAGAAGATGATGATGATGAATATGGCAGCGAAGCATGCAAGAGAGAATAAAAGTAGGTCGATTACATAAGGTACCGTTTATCCCACAAACTTTCAAGGAACCGGATGTCGCTGTAAACAATAAACATAAGTTGCACCCTAAAACAGGGGTGAGTGTAGATTAGGTAAACAACCAGCTATAACCACAGTTAATGTTCAACTGAGCCCCAACGTCATGGCCAGGCCTGCCCAGCCAGCATAAAGTTACGCATTGCCCGTCATTGCCCAACTCTTACGTGATTAGGATAAATTGTTTCCTACGCGCTTGTTGGAACCGAGCTGTCGCAAAAATACCCCCATGTTGGTCACTAGCATTTAAAAGCGTTGTTTGAGCCATATTTTCGTTTCTTTAACAAGTTTTGATAGACCTTGATTTCAAATTTAATTGACTGATTGAGTTTTAGTGAAAAAAGAATTTTAGTTTTCTTTTTTAGCTCCCTGGGGCGTTGTGTAATACTGAGTTAATTTTATGCTTTTTAGTCACTATTATACAGGCATTATTTTTTTTAATAAAAATAAGTAAAACGGTTTTCAGAATTAAACCTGAAGGGGAACCTGAAAGAACAATAAATAGATATGTACTTGGATGATGGACGGAATAAAGTATTATTCTATTCGGTAACGGTCACCTCGCCAGTTTATAGCCCCTGGTCTTAATTATGTGTACATATTGTTGCTAGAATATCACGCCTTGTGCAGTGGTTGAAGCGACACATTCTTATATTATGTTCCACTGGAATAAAGTCTGTATACAGAAAGGCATTCAGCATTGGATACTTCAATTAATCATGTTAAATTATTTTTGTAAAAAGGAAAATCATCATTGTATTACTTAACTGTTTATTTTAATATCGTGATACATTTGAGATATATAAATGCGGTCATGTACACACATATTACACAGAATATCACTGCGGCAAAACTGGATCCATCGAATAATGATTCAATCAACGATATTCGAGGTACACTAGCTTGATCCATTGAATGTAACTCCATAATGGTTGACGTAGGTACGTGTTCTCTTCTTAGGATATTTTCAGCACGCAGCTATGAAACAAGTGTTAAATATAAGATATAAACTAAGTAAATAGTAATTAAGTAATACAAATTAGTATTCCAAGCTAGAATGTACATTTCATACCAATTATGCTTGAATGTCAACCCAGTTATATAATTATGAAATATGATTCTCAGTGATGTCAACTGTCAAGGGTTTGGTGATGCCATGGAAAAATATTAAATGCCTTATTTTACTGTCAGCTTCTTAATACAAACTTTTATGATATTTTGATAACGTTTTTGAGTAATATTCACGCTACATTTTAAGTTTGTATGTTAATTTGTAACATTTCGACAATACAAGGTAAACAAAGCACGCATTTCTTGCTATGACAGTCAGAAATAATATAATTTCTACTTATATTTTCATAAGTTTTCTCCAAATGCAAGTGTCAAAGTGTGTTACAAGATCTCTTCACGGGATTACGTAATATTTATTTTTCCTTAACCCTGGTGTAGGCAGTAGAAAACCTAGCCTTTCAACTAAAATGGGGATATTTGTAATGAAGTTCACCTGTGTTTTTAAGGGAATTTTCAGTCACCTATATTTTCATCAGTATTATTATTTATTTAACAGTTTATATATTATATAATATAAACTGTGACTAGACAAACAGTGCCTATTATTAGTTAATTAGGGTCCTTTTTTACTAATAATAATGAGGCACGAGTCAGCGCCGAATATTGAAAATCATTTAGTGACAATAATCTAGTGTTTGTGAAAACTGGTTTTGTTGTGCTCGTCATTCGGGGGGTTTTGCCATAATCGCAACGCTTGGCAAGCGGGTTGGCGATCGCAGTATGGTTGTAAAAAAAAAATCGCAGAGAACGCTGCTGCCCATTCTCTGGTAAGTCCCTTAGTCGCCTCTTACGACACCCACGGGAAGATATGGGATGGTGCTATTCTTTACGTCCGGACACCATACAGAACTGGTTTTCGCACGGGACCGGTCAATGTGGCGACACTTGGGAGAGGCCTATGTCCAGCAGTGGACGTCTTTCGGCTGAAATGATGAATGATGATGAAAACTGGTTTAAGATAACCATCTAGGGTACTGAGTATAGAGTAAAACAACAAATACCTCCACGAATTGGCTTCTTTCGTTGCACCGGTCTCCACTCTCACTCCTGCAACAGTTTCATACAGTTTTTCGCTCCGCTTTGGCAACAATGTGGTCTGCTAATTTCGAATAATTAGGTCAACTGAAATCCGGGTCTGCATTTCGAACTGGCATTTTAAGTTAAAATTCAAAATCCAATTCTCCTTGTTATCCGGACCAGTACATGTAGCTACTGATCCAATGACTAGATTTATAAGTTCAACACGATTTATTCAAAATAATTCGGAATGAGTAGACGTAAAAACAAAAAATATGTATGTACGTACGAGGTATGACCTACGAGGAATCTTTGCAAAATAACTATAAAGAAAATTCTCTTCACTCTAGGTGCGAACAAATAGGTACTCGTGTTGATCAAGAGATTGATGGATCGCACTTCTAATTTATTGAGACAATCTTGTAGGTAGTGTAGGTACTGGGATAAGGGATCTGGGATCTTTTACTTTACAAGATAAACAAACAACCTGTTATCTAGAGTAAATGGAAACATAAACTATATGTGCCGTAGCAAGCCAACTGAACAAAATATAAATCGGTTTAGTTCATCCGGATGCATCCGGTTGAACTAAACAATCTCATCAAGTCATCACTCCGAGTGTTTCATTAAGTTGTGAGTTGAAGTAAAACCCAAGGTAGCTAGTAATCATGTGTAGGTACCTATGTTAAGCATCATAGCTACAGAGTGGTGTACAGATGGATGACAAACGAATGCACTTTTTATTTCGTTTACAAAGTATCAATAAGCAGTAAATATAATTGAGTAGTTATTCTAATTTTGACTCAATCTTCGTATGAGTATATCGTTAAAATGAAATTCATCACAGCGTTACCTAAATATCACAAGCCGAAGGTTGTAGGTAAAATATTCTAAAATGTCCTGTTCCTGTTCCTGTTTAAGATAGCGAGGATAAAGAAGGTAGGTACAATAAATGTCATTTTATTCCAAATTTTATAAAGAGCTATGAGCAAAGCCATTTATATGAGAGGGTATATTTTACGGCTTAACTGATAAAACTAAACATATTTAGGACCAATTTGTCTTAGCCTACAACCGTTTTGATCTTAAGAGGAAAATAACGTCTTCAAAGTGCTTTATAAATAGATAAAAATATGGGTATAAATATGTAAAACCTTCAATACCTACTCGACTCAAATGTAGTATAGCAGATTTTTTTTGCGGTAGCTTTTTTGGTCCTACGGAGAAAGTTGTTCAATTTGATGGTCTGTCTGTCCAACACATTTTAACACACGTTGTATTTCGGTTGCATTTAGAACTAGAAAAACATAGTGTGAAATATTGCGTCTATTGACTGGCAACAAACGAAGAAAGTATGGGCAGCTTATAATATAATCCTTTTATTCGCGGTTACTCATCTGGTCTGGTGGCATAATGTATTTACTATGTTTGCGATACGTGTACAAGCACTGCAGGCTTAACTCATAAATATTTACCCTTTCAAAGAGCACAAATATGCTTGTGTCAAAAGTTAGTTGACCACAATCCGAAGTCGAATATTAAAACACAAGTTTGTGCTATGGTATTTTAGACTTTATAGCGGGTTTCACTGTAGTTTTTGACACAAACGTAAAATGTAAAATGATTCGTTAAATTTAAAAATGCATAGTGCGCTTTCTGAGTACCCCTCGTCGAATGAATTATGCATTTATTTAACATTTTGGATGGGGAGAGAGAGCCTTCAAGCCCTCCTAAATACTAAATTTCAGCCTACCTGACTTTACCTTTGACTTTGTGGATCGAGTAGCCGAAACTTACAACAATGAAAATACCCACTAACGCCCAATTAGTTAGGTATTATACTTTTTATAAACATATATTTTTTTCCAAAAACTTTTAGTCGATATTATGTCAAAACCTGGTTTCTAAAGTGATGTTGTTTCTTTGATTGTAGCAAAACTCTACATGACTCACGTTTTTGTGAAAAGCCAAAAAAAAAATTTAGTTTAACAAATTCTTCTTCAAATGTTTGTGTTTCGGAAGAGGTGCAGAGAAGTTAGTATACGTTTTAATAAGCGTCGCTTCCTATAAATATAAGCACGAAACTCTTATAAGTATTAGCTTTTTAGTTTCCGCAATGTACAGGTGCACACGTAGAAAGGCTCACAGCATAAAGTCACTAATGAATTGAAAACATTTCTAACTCCATCCAGAACAGTTAAGCACAAAGTTCCTGGGACCGGTGCGTGTTACCCTGTATATTTACACATGATCCGATCCCCTATACATTTGCATAAGCCGGGAGGGTCCCGAACAATATGAATAACTTGGCCTGAGTTATTTATGTGTAGCTGCGTATTTGAGCATTATTTCACGACTGACCTGGATTTTGGAAGGAATGTTTGCTGCGGACTTGTTCTCTTATCTTGAGTAAAGTATACGCGACCGCGAGTTTGGAATACATGGAGTTCTGTAGCGGTTCATGGATGAATTGTTTGGTTCTTTGTGGTTAGATGGCTTCTACAGAGATGTCAGAAATGTGACGGTCCAGTGAATAATACCAGCCTACAACAGTATGGTTTTAGTTATAAAATTCAAAATGAAGTGCTTTTTTTTTGGTGAGAGATTAAATAACGAGAGGCAACGGTATAGAGTGTTGGTCAATCGAATTTTTTATCACAAAAACCGCTTACTTTTTCACAAAATTTATGAACAAAACTCTCAGGGAAATATGTACATATGTGTTAATATCTTGTTCCATACATTTCACGGTTTCACAGTTTCGTCTGTGTTGAGGCGAGCCGTCGTGTAGCGGTATTCATCTCGGTTGTAGCTCGTAGCGCTACGGAATTAGCTGTATATTAGCTTAGTGCTACGCCGCTACGCTCTCTTGAGTTATCATTTTATCATAAAGGTCCGTTATATAAAAATCTCTTGTCAGGTTTATTGAAATACGAAGTACCTACGATCAGTCTTAACAGTTTTGACGAAGATTTGAAACTTGCTGCAGCATCTGACATCAGGTAGGTACTCATATTATGATCAAGTAACATTTTTAAGAAAAAGCTAGATGATGTGTACAGCTCACTGAGCAGCATTAAAAATATCGGCATCGTTGTCAACAGGATTTGCCCAAAAAGCTTTTGACCTAAAATGGGCACTCTGACCTAAAAATTATAAGGTCAGTTCCATTTGAATTCTAACTTATGAAATCAAATATAAATTGTATCATAAGTATCGTATTCATGCATAAATACCCCATTGTAATGTGGACTATAAATAGGAGGCTTAAACATACATGGCATGTTAACATACGATTATGGTTGAATTCGTAATGAATGACATTAGAATTTGCAGCTAACATTCTGAACTACCCTCCGATTCGTCGAATTGGCTGTCATGCAATTACCAATGGTTATGTCAATTGAAGCTTACAGTGTTGCAAACAGAATACATTGATATCGGTTTCATTTTTTTTTCATTTTGTCATGCTGAGTGCATCCTGACTGAGCCGTGAAGTGCAGTCCGATTGCCAAGTAACAAGATTGGGTCACTGCGAGTGTCGAGCTTACTGAGCAGCTATTCAAATATAGTTCTTATTCTTATATCCATCTAAATAGATAGAAAAATGACGGAGGATGACGATGGCCATGATTATTTACGTGCATAAAGTAGTTCGTGACAAATAATGTAAATCATCAGTTCAAACATCATCGTTCAATCGTCACTTATTACAGTGAGTCTCAGGGTTTCGGAATAAGTAATAGCTATATTGGTATAACCAGACCAACGCCATATTCAACGAAATAGAAGTCGGTCGGTCGGAGTATTATGAAGGCAATGCTTTGGAAATATAGACAGACTTAGTAAATATAGACATTGCCAAACTTTCCGACTTATTTCAGATCCAAATTCGAGCCCCATGTTGTATTTACCCAAGGGTGTGAACATAATATATTATGTAACAAACATATAAATGCAACAAACTTATGAAAATGGGGCGAAAAGATTACTCGTCGACATATCACAAACCTCCCATACATTTTGGATGACTTGACGAAGTTTGCTGCCAAATAAAGATAAATAGAAGATAAAGTTTGAAAAGTGTCGAAATCAACTAATTTTGCAAGGGTGAAATATGAACGTTCTCTCTAGATAATATTTTTCACAAGAAATTCCTCAAATAATTATGAAATTCGCTTCAAAATCCATCCAGTACTCCGTAAGTATGTGCTAACGAACCGAAAACACGAACAAGCAGTTTTGTTTATGACACTATTCAGAGATACCTCACTTTAACTGCTTTTGCTTTACATAGTTTTAGAGAACCGTGTTTGGACACAAAGCTCCATAAAGTTTTAAATTCCTTTTAGCTTTGACACAAATCGAAAAAGGTGAAAAGGTTTTAGACTGTAGTTTGCCTGAAACGCTTTTTCACAAAAGTATATAAAACTTTTTGACGTGCATTTGATTCGGTGTCATGCATGTGGCACGCGGGTGACGATTTGATCGTCACTGAGCTTTTTTTTGAAAAAATGCCATTTCTGTACAACGCCTTTATGAATAAAAACATGCGGTGGCATTTTTTAGATTCAACCTGTAATGTTTGTAACGACTGAGCTATAAAAAGCTTGGTACTGCAGCAGACTCTTATATATTCTGGTTTCAATTCCAGACTTTCGTTTTATTCCATTAAGTGTTAAATTTTGCAAGCGAGTGGTATTCTTTTATTCATTACTATTCAATTTGGTTGTTCACCTAAAAATGAGAGTAGGAGAGGCAATAACAAGAAAGAAAGAAAGTGTGATGACCGTTTTAACCATGTCCTTATATTTAATTACAGCAACTGCTTGCAAAATAGCCACAATACAAAAACCAGCATGAACCATGATTCACGGGATAGGAAAATGGTTAATATTGTGTTGTTGCAGCGTCAATATTTCGAATAGTAGGTACTCGTGGATATAAATTGTCACCTAAAATTGAAACATCATTTCTTATTTCTTAACAGAATTAACTACAAAGCTTCTTAATTCTTTCAATCAATTAAATGTTAACGTCGGATGCCGATCCGATTAACTTCTTTAGTTTGCGGCAACTTGGACAGTAATCAACCTGTCGTCAAGATTGAAACCTTGACAGGAAGGGGAAGTTCCAGTTGTTTAAATAATAAATAATGTATTGTGTTTTTATAACCGGCTTTAATGCAGGTAGTATGAAACGACGCTAAATTGAGCAGTGGTACCTAAGGACTAACGGCCCCGACTGACGAGCTGTCGGTCGTGGGTTCAAACGCTGGTTGGCGCGTTACTTTGTATAATTAATTTCGCCACTATTGCTGTCAAAAAGGTGAAGGAAAACATTGTACGACATGTCCTAGACCCAAAAAATTTGGAAGCATACGACATCTGACCAAATCGCACTGGGCCCACGTGCTGTGGATCCACTTCCTTTCATAGAGAGACTGTTTCTAAGTAGTGATATCATTACAGGCTGATCACGTCGCATAATCTCCGCAAGATACTTATTAAGATACTCCCTCGTATTTCGTCCGAAAATAAACCTACGAATCTCTATTCATAATTCACAGTCAAGGACGCCGCTTTTCCTTGCTAATACTCATTAAAAGTCAGCTCTGTAGAAATTGTTCGCGTGGATGAGCCGAAATGAAATCCAATTACTTGTTTTAAGTTGAGGATATATTAAAGAGCTTTTACTGCTCGACGTTTGCGAGTTTTTTTGTTCACATGTCATGTTTACTTGGCCATTAAACCCGCGAAATAATTTAGCAGTCTAGTCTAGCCTTCGTGTTTAGTTTAAAATTAACGTGAGTTGGCTAAACATTTGTGGTAAGTTATACTGGAATTAGGCAGGTAATCTCTTTGTTGAGATTTTTGAGGTTAGTTCGTAGATTTTTTCGACTGTTTGCTTTATTCATTAGGTGTGAGATTCCTAGGTATATCACTGAAGAAAAAAAATATGAAGGTAAAACATATATAGGTATATCTATACAGGATAATCTAATTTAACAAATTATAAGTTACTCTACTTCTCTGGGGCGATACAAACTCGTTTTGAAACGATATTAACCATTACTCTTTTTCGTTGGCAGTAAGTTCGTAATTTTCTGATCCTATCTTTTGAGATAAGATTGAACCGATATTGTTGAAAACCTTGGCCTGATTAACTTAGAAGCTTAGATGCTATATTTAGATTTATATTTAAGGCACTAAAATAAAAAGAGAATTGAATAGATAAGATATCCCTGAGATGTAATTGTATACTGGATTCAGAGCAAAGGCAAACTTCCTGTTACAATTAAACAGAAGTTTTTAGTCGATTGATTGTAACATCTCCAATAACTGATCATTACAAATTTCTGGGATATCAGTGAATTTGAAATGTCCTTACCTACTCACGATATGATTTTTTTAGGTCACACTAAAAGCTGTAACGAAATGGAACATGTTACAAAAAGAGGTTCTGTAAAACTGGATAGCAAAAGCAACGCTCTGGCAACTTGCCACTCTGTACGGTGTAAGGCAATTCTATTAAATGTTACTACTAACTAAACTTTCAAAGTATTCAATGTACAACATTGCAGTGGGTAGTTTTGAACTTGATCACATTGTCAAACTCCACTTAGCAATAAAGATTAAAAAAAAAAAAAGCTGACTTATAGTATTACTTGATTTTGCCCACAGTTTTGTGTGTAGATCGGAAATAAGCAAACGGCATCATCTTACCGAGACAAAAAAAAACTGCTGTTTCATACATTTTAACCGTGTAGGTGTTGAACTTTTGTAGGAAACAGCTTCGGAATGATGTACTGAATACGTGGTAACCGTTTGTCTTCCGTCCACTCTGTATAACCCTATGTTGTGTATGTAACCCTTATGTTCATGGATTGTCTGAATGCCAAATTTCTTACAAATCCGCTCAGCCGTTAAGGCGTGAAGGCTTGATAAACTAACATCCAAACTTGCTTTCATTTTTTATAATATTAGTTAGGATACACATCTTTGTCTTTTTTTATTAAAATGAGGTAGGTAATGTAGCAGGTACACGATAAATCAGGGTAGTTCCGTTTCCACCTAGCCGGGTGACAGCTGACCTTTGTCGTGCCGCACCACACCCAGCCCCGGCTAATGTCATGACAGCTAGACCTATATTGATCACGGAATCGGGAAATATACTAAAATAGAATACTAAAAATACTGTTCTTTGTTTTTGTACTTTGAAATATGAACTACTAGTCACCCTCACGTGCTGTTTGACGTTTTATTCCATGAATTCTGATCCACAGGTTCCAGATGATTGTTAGAAAAGCGTGCTTGTCAACACATGTACTTTAACAACCGGTTTCTAAAACTAGAATTTGAAGTTAAGAAGTTGTCGAACTCTTTAGTATTTTTTTTAAATATAATATGTGCTTACTCTTGACCTCAATCTAGTCCTGAGGACAGAAATGAGGTTGACGATAGAACGAGCTAACCCAATTCTTAAGGGGATTCCTTCACTGTTGCCGAATTTTGAATTACAGAGGAATCAATTATGTTATGTTGGACTATGAGAAGTTTCAAACTTAAATTTAAATTTATAGTTTTATCTAGTTCTAGGTATTTTTTTTTTAAAAACGTTCTAAGACATTCTTTTGATGCCACTGACCGGCCTTACAACGATTGTCTCCCATTTTATAAGATGTTTGAAACACAGAGGTTAGTTACCAAGACAGAAAAGTTTAATGTAAGAATCTGTGAATTCTTCTTGTTTCTTTTTCTATAAATGAGGTCATTTCGAAAGAAAATAACTAAAAACATTGCGTGACCTAGGCAACTGAAGGTCGAGGCTACTTTGAGTCAGGAATAAATTACCATAAAAGTGAAAGCAGTGGTGTAAAGAAAAGCACAGAAACCTGTTGAAAATTAAGTATTAGAAAGGAAACACCTAGCGCTGGCCTTAAGTTCTTTTATCAACTTATCGTCAAACGAGTTCATTTGGCTCAAAAACTAAGTCGACACACACATAACATCACGCCTGCAATCACAAAAGGGTTAGGCAGGGATATATATCTTCCAATAGTACACCTAGAAAATAATATATATATACTGCTACAAATTCAGACACTAGACTGATAAATTAAACTGATAAAAACCCAATAACGCTTTATGCGACCTGAGAACCTAGGACCTCATGTTCAGAAGAAGCGCTCGCTAATAACATGCAAAAGTATTTTGTTTAGGATCTATCATTCTATATCATCAATCATTCAACTCATTCCTTCACAAACACTCCCAAGTTGCGCCGCGGTGCTTTAATATTATAAAGTTGAACAATTTAGACGTTGGCAACTTCCGACAAAAAATTGTTTTTACTAAACCCAGCCTCCTTGATGAAAGGCGATTGGCCTTGAATGTAAGGTCTTATTACTAGAACACAAGGCCTAAAGGTCTTGCAGATTAAGCTCTTAGCTGAGGAGCTGGTGTTAAAAGTTTAATCTGGTTCTTGTTCCAATGGTCCATATTTAATGTGCCCTCTGAGACTCGTTGAATGGTAAGGCTTGTTTGGAGGACAAAGAGAGATTTAATGGGTTGCTACGGGTTTATGTTCTTGAAGGTAAGATGAGGCATTAATTGTAAGAACTGAAGCAAAATAAATATCGATAAACTTTCCAATTTATAACCAAACGTATCGCACATTTCTCATTTTTCTACGTGCAAAATATAATATATACCTAGATAAATCATCTACAGATGGGCCTCAGCTAATCATACCTTCTATCTCATCTAATTCGTCTCGTCTTCAGTAAATAAGAAAGAAAGAGTATTTATTTACACAACAAATATCTACATACTTAACTAAATTAAAAATAACACTCATATATTTTGCAACCACAAATAGTCGGCAAATAAATAAAAGTAACTCTAATATCAATTTATATTCCGAGCTAAAGAGTTCGTTTTAGTCTGTTTGGCATGATCTGCATTCGGCAACTTAATACGAACCTAAAGTGATTGCACTAAAGCACTAAAGAAATTATGAGCAAACATAACATTAACAAAGTTCAAAGAAAAGCTCTTTGCAAAAATATACGTTGTCTTTTTCAATTAACTATGTTTATGCCAAATGTGATTTTAAGCGTTGTTTTGAGCACGTTTTTGGACCGGGTTTTCTGTTGTTGAAAAGCAAACCAATTCTAAAGTAGCAGGGCGAAAACTAAAAAAAGTTGTTGAGAACGAGCTTTTTGTGAACATTGACACACACTACGGTAGTATTTTCAACTTGAGGTATTAAGTTTGTGTATTTTTTGTTAAATCAATAAAATTGCTCTTTTCTATCCTTTAGGAAAGAGACAGTTCTAAGTACATTTTGCAAGACAAAATAATCTTGATAGTGCTGCTATACGTTTTCACTTATATATTTTTTCTGTCGTCACTTCGGGGAATACAGACACGATTTTAATACAAAATTTTCATTGTTACAGCTTCAAGAAAATTCTCGAAACACGTTCAGCCAACCAAGTAACTGCTGCTAATTATTACTTCAATTAAACAAAGAGACCTACTAGCCCGATGTTTCTATCTTTCAGGGTTAACTACGGTAAATGTAGGACTTCCAAAATAATGTTACTACTTCTTGTAAATGTGCTGAAAACTTCACCAGAGGGCGAATAAGGATGATCATAAGTTTCGCGCTACACTGAACTGTTTAATGTTTCGTAAGATTTGTATTGAATGTATAAGTTTAGAAAGGGATTGCCAAGTTTTAACTTTGTAATATTTTGTTTTGCTACAGTGGCCGTAAAAATGTCTGAATCGTAAAGGCTTTTCTTGATTTTATATTATCAGCGTCATCTGCCTAGCCTTTTCCCAACTATGTTGGGGTCGGCTTCCAGTCTAACCGGATGCAGCTGAATACCAGTATTTTACATTTTTATATATTTTAATATAAGTGTACTGTGTGTGATACTTTAAAAAAATTAAAGTCTTGAATGGAATTACCTTAATATGAATCCATATTGATATTATAAATGCGAAAGTAACTCTGTTCATTACCTTTTCACGACAACGTCTGATCAGATCGTAATGAAATTTGGCGGAGAGATAGATTATATCCTGGGGAAGGACATATGCTATCTTTTTTTTATGTATACACATCAAAATTTCCACGCGAACGAAGTCGCGGGCAACAGCTACTGAAATATAGATAATTACGATAAGAGCCATGAAAATACTTCTGTGATATCCACAGACAATATTCAATTTAAAATACACTCAATTTTATTTTGAAATAGTACATACATACACAGCACACCAACATATATCAAGTAGTGGTTTATCGTGGTTTATAGATGCTTGAGTTAGGTATATATACACGAGAATATACATCCGGGGGATTAGACGGAAATGTTCACCTGCACTCGCTCAAAGACAACTTGATCCCGTCTTACACAAAAGCTGTCAGTTCTTAAAGGCTTTCGTTGAATATCCGACTGTGGCTTTACTAAGTAGTTTATAACATTGGAAAACAAATAACTGTGTCTATAGCTTCGTACTTATCAAACATACATAAACTCACGCCTTTATCCCATGGGGGTAGGCAGAAACCACGAAACGCCACTTGCTACGATTTTTACATACTCCTTTTGCCTCGTACGTACGTATGTAGTTATCAATAAATAGATAATAATTTTTCAATGACCTTGTTTGTCCCAATGCTGGGCGAAGGCCTCCCCTTATCCTTCCAGGTACTATTCTCCTGGAAATGGTAAATAAATAACAACTTAGGTAAGCCAAAGTTACTACTATTTAGAACATAAAGGTGCTGTTTCTACACGCGGCACACGTTTGTAAGACGTAAGTATGATCCACACTTATTCGCGTTAATTTCTTAAATTAAAACACAACTTTTTTAAACTGCCTTCCCTAATCACCGTGTAGGCGTGTACAGACATGTACCTTATTAAACGTGAATGAACACACGTTTACATATAGCTACGAACCAAACATCTCCCAACTCAAAGAAACATCTTAAACGTTTGTCAAACCTGAGCATCAAGCGCAGATCCACAAAGTCCGTTTACAAGTACAATGAGGGTGCTCTTGTGAAGTGGTGGGGGGAGGAAATCACGTCGAGAGTCTCGATGGGCCTCCAATGAGGGCCGTTCCTCCGCGGGCCTCCGACGAGAGCCGTCCCACTACGGGCCGCTTGCTCAGGCGGCTTGAGCTAATACCCGGTATTGAACTAATTAGATGGTTTTAAAGGAATACCGGGAAAGATATTGTAGAATTTCTGTAAGTATTTGCGCTTCGTGATGAATGGGAGGTTTGTAAGAGGTGATTATGCAGAGACATTTTTAATAAGGTAGGCATTGAGATTGACGTTATAAGAAATCCGCTGAACGATTCTTTTCATGTTACGCTCGGTGGGTGAATGGGGATTTATAATTATGTAGGATCATCCCCTATTGCAGGGGCTCAAAGAAATAAGTATAAAAACTTGAAATAAAGGAATTCTTTAAAATATTAATTTGATTTATAACATACAAGGTACCTATGAGATCTAATCATTTTTTTCGCTCTGAAAGGTGGTAAAGTTTCTTATAGAAAGTGGGTCAATTCTTAAAATAAACTACAGTCTAGACTGCCACTCTTCCCACAGAGTTTAGGAGCACAAAAGTTGAATATCATGAAGCTACAAAAAAGATAGGGTTGAATACAAAACCTAGATTTATTTAGCTTTTTGTATCCAAACCTGAATAAACCTAGCTTTTTGTATTAATACATTTTCCAGCTTTTCTTTTGTTACCCAGTTCTGTAGGGCAACGATTTTGTTTCTTGTTTTTTTACATATAACTTATTTCGTATTTTTGTAGTTGTATTGTTATTAGTCACGAGTCACGGTCGCGTGCGAAACATGACAGCGGCAAATTAGAACGACGTGAATATTTGAATGAAATTAATTATGGCAAATTAATTAAATGTGATATTGATAGCTTTTATCTTTACCTTTGTAGAATGTAAATAACAACTCTGTTTGTAGCAAACTACTTCGGAGTATTTTGGTTCGTTTAGATTTCATTTTTCTGACCTACTTCACAATCCTACTTGGTTAAATACATGTAGAAAAATCAAAGGATAAGCAGATTATATCAGTTTCTAAAACAAGTCACTGACATTGGGCCATCCATTTTGGAGCTCGATGCCACAAATGGTTCTTATGATAGGATGCAAGGGCAACAATCGGAGATACCTTAATCAGCAGTGGTTTGTTTTCACTTCAGAGTTATAAAACCTCTTTGATTTGTTCAGAGATAAAAAAGTGTAGGTCCTGTGGTATATTAAAAATAAACTTTAATAGCAAAACGTTTATGGAACTGTGACGCACTCGGACTTTCTTGCACGTTCAGTAATTATAACTTATTGCCATGCAATCAGAAGTATGTTCTGCGATAAATGCTTCTGGAAATTGTAGTGCAGCTATTATTGTGATTTAAAAATATACTTTAAGTTTTAATTTTCCATTTAAAGGTCTATTTAGTACTCAGGTATCTCTACCAACTTCCGACCTAGGTAATCTACAATCGGCATTATTTGCCACACAATGATTTACCCAATGTAGAATAAATAAATAATCATTGCACCGGTTATCACACCGCCACAGCTCGCGAACGGATGGCTGTTACAGCAACAGAACTGTTATTGCAACCCGTTATCGGTACGGCTTAGCGCCAGCCGTATCATAGCAATACGCGTTTCGTACGTGTCTATGGAATTGAAGCTTTGAAGTTATAATAAAAGGGACGTAAATTTAATGGAACACTGACAATAGAATATGAAATGTGTACCTACTACCTACCTACAAATAAAGTGGTTTCGATATGAACGCACGTTTCATACAACAAAACAAATCATTAGTGCGTGCTCCAACTGAATTCACGAATAGAATACAAATGAAATTCATGTAACGCTTACTTGTAGGGAAATGTTTCAGAGGATTTAATCAGTAATTTGCAGGTCAAATTAAGCATTTGAATGTTTTTGAAATTTTTCAGTCATTGTTGAAGATAAGTAAGTGGGTTTACCTCCAGGTAAACGACAGAAGGATGGACAACATTAAGCTTTACGAAATAATAAAACGCACTTACACAAAAAAATCTGAAAGCTTTTAAGTTTTTAATTCAACCAGACACAAGGTGGCAGATCTATTCAAAGTGTACCAGGGCAGCATACAGTGTAAGCGAGCTATCTTTCTGTTGTGTGAACACTGTTTATCGACGTAGAAACTACGCCAACTAGGCCAGGATGCCACTGCTGCTACTAATGGCCATGTTTGCAGATAGTTCGCAAAGCCTCGCCCTCATAATATATTGTGAACCTCTATTGAAAGAGGAAAGGCCGATACAAAATGTTATGTCAAATCTGAACAAACATTCGCCAGTGTATATGATGGAATTTGAGTCTTTGAAGTACGATTTATGTGTGTGATCACGTAAAATATCATTTTTTCTCAGCGGAAATTCAAAGATCAAAGAAAGATGCATGGATTTCCTCTCCTCTTAAACTGTCGGTGTGCGGGAATTGATTTTTCTGCGATGTCGCTTTACTGGCGCGTGATACGAATCTACGTATTCAACGAGCTTGATTAAAAAGTTATCCGACCCACGGCTCCCCACGCATAAATTATTACAGCCTTCCAATTTGCCGGAAACAAACAATTCTGAATTCGTAAATCTACCATTAATTTGTCAGAAAAGTGACAAGAGCAGGCACAACCGAAAGTAGCCAGATAATCCTATTGAATTAACCATCTGATCCTGGATTACGCTCTAATCCTGGCCGCAGCGGGGGCAGCAGTCTGTAAATATGTAGTACATTATTAACTATCTTTTGTTAACGTTGTGTATCATTATGTTGCCCTTTAGTAGCGTAATTAGGAAAACTCGGGGAATTAACGTTACATAATTTATCAGGCGCTGAATTTTGCTCAGTTTGAGTGGAAGTGGAACATTGAAGTAATCGTGTAAAGTTCGCGGACGGGATGTTTCTATAATTAAATGTGAAGCTCCCTTTTAGATTAGCTGCAGTACGATATTTTGTACATTTTTAAGGTAGCCATGATCGGTTTTCGTTATTTATTCTCATTTCCTAAATACTCGTGTTTGGTCTGCTCAAAAGTCTGTTTATCGTCGTCATTGCTTTTATCGCCGAAACGTGAGATTTTGCTTTTTGAATTTGAAATGTAAAATGCAGTACGTTTAAAGTTTGGTGACAAACTTAATGCAATGGAAAAGTTTTGAGTACTTATAGAGGGAAAATATAGTGGTGTAGTGTCGTAAAACTTGGCACTTGTGTTCGCGCATTCGACGTGTTTATCTGATGGTGAACCCGCCAGTAAGAGGTAGGTTTACTTATATTATGAAATTAGGAGAAGTTATTTAAGTTTGAATTATCTATCTCTTTTTTGATAATTATAATAACATGATATTTTTTTTAAAAATCCCAAAATATTCACAGAAAATAAAAGTATTCATTTTTTGAAAATGAACACAACTGAAACCACAAACAATCAAAACGAAACCAGTCCCGAGTATTCAAGGAGTCGAGACGTCCAGCCAACAAGTTGGCTCCGATTCAGGTGTGTTTGCATAATGTCATGCAGATTAGCGACACTCATTAATACTAGCGTTTCATTAGCTTACGGCAGAATCCAGAGGTATAAAAAAAAAAAAAAAAATCATGTATTTATTTAAAAAAAAAAAAATTGTGAAAAAGTTGGGACTTTGACCCTCAATATCTCTGTAATTAGAAGGTTCCCAGGTATATGGCCTGGACCACAAAATTTATCGCAATAATAATAATAATAATAAAAACGTTTATTTATCTCCACAAATTACATAGTTATTTCAGATATAGTTGACAGGTAGTAGGGAAAAGTTGTAATTTGTGGGAGATCTGGAGTCTAAACTAAGCCTAGGCCTGTATTTTAGAACTCCAGGCCCCCCATTACATCATAGAGTTATTGTCAACGTAGAAAGCATTGCGAAATTGGTGTGTATATGTATGTGTGTGTGTGTGTGTGTGTGTGTGTGTGCGTGTGTGTGTGTGTGTGTGTGCGTGTGTGTGTGTGTGTGTGTGTGTGTGTGTATGTATGTATATAAGTATGTAGAAATTTATTACACAATAAGTATTTATTTATGAATATATATGTGTATGTATATAGAATATACAGATATAAGAATATGACTAAAATCTTATCTACCAAATTATTTACGTAAGTATGGGCAGCCTAGCCTACTTACATTACTTAGCTATCTCAAGTATTTTTTCTGTTTCCGTATAGTTTAGCTTCAATAACCATTTGATAACTTTAGTTTTACATTCAACTTTACTACAATTTGATATATTTATAATTTTATTTAGTTTATTATACAATTCACCTCCACGGAAAGGGAAGAATCTTTGCGCAAAGGAAGTACCAACCGCAGTCGTCCTACATACTGCGAAGTTTCTCCTGGAGAGACCTATGCGTTTTCTCCCTTCTACGGGTAGGTTTGAGTGTTGGAGAAGTGCAGTAAGCAATATGTACAGCTGGCGTACAGTTAGCACCTGTGCTTCCTCATAAAGTGCTACGGTGTTGAAAAGTCGTGGTTTTGATAAACTAACTTTTAGTATCATCCTTTGGGCTCTTTCTACTGTTATCAGTTTGGTTTTACATGCCCCGCCCCATGTGGTAATGCAGTAGCCAATAATAGATTGCACCAGAGCCTCGTATACCATCCTCATCGTTTGTTTGTCTGCTACGTCACGGAGCCCTTTAAAAATGTAAGTGAGCTTCCGTATTCTGTTAGATAGAAAGCCAATGTGGTTCCCAAAAGTTAAATTCGCATCAATTTCGATTCCAAGGTATTTAAAACTTTTTGTAGGATTAATATTGGGACAATTACAGTTTGAAGTTGGAGGGAAATTACATTTATGTGCGCGGATATTGTAAATAGTGCGGGTGTTAAGTTCAAGCTGATTGCGAATAGAGTATACAATGTATTTGGTTTTATCCTCATTTAAAGTAAGGGAGTTAGAGGATAGCCAGTGACACACAGTGTTAAAACCATTTTGCGCGAGAATAAAAAGCTCATTCCACGAGTCAGCGAAAAAGGTTAGGGCAGTATCATCTGCATATGCGGAGATGCGACAATTATTAATCTGAAGGGAACAGAGCTCGTTTATATAGCAGAGAAAAAGAGTGGGACCTAGTATACTGCCTTGTGGCACCCCAAATTCAACTGGCAGTTCGTCACTAATGTGCTCTCCAATTTTAACTGATTGGGTTCTATTTTTTAAATAATCCGAAAGTAAGTCCAGTGGAACACCTCGAATACCATGATCTTCCAGTTTTTGCACAAGGCGGGGTACAGAAACAGTGTCAAAGGCTTTTGCCAGGTCGAGAAATATAGTCAAGCATTTGTTTTTACTATCTAATTTATTTACTAGAAAGTTAACAAGATCAAGTACTGCGTTGTCAGTTGAGCGTCCTGCTCTGAAACCGTATTGTGAATCAGAAAACAAGTTGTATTCTTCTAGGTATTTTGTAAGCCTATTGTTGATTATGCGTTCGAATATCTTTGATAGTGTTGTTAGGATCGCAATTGGCCTATAATTGCTAACACTGCCTCTGTCTCCCGCCTTATGTATCGGATGTACCACAGCTCTTTTTAATGCGAGGGGAAATATTCCAGAAACAAAACAGCGATTTATTAAGTTGGTTAGAACGGGTGTTATAGAAACGGATATTTTCTTTAATACATCAGCACTGATCTGATCCCAGCCAGGGGAGCAGTCACTTTTTAACAGTTGAAGAGTTCTTTCAACTTCTTCGATGTCCGTGGGTAGGAGAACAAAAGAGTTTAGTGGGGGCTTAGAGACTTTCTTAACGCAGGAGATATGGGGGGGAATCATGTTTGATAGTCGTTTCCCAATATTTGAGAAGTATTCATTAATATTGTTTATTGATTCTTGAGGGGTTTTATGTGTGGTTAACAGTTGTAGTGGTAGCTGCTTTTTATTATTATTGTTGGTGATTGTTTTGATGGTAGACCAAAGCTTTTTAGAATTATTTTTAGACATTATTATTTGATTTCGCTCATATTGTTTTTTAAGTTTCTTTAGTAGGTTATTGCAATAGTTCCGGTATCGCAAGTAGGAAATTTTCAAAATGACGTCTTCAATATTAGTTTTTAACTTTTTATGCATTCTGTCTCTGGTCCGGATGCAACGTAACATACCAGTAGTTATCCATGGTTTAATTATAATTTTTGTTCTAGGGATTAATCGTTTTATAGAGTTATTTGCAATTGATAATTGAATAATGTTAATGAAATTGTTCATGGCGGTGTTTAAATTTGCTTCCTGATACACTTTGTCAAAATTTAAGTTGTTACAATCGGATTTTAATTTGTCTATATCAATTTTGAAATTTATTTTCATCTTCATGGATTTAGGTTTAGCCACGTGGGTCTTGATACAGAATAAAACCGCTTCATGATCCGTGATACTAGTACCTAAGGAAAACGTAAACGCTTCTAACTTGGTTTTTAGTATCACATGGTCCAAGCATGTCTTATCTCTGGTGGCAGTATTGATAGCAGGGAGAAGTCCATGGAAGGCAATGGTTTCTAGATACGAGGTGGTCGCGGAACCGTTTCCCAACAGATCAATATTTATATCCCCGACCACGATGATATTTTTAAACGACGACACGGTCATTAGCAGGTTATGCAATGAATCAAGGAAGGTATCGAGTGATTTAAAACTAGGAGGCCTATAAATTGCGATTAATATTGTATCATTTTGTATTTTTATCATTAAACAATTAGCTTCTGATAGGAAAGGTTCTTCCACAGTGCATTTTAAATTATTATTAGTGTATACGACTATGCCGTCGTTTTGATTGTAGTTATCATTAGTTTTATGTGAGTTGTATCCTTGGAGCAATGGTAAATTAATAACACGCGATAACCAGCATTCGGAAAGCACAATTATATCGCATGACAATTTCAGCCTCTCGAGTAAAACGTGTAATTCTTGAAAATTACAGTTAAGACTACGTATGTTTTGCTGTAGAACCTTTAGGTAATGTGTAGGATTTTTGAGATATGAGTTGCATCGCTCGGGTTCACATGTGATTGGGACAGAAATATCAAAATGGTCAATGTCGCTCATTAGGTTACTTGTGGTATCGAATGTTGTAGTTTACTGATTTTAGTGAAGATAACTTTGGCATGAATGACATTAAATAAGGTAGCCGTAGTCTATTTCGAGATGTAGGAAAAAAAACAATATACTCGTACATGTCTTTGGTAACGCGAGTTTTGGATTGTCGCGAAATACTAATGTATTTAATAAATGTGCATGTAATATTATATGTATTTATTGTATTATAAGTAAATATTTCATTGCATTCTTTAGAATAGTAGTTGTATGTAATACTGTAAACTATGGAAATATAGGTTGGTAAAGAGATATATTTTGTGAATATGTAGGAAAAACTATATGTATGTATTACGTAGATATATATTTGATTTCGTATTTTAGAATAGCAGTTGTATGTTATACTAGATAATATAGAAGTGTAGGTTGGTAAAAAAATGTATATTGTGAATGTGCCTAGTGCGTTATGTATACTTATTGCATAGCTATATATTTTATTGCATAATTTAGCATAGTAGCTGTGTGTTTGTCTGTGTGTGAATAATATGGAGGTGTTACTGTGTAAATAATTATATTTTGAAGGTGTTGGTATGTGAAATAGTTGTAAATTCAAAGCGATTATTAGGTACATTTTATACGGAGACATATAAAACATTTTCATGCAAAATTGTTTAACAATGCACAGCAATTGTGTTATAGAACAGGCTTTACGGTAGTATTCAAAATAGAGATCATAAAACATATCACGAACAAAAGAAAATAGAGGGTATAATGACAATATTAGTCATTGTGATTTCAAATTAGTGATGTCCTCTTCTCGTTGAATAAGTATAGGCTGGTCGCCGTCCTTTTGACGAATAAACACCTTTCCATACGAAGTCCAACAAGTTGCGCCCTTTTGATTTTTGATGTATTGACGAGCGAGATAGTATAAGTTCCGTCCGCAGGTGGTGAGGCATTCCGCTATGAAGATTGGCTTGGGTTCGCCGTTTAACTTTAGGTGGGTCGAGTTAAGTTTATCTTTATATTTGTCTTTATTGTGTCTCTTGGATGACATTATAATATTTTCTTTATGAGAATTTGAGCAGAATTCCACTATTATGGGAGCGGGCTTATTCGAAGTTTTTTTGGGCCTGTATATATTTCTTATGTCCGAGTCGAGCACCCTAACATTCAGTACTTCACCAACATTCTTTACTAAACCAATTAGTACAGATTTGTCTTCCTGATGGGATTCTGGCACATTTCTTAATTCCAAGGTTGACGCCTTTGAGTTGCGTTCAAGGATTTCAATTTTTTGTTCCAATGTTTTAATTTGGGTCTTGAAAGCAGTATTTTCAGTTTTCGTTTGACGAAGTTGAGACAAGATTTCATCATATTTGTCTGACATGTACTGGATAGATTCCGTAATTTTTTCATTTTGCTTAACCAATCGTTGCATCTCCTCATCAAATTTCAACACCTGTGTTCTTTGTTGAAGCTGAACATCAGCCAGCATATCTCTTAATTCAGCCAGCACAGAATCGTCATATTTACGTTTATAACGTCGCGTAATATTTTGCTGACCAACACAGTCAGTTTCCGAACCCATACAGTCCGAGGCTGTATCAGATTCCTGTGCCAAAATAGTTGGTTTCAATAATGTTTGGGTAGATTTTTCGGGTGGAGTTCTCTGGGTAGAAGCCATAGCAATAATAGGCTAGTGCCTTTTATACAACCAAAAAGCAAAAACAAAAACAAAAAGAAAAATCGTTATGCTGGTTGGGATAAGTGGGGCTCGAACTCGAGACCGGCGACGCACGGCAGTACCGAGAGCGTTAACCACTGAGCTAACTGGACGACAGCGACAAGTGTGAAATTAGCGAGCTTTTTATGGTAAAGTCGCCGAGCGACAACGAAGTCCTTTGTTTAGTTGAACAAGTACAAAGTCCAAGTACACGTTGTAAAATAAAATTGTTTAGATTTAAAACTGTTTTCGGTGGTGGTTAGAGTTATTGGTACACTTGATTTTTTGCACACAACAATCACTTGTACTTGTAGATCAGTCAAATTAGTTATTATTAACAAGTAAGCACTGTTTACACGGTTATTCTCTTGTGATTTAAAATTGTTCTCATGAGTTAATTATAGTTAATAGTTCATTGAAATTTTTACACACTTATGGTCACTTGCACCTTAACGACAGTTCTGTGAAGTTTTATCAAAAAGTATGCAATATTTACACGGTTTAGTAATTTTAAAACACGGAGTGCGCGTAAGTACGTGTGTTCGCAACGGTGTCGCGATCGCGGGGTATGGCTGAAGTAACGCCACTGCTGGCACAGAGCAAAGAGGAACAAAAAATCCGGTTTTGTTGAGGGGCTCGTGGCAACCGGTAAATAGTTTAGTACTTATAATTTGGGGCCTTTTGTATCTTGCCTTGTATACCCATCGGCTCGGATAATATCTCTGACATAGTCATTACTTCTATAGATCTTGACAACAGGGCATAGTAATAATATCAGTATCCTTAGGCATTGTTTGTAGAAGCAAATAGGCATTCTTTTAGCCACAGATTGAACAACAGTAGTAGAGATACATGTTGGCTTTATGAGTTACACAAACTGGGACCAACATCAAGTCCAATGAACAGTTCTGTTAATAATTTATTCAATTTGTGTAATGGTCGACGAGCCACGAGCCCCTCACGATAGGCCTTCTGTATCTTTATATTTGACGTTGCATTCCCTTAATAAGGTGACCCAGTTAGTGCTGAGCCGGCCTACTGACATTTCGACTGTGACCGATGTGACCAGCTTTTTTGTATGTACGAGACGCGCCTGCAAGTTAACTTGGCAGATTTTAATCTTCAGATTGATGTAGTTTTCAGATTATATATTTTATAAAAGTTTTATGAGTGTAGGTTTTTAAATGGAGTAAGTACTTAAAATATATTTAAGTAGGCAAGTCCGTGCTAAGATACGACGAACAAAATTTTTAAAACTATCGTACTCAACTGCGATGGGTTCACCCAAGCCTGCTTTTACAGAGAAAAGCTTCTTCTTGTTTTAAGCTCGTCATACTTAGTTAAACTACTGTTTACTAAGAGTTGCAAGACTCGTTTTTAAGACTGTGCCTTCAAAGGCATCTCATACATATTCTTTAGAAGTGTTCAGTTATTAGAAAGTTGATGGTAGTTGAAATATCCTATAAATTGCATCGCCTGGCAACAATACAGTATTCATTGGGCCTCGCGAGGCCTTTGTTAAACCACTCCATACCTGCCGTGCCGCGGCTTTCCCCTAAGTGAAGGGGAAAGCTCCTACGTTTATCTAGTCGATTTGGTCACCGTAGCTACGTTTTGTGAATGTGTGTTATATTTTTTTAATCGAAATTAAATAATTTCAATTTTAATGAATTCGAATTATAATATATTTGTATTTGTGCGTGTCGTTGTTGCTGCATTGTTCAGCAGTTCTACATATCTGTTGGATAAACCATGTTCGTTGGTTGTTTTCAAAAAGTGCTTTTACCGGTCCGAAAAGACCGCTATTGAATGGCCTATTAGGACCTACTTTGGAAAGGAAATAATATATTATAAAGAACTAAAATCAAGTAGTGAAGATTAAAGGGCGAAAAAAAATTGATGATGCAAACCTGCTTTGGAAAGGAAATAAAAAAAGAAAAAACAAGCAGTGAAAATCTTTTGTCGAAAAAAAATTGATGACGCAAACAACTAACCGAATCCAAAGTAAGGATCATCATCTGCCTAGCCTTTCCCAACTATGTTGGGGTCGGCTTCCAGTCTAACCGGATGCAGCTGAATACCAGTACAGTACATGGAGCGACTGCCTATCAGACCTCCGCAACCAAGTCAGTACTAAGTACAAAAACCCTTAGTAAGACTGGTTATCAGACTTTTGGGTCACTGACTACCTGTAACGACTGTCAAAGATCCACAAATGACAGCCGGGACCAACGGCTAAACGTGCTTTCCGAGGTACTGAGGAAGGCTGCGAGACTGTTGGAAAAAGATACCGCGGCCTTGGAAAACAAAGGTCAAAGAAGGATCATGGATGGGTTTTAGTCAGTACAAGTCTGACACTCCCTTCCACTCCGCCCAGAGCGGGAGGTCATTTGATGATTTCCCATCGGAAAAAAAAGGAACTGAGGAAATTCGGTATGTAATGGGTGGTCACCCATCCACAGACCAACCTAGGCAATCAAGGCTTAACCTGAAGATTGATCCGAGGGGCTGTTGTTATTTAACCACGAGCTCCTCCAAAGCTAAAGTAATGCATTCGTAGTAATTACACCACTCTTATTTATATTTCTAGAGTTGCTTTGGACAAAACCGAATTTCCTAAAATAATACCTCAAGTTCACTACCAATACCTCACTACACAGGTCGGCTGAAGTAGCCTATTATTGGACGGAAATTGTTGCTGATATATCAAATAGGTATACCACTATAATGCCCACTTGAAGCATTTATCGAAAAATTATCTTTATGTACGTACGCTAATAAATAGGAATAGATACGTCAGCAATATTTTGGATATGAAGACCAGATCGTGATTTCATGCATTTTGTAGTAACAGAAATGGTTCTTTTTTTTTAAAAAAAAAAAAACAAAACCGATTACATTGATTTCTAGGCACTAAGTAGTTCTATTGTGAATAGTAAAATAGTTGATTTATAATAAGTGTGATTTGACTACAATTAAGTAGGTGAGTACTCGTAGTTTATGTTTATAGCACTTAATGATAAGAGTCCGAACCGACAGAGAAAGATTCTAATAATACCTTTTATTGTTTTGTTGGAAAGGAAACCTCAATACCTGATTCTACTGCCAATTTATCAGTCTCGCATTCAAAACTTGCGACACATGAATTCCGTTCAACCCTAATTTTGTGCTAGTTCGTAACATTTAAGTTGAACCGAACGATTTCGTCTATTTTTAAACGGAACGCTTTCTAACCTGAAATGCAATCATGCAACCAACTGCTTTCATTGTTACGTCACCTTGCCTGACTTTCACGAATTTCAGGTTATTCGTGTTCAGCGAACCTTTTTGTTTTATAAATTAAACTTATTTATCTCAATACTTTTACTACAGTGTGCCAATGTAATAGGTTTATTTCCTTATTGTTCGATTTTACAGTACATAGTCTGCAAGGTAAAACATTGTCGAATGTGTTGTTGTTCGAATTAAAATTGTGCCGTTTATTTGAGTTCATTCGTAACTACAAAACTTATAGAACCTAGATGTTAACATTTGAAATGCTAAGAAACCAAACAGTTACAAAATACACAAAAAAAAAAAAAACAAATGAACAGAATCCATTTTCTAAAACCCCAATTTCCTGTTTATTCTTTATTTTTCGTATCTGAAATAGGAGGAAGAAACGCTTCAAATAATGGACTCTCGTGTTTGCAAAACAAAAATAAACACATTTTCTTCATAAAGAGCCACTTTATCGTCGGTCACGGGCGACTGTTTGCGAATTACATTACAAATTGCGATTTTCTAGAAATCTGTTCAATCGTCGTGATTTCCGAAAATTGCTTTCACATCAAATATTTATAATTTGTGACATTTACGTTTCAGGAATGATGAATTCTTGATGAATGCCTTTCGTGGATCGACAAGTGGTTTGTGAATATCGTTATCTGTAGCTGGCGTTCTGGAATGAATTTATTGTCATGAACATTGAATACATAAAATAAACCGGAACTGGGAACTTTCGACGTGGGGACTATCTGCCAGGACGAGTCGGAGCTAGTGTTTTTCCAAACCCACAAAAATCATCAGGCAAGGAGACAAAATAGGGAATCAAATCAATCCCATTTCAGAATATTCCTTTTTACCTATCTATATACAACATTAGTTTTAGTATATGCGAAACCTGATATACGGGTCTAGTATTTTTATGTAAAGAATCTATGTACAAAATTTCAAAACTGTATCATGAAAAATAACAAAGTTATAAGCTTGTTCTGTTACCTAGTTGTCCGCACAAAAAGGCGGTCACCACGCAGCGCGCGCCTGCAGCGTCGTCTTGAGCTCATTGATAATAATAATTTGGCAGTAAATTATTACCTAAATTATTGCGATAGGTACTCAAAGTCGCTCGGTATCCAACTTTTAACTTTTTTAAATATTTTTGGGAAAAAATATAACATGGTTTAAAAATTATTGTAATCGATTCAGTTACTTATTCTGAACAAACTATATTCAGGTTTCGCATATACTAAAAATAATGTTGTATAAATACTTATTTCCATTCTGATTCTGTTCATCTCTTTTATTTTTTTCCACCCTTGCTCTGCTCAGTCCGCATCCGTTACGAGTGAGAAGCACGCTAACATTGTCAACCTGCTTGCACAGGCACTTGGCCTTGACCGCGCTACCACGTGTAACAGAAGGAACTTGGCGATAATAGGGATCGGATTATATGCAACTTAAAATAATCGAAATATGAAATATGCATGCAAATATGCATCCTGAAAAATCTAAATATGCAACAAGAGTGACAAAATATGCAACATAGAATTGAAATAACTACTACAAAATCAGGTTTAATTTTTTAATTTACTACAGTTTGGACGAGCTATTATCATTTTTTTTCTAGAAAACCGAGATGTGATGATGTGAGTGATAAATGGCCGCGCCGGCCTAACTTCCGCCATTTCATTTTTTTTCAAAGTTGCGGCCTTGCATAAAACCTGTAATAATCAATAGCTGGTATCAATACTTACAATTACTTACATATTTATTTTTTCAATTTAATTTATATTACCTTAATATGTTTGGATTTTAATTTTTAAATGCTACTATATCTTTGTTATCTTAGTTAAACATTTTATTACGCATGCTGTGGTCTCCTGTAAGTGAAGGAGTACACCTACGTGATACTTTTGTCGTCGATTATTTATTTCGTGTGTTTGTGTACATCCTTTGTTGGAGATCCTAAACAAATAAATAAATACAAATAAGATTTGTATAAGACAAATTGTTCTAAAGTGTTACGTTTCCGAGATATGAGCCATCACAGTTCATTCACTGATGGCATCTTCAGTACAACTTTGATTTGATCAACAACGCATAAAACCTGTATCAATCGATAGCTGACATCAATACAAACAAGTATGAAACAAATGTTCTAAAGTTTCACGTTTCTGAGATATACGCTATCAAAGTAATTAAAATGTAATTTATGTACGGCAGCTTGAAAAAAAAAATGGCGGAAGTTAGGCCGGCCAGGCTTCATACAAAAATCTTCCAAGCCCTTTATCAATAGTACGATTGAGTTGACGATCGCTTTACATCCGCTTAGCTCAATTATAGGCATTATTTGAATTACAGGTTTTTTATTGCGGATATCACCTGCGGCTCAGTTTTGCATTTTCCGGTTAGACACAGTTAAAGGAAATATGCCCAAAATATGCATAATATGCGATCTTAGCTAAAATATGCATTATCTTAAAAAATGGCATAATATGCAAATATACACTTGCATATAATCCGGTCTCTATTGATTAACATGATAACATTGACTGACAATGTTAAAGAAGGTCGCTTTATACAATTTCTTTAGTAAAAGGCTCATTATTTCTTTAGGTCATAACCAAGAAAACCATAGCAACTTTATGTGCTTTCGTTTGTATTCCACAGACGTCATCTACAACTTTTTCATGTCCCAACCAGCCATGCGAAGCAGATTATAGTAGAAGTTCAAATGTTTATGTAGACCGCAACAGTCCATTTTTAGCCTATCGCAATGCCAGCCTTACTACGATTACTATAAGACTTTGGCAACCAGACCAACAGCCTACCTGGTAGAAAGTAACTGCCGTCTAAGAACACCCGCCAGTTACGTATGCTTTGCCAGGATTTAATGAGTTTGTGTACTTCCATCTTGATCTGCATACCCTGACACTTGCGCACTTGACGATTTTATGACTGCAACGTTCACCGATAGCAGAATTTTGGCATCATCATCATCATTCATCATTTCAGCCGAAAGACGTCCACTGCTGGACATAGGCCTCCCCCAAGTGTCGCCACATTGACCGGTCCCGTGCGAATCGCATCCAGCGGATCCCTGCAACCTTCACCAGGTCATCGGTCCACCTAGTGGGAGGCCTTCCAACGCAGCGTCTTCCGGTTCGCGGTCGCCACTCCAGAACTTTTTGGCCCCATCGGCCATCCGTTCTGCGAGCAATGTGCCCTGCCCACTGCCACTTCAGTTTGGCTATTCTTCGGGCTACGTCGGTTACCTTGGTTCTCATGCGGATGTCCTCATTTCTGATTCGATCACGCAAGGAAACTCTGAGCATAGCCCTCTCCATTGCCCTTTGGGTGACTTTAAGTCTTCTGATAAGGCCCATTGTGAGCGACCACGTTTCGGTCCCGTATGTAATCACTGGCAACACACACTGGTCATAGACCTTCGTCTTGAGACACTGCGGTAAGTTGGACGAGAAGATACCCCGCAACTTCCCGAACGCTGCCCAGCCGAGTCGGATTCGACGATTGACCTCTTTCTCGAAGTTAGACCTAGCTAACTGGATCGTTTGTCCAAGGTAGACATATTCGTCTACAACTTCGAGTGTAGAGTCTCCGATCTTGATAGGAGTGGGTGTTACATGGGTATTCAACATGATTTTGGTTTTATCCATGTTCATTTTAAGACCCACTTTTTCGGAAGCTCTACTAAGGTCATCGAGCATTGTACTGAGGTCCTCCATGGTCTCAGCCATGACCACTATATCGTCGGCAAATCGAAGGTGAGAGATGTACTCGCCATTGACGTTGATGCCTAGCCCTCTCCAGTCCAGAACCTTGAAGATATCTTCCAGTGCAGCGGTGAACAGTTTCGGAGATATGACGTCTCCCTGTCTTACACCTCGCTGCAGAAGGATAGGTTCTGAGGTCTGGTCCTGAAGTCGGACTGACATGGTGGCGTTTTTGTACAAACACTTCAACACCTCGATGTACCGATAGTCGATTTGGCACCGTTGGAGAGACTGCAGTACAGCCCAAGTCTCGATCGAATCGAAGGCTTTCTCGTAGTCCACAAACGCCAAGCAGAGAGGCAGGTTATACTCTTCGGTCTTCTGTATAACCTGCCGCAGCGCATGTATGTGGTCTACGGCCTTTTCGGAATCCGGCTTGTTCGGGAGGCTGAAAATCGTCAAACCTGCGCGCGAGACGATTCGTGATGACTCTTGAGAACAACTTGTAGACATGGCTTAGAAGTGAGATGGGCCTATAGTTCTTCAGCCGGGCATTGTCGCCCTTTTTGAAGAAGAGTACCATCACACCCCTGCACCATGCCTGCGGCGTTTTCCCCTCGAGTATGACAGAATCAAACAGCTTCTGAAGGGCCTTAAGTACCGGTTTTCCACCCGCCTTCAGGAGTTCGGCCGTAATTCCGTCATCACCCGGTGCCTTGTTGTTTTTAAGCTGTTTAAGAGCCATCCTAATCTCGTACAGGCTGACATCCGGAATGTCTTCGGTATAGTGTCGGGTCAGTCTAGCTCTTGGGTCGTTAGCTAGAGTTGCAACAGGATTTCTAGTTGAAGTGTACAACTGCGCATAGAAACTCTCGATCTCCCTCAGCAGCTCCGGTTTGGCGGATACGATCCTGCCATTGTCGGTCTTCAGTTTCGTTAGCTGGCTCTGCCCAATAGCCAGATCTCTTGAAAACACCTTGGAGCCTTTATTCCGCTCAATAGCGTCTTTAATACGCTCGGTATTAAAGCGGCGGAGGTCGCTCTTCAAGGATTTAGAGATCCGTCTATTGAGCTGCCGGTATTTCCACACCTCATCTGAAGACTGCAGGATCATCTCACGCCGCTCCTTCATGAGCTCGAGAGTATGATCAGAGAGTTTTTTGTTGTGTGCACGACGTGTCTTGAAAAACTTAGACCCAGTCGTGTGGACAGTTTCCACGAACCCATCGTTGTATTCGTCCACTGAGCTTCCTAGGCACTCGAAACGATTCTGGAGTTCAAGCTGAAAGCTCTCGGGGTTTTGGATCTGGATCTGTGCTGGACGGAGCGTAGACTTCATCAGTCGAGACCTTTCAAGCTTTATATTGATGTTCAATGTGCCTCTTACCATGCGGTGATCGCTCCCGGTTTTCACCGAATTGATCACTGAGACATCATTGAACATTTGCTTCTTGGTTGACATGATGAAGTCAAGATGTTTGTTGACATGATGAAATTTTGTCCTAAATATATTTAATTAAAATTAGCCATCGACACGGTAAGAAGAAGATGAGTTGGTTAAATCCGTAGTCAAATCCCATAATTTGATACATGAATCATCGTCAACAGCATCGTCGCTTACTAACAAGATGAGCTAGTATTGAAACACGAGCCTATCTCCTGAACTGTTTACTATCACATCCATCAAGCGCTGCAGGAACAGTATAACCCTACAAATTTCCGCCCGGGCTGTCTGCTCATCCGATACGGTGGAAGAGTACGCAAGCCCTGACATTGCTCTTGAAGTGCTGACCTCGCATGCAACACAGTCTTATGTTAATTAGTTGTGCGAACTCTGAACGTTTTCAGGAGTTTGTATAATGTAGCGGTGAGGATTTGATTACGTGAGCGATTTAACATATGTCTAATGGTCTACTCTAGTGATGTATGTCAGATTTCGGAAAGGTGCGTTTGTTTATTTCTTCTAATCTACCTGTAGACCTGTGTATATTTAGTTTTTGTTTCGACCAGTATCCTTTCCGCACAAGTTTCACGGTAACTCACTACGTAAAGCCCATTTTTGTCATCACATCATTTGCCTAACCTTTTTTCGACTATTTTGAGGACTTGTTGTGGGTTTCCAGTATAACTGGATGCAAGATTTAATATGGTGCGACTGCCTATCTGTCTTCCACAAGCCAGTTACTGGGTAATACAATAAGTTTTTTATTTCTGTGCAAATTATTAAAATATTATCTGCAATCATAATCTTGGTAACATTTCACCCTCCCAAAAGTGCTGGCAAAATTATCTCTGTAGACCAACAAAGATGGAAAAATCTGTAAGTCTGAAATCTCATAGCATGTTATATATAGGCTTACTCAGCAGTTAACTAATGTGCTATGGCTATGTTTAGTTAGTAAATTACAGATACCTACGTTACGTAAGTACTTACAGGTTTCGGCGACTTTCATTAATCTAGTAGATAGATAAGTGTAGATAATATGTAATTATAAGTGCTCATTACATAAACAAGCATGTATTTTTAACCGATTTATTAAAGGAAGAATAAATGCATATCAGGTTATAGGGGTTATCAGAATAAATACTACTGATCTTATTTCCTCAAACGATAAACGATCTGACCCAAATCTTTACACTCCATTTCAAGAGAATTTGGAACAAAATAATTTAATTACTGAGCAAGTGACCTTGAGAACGTTACGTTTTTAAAATATAGCATTAATCTTATATTTTTCTCTTGGGCTTTGAAGCAAACAATTTTCGCAAAAAAAACTGATCGCATGTTCAAAAACATTCAACCAGACATTTCGTCATGACAAGGCATCTATGAAGGAAAACATTGGGGGAAATCTGAGCTACTTTTAATGGTCGAAGAGTATATTTACCTAATATGTATGAAAAGCGACCTTTACAGTGGATAATCTGGTAATAAGGTATCAAAGTATAATGTAATCCTAGAAGCCACTGCTCTATCTCTATTATAAATCGTCAGTCCCCTACGCAAGCAACAATTCTGTTCTGCCTAGAGGAACGGCAACTAACTTCATTATGTCTAATTTCCACATTTGATACACATCTACCCGTCTACACCTAGACTTAATTAAATCAACTCACCCCGGGCGGGGCGCAATGTTCTCTCTGTTAACATGCTATAATATTGTTCTTGATTACTTTTGATATACAGAAATAACTAGAATATCGTAAACTTAGTCCCAAGAAAATATTTGACAAAAATTTGACGAAACGAAATTGTGAATTTCTTCGAAGCATATTAAACGACGCCAACAATGGCGCTCGCAAACGAATCCACTCGCGAATCGTAAAAAACTCGACTTAACAAACTTCAGTCCTTTAATACACAAAGACGAGAAGTTTCATTCGATGTCTTTCACATATTGTACCTACCTTCTCTTTGTTCGCAAATCCACATCAAAAGAGCAATAGTCATTAATTTTCCTTTTATTATTTCTTTAGACTTTAATCTGGTATCGAGTCAGAGTGGCCATGACAGTTTAGGGCGACGGCAGAGTGATAGGCATAGCCTTAACAAAGGCATGATGACCGACGATTTTCTCCATCATTGAAAGAAATTGAGCAACGAAATTATGTAAGATTGATATCAACGTGATCTTGAGCTGTCATGAATCTTGGATTTTTTTGTGGAAAAATAACGAAATTTTTCGTAAAGATGGCTATTATGGTGAGCTGGCGATCTAATTTAGAAACGAGCAATAGAGGCTATTAATTTTTTTCTCATTCTACATAGCTCTATTGTTTACCTAGATATAAATTAGGTTCGTATATTTGTGTAAGACATATAGCATCACAGAAAGTGTTATCAATGTGAAGCAGTTCTCAGACCGATTTAAAAAATTCTTTCACCGTTTGAATGCTACATTATCCCTGAGACATAACATAACATAGGCTATATTTAATACTAAAAAAAATTAGGGGGGATTAGGGGAAAATAAATGTCCACCCGTGCGAAGCCGGAACGTCCTGCTAGTTATTAAACTATGAGATTGTATACATAAATATTAAAACACACATGGTAAAGGTAAAAACAGAACCTACATTAAAACGCCCAAACAAATCAACAAGTAAATTATATTATTCAAAGCCACAGCGTATAATTTGTAGTTACGTAAATATGGACACATGGGCAGTCGAGTAAACTATCACTTTGCGTACAAATTACTGCAGCACTATAATTAACACAATCAGACACACAGGTAGATCGTCAGAAGGACTAATTGCTTAATAACGTCACCACAGGCGGTAATTTAATAACCGTAAAAGAACGTAAACATTTGTATTTGCTGAGGGATTGCCGGCTCAAGCGTATGCAATATTAATGAGCACGGATCGAAGGGAAATGGAATGCCTCACCAAAAAGATACAATTTTCATTCACAAAGTGAATTACTTATTAGTTCTAAAATTACAGAACGTAATTTCTACTATGAATTTCTGAAAAGTGCCTATATTTTTAACAGAATCCCGCGGCGTTTGCTGCTGAATTTAAAACTCGAATTCGACGATTTCGACTTGAAGCTTTAGTTTGACCGGTGAAGCAAGCAGGAATTTATTTATTAAACTCCATTGTCTGAGGATTTTAACTTCTGGTTACAGAGAAGATTTATCTAACCGTATAAAAATGTAAGACAGGTGCAAAGGAATAACTCGGGCATTAAAAGGAATATGTTTGATATATCCCAAGGTTCTTCGACTTGGTTTGTGCTAGCTTCTGATCTTACCACTATTATAATGCGAAAGATTCGATGGACGGATGTTTGTTACTCAATCACGTCAGAACGGCAGGACGGATCTGGATGAAAATTGGACTAGAGACAGTTTAAAACTTGGATTAACACATACGATACTTTTTATCCCAGTATTATGATCTCGTGGGACAATTACCGGACTCCACGCAGGCGAAGCCGCGGGCATAAACTTATCATGTATAATAACAAAATTACTTTTCATGAACATTGGAGTTCCAAAGTGCATTACTTTATTTATCTGCAATTACTTCCTACATATGTATCCAACATTGCATTAAAAGATATTCACAGCTATCAATACAATTCAAGCCAAAGAATTTAATTTTACCCCGCGAGTGGTACCGTGCAGTCTGCGTGTATTCAACTGTAGACTTATATTATCGGGAACATTAGCGAGTCGATCACGTCATGCACTAGGGCTACACCTGAATATTTCAGCTGCATTTGAGGGTAGGTCGCATGTCATGACTCAACTCTTTGCTGGGACACATTGATAGGCAGTTATCTTTAACGATTTCTTTTATAGAAGGGTGTTCGGTTGTCGTAGTAAAAAAAGGTTTTATTTTGTATTAGTGTAAAATTTTTATAAACATTAAACATTAATAAACTGAAACAGATGTCAAGTTTTATTGATAAGTAGTGTTCACCAAATTAGTGTAAGAAAAGATTAGGGAAAAAAAGCAAAACGACAGAGGAGTTAAATGGTTCTTGTCTACTTTGTTGTGTGTTTACGTTTGTGTTTGTTACTTTTTGAGGAGAAGTAAAAATAACATTATACATATTTGGTAAACATATCTTTGTAAACTTTATCGAACAGTCTGCAATATAATAACTTGAGATAGTAGGCAAAGATCTTTCAGCACCATTAACAACATCTGTTAACCCATCCAATTCATTAATCTCCCAAAAATGTAATAAAGCTATCATTTATTTTGAAAAATGGCGTCCGTTCCCGCCAACCTTGTTCGCGCATTCACTTTATTAGATTCGCGGCTATCAATAATGTAATGTATTACGGACTCACGGAGTAAGGATCGCGGTAATACTTAAGATAATTTATGATCCAGTGCTGCATAGAGTTAATAATTCGTCTTACAACAGTTGAGTTCAATTTACTGTCTTTTTACGATTCCTAGAGTACCCAGTTACATTCATAATAATTCTGGTTTAAACATTGTGCAGTCAGTGATCTTTGAAAACCTATTCATTTTATATTTGGAAACAGTGCTTAAAACTTAGCTTGTGTAGTAATGAAAATTTGACTTTAACTGAATATTTTCCAATATTCTCTTCAACACTTTTCCCAATATTTTTATAAATATGCTAGTTACGGTAACCGTTTCGCCAAGATGTTTTCTCACGGAAAAAGTGAAAAGTGATACCCTTTCATCGATAGAGTTTTTACTAATTTTCGATATTATTACTTATATGTATTAGTAATACTTATAGGCATTCGTCACGGGACGAACAGACATCGATTAAATTTCTCAATATGATAACAGTGTAGATTAAGCGATTTATTTGTAAAAGCCTAAAATTTTAATTAATTAATTCAGTATTTACATCATATTTCAACATTTTATTACGTTTCTCGAGTGAAAGCCTGGCTGAAAGTTTGATTTAGTATAACTAGCTTGAAATAAAGGCACCTGCGCGACTGGTTTGTGCTTAGTAGGTACTGATTACAATAACCTAATTAAGAAAAAAAAAATTGCTGTCCCACAAAGATACTGTAAAAGTTTGAAATAAAAGTTGGTTAGAATATTAATATAATATTAACACCACTGTGTTGAAATATAACAGAAATGTTATTATTTTCTAACCTATTTATTCCGTTATTTTTATTAATTATCAATTCCATTACCAGGCGTTTTTATAAAACCTTGCTTTAATAAAATGGGACCAGCATTTAGCTTATACAAATTTATTACAGCAGTCTTTGTTCATTTTGTAATTACTTCTAGGGACACAATGGCTACATTTTTTTGTTTTCATTTTATTCCACAGTGTTCACTTCCTTTTTGTAAAATTAATGTTTTATGGTCTTACACAGGGTGAAATTTATTTCGGGATGGAGATAAGTGTGCCCAAAACAAAAATAAAAGCAAGTGTCCAAAACAATTGTGAGCTTTTTGTTGAGTCAAATCTAAAACAACATGAGTGTTTTGTTATCTAATAGCTAATCCCTAACACTTGCCGTATTAGAGATAAGGCCACACAAACACTCATTTGAAAAAATCAACCCTTACTTCAACTATTGAGAAACTGACTTTTTACAAACTTTCAAGCAAACATTAAAGTAAGGTTTCAGCGGTAAGACACCACGTCTGCCACTGCATCTTGCGTGTTGCGCCGTGGTGTGTTTCCGTCAAATCCTCATTCGTTATTCAGCAGGGCACACACGTGCGGGCAAGCCGGGAGGTTGTCGCCGGTGTACACACTCTCGTATTCCAGGAGTAAGTCCTGGATCACTGTTGAGTAATATATAGCGACGGTGTGTTTTAGCAACTCTTGCGAGGGATAGGTACTTGTTTATTTAAGTTGGCTATGTGTAGTGGTTTTAGTTATGTCTAACCGTGCTCAACTTGTAAAGTATCTTTCTACCTTTTACGACATTTATGCTTTGGTATAAAACATTCACTGTGTAATCGCATTGATAAATACTCGTTCCTTTTGGTGCTTTTGAAAATACTTGTGACAATTAGTTGCAATTATGAACTGGCATAGAAATCGCAAGTAACTACACATAAATGTAACACTTTATCTTTCCAAGTATCCAAGAACCAGTCGATAAGTACGTACGAAAAATCGTAAAGCAACGCAAAAATAAAATCTATGCTAAAGTTGCCTAGGCAGGTACTTTCAAGCGTAGGCCGAAAATGTTTATAAGTATTTCAGTTTCGTTCATTTGTTATCAATCGAACAACTTCGCCCCCATTCGATTTATTATTTAAAAGGAAAAAAATGCAAAAACTGTTCAACTAATATTCGACATTTCGGCCCCGTTTCTTAACATTACCTTTGGGAGCAACAGTTACAAGTTTGCTATCATTTTCTATGGCCAGCTACAAACTTACGTTATTCAAACTTATATTATTTTTTCGCGAACAAAAGTGTTTCCATTTCGATCTAGTGAATGTGAAAGTTTCAGCAATTTATTGTTTGTTGGGCGTGAGCTTTTGTGCTGGGGTCGTGACCCTTCGAGGGAACAGTAAAGTGCTTCTTATTTGATCTTTTTTAAACGTCGATGACAATTTAAATTGAGTCAGCCCAAAATTTGGCGACGAGTTTGGCACTTTCAGTGGCGACCTTCAGCTCCTGTGATGTGCAAGCAACAGAACAGGCAGGACACGATATCAAGTTCAAACTATTGTGCCTTAAAAATGTGTTTTACAAACAGGGGCGAAGTTATTTAGGGTATTGAGCATTACGAGTGCTACATGTTTGTTGTTAATTTTACACGAATTTGTTAAAGTTTAATAATTATTTATTTACCTTTAATGAATTTCTTACAGAGCAAGATGCGGTCAAAGTAACATTTATTTATTAAGAGTTTATCAGAATAAAAAACCTTTTCTCTGAAGTAGAATTTATTTAATAAAGCTACTTTGCAACTCAGGCGGCGCGGGCGCTCCCAGTAATGGGCAATTTGTGGGCAAGACGATAGCGATATGTTTTATAGCCTTAACTTCGCCACTTAATAACTTACGCAGTTTGTGAAGTAATTAACGTTAGAGTATAAAGGGAGACAGATGTACCCCTCTGTTTATTCTTAGTACTTATACCTATCTTAAGAATAGTCTATAGAAAATAGGTACCTAATTAAAAATACTCGCTCCTTTAGGTACCAATATTTTCAAACAATTATTTGCAAATATGGTGTTTTAACGAAAGCTCAATGAAAATAAAAGTTTTCATAATATTAAGAGCTTTAAAATCTTGATAACGAAAACTTCAACAAGAATGTTTCTATCTTAAAGGTCATGAAACAACGTTTTCAATTCTACCAGATACAATAGGCCTTTCTTACAGAAATGGTTTCCAATTTATAAACCCTTTAGTAAACCAGGCGTTTTTAGTGTTTAATTGGTACATTTTGCAAAACCTGGATAGGTAGTTAAAATTAAAATTCACAGTTTTTTTCTTAGTGCGTCTTGTGTCCCACTGCTGGGTAAATAAAGACCTCCCGTTTTTCCACAATACAATGTGAAAAATTGTAAACCTCAAAGTATTCCCTCGAATAAATTCATGGTTTGCATTGTGAAGTGCATTTATTTGTTTATAGGTCAAGTTAATCGTTTCATGTCAATTCCCGATCCGTACGTATCCGCATTTATCCGCTCCGGACCAAATGCGAAGCCATGCGGACGCCGCCGCGCGGGTGGAATTGTTTCTGACATTTTCAATTCGATATTGTAAATGAAAGTCGAGGGAAACGGGAATTATTTTATTTGAATTTTATCCACTTTATATGAAGGGTATAACTAGCAAAAAAGTTATATAATATTAGAACTATACAACTAACAGACCTGTAAGGGTTTTATAACAGTTTTGCAGCAACTAAACAGTGGTAAAGTAGTATTCAGTTCGACGCATTAGTTATATAATTTAATTTATAATTTAAGTCATATTAATGTGTCTGGTAAACGTCATCTCAATAATTTATATGACGGTCATATAACGTTAAGTCGAGTAAACGTTTCAGTCAGAAAATAGTGATGAGTTGCCATGTTTTGTAAATTTAGAACCTTTTATTCAACACTTATATAACAAACTGTTATGTAATGATTTTAAAGTTAACTATTATAGAATCATCATAATAGGTCGTATCTTCCACCTTTAAGTAACTTTTAGGTTAAAACGTTATTCTAATATAACTTATGAACTCTAATTGCAACCGTCATGGTGGACGCCATAGATCATATAAAAAACATGTATAAAACCAATAGTTATATAGATGTCTAAATGCAGTCGCCAAATGTCTATTGGCAATATGGCTGAAACTATTGATGACAATTATGTATTTTTTTATAAATAATATTGAAACACCAATATTACGGAGGCCCATTAAAATATTAACGAAGATACATATATACATATCTTCGAAAACTTTTAATTCTCAATTATAAGTCACCGCTCGTCATCTTCCACCACAATAAGCTTTCTTTACATTGAATTAATAAATAATATTAAAACATTTGACTAATACTTTTTTTTAAATTTTATAACAACACAATAAATTGTCACACAAATTGTCTAGCTTGTACCACAGACCGATCACCAGCATAACAAAACGTCTATACGATGATATAGTTATGTTAGAGTATTACTAGAAACTATTACAAACCTTACCAGTTAAACTTAACAATGTCTACGTGATTTTTACTCAACGTTATTGTCGCTGATGCGACTGCAAAACGACCCTTACGTGATTAAAATGTTGTATAATCTGTGCCCAAACCCCCGTTATATTTACGTATAAAAAACTATTATAAAACCATTTTCTTATGGCTGAAAGTTAAATAAAAAACGTTATTGTACCATTTATATGACATGATTTTGCTACTTGGGATAGTCATCTACTTTAGTCAGCTCCGTTTTGTTTCATTTTATTTACATTTTTAACTCGAAATCTTAATCCAAACTTCTATTATTATAAATGCAAATTAAGATTCTTTGTCGTGTTATATGTGCGTACATGTGTGCACTGTGTGCAAAATTCTTTTTTTCATTTCATGGCAATCGGGCGAAATAATCCCTAGGACAAATCGATACAAACCGATGATATAACTATAAACACAAACCCAAAACTTATAATAATTGTACGTTGTATACACAAATTCGGTAAAAACCGACCACATGCGAAGCTTGTTATAAAGGCCTGATCAGACAAATCCCCGCTAAAATGTGGGCGTTATAGATACTTCTTTTGGTTTACTGCTAATAAGTCCTTATAAAAGTTCAGAAAGTCTAGTCTTGTCTGAAAGGCCTAATTGCTCGAACATGACAAGTTTTACAGACTAGTTGAGCCCAGTCATCGAGTAATTAATTAAAATGTCGCAAAAATAAGAACGCAAAGGCTTTTTTGACGGCACGGTTGGCACAGTGGCTGAGCGATTGACTGCTGCGCTTCGTGTCGCCGGTTCGATTCCCGCACGGAACAAATATTGGCTGTTTGTGTATGTGTATTTAAATGTTTGTAAACGAACCCACGATACAGGAGAAAATCCTAGTGCGGGGCAAAGTTTAAAAAAAAAGATGTTTTTTAGTAAATTCTATTTTTGTAGCAAGATATACGTACTTTAATATTGATTTCAAAGTAAAAGGCAAAGGATTTGAATATAATCACATAAGTACACGCCGACAGCGAGGCTTGCCAACAAAGGTTTTATGCTTACGTATGCCTTTTACGTTTTATGTTTTCATAAGATTTAATCGCACATACAAGTTTATTGTAATTACGCAATCTGGTTAACAAATGAAGACCATCATTTATCGCTTGTGTAAAAATGGAAAAAGAAAATTAACGAGTAATTTGAAAGAGTTTTTGTGGCGCTATTATATATTTTATAGGTTATTTTTCTTTAGGGTTTGGACCTACGCACTGTGCTTGTTTTAAGCCACAGCTGTTTTACATATTTAATACGTTTTAAATTCCACAAACACGACTAAAAATGTAATTTAGAAAACATTTTGGCGATTTTTTCCTTGGACTCTAGAAAGCAATTTATTTCTACTTTAAAAGCAGCCGCGCTTTCAAACAACACTTGAATAATGCTTGGATTTCCTAAAAAGATTTATAAAACTTTTTTGGAACTTAAAGATAAAAAGAGAGGGTCTATTCTGGTGGGTCTTACCTTGTCTTAGCCGCAATATATGTATACCTACACCTACCGATATTACACAACAAGCCAAAATATTGGGGCCATTCCGCGTCCCTGCGGCCTAATTTTTACCCTCACTCCCAAATCCCAGTGAATACTTTAACAAACTCCGAAATATTAACTCTATGAAGATTATATTGTTATGTATGGATGAACGCGATTTCTCATTCCTTGTAAATGGAATTTACATGTTATATACATCTCACGCTGGACCAATATCAACTTCATAATCATGACAGCAAAGCTGATTTTGGACTAACAAATAATGGGCAGAACATGAGCCAGTTTCAGTTTCGGGGGAAATTCAACTATAGGTATTTACTTAATCCCAAAGCGTGATATTACAGGAGCCGATGATATGAGTTTCAGTAACGATGCAAAAATGTTTAGCGCTCAGTGTAACTGGACTTGGGCTTGCAGGGTTTTAATACTCAGCTTTAAGGAAATAGCACAAGCAACTCGGAAAGGGATCGTCACCGTATCGTAAGCTTTTCCCGAGGCGAGGCGATTACTTTATGATCCCGATTAGTGTGCGTTGCAGTAGGGAGTTTCATACAAGGAATACTGAATGGCTCGAGTTGATACGGTGACGATCCCTTTCCGAGTTGATATGTGTGCTGTGACCTTTAATATACAATGTGGGTTGGGGTTGGGTAGTCAACATTTTGTTTGTCAAAACAAACTGGGGTGTATTTATTTTATAATATGAAATAGGTACATCTTATGTATTGTGTGTTTAAATCCATTATCATAATAATATATCCATGAATACTTAGATATAGGCACGTTCGATGTCATTGTGTAATAATAAATCAAGTTGTAAATAAGAGCTATACATATATTATTATATTAGAATCTTCAAGGTTGTGCGTACTTATCTAGCTGAACCAAAACGTGGCGTGTAAATGAAAATGGAAGTTTACTGAGCTTCGGTTCGTAGGTTCGTAACATCGTTTAGCTATTCGCGGTTTTGTCTCTTTTGGCCAATCAACTAAAAATGCTACGCTAAAAATGTTATATGATGAAACAAATAAATTGAAGGCATTAAATCCCAGCCTGTCAGAATCTAGCCTAAACCAATAACTAAGTAACGACGTAGGTATATCGGAATCCCCTTGGAATCTATGCGGGAAGCAATTACCGGGCCTTCCATGATTCATTAGGGCTGCACTGTGGGCCGCTGCGCTCAAGTAGCGCCATCTATCGAGTAATGACGCTCTTCTCACTTGGCAAGCTTCTTCGAGTGTCCGTTAAAACAGCTGGTTGCATGATTTTGATTTGAAAATATGTTGGCACGAAATTGAAGTTAGGTAGTTTACATCTTAAAATGGTTTTTAGTAAAAGACTGATCACAAATGCCCAAAACACTTGCCTATTTTTGTAGGTAATTTTTGGCTTTCGAAAAGAGGGAATGCTCAGTTTATCTTTACATAGGTTAATATATATTTAACAATATGGGCCATAAAATAAAACTTACTAACTTGTAGTACTTTTTGAATCCACGTCAGTAGGTTACGTCCCCTAATCAATCATTGTTCCAAACTTTTGGGGTCGACGTCGACCCGGAAACACAAGGATAAGTTAGATATAAGGTTAATATCGTACGCAAACAAAAAAAAGTTGATTCTAAAAGATCCACACTTATATATTCTGATTGAGTTTAATACCAGTCATAAATTTTGTGTTTAAAGAAAAAAATAAAATGGAAATTATGTATTTTAGGCCCCTTGGTCAAAAACCTGTATAATATAAATAAGATAGTTTTAAATCTAAACTCAGAAAGTACAAAATTTGTACAATAATCTGTTTTCATTTAATATTAAAGCAGATTTAATTGTATCAAGTCTCTCCCAGGACTCTTGAATTATAAAATTCAAATAGTCTTTGTCATCGCGGATTCGAATTTAAAATTCAACCAGTTCTTTTGGTCGTTTCAATTATTTCGGATGTTTCATTTTATAAGAGTTTGAATCTGTGTTCTCCTGGTTAGTCAATCTTGATCAATCTGCTGTATATTGAAAAGACTATTTAAACAAGGGGAGGATGGGTGATAATTTGAATAGTTACCTACCTGAATACTTAGGTACTAAACCTATGTTTCAGAGCTGATCTCAGTGGTCGGTTATATTACTAGCAACGCTTCATACATGAATGGAACTTTGTCTAATCCGTACGCCTTACAATTCTTACTCTAAATCAGAAAGAAAACATTTCCATAACACTTGCAGCCATAAAAGTAGAAGTAAACCCTTCACACATTCACAAATTAACAAAAGCAGTCGCGTGACTTGCTCGCTAATTGTGTTACGTGTCTGAAATAAACTAACAATGGACGAATAAAGAGTCTTGTAATAAAATACATTTAATCTTAAAATAAATTAGCTACTTGAGCGGCGTTCATGTTACTTCGCTGTCACTTTAATGAAAGCTTAATTTTAAATGAATGATGTTTTTGAAACATTCGTGGTTGGTTCGTATGTTTTTGCCTATGAAGTTTTTAAAGTGTAAGCAACTCTAGAGTCGACTTTCCACTGCTACGGAAAATGTGTAGTGGGTACAATGGGAAATTCTTTGCCACAGTTCATTGTTTTGCCTGCATTTACTTACTGTGTACCGTGGGTCGCAGGGTATGATCTCGCCTACAACTTCAGACAAACCAAAGCGTATGGGCTGCTGTGTAGCAGCGGCTTAGAGCGACGCGCGACGGTGTGCCTGTGTAGTGTCAATATTCCATAGATTGGTGACAATGACAGCTCTTGAACGCAGTTAAAATGTGCGGATTAATGTTCAGTTTCATTGGTGAAATTCGCTCTGAATTGGTTAGGTGCCATTCAAACCGTTAGTAAGCGTAAAAAGAAAAGATAATGATCACAAGAGACGTCCTCACTCGAATCTCAATGACCGATCGTTTTAAGCACTTTTCTCGCTTTAGAGTCTGTTTGCTAGATGCGCTGAAAGGTTGCTCCAAGACTAAGTATGTTGTTTGCGACTGAAAAAATTAAAGTTTGACACTGAGTCTTAGTTGACATAGATTTTCTGGTGTAACTACTGAATGTTATGTAGGCATATTACTTTGATAGTTCCCAAAAGTTCTAATTTTAATTAATCAAATACGGATATACGAGTACGGTTTACCATTCACCACTGCTATTAAAAACTTTTGCTTCGCAGCTTCCCTCACTGTTCTGAACTTTTAGAAGAAAATTTTTCGTAACGTTTGCGTTAGTGTAAAGATCTTTTTTCTAACTAGTTGTAAATTGAAATTATTGTTAAATTTAATTTCCTCCCAGCAAAACAGATCCTAACTAAGATTAAAAAACCTGAACTTTAATAATACTCTCGGTGATGCTTACATCGTTCCCGAACAAAATGTTTAATAATATTCACCTGGCTGGTTTGAGTCTAATTTTTCTGCCGTGCGTAGGAGGCAATGTCGTTATATTTGCTCTTCCATGTATAAAGTCGCTCGTTTTCTTTATAATATTTGCTCACCTTTTGTGCGAGACAAAATTAACATAGAATTTTACCTTTGTTAGCTAGTGTTTTATATTTATTTGAAGAAAAATAATTAGAGACGTTTTTTGAAAGTTATGCTGTTTAAAGTTATAAAGATTTCGTTATAAGATTTTAGATTTTACCAATACAGAAATGGACAAAAAACTGAAATTTGTGAAAAAATATCACGATCTATCTACATCAGTAGATCGAACAGTTTAAACTTTTAGGGAACGTGTCATTTCAAGTGACACTAGCTCAAACGGAATATTATACAGGGACAATGCTCAAGGGAATGGATTTGAAAGCGTAGGACTACCTGCGATCGACACTGGGTAGGCGAATACCAACGGATAGATAAAACCGTTTAATAACTGTCAGTCTCACGAATAAAGTGGTTACTCTATATCAATGAACAATGGCATTACTACAAATTCATTTCTTGGTAAGAAATGAATTTGTAGTAAATGCCATTTTTGACCTTATTGGTAATGTTCTTCAGAAAGGTCGGGTACGTTTTACTCGCAACTGACGTGCGTATCAAACCTAAGGACGTGGACGAAGCAAAAGGAGTATGCAAGGGTAGTACCAAGTGGCAGTTTGTAGTTGCTGTGATGGGCAAAATGCGAGATTGTGTATATTTTTTTATTTTACTACTCTTGGTCCGCACAAAAAGGGCGGTAAACAATGTGGTCTTCGTGTGCACGGAATTTTGTTTTAAAAACGAGCAGCAATAGCTTTTGTGGATTGTACATATGTGTATGATATTTTATTGCTTGTTTTAACAATACCTAATTTAGGTTAACTAGTGGAAACTTTATCTACGATCGTCGAATAGCATTTCATCTGCTAATAGCTAAGCCAATTACCAAGTATACATGACAGACAAGCACATGCTTCATGTATAGACGAGGTCCATTCATGAATATCTGTGGCGGACAGGCAATGGGCGGACACATGAACGGTGAGCGGTCAAAAAGCGCTCAGTTACCTGACCATCCCGTAATAATTGTTTTGTGCCGGATCCGAAATAGATAATGCTGTAGATACTAATAGTTCGAGCTTAGTTGTCTATGAGGTATAGTCGTGTCTATTTTAAAATTATTGTTAGATAAACATTTATTTCTTTAGTACCTGTACATATCACATTACCTGCTTATATTTTCTTAAAGCAGCCAATAACAGGCGTTTCAGTATTTGTTAATTTTTGTCTTAAGTCTCACCCCTAACCTTTTACTCGAAAAGAAACGTATGATCAAAAAAAAAAAAATTATGAGAAATGCCCGTATTGTCCCACTCCTGAGCAAGGGCCTCCCCCCATTCCTTCCACTTCTCACGATGGTGTGCTTCTTCTCGCCAATTCGCGAGGAAGCTATCAAAGACGTCACGCCATCTTCTCTTCAGTCTACCGCGACCCCGTCTAGCTGTTTCAGGGCACCAGTCTTGCAATATTCGGGCCTTATATTCCATTCAGGAGTGGGACAATACGGGATAATTAAAAAAAAAAAGATGACGAATGAGAAATGAATTCATTACTGAACCGATTCAAGGATGTTCAATTTCAGCATCTTTCAATGAGAAAAGAGCAGATATTTTTCATAACTACATTAAATCCTTGTAGAGCGTTTACACTTTCTAACCCGTAATGCTAGTCGAGATGGTAAAGTGGCACCCACGACTATCGAACTTTCGAACACCAGTGGGCGCGACTTTGAAGAGTTTGAGGTTCAACTATTATCGGATACTAGGTATTACTGTTCAGAGGCTTGCGGTTTGTGTAGTAGTGGACATAGGACTGATTAAGGGAACTGAGCCTTTCAGGCTGTTTATAGTCGTGTGGTCAGTCTAAAATTAGTTCTCTACAATATCTCGCTCGTGCTTCATTCGAGCAAACAAGTATGTACCTACCGAAATTTCTGAAACTTTCGGTTGCCTAGTAACTGATCCCCAATGTCCATACACCGTGTTATTACATATTTAGAAACGAGTCCTATAGCAGTGGTACAAACGAGTGCTCTTTACTTCATAGTCAAGTATGTAGATTGGAAGTTGAATTACAAAAGCTGTAGTTTTCTGCCGATTAATTTTACCATCCTAGAAATTGACGGTACTCTAATAATATGAAAATAAAAGCTTCGGTCCAACTGTAGTAACAACGATATCTCGTATCTATAAATAACGCCGTCCTGACAATGTAACTCAAGTACGAAGATACATGCAGCACTTTACATCCACGGTATCCACTAAGACTTACCTATGCTCTGGCTGACCCATATCCCGAGCATGTCCAGCTGCAGCAGCCGATGGTACAGCTGTGCCCCGCGCGTGTGGTTCATGAAGAGGTGGTAGATAAAGGACCCGCACCAGGGCGCCAGCGCGCCCAGCAGGTGGCACATCGAGAGGAACCAGGCAGCGGGCCCGCTGCGCCATGGCAGTAGCCCCGGAAGGACCAGCAGTATGTACACTAGGGATACTCCTGCAACAAGGAAATGAGGATGTCAATACTTGGTGGTAACAGTTAGAATCATTGGAATAGCTTTTTGTTTGATGAATTTCACAAATGAAACTGGAAATTCAAACCGCGTTCAAGAGCTGTAAGTGTCATTAGTCCGTAACAATTATGCACTGACATGTCAGATGTCTCTTGAATATGGTATCTATATGCTGATTGTGTTAAGTTCCAAGTTGTTCAGTGTTGTTGACGGAGTTTTGTAGTATGTGAACTTGATAAGCTTCTATCTATTCTCTATTCTGTCTATTCAGTTTTGTAGCTTAAAAAAATAATTAGGTATTAGCTGTATACGTCACCAGCTTTATTGAAGCACCAACCAAATAGAACTTGAACTGAAACACACACTTTGAATTCCTCAGTTAAGTTTAAGTGTATAAATAAGGCACCATAACATAAATTAATTGCTGTCACCACCGAGTCATATATTCTGTAACTCATTAAACTAATAGCTAAACACATCACTAGTACCCCTCCCTTCGAAATCTCCCCATTATGTCCGGTGACGTCACCTGACATTGATTGTAAAATCTGTATTGTAAGCACGTTGCGTGACATGTAAAGGTCTAATTGGAAGCTCCATGACAATGACGAAACCGATACTTTTGTAAAAGCTTGGCATTAATTTGTTCACAAAATATATTCTCGGCCACGAAAATTCGCCAAAAGAGCTTCAGTCAGACCAACCAGCTAAAATAAAGAGAGTTCCTTAAGAATTCTCGGTCGCTTCTCGCAAAAGGCGTTAACTTAACCCCCACGCAAACGCACATTCAACCAACTTTATTTACCAAACTATTGTACACCACATAAAACAAAGAAAACAAACATATTTAAGTCTAGTGTACAATGGGCGGTCTTATCGCACACAGCGATCTCTTATATATAACGTTGACTGAAGGAATGGAGAAGTGAATTACGCTTCAGATGTTGGCATTAGCTAAGCTTTTGCTATTATAGAGTTTTTTTAGTTATTGTATGTATCAATCCACTGTATGAGGCAGATAATTTGCGAAAATCACCCACAATATTATACTCAATCACTACACATCGGTTATAAAAGCCCAACGCACGCCATATTGCCATTCAACGTAAATAAAAATAAGTCGTTTGTCCTCTACATGTCTAGAAACTAAGGTTTCCCATTGATCTTATTAGCACTGATAGTGTCAGTTAGCTTATTATATCGAGTAAGTAGATTATAAAGAATAATCAATAAATGCGCGTATGCTTTCGCTCCCAAACACATGGTATTTCCCACAGTTACCGAAATCATTCAGATAACATGACTGTTCAAAGTTGGTGTGGATGAGGTCTTTCAGGTCTTAGATGTGCTGATCACGTTCAGTTCTGTTTGTGATATTTGCCCTTAATCACTATTGCCGTAGAAAGTTATTGCTCGTGCTATAAAGGAAAGCCCATGCCAAGATTTCCATCCATACAGAATACACGAGGGAAAATATATCCGAAATCTGATACCAATTAAATAGTTCGGAGCCCTGTGCCTTTGTTCAAAATAAGTTGATTTGAAAATACGAAAGCTTGTTTTTGTTGATTTAACAACACTAGGCGTACTTTTCAAACTTGGATAGAATCAACACAATACAATTTTGTTTTCTGATAGAACAATAACTTTATTTACGTATTTTCTGTAGGCTTTGGAGGCGAGCTATGTTTATGAATCAGCCTACATTTGGCACGCTTCAGGCTGGCTTCGATTTTATATTGAAATTGGATAAGAAGAACTAGCCACCCACTCCAGCTTTTCTTGATATTATTATTCGTAGCTGTTTTATTATTTACGTTTTAATATAAAATATTACCATTTTATTTACTACCTGGTTGTGGCCCACGGTTTTGCTCACATTCTAGAGGAATTGCTGTCTTCTTCTTTCAAGTAAAAACTTCTAATCTGTGCAACCATTTCAGTCTTATGTAATTTGTTCAGTGGAAATGGTACACTATTTGCAATGTTTTTTTAAACTGAAAATTATATGACAATAGTAAGCAGTAGTTGTATTTTCAGACGCTTCAAATGCGTATTTTTACGAACAAACAAGAAAACTCCTACTTCTTTTCCTATCGTATATTTTTTAAATATGTAGATTTATCAAGAAGGATTCTGCCAAGTTCATCCAATCATACGCTTAGAAAGTATATGTACACAGGAGTGTGTTTCGGTACATAAACCTCGCCTATATTCTTGTGTATGAAAATACAAGATTCAGAGATGTGAGTGAGGGCGCCCCTGCTAACTACGTCGTCGTCTACGTGATTTGTTTATTTAGGGGATGCAGTAAGGCAGCCCGCGAAATTCTAATTTTCTTACGAATTTTGCCATTTTCAGGTTATTATAAGGAAGTTATAAGGTTGCTGAGCAATATACAGGGTGGAATTTTTCAACTTCACCTGGAGGGTACTCTAAATACTGGAGATAGCAAATCAGTATTCAAAGATTTTCCAAAATTCGTTTGATGTCAATAATGTGGATCAAATCTGTCTAACAAACATGATAAATTAAATGAAAGGAAAACCATGAAATCTAAACTTAAAAATTTAATGGGATATGATAAAGTATTTAAGGTCCATTCGATTACTTATGTTAGTACCTAATTAACAATTGAAAAAGATTGCAATTTGCACGTGTTTGTTTGTGCAAATTGCAGTGTTCTTATCTGAATAGTTCTTCGTCATTTTAATAAATAAATGGCGTTAAAGATAATTGTTAATTAGGTACTAACATAAGTAATCGGATGGACCTTTAAGTAAAGTGCTTAATCGTATCCCATTAAGTTTATAAGTTAAGATTTCATGGTTTTCCTTTCATTTAATTTTGTCATATTTGTTAGTCCAGTATTTAGAGTACTTTCCCTCCAGGTGAGGTTGAAAAATTCCACCCTGTACATGATTTGAGATCGAAAAAAAAATGTTTTTATAGCATTTTAATGACTGGAATCATCAACAATAAGTACTCTCTAAGTTAGGATTTACCTAAAATGCTTGCATTCAATAAGGTAATTTTAACTTAGATAATTGATGGTTTGAGTGATTATAATTTTTAAATACCCAATAGGTATAACTGGGTTTTTGGTTACCTGTGTCATCACATCACTCATAATCTTGAAGAACACATGAAACACGAGACGTGTCGAGTCGAGCCCGCCTTTGAGTGATGCTGACACATTTCCCTTGGTCTTACTTACATCTTTTAAGACAAGCCTCTGATATCGCGTTCCGTTTGCTTTATCTGTACACGTTATGCTGCATTTTTGCTACTAGTAGCTTTATAAACTTTATAAGTATAGTAGTAACCCCCGGCCCCCTGCCTTGGGTTCAAGATGGCAAATATTCAATCTTTAAAATGGCTTTTCGTTGATGGTTAATATGCAGATGTGTTCCAAATATTTATAGAAACCACCATATTTTTCAGAGAAACTTCGAAGTCGCAGCAAGTGAACGAATTTGTATAGATAGCAATTCCAATACTGATAGGAATTGAACTCAATCAGAGTGTACGTCTCACAGCTGCCACTTACATTAGATTATGTATCAGCTCTCGGTTGGATACAAGATGAGATGTAAATTAAGTGATGAAGGGGCGTTGTTCTTATGTGGTTCTATGTTGACTTATGGCCATAATAAAACCGTGAATTACCTCCGTCACCACTATCCACTTATGCCTGTTAATTTTATAAAACAACCAATCTATATCCAATAACATAATAAAAGTGAATCATTCAATGTCGTTGATATCCCAAAGAACGATTTAAATTCACTTAGTTTACTTACTTATAAATAATCGAAGTCATCATCTCTCAATCGAAATCAATCAATTTGTATGAACTGCTTATCATTAGGCATAACGTAGCTCATTATTTACTAATTTTAATTTAACTACACAGAGATAAAATACTAATAATTCTACACCGATGAGCGCTTATTTTTAACACAAAACTTTTATTGTAATTCGCAGAATGTAATATGTGCCACCCAAAAGTAAAATGCCTCGTAAAAATATTAATGCTGCGTTTCTTAATAAATATGGAATAGAGACGAGCTCATGGAAGTAGAATAATGTATTGTACGTAAGTACAGTAAAAGCGGCGTAGTACACATATGTTGAAATTTGTCTTTCTTTTGACGTATGAACAATACTTTATAACTTTAGATAACCAACAATAGTACCTATTAGCTACTTAATAAAGGACTCATTTTAGCCGATAGATTCATCGTTTAATTTTTCAATGCATCAAATCATTTCACTGCCTAAGTTGATGATTAGCAGTAAAATAAAACTCACAGGAACAGGTACCATTTGTATGCGTATTTCGGTTTCGGTAATTATCGTAGTAACTGCCCCTTCATAACTTATGATCAAATCCGATAAACTACAACTTTCATCAAAAAAATAAAAATGAAACAAAGAGTTGTTTCAATGTTTTCACATTTAGTAAACTGCGGGCCGAGCGGAAAATATAAATTCATTTTCGACGAAATAAAAATCTTTTTCATGAAATAAAATACCAGAGTTTTTAGATTAATGTTTTCGATATTGTTAAGGATTGTCCACGAAAATGTTATATATTGTGTCCATCGAAGTTAATCGTTGATTGACTAGTAGACATATTTATTTATAGTGACATTTTTTGAGTAAATATTTGATTTGGAGTACTTATTTTACATATTATAATTTAGGTCAATCTGAGATCTTTGTTTTCTTTTTATGTGTTGTTTATAAATTTAACTAGGTATGTTTGTCTCTGTGTATTCACTTAAAGAGGCGTTATAAAAGTTTGCGTATCTAAGTCACGAATAATCTTGCAATCTCCGGTACAAAAAAATGCTAATGATATACGATGCGGGATTTACGTTTATTGTGTGAATTTTATTATCTTGAGGATTGGGTTTATCTCGACAGTAAACGAAATGGCAATAAAAAAGGTATTTTTTTTCCCGTTAGCATTAATGGGAAGTAAAAGAGTTCGTATCTTTGGTTACATAAATTACTTTCTAATATTTTGTGTTACTTAATTGAAGTCAAAGAATACGGTTAGGTTAGGTACTCACTATGCTTTATGACTCGAAAATATTAATGATTATAAAAAAGGTGTCAGAAAATCGAGATAAAGCCTTAAAAAAACCATCGTCATCATCATTGTCGCAGCATGTCTTCTTCTTCCATACTTCTCTATTACTTGTCATCTCATCAGACACCTCCTTTCTTGCCATATCATCCTTTACACAGTCCATCCATCGTTTCTTGAAGCCTTAAAATAACCCAACGTCCTGAAACATTACGTGTCGTCTGACGGAAATGACGCGTGACGTAACGAATTGTTTACCGAGGCTCGGCGTCCTTGCGATTTTTTGTCGAAGCAATACCATCGCTCTAGTTTCCCTGACGCTATTCATAGATCGTGTGTATTTGTGTAACATGGCAAGTAAGGCTTTAAATACATTACATTACGCTTGTATTGCCTAAAGAGGTGTCCAGAAGTGTATTGTTGGTACACGGTTACCAGATGTTGATTCATGTAAAGATGCCATTCCACAACCATGGCCAAACGTTAGGCTAACTTTGCTACATGGCTAAGCCTCCGAGGGTTCCTAAACTTATTGCCAATAGCTGGGTAGAAACATCAAGAGTCTGGGTTGCTCTGACACTTTCGCAAAATAGGTTTTATATCGGTCACATCTGTAGCTTATAATAGATATTACTAAAGTTTTCTTGAGAAACTTTATTTGAGAATTGGAGATTATTATCTTTCTTCATATAAGAAAAATAATAATAAACTGAAACCTCGGTACTCCTAGAGACGGCTCGTATTGTTAGGAGGTTCCTCTCTCTGGAGCCCCGGCGTAGCTTGGACCTTGTTCCCGATACCGGTGGGCTACAATTTTTTATATTTTTAATCGTTTTTTATATTGTTTTTTCATTTTTAAATATTCCTTATATTTAAAAATGTAATTAATTTGTATAGAAATAAATAAAGGAAAGAAAACTGAAACCTCGAAAAAGTATTGTTATTTTAAAAGTTATACTGGTTAATTAAAAAGGAGGAGATACATAACGTTTGTAACACTTATCGGATAGGGTCTGTTACGCCATCTGTCGCAAAAGAAAGAACTATTGTTTACAAGTGGATGCGTTCGTAATACCTGCTAGCATCTTGATTTACGACGTACGAACTAGCTATTTCGCACTACTTTGTTTACTCCTCTAGAGGAATAAACGGTTTTAGATGTTATAAGTAAAACCTACAAACTATACCGCCTAGCGAGTTTACATTCGTTTTGAATAAAAGTTTAAGCAGGTACCTACTCAGCTCTTGTAATGACAATTGAATAATTTTTATCCAACCTTGTTACTTTATATCTTATCCAACGTTTTACTTTCCAAAATCATCGTTTTCAACTGAGTTTATGAAATCGATTTAAATATCAAAAAGATAGTCGATTTTAGGTATATGAATGAAACTGACGCGGAATAAAAATCTTTTAACTTTACGTACCAAACAATGCAAATGATTTCCGTAACTTTTTATGATTGCCATGATTCTGAAGTCTGAGAATATATCCTAATTTTCTTATTCGCTAACGTTCCTGTTCATTTTTATGCTCCTGAGAAATTATGTCTGATAACATAGAAAATGCGACCTGTGGGCTTTAAAAAAGGAATTTCTTTACATTTCTGGTACACAGCACTTCTCGCGTTGTAGGCGTAGGCACTATGTAATTAGAATCTCTTTTTATCTCAGATAATGTTACTTGCGTGGGTTCACTCGCGACAATTCTTTATTTTTGTGTTTGTGAATGAATGATACCTATGAGAGAAGTAGGCGGTGAATTGCTTATTTATTCATTTATTTTTGTTGTTATTTTCATTTCGATTCAAATTGTATGATGGGCGGAATATTTAAAACTAGCACTTCGCCCACAACTTCGTCCGCAAAACTTGTGATACAGCTCGGCTCCTATGCATGATATAAATATAATTTGTAGCCTATATCACCCACGAATAATGTAGCTTTCTGCCAGTGAGAGAATTTTTAGAGTTGGTTCAATAGTTTCGGAGATTACCCCCTACATATAAACTTACAAATTAATTTTACCTCTTTAGAGCATTAGCATAGATGACATTCGTATTTTTAACCGACGAATAACAGGCGCATGTGTTCAATTCGACGCGTATATTTTTTTTGTATAACTTTTTACAGAGAAGTTCAATTTAATGATAAAGCCATCTGCTGATTTGAATTTACAGTTTCAAAAAAAAGTTATTTCTGTTTCAAGGTATCAAAAACCGTTCAAACTTTTATCTGTGCAAAAGTAACAAACAACGAGTCAATATAGGTACCTACACGCAGTACACACACACTTAGGCAATTATTGAGGACGCTGAGGACAGAGTATGAGGATCGCTCCTCAGAGTCCTAAAAGCGTGAAAATAATTTGCAGGCAAGTTGAGCTATAAATATGATAGTGTCTTTCTATTCTGATTATATGACGTAAGCAGGAACATCTATAAGTGATTATCTTGACTCCAACTACACTTCAGAAAGTTGAAACAGTTCTTAAAATATCTTCGCAGATTTAGGTTTCATTTAAAAATGTCTTAAAATAAAAGGGCCTCCAATTAACCACCCAATACTGACATTGAATATCGACCTTTCAGAGAGTAAAGGAAGGCAAATCTGATTAGCTCCTGGTTAATTGCGATTGGTATTTTAGTATAAAAGTAACAAAAGAGCATTTCATATTTGACATTACCTAGAGTCCTGCTAAAAACAGATCGTTTTTAGTTACTTATAGTTAAAACCTTATGTATGTAAGAGCACTATTTGATAAGTGCTATACTCTCTCTCTCTCTGCAGGAGTTACATAGCGTCCTGAATCTTTGTTACATAGATGATACGATAAGGGTCACTAATAAATTGCTTTATATATACCTAACTCAGTTTACCCAGCAGGGATCATATGGAATGTATGTAGAGACTTTGTTGTTTCAAGCGAGATCCACTATGCGGGCATGAATACAGAGCGATCCGTTTTTTTTATATAAATGACGTACGGATAGCGAAGTTTTTCTCGATAGTTTTGTAATTTTTGGTTTCGTTTTATTTATTTTTATGGAAAATAATGGCCACTCTTCACTGACTCTGCTGAAGCCTACACCCAAACAAATATACTGCTACAAGGATCTTTGAATTCTGTCGACAGAGAGACGCTGTTGGTACACAATTACATATTTGTACACTGGTTTTCGCAAATCTATAGAAAAAGTAATGGTTGTTTTAGTTCCGATTTTGTACACGAGCTAGAAGATTGTTTGACAGCTATGCCATAAAACACATATAGGTACCATAACATACAAGCAACCGATGCCCTCGGGCTTTAAAACTTAAAGGGCTAAACAATGCACAAAGAGTACCTATTGCATGGGAAAGCCCGGCTGGGGTATTGAAATCTATCCGTAATTACGTACCTGTGTCAATATTGTCACTGCCACGCAAATATGGAGCACAATGAAACAGCGATACGCTGACAACCAACCTACATAGCACAAAATATCAGTTGAAATCTAACACATCGACAATGCAACAATAGATTTATTCCAAGCTATACCACATAATGAATGAATTAATAAAGCTTTATAAATAAATAAATACCTCATAATATCTTAAACTCAACATGATGTACTTACGTAGGAAAATGTAGGTAGTTAGGTACCTACGTATAACGTTTAGAACAGTTATAGATATAGATCTACATAGCTGAAAGCAAGTGAATGTAGGAAAAGGATTTTAACTTTAACTTTTACTACTGTGCGATGCTATTGTATAGTATGCCTTACTTTCTATTTATTTTTTGTAAGACTTAAGGAGACTAGTCTCCACGACAAATGGAATCCTAGTGTGGAGGCTAGTGATATTCAGCTTGTGTAATGCTCTCGAAAAGAGTAGTCGGCGTTGTAGAAAGCCGCGCGCAATAACTATGATTTTAGGAGTAGTTCGACCTGTCAGCGATACATTGCTACAAGCAAATGCTTTCCTCAACATTTTATTTCAAACACATAGCTTCACATACATTCCTTATGTGAAGGGATTTGTTCGCAACCCAGTACGGAGAAGTTTCTGTGGGCCCATCGACAGACTTACCCAATAACACAAGTTAAAAAGAAAACATTCCTCGAGTCCGAACCCTTCAGGATATTATTTAGTTATTTTTCCTACCCTGAGTTTGCATTGAAGCCAGAAAAAAAAGATTAGTTTTTCAACGCGGGAGAAATAATTAGCTTCGCAGATTGCACTAACTTTTCCTAGGTGGAATATTCAGTATTTTCCGAGTTCATTTAGAAACTTACCGACTTTTTTTAATTAAAAATTGTGGTTATTGCTCCGACACTTATCCTTAACATCGCCTTGTTTGGGAAGAAGGAAAATGGGCCACATTTTACCTAATTTTGAGGAAAAAGCAACAGAAATGGTGCGTGTTTTTGCTGATTTGCGGATAAAATGTAGGTTAATGTTGCGTATCCACCTAGAATAAATACAATTATGAAACATAAAAGGAATGTGATTTCACATAAATACTGCATTAGGTTATATTTATAAAATGTGGAAAACCCATTAAAAATAACGAGGAAAAACAATCGAATACTTGTATTCCTGCAGCAATATTCTTTTAACTCATATTTAATCTTTTCTGCCGCATGCCCAATGAGCTGTGGGCCAAAATAACCACTTTCTGGAGCCCTGACACAGCCAGAAGGCGTCGCGGTAGACCTCGCAGAAGATGCCGGGATGAACTTGACAAAACAAACGACCAATGGCCCACATTAGCCCTGGCTCGTAGCAACTGGAAGTCATGGGGAGAGGCCTTTGCCCAGCAGTGGGATGACGCAGGCTAGCAGTATCAGTATCAGTATCATGTTTAATAAACATTTTATGAATAAGTGCGCAGGACCTGTTTCGAATAATTGTGAGGCTTGCAACTTCCCATGGTGTCTGGTACAGTGCAAATATACATATATCGATTGTACACACCAACCGACACTCACACCGTCATTATTGCGAAACAACTAGTACTTAAGCCCGATATTACACGGGGGAAAACGGTGTAATTATTGTATTATATCGGCGCCTTCGATTTAATAGCGTCGCGTCGGAGTTACGTTTTTATATATTGAAGTGTATTTAGGTGAATAATAACGCGGACGCTTTAATATCTAAGCGTTGCTGCCAAATCGTAAGAGTTGTTGCTGGTTTCCGAGAGTGGAAGCTCAATCTGAACTCAGACCACAGCCCAGACAGGTACTCTATTATGTCTACGGTCTCATCAACCAGGCATTTACTTTGCGTATAACGTTTTGAAGCAATACACATCGAGTCAATAACTGTGGAACTAAACACTGGTCAAGAGAAAGAATCGCCACTACTTTAACTTGTTAACCTTTTTCATTTTAATATAACTTAAACTTAACTTGTGGTTCTTTCTGTGTGCTCCAATAACTCAACCAGCAAACAAAGTGATAATGTACGGTGCCTACAACCATTGGGTCCTACACTATGTGTAGATTAGTTCATCAGTGCACTGCTCGCGAAATGGTGAAGGAAGTTTTCAAGAAATCGGCTTATCCTAAAACCGACCGACCGGCCGCCCGTTAGGAGATTTGTAACGTTCACCAACCCGCGTGATAAATATGGCCCATCCTCTCTCACAGAGAGGAGGTCTGTGTTCATCTAAACGCCAAGATAAAATTCAAACAAAATAAGCAAGTTCTTTCTTACTTGCAATGTTTGTGCGTTTGTTTGTTAAGGTCAAATCTTGCAACTGAATTTTAAAACAGTTATTCTCAACCGATTGAGCTGAAATTTTGCTTAAACAGGTAGTTTGGATGACAATGCATGGTTAGCTAAGTAACGTCATTCTAAATCCAATATGGCGGACTCCGAAAGATGGAGGACTAGTTATTTTTGATGTAGTCCTGATATGGGTATCAATTAAAAGGGTTTGCTGAAAAAATACTAAAACAGCGAAAAAAAGCTTGTTTTGAAAAATGGTTTTTACTATTCATTTATTTTTAATATCATTTTAATTTAATTTTCTTAATTTCCTCTTTTTTTATTTTTTTTTATTTTTAAAGTGACATTATCATTGCAATCGTATTTTAACTGCCTATACATATAGACTTGCCTAAATAAATAAAAACAGAAAAGCGTTTTAACTGGTACTTAAATCTGTTAATATAAGAACACTAAGTAGCTTCAGTAAGAAAACCAAAGCAATATGAAGGCCGTTATCTAAAACGGGATGAAAAGAAGAAATATTTATATTTCAGTATTCATAAATAAAAGAGATTAATGTTTGGTTAAACGCGTCTCGACTTTGACTGATAGTAGTGAATCAAAGTGTACTGAATAACCGTATTTCTTCGGTCGTGAATAGATATAAAAGTTATTAAGTTGTGTGGAAAAATTCTGACGGTTATATTTTCAGTTGAGTGTATCTACATTTTGTACGAGATTTCATGCTTCATATACAATAAAGCGCTTCTGTAATGCCTATCATCAAAATTTAAGTAGTTTTTTCTGAAGATTTGCGTTCTATAATAAAAGAGAACGTACATAATATGTATTCAATACTTAACAAAGATCTTAAATTTACTAACAGACAACGCATAGCATAAGCCACTGGGAGAAGCATCTAGAAGCATGAAATGCACAAGAGTTCTTTAAAAGTTTCACGAAGGAGAACAATCAAGAAGAATTTTTGAAACCTTATCCCCAATACGATTTAAGTAAAGAATGAAAGTTGCTATGGAAGGAAGTACCATCGTCATTTTTGGCTGTGCTTGTAATTGTATAAATAGCTTATTGTAAGCATCCATCATCAACATCACATCTTCATTTATCATTTCATCTTTGTAGCTTGTTGTTTGCTTATTGTTCCTGAAATACAGGCTTTTCGTCTAGCTTAGGCACCAGTCTTCCACAGTATAAAAAACGTATGTATTGTTCACGAAACCTAATGATGTACCTATGTATTGTGGTGAGAAATAAATCTTTATCTTTATCTTTATCCATCCATTTTGTGCGGCAAGTATCCAGTGTGCCCCGTGATGAGTGACTTAACTTTAATGCATAGGTGAGTACTAATTCAAATCCCTAATCAGTCAATCTTGATAAAGTAATCTGCACACGATTGAGACTTGGCTGGCAGAAACAAATTATACCTATTTCACCAAACAGCTGGTAAACAATATTTAAAACAAAATAGTATGTCTATTTTGTAGTAGTAATACCACAAATAAACTTATATTTTATAAAAGTAACAATAATCAGCTCTAACATTGTGTTAAAGGCAATAATGCATCGTTTCCACTTTGGTCAGGTCGAAATGAATAGATAAAGGTAGACTACAATATAAGCCAGCCAGCGGTGCACGATCGTATAGTAGACGAGTAAATAAACTATTTGTGGCATTTCCCTGAATTCAGAACGGGTTCATTACTGATGCAGAACTAAGGTATGGCCTGCTAACTTGTTAAGAATACATGCACGTAAAATGTCAATCAAAGTTAAAATAGACTTGTTCATTTGTTTACATTTTTCTAGGCTCGGGCTTTTCTTGACTTTGTTCACTTAAGTAGGTCAGAGTTTTCAGTCTTTATTAACAAAATTTCGCGGACCTACACTTTTTTGTTCACTCTTGGTGAGGGTCGTCGAAGGTATTCACAAGTTAAAGTTAGGGTTGAAATTATTCTGAGCTTCAATAATCAAATATTCATCATCATTCTCCTGCCCTTATCCCAATTTATTTGGGGTCGGCGCAGCATGGCTTCTTCTTCCATACTTCTCTACTACTCGTCAAACATGAGCTTCAACCAATATATCCTACAATAAAATTAAGATTTTAGTTCACATTCCATTGTTCTTTTTCTTTGCTGCTAAAGAGAAGAAACAGAGTTAAGGAGCTATAAATAAATACAAACTTTAGAATTTATATTTTACATGTTAAACTACTTAACAAAAAATGAATTGATAATTTCAAAACAACATCTACGTTGATGTAATGATGATGATCATTAGGATAAACTTTCCGCCTATTATAATACTTTTACGACATATTGTCCGATATTGCCAGACCGCTTTAAAGGCTTCACGGTAAATTAACGCTAAGTAATCTGTCCAATTTGTAAATATAAAGTTGTAATTTATAAAAAGGTTTAGTTGTTTGAATCTATATTTTTGTTGTTTGGTAGTTGGTACCATATTCAATTGAATTTAGAAATTGAATGGGAGACGGGCGGGACTAAGGTCCCATAACAATTTTCTTGAAACTTATTCAATTTCTAAAACATTATGTGAATGCAGTCATGTTTCAAGATGGAAGCCCTCAATTTTCCTCAAAGCCTAAAACAAAAGTTTGTATGTTGATTTGATCATACAGTTTTTCGTTACAATGTTGTAATAAGTTAGGTATTAAGTTAAAAGAAAATGGAGTCATGAAAATTCGGGCAACCATCCAAAATAGAAGAGGAAATATTGTATCTGCATAATCTTCTCATGTAACTGGCACCCGAAAATTTTTTTTAATGTTTTTAACTGAAACTGCTACTAATTATAACATACTACTTACAGTAAATTAAAATAAAGGAAAAGTATGTTCCAGGCTTGCCTAGGATTACCTAGTTACTATAGATTGGAAAAAAAAACATTACCATATTTCTAGAAAAAAGGCTTTTGTTCGGTTTGTAGGTTCTAAGAATGAATTGGGATAAGGGCAAGAGAATGATGATGATGATGATGTAGGTTCTAAGAATTTTTTGAAGAATTTTATCAAGCTAAACATTTTGGTCTGAAAATGTGAATATTGGATGTAACTGATATTTTTTACATTTATTATTCAACTCCTTTACATAATGTGGGTTACAGAAGCTCGACAAATTTTGCATTAACCTACCGCGGGTTAATTAATACTTAGTTAAACTTTTATCTTATGACATTAAACTATTTCTGTCCATTGATATTACTGCTACCAATATTTATCCAAGATTAACCCAAGTCCTAATCTAGACAGTAGGCAACACAAACAATGTGTATCAACATTCAGAACCCACGATTTATCGTACTCAACCGCAACGGTATATATGGTTAATGGATTTAGATATTGGCGCTAAAGTTGGCGAACTGTGCCCTGTGTAGTGCCACTAGTGAATTATTGATGGTGCAGACGTGACTGTCGCGTAAAGGTACAAACATGTTACATAGAGAAGTTCCATTCAAAAGTACTTACGCAAGCCATGCCCGTTTTCATTAACATTAAGCTTACATGTGACAGAATGCTTGATTTAAGTCCGCCTATGTACCACTCTTGTGCATGAAGTTTAAATAAATAAATTATCATCGCATTATTAGAATTTCAACTCTAGGACAGCACCTACGACTCTTACGCTCTGCTAACAAGGCGCCTTTATTGAGGCATTCATTTAAGTGTCGTCTATTTATTGTAATATTACAGGCCAATACGATACCCCTTGCATTACACCAGTCTTAACTGGTTGTCAGACTTGCAGGCTTCTGACTAAATGTAATGAATGACTGTGAAAGAACTACAAATAGCAGCCACGACCAACGGCCTAACATGTTTTCCGAGGCACGGAGGAAACACGGTATGTAGTGGTACGTCAGCCATCCTCGAAACTAGCTCTGCAAGCGCTGCTTAACCTTCAAGATCGACGTGCGGCTGTTATTATTTAGCCACGAGTCCTGAACTGCTTTGTATCTGATTGTAATGTAATTTTAACTCTTTTTTCCATAATTGCCTTCATAAAATCTAATTAGGTCCGCTGAAATCTAGAACTGTCTAGCGTACCGAATAAAAAGCGTTTGCCGCGTATTAACTCGTATCAGACCGGCAGAACGTACTCCTCCGGTTTATTTCCGGCATTACGACTCAATTCCTGTGTCCACGTTAGCTACATCCGATGTTCATGTCGAGTTTTTAGTGCTTCTGCGCGCCTTAATTGGCGAATTTCCAATTAAGGATTGCAAATGGGTGTTAGCTAGGTTCTTTAATTGGGGTTTTCATTTTGGAGTCAAACCGCTATACGCCTGAATGTAAGTACGCTTTTGAACAAAATGTTGCCTAATAAACAAGAAACAGCGTGGAAGCTTGGTTTATTCGGTTATCTGGGGGGTTACTATGACGTCTTAAAACAGGAGCAGGAGAAATTCCAGTGTGGGAAAGAGACAGAGATATACATGTCGTCTAGAGCTATATCTTTCCCACGCTGGAATTACTCCTGCTTTAAGACGTCATGGTAACCCCCCAGTAATTGATTAAATTTTATTTAAGATCGCTTATTAAGAAAACCCTCTGCGGAAAGGACACCTAAGTCCCAGCAGTGGAAACATAATGCCTAAGAAATTAGTACAAAGAGCAAGAAAAATAATCGAAGACTGTTTAGTTCCAACTGCCCGGCCGTGCCTGCGCGGTGGAGCGCAAAAGGCGGAGAGAGGAGGTTAAGTTGATATGATTACACGTTAGGATTACAATTATATGCGTCACAAAACGTCAAAATATAGAGCAAGTCGGTCTATTGCAAGAATATTGATGACGGCACGGTTGGCGCAGTGGCTGAGCAATTGACTGCTGCGCTGCGAGTCTCGGGTCGATCCCCGCACGGAACAAATATTTGTATGACTTACAGGTAGTTGTTCCGGCTCTGGCTGTTTGTGCATTTGAGTTTAAATGTTTGTAAACGCACCCACGATACAGGAGAAATTCCTAGTGTGGGGCATCGTTTTTTATTAAAAAATATATATAGTATATATATTAATCCAATCCGACAAAATTTTGCTATATTATGTCTAGCCACTGACATAACATGCGTTTAAAGATTCACTTTTTGTAAAAATCGTGTCAAATCAAGGCTAAGGATTTAAATAATGCATACCTACCTATGCATGTATACCGACGGTTAGGTATAATAGCCCATTACGATGACGAATAGATGTCATTGTGTGGCTTACAATAAAATCGATTTAATAATTATATTTCAATCAAATGTGTGCACAGTGATACATGTCTCGTGCACCTATGTTACTCATTTTATGATGTTCCGTCTTAAGTTTTCTTTGTCAAATCGACACATTTTCGAAGTTGTGTGTTAATTTGATGAACATTTAATTTCACTAACTGTACATACATCCTAAGGAAGAAGCTCAAGATCCGTTCCGAAGATACGTTCTCAGATTTAAAATTCACCAAATTATAAATAAATGCCTAACCGAAACATATTCATCATCAAAGTAGAAAATGTCCACACAAACAGCCATTACCAACTATAAACTTAATAGGTAAATAACCACACAGAATTTTATTTTATTCTAATTAGGCCTATTCAATACCTATTCCGCAGTTAGATCAGTCATTATTACTTTCTTACTAAAAACTTAAAAAGGATAATAGGGATACTTTTCGACCACCGTATTGTCAACTTTTCTGGAATTTTCAAAGGCAAAGGAACAACACAAACATAATATGCATGTATAGAGCCTTAACTTAAAAAAGAAAAGAGGGATATTCTCTGTCTTGTGTTTGCAATTTTGTGCGGATTTACACCTTCCAAAAGACTTGAAGAGCTCCCGAGAGGAACTTATGGTTGAAGTTTTTATGTACGGGACAATTTTAACGAGTTCCATAAAACGTTGTTAGGCATACAATTTCAAGTTTTGTAGATCTTAGAAGTAATGCGTAACAGCATCCTGAGAACTGTAGCGGAGAGCTAATAGCTGTAAAATTGTAATTTTTATTGTGCAGAGGATAATTGGTACACTAGATAATAAGTTATTTAAAATTAGGTTACTGACAGTCTATGGATCTTTTTGTGTCCGATTCAAAATAAATTCATTCATTCATTCAATGCTGTTTAGGTAGTAGGTAAGGTCTAAATAGACCATGGTTAATCTCTTGCGCTACAAACATAGAAAAATAACTGTCATTATAATTTCCATCACTAAATGATGATAGCCCTATGAAGTCACCAGACTCAAAAATAGCACTAAGAGTGAACTTTTACCAAGAGTCTTCGAGTCACGCTATCCAGCAATCAACGAGTTTACCTAATGACTTCAAATCCCCCTCCCCACCGAACTATGAAGGCTGAACAAACACGTTACCTTTGCCTCTCAATACTGAATGATTAAGTTTTTTAAGTGGCACCTTATTCTGCAAGTCAGTTTATAAAAGTTTCAACTAAAAGGAAATAACAACATTGGTCTCTTTATTAAGAGTTTTGCTCAACTGTGAAAATATTGAACTCAACATATCAACTACTAATTCAGACGGAATGCTAAAAAAAAACAATTATTGTTGCGTAGATCAGTAAATATTACACTACTGACAATAAACAGACAGATTACTTTACCTACACGGCCTTGTGCCCTTTGCTTTATTCATCATCATCATCATTTCAGCCGAAAAGTCCACTGCTGGACATAGGCCTCCCCCAAGAAGGGGGGTTTTGCCATAATCGCCACGCTTGGCAGGCGGGTTGGCGATCGCAGTATGGTTGTTGTAGAATCAGAGAACGCTGCTGCCCATTCTCTGGTAAGTCCCTTAGTCGCCTCTTACGACACCCACGGGAAGATATGGGATGGTGCTATTCTTTACGTCCGGACACCATACAGAACAAATTTGAATTCGAATTTGCTTTATTAGACATGATAATATTAATTCTAGCCCATTTGTTCGCGTGCCTTCTCCAAGCAAAACTTTTGTATTCATTTTCAGAGTACAAAAAAACAAGCTAAAGGAAATTAGGATTCCTGCGGGAAATTGAAATAGCCTCCGGCTCGGAAGCCCAGATCAGTCGGCCGATCAATAATTATTATTATATTTACAAGCTTAGCCACGAGCACGACCTACAACATTAAATAATTTAAATGGAAGTAGATAAACTACGTGCCTGCCTTTAGAACTTAAATTAACGGCTCCAAATAGTGTATTCCTAGCATTAATTCCTACCAAGTTTAAATTTTAAATCGTTTTGCATGCATAGCCTAACGTCGGGTTAAGAGTGTGGGATCTCTGTTTAATTTAGAGATTTAGATTTATATAATTATATTAAATTGAAATAAAACGCGGAAAAATGTGTTTAATACCCATGAAATTGGCTTTGTTTGATTCATATTTTTTTGCCATTTATGTTTGAAAATGATATCGGGCTAGTGGCCTCTGCGGCTTGTTTCTTTATTTTCTGATTATTTTCTCTAGGGATATGTAAAGTTGCATGTCTCCGCTGAAAAATTCGAAAAAATTGAGCACTTGTAAGCAACAACATTCATCGCATTATTGCCGAAATACAGCCTGATTTACTGCGTAGAATATGTGCAAATAGGACCTCCAGATTACGCCATACGGTTTCGCGGTGGCCACATAGCAAACCACCTGAAATCATATTCAAATATAAATGGCATATGACCAGTCAAATAAAGCTAATTTAATTGATATTAAAACTATTTTTCAATTTTTTATTTCAATTAATAATACACCGCCTCTAAAAAAAGACATTATTTTGATTTAGAAAACTTTTATCGTTCTTAATCATCATTAAGTGTTAATGGTTGTTTTAAATTTTAATAAAACTAATTAATTTAGGTACCTTTCGTCATAATCTTCAGAGTAGGCAAGCATAAAAACTTTTTACTATAATTTTATAGTTCATCTAAAATATCTGACCATTAACTCATAAAACATTTATACTCGAGCCATGATATAATAAAGAAAGAATGGTTTATCTTTTTCATAGTTTATGGCTTTGCACTGTCTTTAGATGCTGACCGTCCAACACGCGATGAAGGTGACGATATAAAAACATTTTTGGAAAAAACATTATTTTCTAAAGATAGGCTGACCCTTGGGGCCTTGGCCATTGTGTACAAGGTATACTTAGACATGGCATTACCATGCTAATGAGAAAATCTTACGAATAAGAAAATAAGAAGTAGAGAAACCAATGGTAATACTTTTCTGTACACATAGGTACGTGTCATATCACTGTCGGGATTTTTCTCGCCTGTTATTTTTTTTAATGAACCGAACATATTTCTTTATGTTCCAATGTCATTTTCGTCTTCGTTCGTCACGTTCGTACGTTATATTGTATATTATTGAATAGTGTGGCGTCTCAGACCTAATTTACTTAACTTTATGTAAGACTGCGTAGATATAGATATGTATGTGTTACCTATGTGTTGTATTGTGACTTTGGGTTTCTGGTTTTACATAGGTTTGTGTGAATGAGATTTTATTTCTGAAAATGTTATTCTTATACATGAATCGATCAATACCCGATCATTCGTTATGATTTCAAGTTTTATTTTCCTCGTGCAGCCGCTTTAATCATAGCTGCATTAATAAAATAGGTACACAAGGTCACAATAAAAAAAAGCCAGTTGCTACGGGGCAAATGATAACGAATAGCTTATCATTATTCTTGATATGTACTTAGTTACCAAAAGTTCAACTCACGTGGTAAAAATACTTCGATAACTTAACTAAGTAAAAAATACTTGAATGCATCCACGAAATAGTCAGTAATCAGATTATTACCCACTAAAACACGATCATTATGATGGTTCATAATGAACATAGCTACACAGCGGGATTTAAGTCTTGTCCATGCGTAATTAGTTTCGACTAATTTAATTTATGTACGTGCGGTTGGCAGCATTGCTATTTGAAGTTATGATCGTTGAAATTCTGTGTTTGGAATGTTAGTAGAGCTCTACTTATTACAATGGATAAATAACTAATTTAAACTAATGGGGAACACGTTATGTGAATACCACAATAATTAGCAAAATAAGTAAGTTTTAAGACAGGCAAGAATTGGACTGGAAATACCGACTTACGGGGTTTCTATATTTTCGGAAATATTTTTAAGCAAAATTCAGAATTTGAATTTGTGTTTATTCCTCTTAAATACAAAGAGTATGCATATAAAGCGTATGCATAATTTAAGATAGGTACATATTGTCAAAAACGTACCAACAAGGTACGTTTTTGGCCACAGTGCTGCAAATGTAGAAAACATTGTGCCTGAAATCAAACTCAAACTCGAAGCATTTATTTCAATTAGACCATAACAGGCACTTTTGAATGTCACAAAAACTAAGAAGGTGACGCTACAGTCCCAGACACAAGGCATAATAACTTGTGAAAGTACTGTAGTTGCCCATTCCAAATAATAAAAAAATAAGGCTTGCTGCACGTAGATATGTCATACACTACGCGTTGTATATCTAATTGAAACAATGTTCTAACCATATTGAAAAATTATTTTACAAATCTTTTTTCAAACTGTTTACGTAGGGTCCATAAAAACGGTTTTGAACTGTCTCACGTTTGCACGGGCGCTTAGCGTACTGAATGTCTAACGCTCGGCTCATCTATTAAAGTTGAAAAACCGAAGCCACATGAATAAAGCCCCCCGTGCGAACGTAGCATTATCATTTTGTGTCGTGTGCTTGTAAAAAAGACAACATAAAGGAACGAATTTCGCTAAAAACTACGTACGAGGACATATGATCGGATATTAAGTTGACAATTTCGATAAGAAACGGCACATTTATCGGTACAGGTAAACGCAGCGCCCACTGCCTTCAAACGAAAGGAATGCAGGAGGAAAAAGTATTATCAATAAAGGCATACTCACGAGCATAAATTACCTTACACATACGAAACACATATTAGGTAGTCAAAATCGATTTATCATTTTGGGCGATACGATGCCACCAACGGACACACAGATCAGATACACATGTTGAACTTATGACACCTCTATTTTTGTTAGGGATTAAAAACATAATAATATAATAAACGTAGCTTTTCTCAAAGTTGCAATGATTATTACGTATACGAAAAAAATTGCTTTTGAAATTTGCGTATTTGCGTACTAAGTGTATAAAACACTTAGTACGCAAATACGCAAATTTCAAACTGTAACTGTGCATAATATATCAAGTTCAAATATCAATGTAGAGATTTTCAAGGCAATTCTTAATTTGCATAGGTAGGTATCCACCTAGCCAAGTCGCCTTCTGACCTATAGATTAGCAAGAAAGACCTGTATCTACATAATGTTGTGTCTGGTTATTAATAATGAGAACTTCTATATAAATTCTAGCCCCACTTTCCATATCTGAATTCATTGGAGATACTGGGAAACATTCAGGAACCAATAGCTTTCTTCATAAGAAAATAATGGGTCAATTTTATTCATTTTTATTGAGAACGCACACTTGGCCAAAAATTAAGCATGACCAAATTTGTTCCATTAAAACAGAGCTAAAATTTCCTAAGAGTTTCCCGGTTTCTCCATACTGTCCCAGGTAAAAAAAACTCTGTTCCTATATAAATAACGATTAATATTACTATTTATACTAATATAGCTATTAATATTTTTACTGGGAGAAATTTTACTTTTTATGTTGTTCTATTTTGTGTCTTAAGCATCGTATTGGACGAGTCTGTTATGTTGCTATAATTAGTGGTATATAAAAAAACTAATATGGAATAGGAAAATTGTACCTAACCGGCATCTAATATCTATCTACAAAGAGATCTAAACCAACAGATATAACAAGGCATCGTGCCGCATCTGCGTACCGGTCAAGTGATATAGAAATTAATTAATTCCAACTCTAACAATGGCGATTAATCTTTAGCCCAGCCACCCACGTCTACTCCGATAGCTCTACTCTCTTTGTTCGTCGGTAATTAGTACCTAGCCGAAGACAGATGAGATTTTAAAATCAAACCCCTTTGTATCGAAATAGTCTGATGAACGGCATTTATAACCTTACTGATTTCTTTATCCATTATTCCCGTTTATTTCGGGTAGTATGTCTTGTTCTTCCATCTTTAGGTACTCATTCTCTACTAGTCGTCAACTCAGTAGTAGCCCCTTTCCTGCCATATCATCTTTCACACGGTCCATCCATAGATTCTTTGTTCTTTCTACATTACCCTTATACCACCATCCTCATTCTAGTCGAAACTTTAATAACATTTTCCTGATTCTTCCCTTTCCTTACTAATTTTTCTTCTTCTTGCTTACATTTGAACCCTGGTAAATAAGATGGATTAGGTCTTGGTAAGGTTTATCCAGAATAGAATCATTGGATGCATTCATTGTGTTATACCATTCAGAATACCTTTGTCTCAACACGTTTGATAAACAGGAGCTTTACACGGCAGTCTCACAATAAAATATCAGACTTCAGTCTGCCGGCTTAGCAAATAGATTGGTGCACATTATACAGAACGTAGCTCTGTCACAGGTTACCTAAGAGACTACATAAAAATGTGTGGGTGTGTGTAGGAGCCATGTAGTTTTTGGTCCACCAGTCTAATTACTGTGTAACGGATCGCTTTGTTATGATAAATATTTGAATTTTAATACGATTCCTACGAGAATCAATTCTAATCATAGCGGCGACCAATCGCTACGCTAAACAAATTATAGGAACAATTAAGTAGGCCTCGAAAAAATAATCGGTCAAAACGACAAACTAGTTTTTTAACCTATCTACATAGTTTTATTTATTGAAAAAGAAGCAAGTTTAAGTAGAAAATTGGATCAGGAAACTAAAACGTGCTAGCTCGACGTCCGACGTCGGAGGCACTCGCTGCCAGCGCCTGTATAAATCGCGCCCAAGAGACACCGACGGGTTAACTTTCACGTCTTTTCTTTTCATTTTCAAAAAGACATTCAAGTGGCACATCTTTTATCTTCTTTAAAAATATACGTATACTGTATAAAACAGTTCCGTGGCCGACTAACACTACGCACATTCTAAATCACTTATCACAATTGAAATCCTTTATCCACCTGTTCGTGACAAGTGGATAAAGGATTTCTTGAAATTGAAAGTTAACTGGTGGAGAATGCCTTAGCCTTGTGGCATTAAGTCTGCAACTGTATTGTACATGAAGTTTAAATAAATAAACTCGAGAACCGAACTTTGAGTATCAATATGAGTAGGGGAGAACAAAGCAACGATGGATCTAAGTTGTGTGAAGTAAATACTGAGGATATATGGGGAAGCGGTGTCAACGTCTAATAAATGGAATGGACCAAACGCGATGTTGGTATACGAGTCAAGTCATGAGCACGCTCAAGCAAGTACTTGGTAAAGTAAAAAGTTAGCTACCCCGGAAAGGCTTCGTAACTAGTGAAAATTGCAGCATCAGCGTGTGTATTAGTGCATAACATTGTCAGGCCACGATTGCGGGCGATCAGCCGCAAGCGCCACAGTAATCTATTCGGCTCAGTCTAACTGACATTATTAGCTAACCGCGTCTGGCTGGCTCAATCAGACTGCGTGGTGCGTGGAACGATATAGGGATGCTATTTCGATTGTGTTTTGTTTTAGATTTCGAAATGTTTTGGGTACTAAATGGGGATTAATTTGCTAGGGTTGGTAACTCATTGCATGGGGAGGGAGGGGTCTCTTGCTTGTTCTAGAACCTATAATTCGAAGAAATATGGGAGATCCACAAACCCATACTGAGCTCGTGTGATTGATGACGGTTCACACCCTCTCACAGAGAAGAGGCGTTTGTCCCAGAAGTGGGAACGTTATAGGCTGATTCTGCAATCGATGCTTGCCCTCTCAAATCCCGCACAGAAAATATTTAGATCTATACAGAAACAACCAACAGATACTTTTACAGTTTTAAACCTCTTTTGCTTAGGTAAATGATTCTAAACACAAATGTTATGTTTCCCTTGAAAGCTAAATTTTATAAAGTGAAGCAGCTCGTTTAGTGGCTTATGGAGAAAGGGGATAAAACAGAAAAGATATGCAGTTATAAAAAGTTAAAAGCATGCAAGTTTTTAGTGACGTAAACTTTAAAGGTCGAGGACAGCTTCACATCGGTAAGCGCTCATTAGCAAGCTCACCAGTTCATTTATGAATCCTATGGACTTATGAGCTCTTGGTTTAGGTGAATGGAATTCACAAGTGACCAGTTCGTTGCTCGATTTTGGCTGGGTATTATACAGGGTGGAGGTAAGGGAGATGCGAAATTGGCGAGTAGAAATCTTTGCTGCTTATTATAAAACAATTATTTTTAAGCGGTTGCACGTCGAATACAGGTGTAAGGTTGGTTCAGTAAGTTTACAGTGTATACTTACCAAAATGCCAGTTATTTTCCATTATTATGTGGAAATCAACATATTTACACCCATAATAAATGTTGAGTACGCCTAGAATCACTCAAATAAAGACGAATGACACATAAAGAGGCGTTAATACTCGTAACTCATACGTTAATTGTTACTATCGTTATTCGCTACACGTCATGTGATAAAAGACCTCTTATAAATAAATAACGGCTGTTACGCAACGTAAAAACCTAGACGGTTTGCGTCCTGAGTCAGGAAAAGCATTACCTACCTATTGGATGTCTATAGTATTTTTTTAGTACCCACCGGTGAAATATGGGTGATCTGTATTCTACTCTGCTACTAATATTATAAATGCGAAAGTTTGTGAGGATGTATGGGTGTATCTAGATGTCTGGATGTTTGTTACTCTTTCACGCCAAAACTACTGACCGGATTTAGATGAAATTTTGCACACAGATAGTTTATACATACATTTGACAGGTTTTTATCTCGGTAGTACGTTCCCGTGGGACAATTACAGAACACCACAAGGACCAACGAAGCCGTGGGCATAAGCTAGTAATTAATAAATCTGAATAAAAGGACCGTAGGCAGATTTATTCTTGAAATAAACGCAAGATGTCCTTTTAAAAGTTGTTGATGATATCTCACTCACAGTAATTCCAGATTATCGTGTCGTTTTAGAAGGAGTGGGCTTATCGATACCTATCTATCGACAAATTGGATAACTCAACAAATTAGCACCTGATACCAGCGCCATATTATGTACGTTAGACAGAAGCTAAGTAGCGCCATGGTTTCTTAGGTGGTAAACTATGTTTAACTGTACTTTTAAAAAGCTCTGACATTCCGAAACTATTGATAATTTCAAACTAATATTTAGGTATTGATAATCCCAAACAAGGCAAAAAAAACAGGAAGTGAAAATTGGTTTAAAACTAGGCTTTATTCAGCCTTTCTTTGATGCAAAATCTTTCTTATAATCAACCCACCCATATCTGTGAATATTTGTAGCGTTTAATCAGAGATTTAAGAATACCTAAGTAATTATCAATAATAGGAAAATTGTTTGATGAAAAGCAACAAATTATCTCAATAAACCAAGACAATATACCATTAGAAATATAACAAAAAGTTCTTTATTTATCTATGCTTACTACGCCGCGCTTATTCTTGCTACTACTGCATAAATGAAGAGCCAACCCAGCCTAGAAGCCTACTCAAGTTATTGTCAAGATTAACTACATGATTACCCAATACAAAGACGGTAACTATCGGTAATCACGGTACAATTTACCGCGCTTTCCAATATTTGCTGCGGTATCGAGAAATTACTGGTTATGCATCATTTTTGTAATTTCCCTTTGTGTATGGAATTAAATAGAGTGGTGAGCTTATATCATTATGGCTGCATAGATAATGTAATAAAGTTTTTAATGTACCGACAAGCCTTATTATTTTAGTGGGGCAATTCTAATGCACAAGTAGGTACCTTCTGTCTGACAGGAATAAAGTGTCATGCTGGACTCCAACTGAGACCCTTCGGTGTTCCTGCTGCTGGCATGAGTCGTGACACTCGAAGTCTCGAGCGTGTGCGAGTGCAATAATAGGCTAAAGATATTTCTGGCCTTTTAAGTATTGCTCCGCTAGGCCAAAATAATCACGTATAGGTGCACTGTGGAAAAAAGAACTTGACCACCAAGTTTTCTCACTGGATACAATTTTTCTGTCAAGTGTATGACATTCTGATTCCGTCAATAACTGCAGATATATGTTACATCCACCGACCCGCACTTTTAACGGGTAATAGATTTGGAGGAACTTTTATCAAAACTGAAAATACCATTCTTGACATTAATTTTTTAAAGATATTTTTTTTCAAATGTTGTCCGTAACTGCGGTTAACATAGTTGATTCTGCAGTTCCAATTTTCGAAGACACATTGGACGCAGAGGTATTTGGCGAATAACGCAAGTAATGTTGTCTACCAATTGCTCAATCGTACGCGGCTTGTCCATATAAACTTTGGACTTTACATAGCCCCAAAGGAAAAAGAGTAGTGGTGTGATGTCACAGGATCTAGGCGGCCAATTCATTGGCCCGAAGAACCAAATTGTTCTCGCAATAAAGCCATGGTTTCACGTGGTGTGTGGCAAGTAGGCTTTCAACCGTTTCGATGGTACAGCGAATCGCGCGTTCAGTAGGCCGACGATATTGACCATAAGTTTCTCTAACTGCAAGAAACACCCTCCTCGTAGAACGCTGATTTTCGTAATACAGCTGAATAATTTGTAGACGCTGTGCCGGGATGGAAAAACTTAGTTCCATGATGAAATATCAAACTATACAGAACAAAATTACCATGATAGGTTAACACGATTCACGCTTCGTTCTCCAAAAAATCCATACGCAACAAAAGTATCTCTAAATGAATCGCCCATTATTACAGCCTACGGGCTATAGAGAGGAGGCCTATATCCCGGTAGTGGGATCATAATATGCTGATTATACTTATTTAACAAAATTACAATTTCCCTATGATTTCATAGTTTCAGCGCTGTAAATAGAATTAATTAGTGGTTGATTAGTACAGTCATATGTATGTACGCTTAACGGAGGTGGTTGCTAATTTGTGTTGATAATTAGTTTAACTACAGATTATACGGAGCAGCAAAAGGCTGAGAACCGGGTGTTGTGATACAATATGGGAAATACATGTCCAGTAATTTTATCGAAAGCCTGCGGGGTATCACTCTTAAGTACACTGTTTATAATAATTCACATCGGTAAGTACGAACTTATACTTATTTATGCAAAAAAGAAAACAATATCGAATCACTATTATACACAAATATCCAACTCCTTTCATACGTACCACACCTGAGTGAAAAATGTTCCTAAGTAATGGGGTTGCCGACAATCCGCGAAGCTATTCCATGGGGTTCCTCGATACAATAGATGGGGGTAAGATAACGCTGCATTGCCCCTTAGGGCTCACAATGCCCGGCTTTATGGGGTTGCCCCATAGGCGAGTCCCATTCAATCGGTTACGGCGAGTGCTTCGAATATAAAACGAATACCTGTGAATTTTTTGAATTGGTACAAATCTATAAGAGGTATATTAATTGTACTTGGATAATATAGTTACTACTCCTCATAGTGTTTCAAAAATTAAAAGTTGGTCTAGTGGTCCCACGGGCTGAATATGAAGTCTTGGCCTCGTTTCCGGAGGTCGTACAAAGTGTTAATACGGTCTATCATCATTTATGATATTTTTCAGAAGCAGCCCGAAGGCTGGTTTGTAACCAATTCATGGAAATAGTCTCGGCCCGTGGCGCCTGCGTTACATGTGACTTAAACTGGCGAAATGTGGGTTACTATAGGTCTGCACACATTATGGAGATAACAGGCATCATTTCATGTGTTAAAACATCTCTTTAAATTATTGTGAAATGATTTAATTAAAGAATATAAATCTTTGCAACCGCTCCGGGCGTTGGTTTTGCCGCGGCGACCAAGATAGCGCTCTGGCGGGAATTGGTCTTCAAATTTTTGTGAAATTCCTAACGCTGATGTAGATAATTCAGGAAATAGATTGTTTAAAGAGTTTACCTTAGTTACAACCATATAAGTATTTAAAATGTTAAACAATCAAACCGTATCGTTCAACCTAATTTAAGGTAAATGAATAACTTGCTTATAATATTTTGGTTATACTGGTTTAAAATTAACGCTGTGTTCGTACATTTAATAGATACTAAAATAATTTCTGAATTCCTGTCATACCGATACTATGATAAAGTGCTTCTAATATCCTTGTTTGTGCAGAATAAGGAAACTGTGTTAATATGATATCATTTGTCAAAGTAAATTATCAATTTATTCATATAACATAGGTTCCGTAATTAACAAAATAAAGTAAACGACTACTTTAACCTAAATTCTTCGCAAAGCCATCTGGTATTTCTTAACACACAAATTGTGCTACGAGGACCCGTAGCCCGTAGCTCAGTGCTACGGCTACGACTGCCGTAGCATCTAGCCACCTGCTACGTATGCGTAGACATGGTATGCTTGAAATTTATTGCACTGAGCCGACCCGCCTGATACTACTTGATGCCATTTGGTTAAATTTAATATTTCAGTTTATTTTTTTTCGTAAACCGAAAGTTTCTCCATCCATTATAAGGAGTGAGTACCCAATACGATTAAAACGCCTTAAGTCATTATTTAGATTTTGTATTAATATGTAAATAGCACAACCGTAAAAATGTAGTAAATTGCAGCTGAGTTTTATGTAACCGGCCTCAAATGAGAAACAAGAGCAAACTCGTGCCGGTGTAATACGTAACAACGCATAAATAAATCAATGGGTACGTTACCATGAGTGAGGATGTTGATGGTCTCGTTGTGGAAATAGAACAGACTGCCCACGCAGCCGGCCCAACTCTGCAGCGGCCGGTAGCCGGTGAGCACGTAGGGGTTGAACTGCAGGTGCTGCGGCATGTCGCGCCAGTGCAGCAGCTGCCGACCGGGCTCGCGCCCGGCGCCGCCCCGGGCCTCCGGTGCCGCACTCGCTCCCGCCGCTTCTTCTCCAGCACGCTCCTCATTATCACAGATATGCTCCAACGACTTTTTCCTCTTTTTAGGTCCTTTCCCGTTAACTTCTTGAATTGACATATCGAACATTTTTGTACATGTATCAGGTACGCTCTGAACGTCTCTCATAACAGCGTGCTAGCGCGTGTAACGGGAGGCTGCGAGTCGGATCCGTCCGGCGGGTCGTGTGCCCGCATGGCCAGCGTCGACAGCGGAGGAGCGCGGAGTTTTGTACAAATATCACAGTTACAGCATTAGTGTGGAGCGTGGGGTGCTCGCGGACGCCGGCGGTGCTAGTTTTCTGTTATTCTGTGGTAAGTGAGTGGTTCGCGACGCCGCGGCGGTGCGCGGCGAGTCGTGGGCTCGGAGGGCGGGCGCAGCGCGCGCGACTGGCCGGGCGCGCCGTCTCCCCGGTCGCGAGCCGAGCCGCGCCCCCCGTGCCCCGCACTTTTGCGCACTGCGCAAACCCGATCAGCTGATTCCCGCCAGAAGGTCGGCTCCTCTCGGCCTGCTTCCTTTCCTCACACTTTCACTCATCGTCTAACTGGACCAGTTTCTCTCTTGCTCATGTTACTTTTCAAGCTCTTTTGTTTTCATGTACTAAGAAGTGGTCTAGTATTCTTTTTTACGAAACAAGTAAACAAACGATAAATCAAGATTCATCCAATAATTTTGGAGCATTTTTCCTTAACAGTCTTACAATAAACAAATCATAGTAGGTAACCGAATAGGTGGTTATGGGCCTGCATCGACTCCCAGCGACATCTGTGTGTGAAACATTGAAGTATCAGTGAAGGTAGTTGTAGAGAGCCTGTAGCACGAATATTCGAGATAGAGGTTAAACCGCTTCCTATAGTCCCCTGCCACTGCCACGGTACTATGAAGGAACGCACGCCGGTGATTAAAATGTATTAATTGTCATGCTAGCTAGCTACATAGAACGAAAACTTATTATTATCTGACCTTTTTTGGGTCTTGGTGATAAATCTCAGTAAATATTAAATATGTCCTAGCTTTTGCCTGTGCCTTAGCTCTCGTTTAGGTTGGAAATTACCCCATGGGTACGTCCTACCGGGACAGAGAGAGATTCTATATCCGTTAGGACGTCATTGTGTAACCGTATGCCACATTTCATCGAAATCCATTTAGTCGTTATGATGTGACAGACAAACAAACTCACTTTTACATAATACAGGATTTATTATTTACTAGCCCGTAGTGTCCCACAGTTGGGCAAAAGCCTCCCTCCATTGCTTTCATCGGTCATGATTCTTCGCTACTTCTTTCCAATTCTCAAGGAAAAGATCTAGGGCGTCCCGCCATCTTCTTCGTGGCCTGCCGCGACACCGAGTGGCTGTTCCTACCCACCAATCCTATGTTTTACGGCGGTTCGTGCAGCTTGCGACAGACAAAAATGCGTGCATAAACAGGCACAAACAAAGCACTCTCTCTTCTCTCATTCGCATGCTCTAATGGAACGGTAATCGCACACGACCGACAGTCACACAACAATCAGGCGGGATCAACTACTTAACATGCTCTCCGGGGCACGGAGAAAACTGACACAAAAACACTAGAACGCATGTTGTTGTTGCCATGTTGCTGCTACCCACAGTTGAGAGTCAAAAAGGAAACACAGAATAGAAAACTTCAATGACATTAGTGCTGTCAGAACATTCATCACAAAGTAGGTAGAATAACTAAGGTTAATGTACCATATTGCGGCATACTAAGACATTTTCCAATTTAAGGATGGTTTTCATGGTGATAGGAATGGAAACTCTTTCAAACTGAAGACTGTTATTATAAGATGAAGGTAGGTCATTATTGTATGTCTTAGCCTTTAATTAAAAGAAATAATCGTTATTTTGCTGAACCTCGATTTTGTACCTAATTCTGTGCTAAAAGGGCTTAGAAAATTTCTATATGAAGCCTGCCCAGCCTAACTTCCACCATTTTATTTTATTTTCCACTAACGACCCGCCCGGCTTCGCACGGGTGCAATATATACACATAAACCTTTCTCTTGAAGCACTATATCTATTAAAAAACCGCATCCGAATCCGTTGCGTAGTTTTAAAGATCTAAGCATACATACTTACCTTGACTTCATCATGTCAACCAAGAAGCAAATGTTCAATGATGTCTCTGTGATCAATTTTGTGAAAACCGGGAGCGATCACCGCATGGTAAGAGGCACATTGAATGTCAATATAAAGCTTGAAAGGTCTCGACTGATGAAGTCTACGCTCCGTCCAGCACAGATCCAGATCCAAAACACCGAGAGCTTTCAGTTTAAACTCCAGAATCGTTTCGAGTGCCTAGGAAGCTCAGTGGACGAATACAATGACGGGTTCGTGGAAACTGTCTATACGACTGGGTCTAAGTTTTTCAAGACACGTCGTGCACACAACAAAAAACTCTCTGATCATACTCTCTAGCTCATGAAGGAGCTGCGTGAGATAATTCTTCAGACGAGGCGTGGAAATACCGGCAGCTCAATAGACGGATCTCTAAATTCTTGAAGAGCGACCTCCGCCGCTTTAATACCGAGCATATTAAAGACGCTATTGAGCGGAATAAAGGCTCCAAGGTATTTTCAAGGAAAACATGACACGCGGGGTTGCGATAGTCGTGGAGAGGATCCGGCAATTGGGTCTCGAGGTGGCATTGCACAAGTCCGAGGCCATGTGTTTTCATGGGCCTCGGAATGCGCCACCGTTGGGATCCCTACTGACGGCAGGAGGGGTTTCCATCGGCGTCGGGTCGACGCTGAAGTACCTGGGAATCGTCCTCGACAGCCGGTGGAACTTCGTGGAGCATTTCCAACGTTTGGCCCCCAAACTGGAACGGATCGGGCTGCCTTCAAGCGGCTCCTGCCCAACCTGGGGGGTCCAAACGCCTCCTGCCGGAGGCTCTACGCGGGGGTCGTGCGGTCCATGGCCCTTTACGGGGTCCCGGTGTGGGCGCGTTCTCTGAGGCGGCAAGCCGCCCGCTACCTGAACGCGCCCCAAAAGGGGATAGCCCTAAGGCTAGTCCGGGGGTACCGCACGATCTCCGGTGAGGCGGCGAGCCTCCTTGCCGGATTGCCGCCATGGGATCTGGAGGCGATAGTCCTCGCGCGCCTTCAAGAATGGCGCGCGGAGGCACTACGTCGGGGGAAACTCCGCTGCCGCGGCAAATCGCCGCTCAGCGGACAGACCTCCGGCGCGATCTCATGGTGACATGGAGAGAGCGACCGTCGCAACCCCGTGCAGGGCACGCCACCATAGTGGCGATAAGTCCACTCTTTGAGGAGTGGCTAGAGAGGGAAATCCTGTGTGTGGAAATCCTCAATGGATGTCCTCCGCCCTGGGGAGAGCGGAGGGGTCTGTCAGACTCGTACTGACTAAAACCACACCGGTGTTCCCTCGCACACTTGCACCGGGGATCATGGGAACTAGTGCGCCTTCCACGATCCCTGGCTAGTGCCGGCCCGCTTCTGCGGGCCTCCTCAGTTCCGCGGGGGGAGTGAGGTGTACACCCCAAGCGACTTCCAATAGGGGCGTGCGTGGAACACTACGCGCCACCGCCTCGGGTCCAGTTATATGAAGAGACGGCGGACGTTAGGGGGGCTGGAAGAGGGCGTTGTCCGCCCTCCGCCGACGCCCGGTACGTCTGCTGTGGGTCGAAAGAGTGGTCTCGGCCTCCCTCATCCTTTCCGCAGCCTCCTTCTGTGAGATGACGGTTTCACAGAAGGAGATCACCGCATCCCACGACTCTGCGCTCCCGACCATCGAACGAGCGACGGCCGGCAGCGACAAGTCGGTTCCGACTTCTGTTATGAGGGCACGGCGTGGCTCCTCCCATGCGACACACTCTGCCAGCGTATGCCACGCCGTGTCCTCCAAGCAGTGGACGCAGTGATGACACCGGCCATCCGGCTCCCTGTTTATGCGACACAGGTACTTCCCGAAGCAACCATGCCCCGAGAAAACCTGCGTCGCCCGAAACGACAGGAAGCCGTGCCTCCGCTCGAGCCATTCCTCGAGCACTGGTCGGATCGCCTCGATGGTGGCGAGACCGGCGGTAGGGCGCAAAAGCCTGTTCCGCCACTTCGCCACCAGGACCTCGCAGAGCTGGGACCGACGCAGATCGATCTGTCGCTGCATCGGTTCACCGCCCCGCGTCCGCGCCTCCTCGCGCCACCGGTACAGTGATGCGAGGACCCTCGCCTCTAGGTCCCAGGGTGGCGACCCAGCCAGTGCACAAGTACGAGGCGGCCGTAGGAGACTGTGCGATCGCACAACCTCACCTTCCGCCTGGCACAGGTCCTCACCGGACACGGTTGTTTCGGGAGGTTCCTGCACCGAATCGGGCGGGAGGAAACGCCCGGGTGTGGTCCATTGCGAGGATCGTCCGGAGGACACGGTGCAGCACACTGTGGAGGTCTGCCTCGCTTGGGCGGAGCAGCGCCGTGTCCTCGTATAGGCGATTGGCGGCGGCGATCTCTCGCTCCCGGCCCTGGTTCAAGCCATGGTCCGGAGCGAGAGGGAATGGGAAGCCGTCACCTCCTTCTGCGAAGCAGTCATGCTAGTGAAGGAGGTGGCGGGACGTGAGAGGGAAAGATCCTCACGTCCCAGCCGCCGCGGGAGACGCCCTGGGCGTCGGGGGTCACGTGGTGGCCCCCGGCCACCGTAGGCGCGGGCCTGTGGACGGCGAGTTATGGGCTAGCTCGCCGTCCGACCGTCTTATGACAACAGGCCGTGTCGACGGCGCGTTCGTATTCCACGCGCGCCTCAAAGAGATATCAGCAACCACGTATGGGTCCGCATGGGCCGATGCCTGCCAGGGCTGCGGGACTGTTCGAAACAGATACCGCGGCCCTGGAACACAAAGGGCAAAGAAGGAACATGGATGGGTTTTAGTCAGTACAAGTCTGACACTCCCTTCCACTCCGCCTAGAGTGGAAGGGTCATTTGATGATTTCCAAGGTATTTTCAAGAGATCTGGCTATTGGGCAGAGCCAGCTCACGAAACTGAAGACCGACGCTGGCAGGATCGTATCTGCCAAACCAGAGCTGCTGAGGGAGATCGACAGTTTTTATGGGCAGTTGTACACTTCAACCAGTAAACCCGTTGCAAGTCTAGCTGACGACCCAAGAGCTAGACTGACCCGACACTTTACCGAAGACATTCTGGATGTCAGCCTGTACGAGATTAGGATGGCTCTTAAACAGCGTGTGGAAAACCGGTACTTAAGGCCCTTCAGAAGCTGTTTGATTCCGTCATACTCGAGGAGAAAACGCCGCAGGCATGGTGCAGGGGTGTAGTGGTACTCTTGTTCAAAAAGGGCGACAATGCCCGGCTGAAGAACTATAGGCCCATCTCACTTCTAAGCCATGTCTACAAGTTGTTCTCAAGAGTCATCACGAATCGTCTCGCGCGCAGGTTTGACGATTTTCAGCCTCCCGAACAAGCCGGATTCCGAAAAGGCTTTAGTACTGTAGACCACATACATACGCTGCGGCAGGTTATACAGAAGACCGAAGAGTATAACCTGCCTCTCTGCTTAATGTTTGTGGACTCCGAGAAAGCCTTCGATTCGATCGAGACTTGGGCTGTGCTGCAGTCTTTCCAAGTCTCTCCAGTGTTGAAGTGTTTGTACAAAAACGCCACCATGTCAGTCCGACCTACCTTAACCTATCCTTCTACAGCGAGGTGTGAGTCAGGGAGACGTCATATCTCCGAAACTGTTCTGGATTGGAGAGGGCTAGGCATCAACGTCAATGGCGAGTACATCTCTCACCTTCGATTTGCCGACGATATAGTTGTCATGGCTGAGACCATGGAGGACCTCAGTACAATGCTCGATGACCTTAGTAGAGCTTCCGAAAGAGTGGGTCTTAAAATGAACATGGACAAAACCAAAATCATGTTGAATACCCATGTAACACCCACTCCTATCAAGATCGGAGACTCTACACTCGAAGTTGTAGACGATTATGGTTACCTGGGACAAAAGATCCAGTTAGGTAGGTCTAACTTCGAGAAAGAGGTCAATCGTCGAATCCGACTCGGCTGGGCAGCGTTCGGGAAGTTGCGTGGTATCTTCTCGTCCAACTTACCGCAGTGTCTCAAGACGAAAGTCTATGACCAGTGTGTGTTGCCAGTGATTACATACGGGACCGAAACGTGGTCGCTCACAATGGGCTTTATCTGAAGGTTTAAAGTCACCCAGAGGGCAATGGAGAGGGATGGGAGGATGCTCGGAGTTTCCTTGCGAGATCAAATCAGAAATGAGGACATCCGCAAGAGAACCAAGGTAACCGACGTAGCCCGAAGAAGAGCCAAACTTAAGTGGCAGTGGGCAGGGCACATTGCTCGCAAAACGGATGGCCGATGGGGCCGAAAACACGCGGGCTAATCTGGCGCTTCCACCTTAACAAGTTGCATAGTAATTTTATCAGTACAACATAAAATCACTGATCTTCAGGTTAAGCCGCGCTTGCCTAGGTTAGTCCGTGGATGGGTGACCATCTATTACAAATACCGAGTTTCCTCAGTGCCTCGGAAATCACGTTAAGCCGTTGGTCCCGGCTGTCAATTGTAGATCTTTGACAGTCGTTACAGGTATTAGTCAATACCTTGAAAGTCTCACAACCAGTCTTATCAACGGGTAGGTATCGTATTCAGGGACGGTTACCGTTACCACAAAAATACCGGTAAAATTACCAAAACCTTAACGTTATGCTACGTTAACTATTAACGTTAAAAATATCGTTAAATCATAGGATTTACCGGTATTTAAATAGCGTTACCAATAACGTTACTTCGCTAAAAACTAACAATATCTGGCGCGACGTTGCCAAACCGAACGCGCGCCGTGTTCGGCTCTTCAAATCGGAGCGGCAACTACGACACATAGCATTTTACGACGATCGGACAGATACCTACGAAAACGCGACGACTCGCACGTTTTTCATTTTATAGGACAAGATACAACTATTTGTTTTGTTGTTCTAATTATTGCTTTTTTTTTGTAAAAAATATAATTATGGGCCGAAAGAAGTGCAACAAAGTATATAATGTTTAAAATACTGATATATTATATCAGTATTTTAAACATTTTAAAATTTGTTTGTTTTTTTTGTTTAAAATACTGATAATTATACCAGTATTTTAAACATTTTCATTTTTCACGTCGATTATTGTGACGAAAAGGACAATTAGGAATTCTCCTGGATGATGCGTGCGTTTACTAACTTAAATCTTACATACACAAGCAGCCAGACCCGGAACATTATATCATATATTATTCCACATTTCGCGGTCTAGTGCGATTGTAGGCCAAGACCCGGAGTTGGTCAAATATTTGTTCTCTATAGGAACGAACCCGCGACACATAGCGCAGCAACCTATCGCTTAGCCACTGCGCCATCAACCTTGTCGTCTTTTCATCCAGTCAATAGGTAGCTATCCAGTTTATAGGTAGCTCTAGCTATCTATTTCGTCTAAGCTGCTTGGCACCAATCAATGTGCCTCAAGAAATTGTAAAACTGAAATGCCTTTTGCTATTTTGTCAAAAACCATACCTAATAGTAATATGATTAAATTTCATAGTAGACACTTATATACCAGTGCGAATGGAAAAAAAAACATTTATGGTTTAATTTTTTTTTTTCATAATTTCCTAGCTTCAACTTTTTATTTTATTTTATGAATAAAATCTAAGACATAAATACTTTTATACTCTTAAACAAACATTTTCTTCAATAGTTATCGTTGTTAAAAACGGTAATAAAATAATAACTTTTAATAATAGACCTATTAGTGCACAGGTGTAGCGCAAAAGCAAAAATAATCTACCCATAACAATCATTATGCGACAAACTTAACTCGCTTACAAAATAATATTTTTGAAATGCCTACATGATATCTACGTATAGTTACGGTTAGAATGCGGCGCGGCGCTTCCATACCGTACGGTCTGCGCGTGAGAGAGACGAAATAAAAACAACATATCGGACCCTCTCGCACGATTTGCAGCGTTCAACTTCTAATAGTTCAAAGTCTAAACAGTCGACCTTGATGAGCGGCCGTGTGTACTAACATCGTAAGACGCTAGACTCCCCACCGACATCGTTAGAAAGAGATAGGCGAATAAATTACCGGTATAAGTATTGTTACTTTTACCGATACTAATATTAGTTATTAGATAACGTTAACAGACTTACGGGTAACGTTATAAATATCGTTACTTTTTTAACGTTAACATAACGGTAATCGGTAACGTTAAGAAAAAAGTAACGGTAATTCGGTCCCTGATCGTATTACCTACCTGAGTTTTGGAGGTCAGATAGGCAGTCGTTCCATTAAAAATACTGGTATTCAGCTGCATCGGGTTAGACTGGAAGCCAACCTGAAAATAGGTGGGAAAAGGCTAGGCAGATGAAAATTACCGAGTGCAGCTGCAGTAATGTGGCAGTACTGAGCGCTACACCGTCTGTCTTTCCGCCTTTCACAGAGCTATAACTTTTTACCGCAATTTATTATGCAGCTGAATGCACTCTCCAAACATTTCAAGATACGGATGCAAAGATTAAATATGCTTTACAAAAGGCCGAAAACAAATAAAATAGGCCTCACAAAAACCATTATTAATTACTAATTACATTAAATTTTGTGTTCTAGTGCAATTACAAAGCCCTTTAGTATAACGTACTCTCTATCCACAGCCTAAACGACATTTTTTTCATTAAAATATTTTTTTTATAAATATAAAAAAAATATTTAAAAAAATGTTCATTCTCTTTTAGACGCCTCTTCGTCTGGTGCTGGTCCAATTACTGAAGGTTGTTTGTCTTCCCGCAGAACCGCAAACATTTTAACACTATCGTCTTCCATTGATCAGCAAACAGGTCTAATCCACGGATGTTTTCCACGAGCGCACAACGTGAATATATGATTATATGAACGAAACAAAATGACAACAGATGTCGAACGCATTCTAAAGTTCGTTTTGTTGGTACAACGTGTTTCTTATATTTCTGATTTTAGAAAATAACGCTAGATGGCGGTAGTGTTACGACAACTTCCTTTGGAATTAAAACTTTTTTGTTCTTTTAATATAAATATTTTCTTAAAACTTGTGTTTAAAATGATTATTTATAGATAAATATGTTTTTAATTTTTAATATACCATCTTATTACACTCTATGTAGTTGATAGAGTATTTAAATATTTTTTTTGATACGGAAGAGAAACTGAGTTACGATTTTACGCCATCGCGCTACGTTCAACCAACCAACAAGCATCTGTCTTGGATTCGGATCGATGTTCGGGCCTTTATTGCGAAGAAGCATACTTCAAGGTTCAGCATCGCGAACTTGGAATTGTCTTACTAATTTCACTCAACTACTTTGGTGTAAATTGAAATATTTACGTGAATTGAGGGTAAGTTAAAATGGGTGTGATTTATTATCAATGCGTACTTAGGGCTCCAGCGGAGTCGTAGAGAAACCAACATGGCGCCAGCATGTAAAATGTAAATAACTAGTGACATTTATTGTAATGTCTACATGGGCAAGTTAGATATTTGTACGATTGTTTCGTATACAATAGTCTTGTAGTGATATATGCAAATATGCATAGATAGCAATTTTTATTATTTTATGCACTGGGCGCCGTTTTTCCCAAAGTTATTGATACGATATGTGATAAAGTAGTCGCAGCTGCGTCAAAATTGGCGAACTGGTATTCTGGAGTCAAGCATTAGTTCAGCTAGTCTTTTTAAACCTATTCTAGATAATCTTGTAGACATTGGTGACTTTATTTTCAACTTTTCAAGGCTACACTAATCAATACGGTACCAAACAAAATGTATGTGATTGGATGTAATATTTCTAATCACTAAGGGTGTGGAGATATTTCTCATAAATAAGATATTTAGTTTTAATTATCTACGTTTTCTAATTCAAGCAAGCACTCACCATTTAATTTTTAGGTAATGGAAATATGTATAGTGTTAAAAATTATTTTATCATTCATTATCATAAAATTGTCTTCAAGTGACATATCTACTGCTTTGCTCGCCCTTTATTCGACTCTCTGGAGTTATTTGAATATGACTAATGCATCAGTTCAGACTGCTACCTAGTTAATTGATCAGCTCTGTCAGTATCTACTTTGTGAGAGAGCTTAGAATTAGTATTTTATCATCTTTTTTATAGTTAAATTGCTTATAATCAAAGTGCATGCCAGTGTGAAGTTATAAATTTCCACTACGCACCTTGACTTGATTGTCAATGGTTAAAAAAGTTTATGTTTTTCAGCTTAAACCTCTCGGATACGAGTATTTGGTATCTGTGTTATGGTAAGTGGAAGTACAATTGTACTTTCCTAAAGTGTGACTGCCAAAAATAATAATGAATTGTTATTTGTTGTTATTTTTGACAGACATACATTGTTCAGCATGTTTGGTTTATGAATGGAATGGCTTGATGCAACAGTAAACGATCTTAACTTATCAGACATCTACTATAAAAGAATATTTTTCTAATTCAGTAAACACAGCCATTAACATCAAGTGGTATCATCATCATCATCCTAGGTGCAATTCTTTTGTGGTAGATGCTTTTGTTACTGGTTGTTTTTAATTAATATGTATGATGTTAAGACCCTAAGTCATCAGCATCACATCTAATATTCACTGGTCCTATGGATACTCATTTGAATGTTTCTCTATCATATTTGTGATCATATTGAGGTACCTTCGATGTTGGAATATTAACAGATTCAAATTAATATCCATTTAACTTGTCATACTTAAAATTACCATTGTAAAAGTGAGCAGACCTTTGATGATATCAGACATCACAAAAAAAAAATTAAGTAAATTATATAAAAAAATTACTATGAACATGCTGGGAATTTATAAAACAATAAAGACAAAAGAATCATTCTTAAAGTTTAAATTTCAAAATACTAAAAGTGTGGATTATAATGTTGCCCTCCAGTGTTTCTTTTAACAATCTGCTTAGACTGATTAAACTAGAACAACTTTTTAATATTTATCTATTACTTTGCCATGTAGGCATGCTAACAAAGACTTCTATAGTAAATACTCTTTGAAAAACTAAATAATTAAGCGCAATAATAAAATTTTCTTATAAACATAATATTAGAATGTTTATATTTTGTTGAATAATCTTTAGTACTTAAATAAGTGTGTAATATCTTGTTGTTAATTACCAATTGATTAGCAGCAAACAGTATCAGCTTACACAGCAAACAGCAATAGCCATGCTTATGGTACAAGCACCCATTAGTATTCCAGCTGCCAGTAATGTTAACATTTTTAGCTTGGCAGTCCACAGCTTGCTATTCCTATTGCTGAACTGCCTTTGAACATATATTTTCAAATATATTCTAATATGCTGGAAATGCTAATATTTCTATTTCACTGGAATTGGTGATACATAATGAGGAGGAAGCATGTGGTTTATCAGACAGAGCTAGTATGAGCAGACTGAGCCACAAACATGCATACACACAACTTAAAAAAACCCTTAGCATATAACAGAAACATTACTTAAAAACTAACTACTACATAAACATCTGTCATACTGGTGAAGTTTCACTATCATGTTGGTTCACTCCTCGGTGTAATGGACACATATAATGCTGGTATGTCCTGTTTCCAGATGCCGCGCACTCGTAGGAAGCACTACTCGTCGCACTCCAGATCGCGGTCCCGGTCATACGAGGCTAAGCGCCGCCGCCTCGATGACGGGTCCACAGAAGGATCCTACAGGAAGCGGAGCCGCAGCCGGGGGGGAGGAGACAGAGAAAGGTTAGTCGGATTTAAGAAAATAAACATACAATTATATTATAATAACAATTTTACAAAGGAAATGATGATAGCTACAAAACTATAATACTGCAGCGCAGCTATCAATGCCCAACTCAAGAATACTTTTTACTAGTACATGTTGTAAATAATGACAAATCAAATAAGAATATTCAATAATTGAGGTAATTGGAGGCTTCAATCAGTAATTTGTTACGACTTGACTCATCTTTTAATATTCTACCTGAGGTATAACATTTACTTGATTATTTAACTACTGTTGTTTGGATCAATAGGTATGTTATTATAATGGTGTACTGTGTACATGAGCCAAAATCAAGTTAACAGTCACATAATATTCATACTGTAAAATATGATACATATTCATGCATATTTTATTAAACCAGTTTAATACGGCTATCACGCTCAAAAATAATGTTGGCAACCAGCTGTGGCCTTGTTGATCATTTATGTAGTTGGATGTTGATATTTCTGGAGTTCCTCATTCAAATAGGTAAAACTTTGTTTTCATCATCTCTCTAGAGATTTAACTAAGCAAAACATACTCCATCCAATTAAGGCAATTGTACGTGTCGCGGTTACTACTTGTCTACCGTGCTGCAACCACGTCATTAACAACAAGTGACTAAATTATTGATAATAAGAGATTTGATCATGATAATATTATCTAGACTGTGGAACTGGGCAATTGCATGTTATCATCGAATACACATACACCCTAACCAGAATGTGTGCTAACATTAGTAAAGTTTTTCAGAAATAGGTGATTTTTTTTTTTAAAACTAGTTGGAAAGTTCGAAACTGCCTGGGTTTTAAAATGTGCACTATATAAAATACCCAGATATCAAGAAAATGCGAGATGCGTGTTTCATGCTGATTTTATTGGTCAATAAGATAAATAAAAGAATAAAACAACAGCTGCTCGAGACAATCTTCAGATTAAGCTGCGCTTCCTAGGTTGATGAGTGACCACTCATTTCATACGGAGTGTCCTCCATACCTCGGAAAGCACGTGATGCCGTGGGTCCCGGCTGTCATTTGTAAGTCTTTGACAGTTGTTACAGATAGTCAGTGGCCGTATCGTATTACTGGGTTGTGGACTAGGGTGGAAAATTTTCTTTTTCGAGTTTCGGTTTGGAATACTAGGGATAAGTTGCTTTATATAAATACGAATATTCCCCTTAATTTGAAAGTTCTAACTTGTGAGTGCTGGAGCCCCATCGAATATTTCCAATGAGCAGATACAAGACCTAACTGTTTTGGAGTTTTTGAGACTGCCACACACCCAAGCTGTGGAAAGATCCATCTTAGTTATTACAGAAGCAGCTCTAAGTGTATTCGACAAGACTTGGAAGGGAGGGATACATTTAATCGAAATTAGCATCTCAATAGGTCATGACGAAGTTTGAGACGAAAAAGGATTTTTACTACAAAAAATAACGTTTTCTATTTTTTTTTAACTTTCTGAAGCTGTATTCTTTTTTTTTTCATTAAAATATAGTTTTGTTTTAATGTTTACAGTAACCGTATTTCATATTTAGTTATCATTTTATGAGTGTATCATAGAAAATGTCCCTAAAAACTTAAAAAACTAAATTTCAAGTTTCTGGCCCCAATCAAACACTCGAGCTAGAACTTCCAAATTAAGGAGTGTTATTCGTATTTATATAAAGCAACTTTTCCCTGGTATTCCAATCCGATATTGGAAAAAATAAACATACAAATGTGTTCTAACCTTTTTAAAATACCATATTTTAAAAAGGTTAGGCAGATGATGGAGATGAAGAAGAAAGAGCAGATGTCCTAGTGTCGATTAGACCCGTAATCATAATATTAAAATGTGAATTTTATGAAATAATAGTAGGTAACGTCATCAAAAATCGTTATTCGCGTTGGCTCTATTTTATCAGATAAATCAAACTGATAAAAAAAAACGTAATCAATGCTTTAATATAAAAACATTGGCTTAGAACTTTGCCGAACGTATTTACTACAAAATTAAATCTTCTACAGCTTGAAATGAAATAACAAGAGCTATCATAAAAAAGTTGTGGTAGTGAATCTGTTTTTGTCGATCTGTTGGCGGAGGCCATTTTAATCTTGGTAAGTAGCGACATCTGTTGGTTGAGTGTAGTTTCAGTTCGCGTTCTGCTTGCCTTGGGCTCTATAATTTCTCGCTACTAGTCGCTAGATGTCGCTTACTGTACCATAAATTATTTACACAACTTCATAACTTGGCGGTAGATAAAACATAACGTATAAGATTTATTTTATTATAATTAGAAATAGAATACTATATTATAAACAAAGTAGTCAGACATTCACCGAGTTTGACTTCTTAATAAAAATAATTATGTAGAAAGTGTGACATAGGGGCGGGTGGGTTTTCGGTTGACTGACAAAAATCCAAAACTTGTATTGTTAAAAAGTTTTATGTAGAATTTTGCTGTCCTGTGAATTTTTGTTATTAAGTTGGCACCCTGGTGATGAGACAAAAGTCCGTTTACGTGCAAGTTCCTGCATTTTTTCTGGTTTTCCTGTTTTTCAGTAATGTATAAGGACAATCCACTGAAAAAAAACCTATTAATAATTGAGTTAATGGTCGCTGTAACAACGAAACCGTTTTCCTTATGGATTTTATAATGCGCACTCAGTTTGGCATTTTGAATAAATAGTACATAACCACGACAAAGCTAGAGATATTTCCTTATGTCTTAATGTTGTGATAGTTTCAGTAGTTATTAGCAGTGTCTGACTAATGATTTGGGATTATAAAATGTATGGCTTGTATTTGGCTAACCCATCTAAATTCATAACTGAAACAGTTTTTGTCAGTTCTAAATGTAATAAAATTTAAACAACCTAGAACTAAGTTCATACCACTGAATTTAGCAGCATATTAATTCATAAGATTGATTCAAACATCTTTAAAATCATATAACCTGGATAAGTTCCATTTATTCTTACAAGTCTGAATTTAAAATCAACGTAACAGCTTTGGCAAGACTCCGGTCTCTCTACAGCGTACTTATTACGATGTTGTGTGGAGTCGTGTCACTTGTTCGGTCATTACGCCTAACTCTCTATCATTACCTGTTTCCAATCTTGTTCAACGTTAAAGCTAGCAATATCGTGAGATGAATAGCAGGAAACTGAACTGTTTTTACCTGATTACAGGGTATACTCATAAACCAGCATATTTCTTTAGTTTTCCGTCCACTTTCTTTTATATAATCTCGTTAGTTTTGTCCACGAAAGCCTCCCAGTGGAACTCGCTATAATTCCTGAAGATGTACAATGTGCTCAAACACACATCAATTATAATACTGTTTCGAAACCGTCACAGTATTGTGCTGATGGAATGGAAGGTACAGTTGTGCATAGTGGGCTTGGAATTCTCCCTCTTTACCTAAACAGAAGCAGCTATGTTTAAAGGTAAGATCGTAAGGATATGTATATTCGAATGTATTATAAGATGGTATTGAGCTAACCTAACGGTGTCTCAAGGTACGGGTTAGTGTACGGTATCTGCAGATTAGGGCCCGCTGTCGGGGCATAAGTCATATTGTGGGGAGTCGTGCCAGGTGAATGAATCGACCCTGCTCCCAACCACTACTGCACCTTACGGGACTGCGCGGTTAGATAATTCTATTTGCTATCTCCGATCTTGTGCAAATTTCTTCTGTGGATCTGAAAAAACGCTCACACAAATCTTAATCATATCTGAAAAAAGTATTTAAGACTAGATGTTGCCTACCCGCGACCCGTTCCGTCCGAGTGAAATTAATAAAAATATAACTTCCCTATTTCAAATCGGATTTTGTTAACAATTTGATGGGGTTTTTTTTTGTACCCTAATCCTTTTTCTAAGATAAATTTAGCCGACTCCTAAGTTGCTCCTTACAACATCAGCTATCTGCTAGTAAAAGTCCCGTCAAAATCGGTCCAGCTGTTTCGGAGATTAGCCTGAAAAAAATAAACAGACAATAATTCATTTAAAAAAAAAATGTTCCAAGTACCTACCGTATAAACATTCATATGCATTCAGTAAAAAGCTATTACTTTGAAATAACAAACAGACACTTCAATTTTATTTATTTGTATAGATACCTACATATTAGAACATGCCATGCATGCTATTTATTAGCCAAGCGAGTATAGATCGTCACAGGAACTGAATTTTTAATAGTTAATAATAAAGATAATCGTTTAAAAAGTAATTACTACTTTTTAAACGATAAAACATCACTTTCATAATGTTCAGTTGAAAAAAATATTCGTGAACAGCCATGTCTTTGTTCTTGTTGTCAGCATAAATAAGAAATAATCTCGCCTTTGCAATCTCGTTTCTTTATGCGTACAGAGATCATCCGAAGCGACTGACGCAAGACCGCTCCGAAATTTATGTAGACGTGGCTTTACAACGATAAATAAGTAATTTTACAGTTGCCATAAAAAATGGTCTGTGCACCTATGTGCAATATCGAGTTTGGCGGCGTCTTTTTGTTGGCGCTCGTCAAAAAGTGCCAATCAATTACTGCATGATTAAGTATGTGGTTCTTGTTGTACAAATTGGCAGCGCAACCTATGGTACTGCTGTCACACGTGGCTGATTAACGTAACGGCCTTCCATGTGTGTCGTTTCGTGGGAACGCACTTGACTTTTATTTTCCTCTTTTCTTCATTTGGCTAACATTGACATTCGTTTACCCTATTGACCGAGATTTTGCGAATTTGTTCTTATTCGATTTTATGAAGGGTTTTCCCATGTTATTTTTTGTTGATACGCTGCAAACTCTGAATTTGATAATATTTGCTGTTAACTCCGTATATTACTTCAACGAAGTTAAACAATGGTGAAGATTTATTTATAAATATTGTTATCAGGTCAAATTATAACTACGAAACTAAATTATTTATTTGAAATGATGGACGGTATGGAAAAAAACTATTTACTGTGAATGACTTGTTTGGACTTATTGAATTAAATTAAATTGCAAATGCAGCCTGCTCTGACCGCTGCAAGCATTGCGCCGGAATCCAGTTCTGTTCTTCATTCTGGTAACGTGTAGTTTTTTCATGCATTTTGGAAACGTTCAGTGTGTTGTACATCGCCAATCGTAATAGCAGGTCCGAGTTGTGTTAAGTAATTCCAGCCATAAATAGATGTAGATGCAAGTAGTAAAACTGCAATACCTACTAAGATTATGAATATGATGCACTCCAGTACATTGTTGAATGTTTAGCTCTTCATCACGTTAACGATTTACAAACATCGACTATTAGACTGTTCATTGTAATGAATTTAGATACTAACTTGCTAAGGTAAGTTAAAGTAATTTTACTTAGCACTCTGAAGTTACATTTGTCCAAGAGGCCATTGAACCGTATCCTACTGTTCCGGATTTAAGAGCTTAACATAATAACGAATTGAACACGATTACACGAAGGACTATAAATTGATATTTCGCACAAAGGGCCGGCGACAGTAATTGCTGGTTTGTCGGCAAATTGCGCATGTACGTGTTGTGAAAATGATTTCTTTAATCGCACGCCCGACTCTGACTCAAGGATACTACGGCTAATGCCAAACTGTAATTTATAACAATCAGCACCTTCATGTACGTCTAATAATCACTACCTGTTGAATAAGCATCGGACGATATTTTATATTCGCATACGATAATGCTGATGTACTTACATGACTGTACGTGTCGATTATGTTTTCATTTTCATGTCTTTCGCAACGATTGTATGCCAAGGACCTCTGAAAGGTCGTTTACTAAAACGGTAATCTTTATTTATCTGTGAGCAAATAATGTATGGTTTTGGTTTTTACTAAATTAAACCACGTCATCACTTTCCTTCCTAACTCGTACGCATATGGCACAGACCATCTGTATACCAAAACAATATTTTTTATCTTATTGTAATGTAAAACAGATCTGAATTGCTATTGTTTTTGAAACAGTAAGATTACCAAACGAGGAAGCTTCCAAACGGCATTGTTATAAAGTAAAAAGTGCAACATCTCGTAAGCAATGGCGACGATTGCGTCCATGGTGAGCACCAATTGTCGCAAGAGCTGGTGTTTCGTGTATAATTCAGGTGACAAATGCTGGCGAGGCGCGCGGGGTGGGGGCGAGAGGCGTTGTTCTTGACACAGTAAAACTAGAAGTGCAGTAGGTAGGTGCAGCTGCGGCCCACGCTGAGCTTTTTGCAAGCTGCTAATACGACTATCCACAACCGGTCTCTTGAGCTTTAAATGTGCTGCATTCTTGCCGTTTGGTACTTTGTATTTTGTAAAGACAAAGCCGAATATGCGTAATATTAACTAACCAAACTTGCCGTATAATAATAGGAAAAACAAATAATTTGGACAGTGTACCTACTAAATAATACAGCTCATTAGTTAATCGGTGACTAGTAAACTACTCACCAGTCCTGTGAAGTTCCTTACATGATTATTGATGGCAGTGCACGTATTTACTATAAGGAATCAACTCACAACTGTGGGTATATGAATATAATAAGATAAAAGTGAACACGATATCAATAATGCTGTAGTTAGTTTTAGGATTTAGTATCAAGCGTCGAATACAGCGATTTATAATATTTTTGATTTCACCGCGTTCCCGGCTCGGTACGGCACGCGGTGTGCGAGATTTATCTGGCGTGATCTGCGTAGATCTTGGCCAAGAAACGCTTTCCATGTCGCGAGGCGGAACGCCGCCGCCCGCCACTGCGATTTATGCCTCGTATCGCCACGTCCGATATAATCAGATTGGGGATTTATGCCACTTGCCTGTTGCCCGTTCGTTACTCTGCACCTTCGACTTCCTAGTTTAGTTTATGGTCGATACATTTTTTGCACACTTCAGCTCAAAGATCACGAACTCTTAATAATCATTCTCTAAATCGGTGTGGATAAAATCTTGCTACTTCCTCAGTAGGATACCTGCACGCTGTCACATCATTTTTTTGGACACAAACACAAGGTAATATTCATTAAAGAAAATTATTTCCTTGCCAACGTATTGGATTATGATGGCGAGGTCGCATCTCATCATATCCTGTTAATTTAACAATAGCTCACCGAACCGCGCATCGGCCTTGCGTCGTCTTTGCTGTACGAGGGCTTTATCAGGGTCTTCTCTGACACGGCGCCATTATGTCTCTTCTTTTACTTACACACGTAAGCATTATTCATAATTTCATCAAATGGTTTTTGACGTTGAGCCAACATTGTTGTTCAAGTAGGTAAACAAAAAAAGCACATACACATACACTCGTATCGATATCGATTTGTTATTAAATTGTGCTTAAAATAAACGACAAAATTCAGCCTGGCTTGGTCCCATGTTGCTTAATGTAAGCTTGAACTGCCTCTTGAGGAAATATGCACAGTATTGCAACATACACACTCCCGTTTACCTGTTCAGGAAAATCTGTCAGGTACACCTTAACGTATATGGCTACCTTTAGTTTCGGTATTCTTCCATTCTTACCTGTCAACCGACACCGTATCAACGTTCAATCGATTTTCCTTTATTTTATCCCTCTCACCACGCAATCTGTTCTTTCTCTTTCCTTGTCAAAATGTATTTATATTCATCGCTGTCCAAGTCTTGGGCGTATAATCTCCCCTCATCACATTCCGATAGTAAGAAGCGAAGGACTTGCCTAACATCCTTTTTTTTGTCTTTAACTGGGGCTACTACTACAGCAGCAATCCACAATTAAAACTTAGGCATATCAAATCATATCAATATCATCGCAACACCAGCTTGGCTCTATGTATAGTTATCGTTGTGTAGATGTCTTCAGACGATCATTTATTCCGGCTGGTGCTGGTCGCCGGCTCTATTGTACGAGGAATAAGCACATGTGACGGAATCAACGACCGTTTAGTGAGAGCTCGACGATTTATCACGCCAGTAAAATATATCTTGGACTGAGTAGGTAATAATATTAAACTGGCCATTCGAAACGTACTTTTCTAATTTAGAATTACACACGTTGCCAAATTGGAAGTTGATTGAGACTTCGTGCGACTGTTTATAAGAAAATACCTTGTTACATCTACGTCGTTATAAAATATAATCATTCGTATGAAGAAAGACCATGGCCATAAATACAGATCGTTATAAACATTATTTGAGCCAGCAAAGCGATCGCGTCGTCTATTAGTCGTGGAATCCTATAAATCACTCATCTTGGGCCCTACTTGGATAGTTTGTAAATCATTCCTTCGATAGGTACGACTTCATATTTATCCAAGACCATGTTGGTATTAACGAACTTTATCCGATTGACATGGTATTATTTGATCGTTATGATGGACATCAGATCCCGTTATATTGGCGTGAAAAAGATGATGTCCTTTCGTTGAAAGTAGACAACAAGACCTGAATGATGCGTCGTGGTCGTCGCAACGGTCAATACTTACGAACAATGATACCATTGTCACGTCCACGGAAATCGGCCCGGATAGACTTGAGTTTAATGCTCTTTTCAATCGGTTTGGAGAAACACACGACGATTCCGTCAACCATGTTGCCGCCCAAACGTTCATTATGGTGACATAATGACTTAATGAGCTCTCTGGTGAATAGACATTACCTAACAGACAGGAAAATCTGTCCATGGCTGCCTAGTGGCTACTTATTGGTTACGTGACGAATTTGTTTATACGTTATACGATTACCACACAATAATATTAAACATATTCATTATTACTTAGTCCAACACAAAATAGTTTTTTTTTAATGGCATCTCGCAGGTCAACCTATGAGGCTGGCTTCTGCTTAACCGAACTATCCTGTGGAGGCCTTAAGTGTAAGGCCTCCAGCCAGGGGCAAATAACTTATAAACTAAGCACAATATTGATTGGAAGGTAGAGTGCATCTAAACTACTGCGCACGAGTTGGATCTTGAAGAAATGCACAAACTGCACCGTCCGTGTCACGAAACGTGGTCGTGGCTGGTTGCGAAGGAGCCGTTAGTCGCGTTTAGGTGCGGACAGGAGTGCGGGCCAGCCGGTGCGGGATCGATTAGTGAACCGGTCCCCACAGTACGTTGACTCCCGAGGGCCACTGTCTGTGCCTGCGGACGCGAATTATGCACCTCTCGCCATTGCGGCACTCGCCCCACCTTTACCCCAAACACGTTGGCTTTTGTACGTAGCACTCGGTTACGGAGAATGCTCTAGTGAGGCCTTAACTTATTTCGTTATACAGTTTTGTCTAGTTGTTATGAATTATCATGTGCATTTCATGTGCATTTTTTTTATCTGTTAATAAACCAAAGTGGGTGGGTGGACATGATGCTGGAAAATGTTATTTCTTTACGAAGATAAGTTGATTGAAGGTGCAGTAAACCACAACTAGTTTCACTCCATTGATGACGGGTTGTGCTGGTATCTTGTTGTTTTTAACTACACATGTCCGCTTTTGCGTAATTGCTGTCAGGTGCGCCGGCGCAGCTCTGTCGTTTGAGACAATTATTGGAAAACACGAACCTTCTTTAGCCCATGCACATACACCAGTTTAATTCACCAAGTTTACGCAACAAAACAATCCCGGATGTAAGACCAATAAAATTCGATAAAAAAGAATATTACAAATTATTAGATATAATTTTAGTAATGAAGTTGTGACTAAATTATTGTATTTAGTAATAATCAAAGAAATAATTATTGGTTGTTCTAGTGGTCAAAAGCGCGCCTGCTGAGCATGAAGTCCTGGGTTCGATTCCCAGTTCGGGCAGTGTTATTGGCTCACTATTTCGTGGTACTTAAATATTATAGGCGTGATATTATCAGAATTAATAGCTCAGAACAAACATAAAAATGATAAGTTTCTGAGGACTCATAGATAATGCAAGAAACAACAGTGCCTTTCATAAAAACATTCTCACATACCTACCTACTCGCTTCTGCAAAAAAGCATATTAGTACAAATTATGACAATGTTTACTACCATTGTTATTGAAAATCCAAGAACACGATACAAATAACGAACGTCACATTATTGACAGCAATCATTTACTGTTTAGCTGTACCAAGTAAACTGCTAAAAAGTAAACAAGAAGTCATCGGTGCTGATTAAAAGTGATAAAGCTGCCTGGTATCGTCCTGGTAGTGTAAGGGCCTAGCGGAGAGCCGGGGTACGGGGAGCGTCTCCGGACGTCGAACCCGCGTGGGTCGGGGGTCAGCGGCGCGACACGCGTTCATTAGTGCATTCGTGCGCCCGCGCAGCCCTCCCCGTACATGTTACAATATGTGCACTTGCATGCCAGTTTGCATTTCTTAGAACATTGACACGCGACTCCTTCGACTATCTTTGTTCATGCCAACCGGAACATAAAATATCTCTTTGCGGTACGGTACCTCCATATACATAAATGTCGTCTTAGAAAAAGACTGAGTGTCTGGTATTATTCACATAAAGGTCATTCAGCTGATGTTGACGAAGGTCCCATCACGGAAGCCGTAAATTTTTATTTTCCGTCCTGTACAAATTCAAGCAAAATTAAAAGCTGTAAAACGTCGAACATTTTCATAAATAGTGTCCTTTGATATGTTTACTTTTGCTTTAATGTGCAATTTACGAACCCGGCCGGTTAATTCGTCATTTCTTTGTCGGTCGAGTACGCACCTATTGTTGAATTAAAGGTTTTGCGAGGACATTGCGCTTCTCAGGGTCAACACGGAGTTTATTGTGGTTTTATGTTTTCCGTAGAATTCGTACTCACTTAGCTATAGGTCTTTGTCACTAAATAAACGCCGCTATACACTCAGTACTTGTTATTTTGATAATGTCTACCCGTTCGCCTACACTAGATTTTTTTTAACTTTAAACTTTCGATTTCATTTTACAATAATAATGTCTTGAAGACTTATTTTGACTGGCGAACATAATAATGAAAGTTGGGGGATTTGTCTCAATGGGTCTGTGCTTTTGCAAATTGTTATTGAGCTCATTTATCTAATTCGTAGTGGTAGACATATGCAATGAATTGTATGAGTCAATCGAGAAAGTAAACCAGTAAGCATTGTTCCGAGTGGATGCGCGTTGTACTGAGTGCGTGGGCACAGGCAGCGGCGCGAATTAAAGCAGCTCTCTATTCATTACTCATCGTTATTGCTATCGCCATTTTGGAAGACGAAAGCGAGTGTAGGCTTTAACTCGTGTTTTATGAAGCTCACTAATTAATTTTATTTTAAGATAAAAGGGTGTTTTTTTATATATTCCCACCACGGTCACTACTCACTCCACATGAGTGACTTTTCATAAATTGATTCACGCTCGATGAACGCTTATTTGAGCGTACTGAAGCTTCTAACTTTAATAGTCGTGCATTTATAGACACGTGCGGTTGCATTGAAAAACAGACATGATCCGTTTGTAGGAATATAAACGGATATTAATAAATTATAGTATTCCTTTTTTACTATTATCTACCGGAGCAAAGTCGGCAGATTTATAATTACAAAAAGGGAGTGTACTGAAATAATCTGTGACCTTTTACGACACCTTCGGGTTGGAAAGAAGCGATGAATGATTTAAAGGCTGCTCACTTGTGCTTAAGTTCTATACAGATAATACTTACATTAAGAAATAACATAATCAAAGTAGGAAGAACATTGCAAGAAAATGATACCTAAATACTCAACGACGATCTTCTGGCAAACTTCTGGGCAGGTGGCACTAGCAGAAAACCGATACCTTATACTTCCCATATTCCAACGGCTTCTAAAGCGTTAAGTTTAGTCCCTATTAGCAATTGGATCGTTGCGTGTCGGTTCAGGAGAGAAGGGTCCATATGTGCTTTGTGCATTCACCTAGAAACATTATGAATGCAGTCATAGGACCGATAACTCGCCTGGTCGTACTTCATTTTTGTGATACACGTCGGTAGACGACGAAGTCATTTTTTAAATGAAACTAGCTGTTGCCCGCGACCTTTGTTCGCGTGAAATGATTACTTTTCTTTTTGAATCTGATTTTGTTAATAATTTCTAGGGTTTTATCTTTTTTTGCACGGAACCCAAATTATTATATTTTTAATAAAAGTAGTCTAAGTTAGACCTTATAACATCAGATATCTGCCTGTAAAAGCTCGTCAAAATCGGTCGGGCCGTTTCGGAGATTAGCCGGAACAAACAGACAGACAGACAAAAATTTAAATGCCGTATATATTTTCATTTGCATTCAGTAAAAAGCTGTTATTTTGATATTACATACAGACACGCCAATTTTATTTATTTGTATAGATAGGCTTGCGTTTGGCCTGAACTTGCCTGATGTGAATAGTTTGTGTGGTCTAAAGTGGAGCACGCTTGCTTAAATTAAAGTATTACTATGAATGTCCACTGTTTAGTGTTCCGTTTTTTTCCTTTTGAGGTACGGAACCCTAAAATACGGTCGCAAACATTGTTAAATTAATCAACGAACAGATTGTTTTTTACATTTGTATTAAAACTAAAGAATAAAACAATCTGTAATTATAAAAATGAGTCTTTCTTTAAATATTTTAGTAACGAAATTATCATTTTACTTACAAATGATAATTTCGTTATATATAAAAAAGATAAAGAATCATGTTATGAATCAGCCTTGATAATTACCCGATAATTATCAAAATTATTATCTTGATAATTTAGAACCCTGACAAATATGGCCGGATAATCGGCTCTCACAATTAGTCTGCTACAAGTCGGTACATCTCTAATAATACTTGATGTAGTTTGGCCATATTGAGGAGTAGAAAGATATTCGATTAATAAGACATGCTTGTGGAAACGCCGATGTGAACAAAAGGAATGTGTAAGGATCGTTCAGGGCCGAGTTCTGTGGTTACACCATATTATTACCTACTCCCAAGTCTTTAATAAAACATGTCTTGTAGAATCGGAAAATGATTCTATTCCTACTAATATCACAGTGTAGAAACAAAGGTGTTTACTTTTACTAATATACACAAAAAGTATAATAATGTGATTGTTCATTGTGGCAGACGAGTCTCGTAGAAAGTATCGGGAGCGTGCAAGTGAAGAACGGTAATTGCGACCGTATTGTTGTTTCTACTGTTTATAAATTATTAGCACTGCTGCTGCTGTGTGCGAAATTAGCTATCCATTGTGTGAACGTATTTTGATCTAGTTTTCTTATAGAGAACGTAAAAAAAAGATTAACAAAATTTGGGTTTTGTGGTGTGTACTGTTATAGATCCCTGAAAAGGGGCATTATACATCATCAGTTCATCACGAAACCGATAATATAACTAGAACTTACTTTTATTTTTAACCGACTTCCAAAAAGAGGAGGTTATCAAGTCGACTGATTTTTTTTAAATTTTTTATTTTCAGCGATAGATTCGCCAATTGTGAACCGATTTTGATAATATTTTTTTTGTTTGGAAGAATATTATTCCGCGATGGTCCATTTAAATTTGGTGAAGATCTGATGTTGATCTTCGGAGATTTGCAATGGAACTCTTCAATAATAGACAGCAAATCTGTCGCGATGGCTGCAATCGCTTGGATGTTCATTGTTTACACAACATCATAACATAACATCACGCCTGAATGCTCTGAGATGTGTACAGTCTATAGTACACCCACATTTCAACAGTTAGGTTTGTCAAGTTCCATTTCATTGGGGATAAGCCTATTACCATGACGTTTATTGTTAACGGTTCACTAATGTTTCACCAAAACTCCTTTAACAATTTTTAACCGACTTAAAAAAAGGAGGAGTTTCTAGGTTTGACTGTATGTATTTTTTTTCAAGTACCTATGTTCACCGATTTCTCCGCCAATTGTAGACCAATTTTCATAATTCTTTTTTTATTCGAAAGCCTATACTCTTGAGGTAGTCCGATTGTCACCAAATCAGAATATGATGATGGAATCCCAGGGAAATAAAATAAACAATGTTTTTCATATACTCTCTAACGCAATTCAGATATTTGTGCCTGGTGATCATCATCTCATGTTGCTGAGCTGATGATTTAAGGTATAAGCCAGGATCAGATGATGGAATTCTAGTAAAATTAAGGGCAACCCTCAAATTTTATGGGCATTGTTTAAAACATTATACTTTCCATGTGGTCCCATGGTCATCAGGTCAGGATCAAATCGAGAGGACTTTCCAAATTTTACATTATCGATATCTTCGACAATTGTGAACCTATTTCGACGATTTTTTTTTTAGTTTTGAAGATTATTATTCCGCGGTGTTCCCGTTTAAATTTGGTGTAGCTGATCTTCGGAGTTATACAATGGAACTCTTCAATAGTAGACAGCAAATCTGTCGTGATTGCTGCAATCGGATGTTTATTGTTTTCACAATATCATAACATAACATAACATAAGGGGTGTATGCTCCGAGGGGTACGCAGATGCGTACCCAGATTGCGACAGTTAGGTATATTAACTTCCATTTTATTGGTGATAAGTCTATTATCATGAAATGTATTGTTGACAATGTAAAATAAATGTATAGCAAAGTTATTTTTCACTTTTCTGTGTTTTTGAAGTCTGTTTTATTTTTTGCAAAAAATATTTTTTATCTATTTATATCTTTTTATGCAAATATTCGATATGAAAAGTAGCTTATGCTCTTCTCCAGGTCTCTCGAGCTATGCTATGCTTGACTTACGCCCATTTTGATCAAGACCCTTTTATAACCTGTATTGTTCCAAAACGACGAAGATCTCCTAATTATTTAACTCGTTTTGTTGTTACGCAACAAATAGCAGTTACTAGTTAACAATACTTCAATTGATATTTTTAGACTGTCAGATTTACTGTAAATATTGGGATGAAGTTAATTTGGAATACCTGCAACGACGATATCCCCAACCGCAGACAAAGCTGTTCGCCTTCGATTCCAATCTTGAAATTACAGGTTGAAGATAATTTCCTTATGTTTTGATGATTACTCGAAGTGGAAAGAGATTCATTCCACAAGTTATAATATTTAACGTAAGTATAAAAAATAAATGATAATTTTTAAGAATAAAAAAGTGGTCATGTAACCACTAATTATATAAAACGGTTAAAACTAAACAAGCCAGAATAAATTTTAACGCCTTCTGTCTCGTTTAGACGATAATCTAAATTCAAGCCATATTACGTACATACGTATATAATATGTATACGTACCATCATTACTTTTAAGCATAGGTATCCAAAAGAGCCTTTCTCTCTCAAAATAACTAACCGTGACATCTTTTCACTTTCGCCATTACTGTGTCAATCAAATTCTGAAACAATTTGCAGTTAGCAGATACTAATTAGTTTAATTTTATAACAAATTAGGTGTTGCATCGTCTAGTCGCGTTCGCGTTGAAGATTTCTTTCTAACACACAAAACCTGTATTTTGTGGGAATGGGCCCTGACGCCTGCCGGCAGTAGGTGGGCGTCCAGTGAAAGCTTTCAATAAGAGCTTGTTTATATTTGTTAATTAAAAACATTAGTTAATCAACTCTCCATTTTGTAGAATCCTGATATAAAATTAATGGCATGGCTGTCGCAATTACGTGTTTATGTCCATTTTATTGTAATGTCAATTTAATTATTGACATAATGTATTAATGAAGCGATGGATGGACTGTGTGAAGGATGATATGGCACGAAAGGAGGTGTCTGAGTAATGCAGAAGTATGAAAGAAGATGACAAATGCTGCGCCGACCCCAAATGAATTGTTACAAAGGCAACAGAATGATGATAATGTATTTATATTAATGAAGACAAAGCATGATAGGCACAACGCTGGTAATCAATTACAAATGAAAGAAGTAACGTTAACAGTTCGGGTAATTCAATGTTGAAATCTGTTACAACGAAGAGAGTTCGATAACGAATCTCCATTGTATTCATATGAGCTTCAATCGATTTGAATGTACCAAATAAATATATGCGTGATTGTTAAATAGTACCAAATCCGTTATGTGTAAGCTTAGGCTGAGGCCAAACGAGCGTAATTTTTTGAGTCATTTTTCATTTTGCGTCCCCGTGTGGTACAAACAGGACAGTATGAAACCGAATGCAGCGTAAATTCCGCGACTCATTTTACACGACTCACAGCTCGAAAAATTACGCTCGTTTGGCCTCAGCCTTATGGAGCTCATTGTATCTGTAGGTACTACATGCTTCATTGTCTCACCACGGGACGCGTGGGTGACAACTAGTTCTATAGCATATAGGTCAAATACAATACATACACACAATTACTTAGGTAATATTAATTTGTCGTAGATAATGTTATTGTTTAAAAATTTTGCATCGGCGAATATACACACACATGACCTAAAATACACTTGTTTTTATACAATAGTGAAGAGAAGACTGGCATAATGAGTTCACAAGATTTTTGAATGTAATGCGATATGAAAAGATGTGGGGTATTGGAGCAAGTGCGAACCTAGACTGACTACAGTTAGTTAGCTTCGGTTCTGACTCAGCATCGGCAAATGATCACGTTAACCCGAATTGTCAAGAGCACTTACGTATTGTCTTCAATAGCTTTATTTACTTTCATTGAAATGTATCTGTTCTTACTCGATGTAAGCGTAATTTCGAAAATCAGAATAGTAATATTTTATATTAACTTCTACGTGACTTGCTGTAGGTACTAATCCAATGTTTATACCTACGAGCCATTAGAAGATATCCATAGACGAACAACGTTTTCTTAAACCATGACATTGGCCATCGCATGCAAACAAAGCAGTCGGCAGTCGCTCATAGGAAAAATATAGACGTTTGTCTTTGATTATTGAATGTACAGCGTGCGGAGTTTTTGCATCGTAATATGTAGCTTTATTGATAATTTATTCCATACAATGTGGTTGCGCTTATGCGCTGTAAGTTTGTTAGTTAAGCTAGTTTACTTTACGTATAAAGATAGACCGTGACGATCCGTCGCCGATTATGCAAATCGAATCATTTATTTCCTTTTTTGTAGGAAATAAAAATGCTTATTGTAAACAACGCTGTCGATGCACTCATCAGTGTATTTACACGGATTACAATCAGGTGCGGGTCACGATTACGGAAGTTCGATACATATTTGAATCATTTTCGTCAAGGACGGGCTGGAAGCCAGTGTGTGTACCTACGTACTTATTAAGTGTCAGATAAGATTCCTCGCAGTACAACAGTGAACATAATGACAGGGGACCTTGTCGTGCATCGATATCGGCTATCCTAAAGGGAAGACAAGTAGGTAAACAGGGTTTCCGTTTAAGGATTGGCAATGCATCGGTCGCCCACGTATTGTTCAGATATCGACGGAGGCGTCGCACTAAAACATTGCAAACGATCATTCGGTAATTCGTTCGTTCACGGAAGTATTTAACAGCCAGTCGTTCCATGTAAATCGGTTTACTTTTAAGTCATAACTTATGTGGGAATATAATATACTTAATTGTACCGCTCGTGATATGTAGGTCCAACCAACATGTACTGCGGTGCCATTTAGCTATAAAAACAACGCCGGCAATCTTTTGAGGAATTAGCGTTTTATGGACAAGTACAAGTTTTTTTATTATAAGTTTGGTCTACAACTCCACGATTTTTTTTTATAACATAACATTGTGAATTTAGTCTTTTGTTAAACTAGTATGTAATACACCGTAAATTGATCAGAAGGTATGATACAACATAAGTGTCCATAAATAATGAAGTAGGCGGTTAGTTGTCAGAATCCTGACAAATCTTTTTCGGAGAAAGTTTTAGCCTACTATCTTTGCCTGTCATTGAATTGAATGACGAAAACTTTTCACTTTCATCAATTAGCGAACTACACAAAGGTGTCAGATGTGCTGACATGAACTCTGGTAATTATTGCCATTTCTCCTTTAAGTTCAACTGATTTGGTCGTCTCTAATAGATCTGAATGCGGGCGTGGGTGATATTATTTCCTCAATAGAGCGCTCTATGCTCGGAAAGCTTAATGTTTGGTTTACGCAATCAGATATTCGCATCTCGCGTAAACTTTGATCACTTTTGTTTTCAAACGTCTTCCGAGCTTTTGCCGTGGCCCACTCTCGGCGGCCTTGATTGTTATCCACCCGCACCGCTGCACATTGTCTGCAGGCAGTCGTTTGTCATATGACGTGACATGATTTCCCTTTTATCAAAATATTAATAAGTGAAAGTTTCCTTTAAAGCCAGCTGCACCTATGAAGATTTATTACAAGTATTTTAAAGCAATTGACGTGTCGGAAAGTAACATCAATCGTTTAACCTTCTTCTCGACAAAATACACTCTTCCGCGTTTCGAATGCTACGAAGTAATGTTTTTTTTCTCGTGTGTGAATCATGCGGTTCAGGTGCTAATGATGACGAATATAATTAATGCCAAGTTGTCTGCAGCACCTAGGGCAATGCTACCGTTGTAGGACAATCAACGTCAGGGAATTCCATTGCATTTACTCACTAAACATTTCAAAGAAAAGAGAATTTATAAGTACAGTCATGTGATGGGGAAGCACCTGTTTGAAGACTTGCCATGGTTACAAAGTACTTAATTGAAAATTTTCTTGAAAAATTTAGCTTAGAACTTTTTATATGGTGTCAAGCAGTAGTTTTATATTGTCACTAGCTGCTACCCGCGACCTTCGTTCGCGTGAAAGTATTATTTCGCTTTGAATCAATTTCAAAGGTTTTCATTATTTTTCACGGAACCCTAATTATTTTTCTAAAATAAAAGTAGCCTATGTTAGACCTTATAACAAAAGCTATGTGCCAGTCAGTCACGTCAAAATCGGTCCAGCCGTTTCGGAGATTAGCCGGAACAAACAGAAATACAACACGAAAAAAAAAATTGTTTTTAGTGCCGTATATATTCTCATTTGCATTCAGTAAAATGTTATATCAAAATGCTATTATTTTTGATATTACAAACAAAAACTTAAATTTTAGTTATTTGTCGTCCACGTTAAGAAGCTATTTCCATATCTTGCATTATTTTCAAACTACAATATAAATTAACTTACATGCTTACTTACGTATGCAAAAAAGATTACGTTTTTAGTTGTTATATCGTGTACAAATTGTTCCTATGCATTATTTTACATTGTTAACAATAGCATTCATAGTAATAAGCTTATCTCATAAAGCGTAATATATCCAATAAAATCGAACTTAAGGATAACTGGCGAAATTGGAGGTATTATACCCCTTCCAAGCAGGCGTAATGTTATGTTATGGAATTGTGTAAACAATACATATCCAAACGATTGCAGCAATTACGACAGACTTGCTGCCTATTATTGAAGAGTTCTATTGTATATCTCCGAAGATCAGCATCACATATTCACTAAATTGAAACGGGTGGTACCAAAAAAAAAAAGAATCATTAAAATCGGTTCAATTGGTGAAGATATCGCTGAACATACACACAAAAAAAAACGAAATGATAACCTTCTTTTGGAAGTCTGTTAAAAAGGAAAAGCATTGTGTAAAATATCGAACACCCTATCTAGTCGAACACCCTATCTAGTCGAACACCCTATCTAGTCTATGTCCGACGTATGGATTGATAGATCACGCGTTTCTTATTGGAAAGTTTTCCCCTAAACATAATCGGGTATAACCACCCACATGTGGATCATTTCTACGAGGCAATACAATTGTCGTCTCCTTTCTAATCGCACATCACAAGTGTGACGATGGCCCCGAATACAAATTATGGGAACAAGCAATTTCTTGTATGAAGGATGGCTAGCGACGGTAATGTGGCTGGCGACACCTACGCGCCTCCACTTCGAAGAATCCAACTGTACGACGACGAGCTGGCTTTCTGCCCCAATTACACGTGTCTTTGTGCTGGTACTTTCCAACACGTGGGCAATTCAACTATCTTGACTCGACTTCGATCACTGCCTTTGTCGTTATAAAATTCAAACAATGAAAAAGACGAGCTTGTACACCCAAAAGGTTTTTCCAGATTAATCAAACCATTTGCATCTGCAGATAATTTCTTTGAAACCCTTGCTAATATTTTTTCACTTGTGGCAATGATATATAATCTATCTATTGGTTAGCTTTAACCTCGATTTTTGCTACTCAACAAGATATGTGGTTTGTTTTGTTTATTTATGTCTGGGCCGAAGGTTGTACTTAATGCGTGACTCACAACCGTGTACAGGATCTTTGTTGTGCTTCCGAGAAGCTCAACGGGTACGTCTTTGTGGGAAAGGTGTATTAATGCAGGTCGACGGACTGATTTCTCCTGTCCTGCTTACCGGACGATATAAAACCGAAAAATAATTAAATGTCTCGCTCGATTGGAAATTTGGAAGCTCGCCGAGTTAGATTCTGTTTTTATTCAAGATCCTTAATTAGAAATATTGCTGTTTCCACGTTTGTCATTTTGTATTTTTTGTTTGTCACAGGTTATGGTGGTTGAAAACTATTTTCTTACATCTAACTCATCATTTACTGTTCTGGGTTTTTCTATGAAAGCGTGTCTCGACGAAACATTTGCTGTTAACACTGGCGTTAATGTAATACCACAGAAACTCTTCCTCATTTGTTTTTAATTTCGGAATTTCCAGGATCTATACATATATACCTAGTAAAATTCAAATCCCTAATTAGACATAACTGGCAGTTGACGCATTTAATATCAGACATAGCGGTTTATATTTTAGTCTCGGTAACTAATAAGTGCCCCTTGTTTTCCTTATGCACACAGTGATTTAACATGAACAGTAAAATTTAACAGTACGTACTAACCGTAACCTACCGGAAAATTACGCTGATGGAGTACTCGTATCATAAATGGCACAGAAACCTGTGTTGGCCGATATACTTAATTGAAAGATGACGAATCAATATCGAGTAATGTTCGGTTATACCTGGTTAGTTGTTTGACCCCAATGATTAATGAGGACCGTTACTTTTGGCTCAGTTACTATTGCGTTATTTTTTGCAATACTTTTCTGTCGCTTTATGTACGGCTTCCAAAATTTTGTTGAATTTTTTCACTTCAAATGTAATCTCACATTACCCTGACAGTATATTTTTATTGTAAAAAAAAAAACAGAATATTATAAACAGTTCAAACATTTGAAACTACAACTTTATATGATAAAGCTACATAACATCTGAAATGTAAATTTTAAAATAACTTTTGGATGCCACTGTAGGTCCGTACAAGTAATCATCACAAATAGAGGGTGTCGATTTAGTAACCTGTATCAAATCATTCTTTGGGAAAGTAGTTTAAATATAAGGAGGTGAGCCTACGCTCACCTCCTTGAAGTATGAAGTAGAATGTAAGTAACTAAATCGCCTTAAATTAGTTAAATGACTTGTATCGACTCGTGTCTGAATAGCTACAGATTTAATTTTTTAAAGCTTACTTAACCACAACAATAAATAAATCAAACAGTGGCGTTGTATCCCATAGCTCCAGGAAGTCTATTTATGGCCAGTATTTTGATATGTAATTTAGATTGGTGTTTGTTGTTGGATTCAAACTCGTGCCTGGTAGATCAGGTTTCCGCTGTAGCACCATTTATGGTGTCGGATTAATTCGCCGTGGTCATTGCTAGCATCGCAGCACTTAAAACGCTCGACTAATACATATCATGTTCACGGATTGTTTCGTGTCAGCACTTAAACCACAGGGATGGTTAAGCTCACCGACCTTGCCTTCTACAGTGTAAATTGGCTTTTAGTGTCGACACCCGGAGCGTGACTTATGTGTTTTCTTTGCCATATACGTTGATCATCACTAGGAATACGGAAATCTTAATTTTATTAACTCTGGAAAGTTCAATGTCTAGAAATCAGTTTAAATCAATTGACACTAATTGGCAATCAGACGGGAGCCTCTTACGCTGAGGCCATACTGAGAAAAAGTGACATCGTCTTGCGCTTGGCGGCGGCCGATTTTTCTTTCGTTAGTCTGGCCGGCCTAGTAATGAACCATTTGGGTCATTGGACCTCGCCGTTTGTCGGCTACTCGCCGCCGCCTCCGGTGCCATTATTTTTTGCCACCAATTGTATGGAGTGACGCGGTCGCCTACAATCGCAAGTCGAACAGTGTTTTTGCTGATGACGACTGACGAGTGTATGTAAATACGTACCATCAATTTCGCATGTTTTTCTTCTTATATGTAACGGCGATTGTTTTATTGAGGGCTTGTACAAATAATCTTTGTGTAGGATGTAAGGTAGGCACCTAACGGTGTCATACTTTAGGGGATTGCAGCAATTACTGTGAAAAATATTCATCATCGCAGCTAATTAATAGATATACCTCGTTACCTCTACGTCGCATTTAATAATAAAATGATGAACTAATAAACAAAAAATATTATCTATTAATTAGAGCTGATTAATTTTAGATAATAAACATATAAAAAAACATCGAATTCCGGATATTTCGAAAACTACTAAGAATCTAAAAATTAATAATACACGTGTTTATAATTCATATTCCTATTCAAACAGTGACGGGGAAGTACCAGTGGAATAAGTATTTTATGTTCCCATCATGGTCTATTCGTGTACCGAATTTCATCTTTTTATTTTATTTATTTATTTATTTAATGTACACAACCAATTTTACACGCTAAGCATAAACTAGTGAGTACATGACCCTGTTAGGGCGCAGCAAGATAACTTAAAACTAATATTGCAGAGTATGTATTATCTAATAATTATGACTTACAGAGATCATTAGGAACTTTCACATTTAAACATTATGTTAATTAAACTATAAGTTTGAAAATTAATAAAATTAAAATCACAACAAAATCTTCCCCCAAATAGTAGATATGGCACGAAAAGGTACGTAACAGACAGATATATTATGTAGATCCATGCATATAATATTATGAGTGGATGGCAAGGACTTTAATATGAAACTATTTCAGCTCAACTATTTACAGTATGCTATAAAGGTCAAGCAAATGTTGCAAAGCTTTAAAGCCCTAAGGGGAATGAAATCATACAAGCGCATAATCGTTGGCAGTGACACACATCACCACTGAATAAGCAATAATGTTCCAGTCTAGGCCATGTTTGTTTCACACATAAATAAATATTAAACGGACTGTGTCACAATATTATACATGTACATTAAATATGTTCACTGTGTATCGGTGCTTTTAGGGTAAGCAAATTATGAGACAAGTAATCCAATCAATCCAAAACATTGCGCGTCGCAAAAATGTTTTCGGCGCTTCACAACCACAAGGAAACCAGAGTCAGACCAGTAAGATCAATATTATTTACTGTCTCGAACATGTTCTCTGAATTTATGTTTCTTAGTAACAAAACGTAGGCAGTAATAATTTATGTGCAAGTCTCGACAGGCTATTAATTCAATTTGTTTTTAATATCGATTCCTTAACTTTCACCCATATTCGGCAACCTGGAAGTTTGATTCTCGTTGTTGATCGCCGTAAAATTGCAATACTGTATATTTCTTCCTTAGTAATTCAGTAGCAGCGTAAATTCGCGGGAGCACAGGGTAAATACGGGAGGGGGTTTTTTATTTGTTGATGAATTTTCAGCCACGTTGTGAAATTGGTTATATTAGTATGTATGTACACAATCCAATGCGCTTGTGGTGGGTTAGTAGAAGTTTAGAACACATAGGGCCCTTGTCCCAGTACTACGTTCCTGTCAGTCGTGGGGCCCTTGCAATAATTTCTGACCTCTCCTCCACGTTGGCAAAGCCACGAGCGAAAGCTAGGTTAATAAGTTATTTATAAAACAAATTATGTAAAAAATAATAATGAATTGTACAATCTCTTTGTTGTTGTCTAACATTATAAACTATCCAGTTTCATACCAACTTTTCGATTTTGCCACTTTACGAGCATACAACGAAATACATTGGTAGTCTGAATAATAGACACAACAAAACAAGTAATAAACACTTTCCTTGTTACAATTCTATAGTCACTTACACTATTATTTGTTATCTATACATCAGATACAAATAAATACAATTGAAGTGTCTGTTTGTAATATCAAAATAACAGGTTTTTACTAAATGCATATTAGAATAAATACGGCACTAATAACAAAAACACATTAATTTTTTAAAATTTTTGTCTGTCTTGTTGTTCCGGCTAATCTCCGAAACGGCTGAACCGATGTTATAAGGTCTAACATAGGCTACTTTTTTTTAAGTATGAATTTGGTTTCCGTGCAAAAAAATAACACCCTTGGAACTGGTAACAAAATCTGATTCAAATTGAAGTAATATTTTTTATAATAATTTGACGCGAATGAAAGCAGCTAGTAATGCTAGTATAGTACAAATAAAATACTATTTAAATACTCTATTTAATTTCGTCTGGTTTATAAAATGTAACCATGTTTTAAGTTTTTATCAACCAATCACTTTTTATTTGTTAATGCAAGTTCATTTTTAATCATAAATAAGACTTCGATCCCTGGAGTACACATTTTGAAGCTTGAATCGTTATTCTCTTAAAAATAATCTCTGTCTTGCCCTTGTATTTACGTACTCATAGGTGTTAAATGGTACAAACTCTAAAAATTTTACTGATTTACAGAATAAGCTACAAATTTTGTTGTCAGTAAAATTTTCTTAAATATGTATATACAAGATGGTTACAGGGGTCCAACACCACTGTGTTCACAGTCCATCGTGTAAATGGTTACGTACGGCTGTTACTATGGCATATTTGCTTTCCTGAATACCTACGTCTAGTTTTAATTGAAATATTTTCCTTAATAACTTTCATGATAATTAAAGGCAGTAAGTAGGTATCATATCAAGTACTTATGTAAGAGTTGTAATTTTTCACAGTGGCCCAAATACATAATAATGTTGTATTAAAATGAAGTTGTGTCGAAACCAACTTGACCTTCTGTACCCCGGTTGGCTTCAAGTGATCATGATTGTTTTCATTGAATGTGTGTTTTTTTTACTTTTTTATCATATTATCGTAACGTTTTTATGGCCAAGGTTAAAACCGCAGCGTTATTAACAAAATCATTTTTTGTTTCAGGTAATTATCAATTATATCGCTTAGCTGCAACGAAACGTTTAAGGTGAGATCCTACATGTTCCACGTCGCAAGGCCAGGAATGCAATCAACGTAAATAGTATCAGTATACGTACAATAGAAATTTACGTAGTTAGCGTTAGGTTTTACAATTACAATATAGAACCGTTACAAGCATATTGCGGTCGTCAGACAAAAGGCAGACAGGAAAAAATACTTTTTCTTATATTTAACGAGAGAAATTCCGCTATGCACCGGTGCAAATAAAATCAAAGTGTATGATGTTTATTCAATTTAATTTTGTATTGTGTAATGCATTATTTGGTTTAATTTATTAATACGTGTTGTATAATGCAGTAACATTTTAATCAATCGGAAATGAGTTTTATAGTAGGTTTGTTTCATAAAGACAACGAAGATTCGACATTATGTTCGTTTATACATATCTAATAAATAATACGTATTACACGAGGTATCGTGTACATGTAGTGCACTTTGTTTGGTTGGCAACTGTTACAAACTTGTACTGGAATAGTGCAGTCGGTCGGATGCAAGCGTGCGCTCGGGCTCGCCGGTCGCTAGTATATCGGCATCTCGTCGTTGTTGTACCGAAGGTCAGTGCTCCTGCGATTCAGCCCGTAATGCTCTCGCGATAGAGTCACTAGTGGTGGACCGCAGCGCAGGAGAGAGGCGGCGGCAGCGGTGGGGTCCTCGCATCGGGCCGCCGCGCGTTGCCTCCCTTCAGTCAGTTTAGTCGCAGCGGTGCACGCACACCGCACGCAGTTCTCGCGCTCGCAACGAGAAGGTATGCACGGACCGGCTCCGTCGTCAACGAAACGCACTCGCTTCCGGTGGCTGCTCTCCTTTCAACAACAGATACCACCTATGCTACGAGTACGTGATGTTGTGTGACAAAGGCTAGTTTTACTTACTCGTCATATAAAATATCCAGTGCTATATGTCACTTAGTTGGTTGCAGCCACCGAACGCGTCTTTGCTGAACGGTATACATGTTTATACTCAGTGATATCGGTTCCAAGCAGTGAAATTCGAAAATGTGTTGAACTAAATTAATAATGATTAAAAGTGTTGCTCTAATGTTTTTCTCGACATCAAAACAACATATCTCATGAATACATTTATAAACACCGTGTGTTGTTATCTCGTGTGATGTACCTATTCAATAATAAAACATTTATAATTAAACAATTGTAACACGCCAGTCTCACTATTGGAGATGTTAAAGTTAATGTTGTTTGAACAGAATGATGATAAGTGTCAAAACCAGTCGAAATTAATTGATTATTACAGATATATCCACAAATAAGTGACTCAATAATGTATTTTCCTATTATAGTTTGTTGATAATTACAGTAATACAATACAATCAGGTATATTGCCCCAGAAAACTTATTTGTACAGCGATATGTCTGTATCATTGCAGCTGGAGTGGAGACAGGCTAGGATGTGTCGGCCGCGGGCCATATGGCAGCAACGCCACTCGCCATATTAGGGACGCCAACCAAGGCGACACTTGTTGCACTTATACGGCATAAATGCTCCACAAAATAAGTGACGTCTTATCACTATCTACCGTTTAATAGATTACTCTATCATTAATATTAACAACGTTTTTGTTTCGTCTAATGATGTGCGTGCGGTTAGCGTGATCGATGTATAACTGCATAAGAGATAAGGTAGGGCAGCGGTTTGCGAGTGCGTTATGCAAGCAAGCTGGTGTGCTGAGCGGTCGGTGGCGCACGGGGCGGTTCGTTGACCAGTGCGTTGTCCCGCCGCTCCGCCGCGCCGCCCACCGCGAAGGTCGCGGCCCACAGCCCACCGACATGTCCACGACCTGCACCGAATACCAATACACGTGAAAACAACACACAATTATTAGATGCACCCCTGGTTCATTATTATTGTTAGTTCAACACATTTAAAATTGCTACACTCTTTACAGGTAGAGTCGATATGTGTTCAGTGTGCTCTGTGCTAAAATATTTTTTATTGTGAAGAATAATAAGTTTTATGACTGTTGCCTGGAAATTTTGATCTCAAAATGGTGACTTCGAGAATACCGGCTTATTCTCTGAGTTCGGAGTTCAACAGGGAGTTCAGAAGTTTCCGCATAACGCGAGCCACACCACGGTCGACTCTGTACGCTCCCGCCATTGTTCCTATACACGAGTACCCGAGGGTCAGCGTGCACGAGCGACGGGAGGCGCTAAAGGCTGCGCTGGCAAAGGCGTGGTCTTCCAAGAGTAGTGAGAAGAAGAAGCACGACACGTGGACCGTTCCCACTGAACAAAGCAGAGCTGGAATCACAGCTGCCGATTTCACCGGAAAGTCACAGTATAAGAACGGCGTCAACGGCGATATGTCGCGTGTTGCACTTGCAAAACACGAATTCGAGAACAAGGAGACTGTCGACAACAGAGCGGATGGTGTCCAGCCTGCGAGCTTTACATACAGCCGTGTTAACGGGAACGGTATCGATATACAAGAAACACTTAAAAAGGGCTGTGATAAAGGTTTACACAATAAAGATTTAAGTTATAGCGACTACCTAAACAATGTTCCTAAATGTAAAACTAGTTTCGAAAATAACTTCCTCAAACAAAGCCACGAGGAACGCTATAGCAAACGAAATGGGTACGATGCCGCGACTAAACGAGTTGATAGAGACAACAACTCAAACAATGTCGAATATAGCAGCCTGAACGGCGACACGTACGATTCTTTGAAGTATTCGCGAACAGCGAACGGAACTGAATCAGTACAATATAAAAATTACGGTAAGGTAGACACCGTTAAAAGCAAATTGCTCAACACAGATAGCCCCAAAAGCGTGACGTCTTGCAACGGAGAGAAATTAAATGGATACGCCGGTTTGGAGCGACGCAGTGGAAAAGAGCAACAACGGCCTTTGACGAGCGGTCCCAAGGCGCTCGTGGAACAGAGGCTGGCCGAGCGGCTCGAGGTGAAGGTGGCCGAACTACCCGCTCTTTACCGAGGTGTAGACTCCTGGACACCCAAATCCGCTGCATTTCAGAAGAACATGCGCGACCACGAATGGAGCGTTTCGTATGTACCTACCCACATCACCAAAACACGATGAATCCTTACTAACAAACCCCACTCCCAATACTACTAAATAGTCATAAACATCCAACAAATACCATGGTTTCGTGTGTGTTTAGCGTCGAGCGCGCCGAAGTATACTAAATACGTTGGAAACAGAGTTTATCCCATGCGCTTATAAATAGGAAAAAATGCTAGCGTGCAGTCGGCAGCTTGAGTGCATCGACTTGCCACTGGTCCGGTCCGAGTGCAGCGTGAGCAGGCTTTTACGTTTTATATTTGTCAACAGTGAGGTTAGATTGAAGCTTACTAACCAGTAGAGTTCCTCTGTACGCAATATTCTAAGAACAGTGTGCCAACCTGCATTTTCATATCAATAAGCTCATGTTTTGACGTAACCTATCCCTGTCGATATGTCATCATTAGTTACAATATATGTTAACGCGTTTTCCAGAATTATCATATTAATGTATTTAGGTTTATCTGGATCATACCCGGTATGTCCGACAGTCCTTCTTATTTCTTAGACATAATGTTTCTGGGGTACCGTTACTGTACGGTTTACAGAGAACTCTCTGTTTCTATGACATATTAAATGTTTTTTTTTGTTAGTTTTTACTCATAATACACATCATCTTAATATCCTTCTTAATACGTTTGCTCGTTATGTTATGAAGTTTGACAGTAGTGGTGAGGGCTGAGGACTGGTTGTGCAAAATCATTGCACAATTCACCGTGACTCACCATCGTTGCGCTTTATTCCATCCTGCTAGAGGTTGCTTAATCTCTTTGCTCATTAACGCCATTTGGTTACTAAGTATCAATCCCACAGAAAGGAAATAGAAAACGATAAACATCGACTATAGCCATCTTCAATTTTAATATTGAAGCCACCGTCTGAATGACTGCGAGTTGCGACCTCCATTTGTACACGTTTACATAGACGCGTAATTATAATTTTCAGGTCGAATAACAGTTCTTTCACTTGCGTTATTATCTTGCAAACGTATTCCAGGTTACAGTATTTTTCGATGTGTTGCGGTGCATAGATATTTGTGTAATATAGTCATAACACATCTAACTTGACAAGTAAACATTCTACAAATTCGTGGGCGCCAGGCATAACCGTAGCTTAAAAGATTCGTCTCGATAGCGTTCACAGTGAATGTTTCAAGGTCCTGTCCTGGTTTATGCGCTCGCAAAGGATTTGTCAACTTAGTAGGCGTTATGACGTAACTAGAACTTATTGTTTTTGGTTCCTTCCTTCTTTCAAAGAATGATAACACAGCATTATCAGAGTGGAGAAAACTACCGCTGTTATGTGGTATTCTAAAATGAATGTAAATTGAAAGAGAAAGTATTAAAGACATTGCGGTATTGTAAATATCATTATTTCTCGACTTTCTGTAGTCAATGTTTTGAAATGTTATTTTACAAAGATAACAAACCTCGGGCATTAAATAAGACATCTTTGAATACTGCCATTGTTCTAGCGCGATGATCTTATTATTATCTATTTAATAAAAACAGTGAAAATATTGTATTTATTGGTTTCTATTGCTGGAAAATGGCTACGTCAAGAATAAAGTTACAATTCGCGAGATAGTCGCGATGGTCATGGTGCATGGTTTACTAACTATACAATTAAACTATATAGTAGATTGGTAACGGTAGCATACAAAAGCATAAAACCAATATCTTCGTCGACCGCGAAAACATGGTTTAGGACAGTAATCAAAAACACATCAGACGCGAAGAAAATTTTCTACTGCTAGTAAAAATGACACCGCGGCTTCGTACCAACAGCATTTTGTTCACGTGGAGAAACTTTTTAATAATTTGTGTCTGCGCGTCGTAAAAGTTAAGTAATGTTTTAATGCCGTAACAATTTCTGGTGTTTTCAAATTCTGGTGTATTGACAATACTAAAGCTGCATTAGTGTCCCGCTCACGTACATCAACAAACGCCAAAACATAGCTTACGGTTTTAATTTAACTTTCACTGCAGACTGCTTTACTGTCTTTTTTTAGTAAATACTGTTACAGTTTAGCTTCGTCTTCGAAATGTTAATGTAGTGTACACAAAGGCGGGTTTTATAATCAAGTCTTCTTGCTGTGCATAGCAACGGGATCACCCCAGTATAGAGCACAGATTATATCTCTGTTAGATCAACCTCGGATTCTCCTTCTCTGACCATTAAAGTATTGAGAACCGGACTCTGACAGCCTTTTTTTAATAATGCCTCGTCTAGCGTAGCACAGTTCGATCTAATATAAATCGAAAAACGTTTTAGAACGCCCAAGTTAAAAATAATGTAAAAAAAAACTTCGTGAAATCTAATCCTGGTTTTCAAATCTATCGCCTGGTTTGACTGCTGACTAGCCCACTTGGCATTTTGTATTTTATGAATGGCGTAACTTTTTTATCCAAACTGTTTTTAACATTCTTCATCAGTGAATCATATGGGTATCCGTTTCTGGTAAATAAAACTGGGTGACAGAAGTCAATGATGCCTGATGAAACAATAATAATCATGTGTAAAAATTAAAATATTAGATTAAAAAAATAAAATAAAGTAAATCACGCAAATGCGGTTGGAATACTAATATCATCTGAAATTATACATTCACATGACGAGCTAACTTTCCTTTATCTGTCTGTTCGGTGTTCTAATTAAGGCTAATGGATTTTGGTTACGCGATCAGACGAGCCCAGTGTATTTCAGTAGCCTGTTCATAATGTATCTATTTATTTTCCTATGACCTAGAATAATTCAGGTCGTCTGCCTCATGGGGCGTTAGATCCACACGAGAAGTTTTTTTGAAGCTACTTCCTAGGTGTTTGTTTTTTAACCAATTAGGCTAAAAGAATGTCAGTTATTGTTAATACAGCGGCGTGTTTAGTTGTGCTTGTCATTGACCTGACGAAAAGCGGTGCGGGCGGGTGATTAGTCGCGGCTGCAGCGTTGACACGGTTCACAGTAATCGCTCATCCGGTGCGGCCTTGTCACCGTGTCGAGTGCCCCGCTCTCGGTTTAATTGTAACACTAACATAAAAGTGATCACTTTTTACAAATCAGAACTGATTCAGATAGACTGTATGGTGTTGATAATTGAGAAATAATTGCGAGGAGATACTATGATTTAATATAATAATAGCTGTCGGATTCATGGAAAAATACCGAAATACCATGTCTGGCGAGCAGTGAATCCTTGACCGGGGCACTGGTCGTGTCACTTTGCAGACTTCGGCTTTCGATTTCGTAACCGAGCCCGCAGTCTGCTCTGCACTGGCCGACCGATCGATTATGGTCATTGTGCCAGAAGCGTTCCACTCTCGCTACGATTTTGCGTGCTCCGTTGCCTCTGACCTTTGAAAGGCTTGTCATTTCTGATAATTTCTTTACTTGTAAAGTACACACTATAAAATTAAGTTAAGCCACAACCGCTCGCGTTAAATTTACAAATAGGTTAAAGAAAAGTAAAATTACGAAACATGTATAAGGAAATACCAGTGAAACAGTAAACAGAGAGAGATGATTCAATACGATACACGTGTTGAGTATTTCTAAATATAAAGAACCGTTGTGTGAATACCGTTGTTACTTGAACGTTGACCGCGTTGCAAATTAATGTTACCCTTCAACGCTTTTTCATCAAGTGTATTTGTACAATTTCCATTCTTAATAATTTTACGCCGCATGCAAACACAAAATATAACTTGACACCAGGAAGTTAAATCGGGAATACGAGATAAAAAATCTTTCTCAACACATTTTCTATCAATATTGACAAGTATCGTTATCACGAGACAGCTGAGCGGTTTGCGTGGAACCGAAAGTATACGTTGTGAAGACATAAACACACAACGGAGCCGCGAATAACGCCCAAGCTCGCTTTCACCTTCAACAGCTACCTCAGGTTGTAATTAAAGAGTCCTCGACTACCGGTCCCCACTGAGAGGAAAGGAAAGCCTAAAAAGGAATTTCACCAATTAAAATTAAAGGTAGCAGTAGTGGTTTATTGAGAGAGGCGAATTATGCTATTAATTAATGAAAAAAGTTTGGTGTCATGTCAGTGACGTGTGGTACAGGTTACACTGGTTTTAGATTTTTATGAAATAGCCGGTTCTGTGTAGCTTACAGATGTGGAGCCTACATGAAGCTTCGAATTTATAATGTTATGTCGTTGGTCGTCGAAAGTGAATCCGGTGTTTGTTATTCGCGACGGAGTCCGTGTCGTGTGACGTGAGCCGCTTTGTTGATCATTGATACCACCATCGACTGCCTTCTTTAAATAAAAGTGACACACGTTGTGCAATCATTTAATATTCGCAACGTTTACAAATCGGTACGTTAGTAAATTGAGACCGGAAACTCAATACCTCTCGGTTATTCTTAAAACTGTATACTGTCAACTTAAAAATCGTCACAAACTTTTCCTAGTTACGGAGTTAGGAGAGGAACACAAAAGCAAGTTCAGTTTTATTATTTCGGACCAAAATTTACGTTATAATTATGCAGCAAGAATCCACACGGTTGTCACATGTCAAGTCAAAGCCCTTTATGGCAAACTGATGGACGCATATTTATTTATGTCGTAAAGTAAGAGCTCAAAGGATCGACACAGTTTTAAATATCTTAACAAAATTAATATTAAAATTCTGTAGACCAAAAAGACAGTATAATTTTATTTATAGAAATAAAAAATGTGGTAAACTATTCGCAGCCGCTGAAAAATCTCGTAGACTCCGCCGTACACTGTTTCTACTATATCTTCTTATTATGTTTTTGCCGTCTTCTACACAACAATTTTTTTTAAAGAAAAATAATTCTGATAACAACGGCAATATAGTTTAAGTTGGAACTTTAACGATCGCGTTCTCTGACATTGAAAAGGAAAAAGATTTTGAATCATTAAGAGAAATCTAACCGACTCTAAAAATCTTCTTGAGCTCTTTAAACTAGGTCGAACGAAAACCAAGACATATTTATGTAAACAGTTGTATGTACCGCTTACATTGAACAGAAACATGAATATAACACCAGTGAAGTTTCTGTCAAAATATATTCAAAATAACATGACGAACCACAGAAATGCGTAAACGTTATTTTAGTTTGGCCTGCCTTAAGTTTAAATTGTTTATATCTTACTAATTAGAAGAAGCCATAATTTATAAATTTATAGTGAATAAGGAACCCCCTGAGACATTTTTTTGTGAAGAAACTCACGATTGAACCAAGTAAAATAAGAAGCTGAAGTTCCTATTGTTCCACACGTTGCGTTTACTACGGTCTCAAGCACCTTCACTTAAAAAAAAATGTAATTTCAAGAGACATCCCCAGATTAATTTCATGAATCTGTCAGTTTTAAAATATTATAATATAAAAAAATTATTACAAATCAATCTAAGCTTATTATAAATACCTGATTTTTAAACAAATATGCGATTTAAAATTATAACTGTGATGTAGCATAACACAATTCTATTCGGTCTCTGTAAATAGTCGCAAATCTTGCGACCTTAGATTAAATTTCACTATCATTATCTTTTAGTTCTGCAGTAACCTTGCCAAAAAGCCGCCTACAAGCATTTTGCAATCATTTTAAGTTTTCAATAATTAGGAATGATTCTTGATCTTTTTAGTTAAAGAGTTTGGAAACACCTGATTTTGAAAAATTAAGTTTTCGGACTAGTTGTTTCATTCTTTAAACTATTTTTTTTAAATATTTATTTGTCTCCGCTTGTGGTAACACAACAGGTGCATTCGTATAAAAAAGTACAACGACGCATTGAAAAAAAAACATTAAATAAAGTCTACACTTGTACAATGAGATATTTAACATATGGTCTTAGCACGAGATTGCGAAGGCCCACAGCCTAGAAACAATCAAGTGTTCAAGTTCAACCTCTCGTATGGCGCTAAACAATGTGACATTAAGCTCGACATATGAGCGACGCCCGCGCACGCCACCGCGCTTGCGCCGTAACGACTAACGACACTATTCGTTTAAGGATTTTTTTTAGAAATGTCAATTTGTCGGTATTGATAACATTTATTGTTAAATTAAATCGTGAAGTTGTATCGTACTATTTCATAATAAACTGTATCGATATGGGAACACAACATAGTTTTGGTGGACCTGCCTAGAATGCTTTTTTAAATTGTACGTGATTTTTCGTCTTTCAAAGTATCAAGTAGGCACTTATTTAGCGTTAATTATATGTATTAGATAATCTATTTAAATAAAGTTAAAACTTCAATACAGTAACTTCACTAGAAATGTATTTACTCCGATTACACCTACCTAATGCAAAAAGAAATAAGACAAAGTCATTCCGTCATTAAAACATTCTTTCTCCGACGTTCTTAAGATTTTCACTACTTTCTGTTTTTACCGTGTATCTTGACTGGTGTGTGAAAAATAGTGATGATATTGTAAGGAATTATAATTGGTCATAAATTCATGCTGTGTGCAAACGCGACAAAAATTTCGTCTAGTTTACTTTCGCAACAGTACCGCTACTCGCCGCTAGATGTCACGGCATCGTTTAATGCATCAAGTGTGTATATTCGTCTAAATATTCACAGTAGTAGAGCTATATCAACATTTATTTTCTGTCTTGTGCGTATAGAATATTTAGCTCCACTGCGACTAGGTAAACCAATTACGTACATTTAATTCTATTAGCGGTACTAGTGTCCCTCGGCCTGCATTCTTATGTTATTTTCAGTTGGTTCTTACTAGTGAAATGTTATATTTTATGCATAATTATACGTATAGGTTTATTTATAGGCACCTATGAATTGTTAAGATGTATTGTGTCTTTTTAGAATTGATCTATAATGGTATTTTTCGTTATGGGAGAAAAGTGCGCGAGTTTAACATTCATCGACATTAGCTTAGTATCTAGCCATCAAAGTTTGCGCGTTTGCTGGTAAGTCATGCACAGTAAGACAAGCAAGTAAATTGCATGATGTATTTTATCCATTCAAAATAAATCTGAGTGTATGAAAGAACATGGCAATACACTAGTAATTTACTACAATTTGTGTCAAAGTATACAAACGTCAATCGACCGGTGATTTCTCATAGACGATGACATTGTGCCAATGACGTGGAGGTTTTGATTGTTCGCTTGTTAGGCTGTGACGGTGGCGGTGTTTTGAAATGAACACTTGATTGTACGTCGCTTTACTTGAGCCGGTATCTTGTTCGCGAGCGAGCTGACAGAGCTGGCAGTGTGTCGGCGACCGCAGTTCGGGCCGGGTCCTCGCCGATCACCAGTCATGACTGTCGTCAAACAGCTGCTCACACAATTCAAACACTGTCTAGCACCTTTTGCCAACTACCATCCATGTGTTATCGCTGCTTGTAACGCTCGTATAAAAAGTGATTACTGTAATGTTTAGTGACCCTGACTGTGAAGGCTCAACCGGTGATATTGGGATTGTGTGTTAACGTAATCGTAGGGAGCGGTAACCATACTTATTTAAATATCTCCATATAATGAGGATGTGTAACAAATGCAAATTTCGGCGGATAACCGGAAATATAATTAGTACAATTAGGATTGACAAACGATTGTAGAGATAGGGCACCGTCAAAGGCTTAGGGACGGGGCAGAGGCGGTGGGCAGCCGTGCGGACGCTCCTGAGCGTTTGCTGCCTGCCGCCACCTGATCACCTCGCACAGCTGATAGATCCGCATTCTGCTCATGGAAAACGCTCGCCAACGTTAGTAACACTTCAGCCAAACTCGCTCATCATCATTATACACACACACGGACCTCACCTAAACGTGTTGCAAACGTTGCACTATCTTTTCCTACTCACTAACCCTACAGCCCACCGATCGATGATTTCACAGCTCGGAGCACTCGTGGAGACGGAGGAATGAACGTTCCAAACGGTCACATCACCGGCGTTCGCCTACTTCACACAGGCGGAGGAGACACCATCGCGACGAGTCTTCGCCACGTTCACCCCCTGAACAGGTCAGTCCTACAGTTTCTTTTTTATATTTATGAGGACGTGTGAAAGGATGATGTGTAACTTGTAAAACCCAAAATTCGCCAATATCACAAAGAAGTGTCCACCCGTAAACCTGTCTTTCCCTCACTTCTATGATACTGCATGTATTGTACATCGAAAGCAAAGTGCGGAACCAGAATAAAGCGTGAAACGTCAGCGTGCCTGTTTGGGATTACACGCGGGACGGGTTTGGCTTGCGAGTGCGCGTGCGCCTTCGCCCGTGAAGATGTGCGCGAGAGACGGCGACCTCCTCGCGCTTGCGCCCGTTCTATTTGTGTTCGCCTTCGTCACTCGGAACGCCTTCAGTCAGTCGCAAAGCTGAGCCGGCCGCCCGGCGCGTCTCTGCCGCACCGAAATACTAGTCCACCGCGTCGGGCCGCGGGCGGCCTGCCCCGGAGCCATGGCTGCCCAGCCGCCGCGTCCACCCCCTAACAACCTTCTGTTCTGCGGACCCCCGCCCGCCCTGCCTCACGTGTTACTACTACCCAGTGATGCTGCATGCGCCAACGGTGATCTCCAAGTTGCTCGCAGTATTACCAGCCAAACAAACGATGCCGATGCCTTACACGAAATAAACAACGTGGGTGTGCCTACTTATGAAGGGCTGTACGATGACCAAGTAGAACTCATCGATAGAGATGAAAACATTGAATATCAGTTGCCACCCGAATGCTATTTGCGAAGAACTCATAGTTTTGACGTTTCGGATATTTACGCTGCAAATATCGCACACGAAATCGACTCCCGCGCATTCCGGCATAGACGATCTGAACCCGATTTATCGAAGTATGGATTGTTCGCTGAATTGACTATGGAATGCACACCTATACAACCTCCTCTTGTGCTCAACAACCCTTTCTACGACGGTTCGTATGCACTGGATTCAAGTCAATTAAATCCAACCATGGTAATGTTACCTGAAAATTATTTAGCTTTTGAAGATTCGTTCGTTCCTTCATGGGACTACAAGCCAGAATATCTAGTCGATAGGGACATGAACCCTGAACTCTACTATGATGGATTGCCTTTAATTCCTTCAAATGATCCTTGGTCGATTTATTGTAACGAAAATGCTGCGTTGGAATATTATTCTCCCAACTTTGAAGCACCGCTACAGGGAGATGGTGTTCATTATACGCCTTTAACAGACTTAGATTATGCCATACCACAATATATGAGTTTACCCGTAGTGGAGCAAGCGAAAATGGAAAACTATGTGAACAACATTTACAAATCGGAAGATACAAATCAAAGTAGTGTTAATGAACCAGGTGACAAAAATAATAACGACGAAACAAATATACACAAAACTGATGTTCCAATGTCAGCTGTCACAGTGAGCAATGTAGTTAGTGAAGATGAAAAAATTTGTGCCATTGAGGACTCTTCTGCTAATAGAGAATCGTCTACGCAAAGTGAGGAGTCATTGAATGCTGATATTTCCAACGATGTGACATCTAGTTTAGCTTTTGTTCCTAGTAGTAAAAGTTCACAGAGACCTGATGATACAGACGATACTAGTGACGATACATCTCCTTGCTCAACGGATTATCACGAGGCTTCTGCACTCGATTTAGTACAAAGTCTCGAAGAGCTCTCTTGTTGTGATAGTACTGATTTTTCCCAAAGTAGAGATGACGCCTCGCCGATTGTTCCGGAACTCCCCACACCTAGCAATGCGGTGGCTGTAACAGAAAACCAAAATGTAATAAATGCTGCTGTTATAGCTACTACTACAGCTTCGAATCTACCTCTTAGCCAATTGCCATCCATTCCATTTCACGAACAGCCACCAACGCAAATACCTCCAGTGTCAAATAGTAGTCCCGAAAAAGAAGTCACAAAATCGTCCGTAAATGTAGATCAAATATCGCAAAATTTAGAATCTTATAAGAAAGTAGTACCAGTCCCTGAACCAGAGGCAACGAAATCTAATGAAACGCCACAGTGTAATAATACGAATCAACAATTAACAGAACCATGTGCCCGTGCCCATAGTACTAAGGTTAATGATCATGCGTTGAAAATAACACAACAGCCGCCTGTTGTACCACCTGCGGTACCTCCGTCTTGGCTGGCCCCAAGACTGCCAGCTAGTGGTAATCAAACAAATGTAGTGCATCCGCCACAGATACGCGTCCAGAACGCCGAAGGCATAGTGACAGATTTGCAGAAGAGCCCCAAGGTCGCCTCCCAGCCGCCTTTGAAACCACAGCAGCCTGGAGTGGAGCCCCAGCCTTCCTGCTCCTTCGCGCCTCAGCAACCCACACAAAGCTCACAGCTCAAACCAGAAAAACAGTCCAAAGAAGTAGAGGTCAGCCAACAAATCATTACTATACTTTAACAAGTATTAAACACTATTACACTTGGTGTTAAATTAAATATGTTATATGAAAAGTAACTGCGCCACGCGCTGCCAGCGCGCGTGTATTGAGAGCAATGTGCATCTATTTTAGCATATATTATTAGGTCAAGGATTTAATTTATCACTATCCTCGGAACGATGTAGAAGCAGTTTAAAAACAAAACCAAAGGACTTCCTCATTACTGAATAGTTGTTTGTGTTGTCTTTAACTTCTATGCTTTTGCTGTACGCAGTTCGTGGCATTCACATTTTTAACAGTACTGAACTTCACTGGTTTTCGATAGTGTATTGCATGGATAACATGAATTACTTAGTTTCAGAAATTTATCTTCATAATTGACATATTAATTTGTGTATGCGAGTTATGGCGAAAGCTTATGCATAAGTAACTTTAATCGAATGCATCAACAATGACTTCTGCGTACCAATCTGTAATAAACAACTTTACAATATGTGTATGATGTACTAAAATAGTATCAGCAGCTGGCACGATCTATTAGATTCCAAACGCAATCGATAGATGGCGTCGTAAGGCGTTGTTCTTGCGGCGAAAACATGGACGGCGCATGCGCACAGAAATAGTAACGCGATGATCACCTTCACCTAGGAGAGACAGCCGTCATGCATTCTGTTATGATAACACTCAGTGGATTGTTAGAAGCGATAAAATGAGATAGAAAAACGCTAACTTCATAATGATGTTTCAGAAAAAAGCTCTAAATCGATAATTTATAGAAATCATTGCATTTCTAAGACACCAGCAAATTAATCTAAACATGTGCGAACCTAAAAAATACTATCAAACTGTATTGTACTAGTAAGGAATTAAATACAATTTGTCATTTCATAGTAAGAGCTTGTAACTAGTAGAAATCGTTGGAGTCATTCTTGTTACGTTGACTAATGAACACTCATCAAGACGCGTGCTTCTCAATTGTTTTGAATTGTGAAACCAAAACTAAATTGTAGCTTGTTGAATCCGGATCGAGGCAGAACATGATGACTGTCCGCATGCTAGGAAACTTATAAGTTTTATACTAGAAAAATCGTTGAGGTGCTCGTTTTGTTGAAACCAACAGCATCTATGGCAGAATGAAACACTTATAAATTTTTCTCCCACCACTTTGGCTTTGAAAAAGATTTGAGACTTTAACACAAAGTATAGGAAGATGCAAAAGCAAGAGCAACAAAACTATTTAATTTATAAAAAAAATTAAGGCATCTAACACCTATCTTATTCATGATGTTGATGAGATTATGCATATCAGGCACTTTAATTTGTCGCTTGAGTTTTTTTTTTTGGCCCTTTATTTAAAAAAATACGTTGATTGCATTTTTTTTACACTTAGACTATTGCGTTCGTGTTTGGAGTTCTTGGGAATATGTTATAGAAAGTAATGTATTAAGGCAACTTGTTTTTGCCCTTCATTTGCTTACGCAAAACTGATAAGCAAGCAGCAACATCGCACTTATCATAAAAGATTGCATAACGAACTTTCGTCCAGCTATTGCATGGTTTTGATCAATTCAGCATTTATTATTAGTCTAATGAATGAAATAATAAAGGTAACATTATGAAAGGTACGATAAAACCAACAGAAATTTAATTATAGCTTATATTTTCAATAAAGTGTCCAGGAACACGCAAAACAAAATACATTGAGAGAAAGTTTCTCAATTTATCGTATTTGAATTATTAATTACTTCGTCAATTTGTCGCGTACCTTACCCTAATAATTGATGTAAGTAGTGATATACAACATTAGTTTTAATATATGCAAAACCTGATACACTTGTCTAGTATTTTTATGTAAAGAATCTATTTACAAAATTTCAAAACTGTATCATGAAAAATCACAAAGTTATAAGCTTGTTCTGTTACCGCATAAAAACGTGGTCACCATGCAGCGCGCGCCTCAAACGTCGTCTTGAGCTCATTGATAATAATAATTTGGCAGTAGGTACCTAAATTATTGCGATAGGTACTCAAAGTCGCTCGGTGTCCAAACTTTTTAGTTTTTTAAATATTTTTGGAAAAAAATAGAATATGGTTTAAAAAATATTGAAATCGATTCAGTTACTTATTCTGAACAAACTATATTCAGGTTTCGCATATACTAAAAATAATGTTGTATAGCTTTGCGTTAATCGTGGTCAGGGGTCAAGTTTATAGGTAGAGAATAGGCTATCGCGTATCATTAATACAATAGGCCGTGGCGTGTTGGCCGCGAGTGGCCGAGATATGGTCTGATAAATGCGGTACGCCCGTTGTTTTACCCACCTATCTATTTGGTAATGCCCGATTCCTTCCGGCCGACCTTGCCGATATCGCCCAGATTGCGGCACCGCTCCGCCTCAAGTACGTAGTTATGGCAATGCTCGCGAAATTACTTCGATAACACGTGCTTTTAAAAAGCTTATCAATTCATGTCAGTGTTTTTAGGAAGCCCTGATTACCCCACTACCCTTAAATAACTGCCCAAATACAGGCTTAAAACTTGAAAACTTATGTCTTAAAAAATATAATGTATTACTCGAAAATAACGAGTTCATCCTGATCAATGAATCTCCAAATTGTTAGTTATTTTACGACCGTTTAATTTTTGTAAGCCTACGTAAATACTTTTCCATGTATGTATTTGTTCGTTAATTTCTCTGAATAACTTTGCATTCATTGTAAATACTTTAAAACATATTTGATTTCGTTGATTTGCAATGAAAATTTACATTATTATTAGTATAATTTTGATTAATTTTTTACCAAGGAAGGGTTATGTTTTTCGCGCGTATCTTGTATTTTTATAAATTTCTTTATAACCTTGTATCTTCCAAACGACTGGATGAATGTCGACAATTAAGTGATCGTAATATTCGTCTTAAAAATTAAGTGTCTTTGAAAAAAAAAACAAAATGGTTGATTTTTGGCGCGAAGTAGTAAGTCGTTAACATTTTTTCGAGTAGAGTATCAAAATGAAGGAAATTAAAAGGAGATTACAAATATATATATTTACATGTATAAAGCTACATACTACAATTTGTAGTCGGGTTATTTGGTACTTTTAATTAAATGTTACTTGTTATTCATAGTAGAAACATGCTAACATTGTCCAAGATTTACTATCACAGTCGGCGGTACATACACTCATATCCATTGTAAAACAAATCCCTATGTGATAATGATAACTTTGATACGTCGCCCATTATCACAAATAAATTAAATTATACTTTTATAACAGTATTAGATATCCAAATAAAAGCAAAAAAGGGTATTGTCCTCCAAAACGTCTCAATCTTAATAATTATGATGCAATTTAACAGTTCGGCATAAGAATTCAATCAGTTTGGTTCTGTGAAATGAAACAAACAATTAAACAGTTTATTTTCAAGTACCTACCGTACCAAAAATTCCCTTCATGTTTTGCCGTTGGAACGGCAACAATGTTAACGAGTGGGACGCGGATCAATCCTGTTTAAACCAATACCAAAAGCTTGAAATTGTTTGCTCCATTTGTGCATGCCATCTTTAATTAAATGCCATGGAATGGTGGACCCACGCAGTTTAGTCTCGGTCGCTGAACGAAGTACACATTTACTAATTGTATTGGACCGTTTTTTTTTATATAATACATAAGTAAATTTGCGTTAAGTTATCTTTTGATTGTGTCATCTCTATCGTCCGTGTAGTTAAGTGCAGACGTGGTGTGGTATCGCGCGGCACTATACAGTTGTGTAACAACCGGCCGGCTGGCCACCCGCCCCACGGTTCTGGCGGCTCCGTCGCTCGTGTTCTAAACAATACTCACTAGACACAGTGACAGTGCAGTGCGGTGCAGTGAAGTGCATAATGGCAGAATTGTCATTGTCACTAAAACAAGAACGCGTACGGCTCCCCTTGCGGTTCGGATCCTTTTATGAGCTCTATAAGAAGTTCCTCAAGGAGCACGGATGCAAGTGGCACGATGTCTCGAAGTTGCTCTCCGTGGTCGCGGAGATCCTTTTCGATGTAGACGGAGCTTGTAGTCGACTGGCGGGCAAGGTCAGTCATAAACAACGATTTGACATAGATGTTTTGTTTCAAACTGCTGTGAACATTCAGATTTTACCTCAAAATAAGTAAGAAACAATACTGACTTGTAGAACGTAGCTCAGAATGTATATACATAAACTGTGTATCTACATATAAAAGATAAACTTGACCCCTACTGATACTACTCCCATACCACTTTATTAATATGTAATATAATATTTTTAAATTCTGTCAATAGCAATATACAAAACACATAGAAACTTCAAGGTATTTAATTTACTATTATAATTTCTTTAATCAGGTGTTATCTTATTTACCGTGAAGGTGTCATATTTTGGGGTAATGAACCGATGGTACAATCAACTCATGTCTTTAAATATTAAATTACATAATACAGATACGTTTTACTCAAGAAAACATAACTCAAAACGACTAGTTTACTGGATATACCAGTTCCCACAAGTATTGTGACGCGGCGACAGCGACCAATCCCGTTGAGGTTGATTTTACCTGCACCCTAATAACAAACGACCCTAAACAGCTCGTCGTCAGTTGTCATTCAGTAAGGTACTACCGATGTGCAATGTTATCTAATAATTCCCATGTAGTAGTTACCATGTACACGTGCTACGATTCCTGTGATAGTGGCAAACGTCTTGCATCAGTGTTGTTGTTAGTGATCACTACTTATCTGAGCGTCCACAAAATGAAAACATTCAGCTTTTTAAGTGCTTTCGAAAGAATCGTTAACATCAACTATCCTATGTTGTTAGATGAAAAAGGTTACCCACGGGTATGTGCTTGTTTGAAATAAATCCTATATACAAAATGTAGAAAGAACGAAAATGGCTGTGAAATACATGCATCAGGCTAAAACATGCTGATATTGATCAGTAATTAGAAGCAATACGGTTATTTGCAATAATGTCGACTAGTGTTGAAAAATGTTTGCCCGTCAAGTGAAAGTAGAAAATTACCAAGCAGTAGCTACATGAATATGCTGTGGCAGTGGCGAAGTGCGCTATATTACGTAAAGAATGCAAGATATTTTTGTATTTCCTCCGCGGCACTTTCCATTCTTTCAGTAAACGGTATTGTGAGGATGTATAGCATTATTGCGACACGTTAGTAGTAATCCGACCCACCTGAATGCTATTAATCCGTTATTTATCTATAATACTAAACAAACAATGATTTACGAAACATTCGGGATCAATCATGGTTGTGATTTTAATGCTCGTTGTTAGAGAACGCGGATGGGGACAAACCGTTTCAATGTTTAACGCTGTGATAAGCGTGAGACAGCACGTAGCTCGGTCGTGTAGTGTCACTTTATCATTCTCATCTCGCCTCGGTAGCGCCCGCATCCGTCCTAATGTTCGTTCCCGAAGTAGATAACGCATGTTTTCAATGTTTTGACATGCTAATTCGATAATTGTTAGAAATATGAAATAACACATGGGATAACCTTTACAATGATGCGTGTATAAGATGGTGTGATTGCGTGCAAGGCGCGTGCGCACGCGTCGGGTGTCGTCCGTGTCGGTCGCGGGCAACGTCTGCATTGTTCACAGCTCACACGCGCTCCACTGACCTGCTTACCTACCGCTTATTGACAGAACTGTCTTGGCTCCGCTGCTCACCGTTCAGAGAAAGGTGTGCGTCTCCAACACTACGATGTCATTAGTTTACAAAGCTCAATTACCAAGATGACCGTGTGAAATTTAATAAGTTTCAATGTTTGTTTACACTGATACATATTTAGCCCGGTATGACGTCCGTGAACAGACTATTGTCGGTGATATTATTCATAATCAAATATACCAACCAACAAAACTGGCCAAGGGGAGTAAAATAAAATTGCAGTTCACTTTTTTTTATTGTAGAGGGAATGATCATTAGTCATATTGTGTAGGTATTACAAATAGAAAAAGGTCATTTGTTACTTTGCCAAAATAATAACGTGTCTAGGAGCTAAATAGAAAACTAGTGTTATTTTTATAAATCATTCTTAGGCTATTGACCTTTGCCAATACTATGTAGGTACTAAACACCCCAAAAATAGACATTCCGTAAAATAGGTCTAAAAATTACATTTCAATAAGACGAAAAACATAGTAAAGAGTAATGCGAAGAAATGTGTTCGCGGCGGGCACCTCGGAGTGCGCGGGAGGGCGCTCCCACGGGTTGCCGATATTTTTAGTGCACAACGATTACTTGGCACCGGCGGCCGCACTCGGTTGCGCTAGTGATCTTTCTGAAATTCGTTCGCGCTTAGGTACGCTCTCGATCTCGAGATAGAACCAGTCTTATGTCCGGTGGCGAAGAAGTAGCCGTGTAAACTAAAAAAGTCGCGAGTAGACCTCAATGATTCGTAACTGATTATTTTGTGTAAATATGATGATTCTGGACTGTTATGTGATATACCCTGGCTAAAGTGCTTGTAATAAAACAAAAAAAAAACCGGCAAAACAAACAAAATGGCCAGTTTGAGTACTAGTGCTAGTGCTACGACGAGTCCGCGACGTCAACGTTATAATAGATCATCCACCACAAGTGTCACACAACTGTTGTCAGATGGCTATTCCAGTTTTATCAATCGTTTAACTAGACGAGGTCCCTCAGAGAAGACTGAAATTATATCAGACACTAAGCTTACCGCTACTCGACCACGATTCGATGACAAACTCGTTTCAAGCAAAAATTCTGTATTAGCAAATGTGCGACGGTACGAGAACAATGGCCACATCTCACCGTACACATCATCTTTGACGTCCGGTGCGCCGGCGCGGAAGTTGAACGATGACCGAACGTACTCGAGTTACCTGGGCGCGACCAAGTCCCGCATCGACACATCACCTTTGCATTCTACCTCCGGGATTAGCGCGCTCGGACGCACTGACTCATTCCGCAGAGCTCACTTGAAAGATAATAAATCATCGCCGTTCACTAAACGGTACCCTCTGAAAGAGCCCAATAATAACATTGACAGCATTTTGTTAGGTAGTACGCGTAGTCGCTTGGAAGATAAGTATTCCTCAGTGTTAGACAGGATAGCAGTACAGAAAAAGGAAAGGGCGAGGAAAGAAAAAGAAGATCGTGACAAAACATTAGAACCGGAACCGACGTTGTCGAGAGGACTAATGAGAAGTTTAACGACTGCTGTTTTTGGGGAAAATTCGTTTAAAAGAAACAATTTTTCTCATGAAAAGATCCGAGACAAAACCCCTTTTAGGAATACTGCTGACCGCCGATTATCTTCTAGTAATAAGCAAAAAGAAGAATACAAAAATGGATTTGATATTCCATTGAAAGACCGGCCTTATTATGGCAAGGACAGAGATAGTGTGTATCGCAGGCATCAAAGGAGATCTTTAAGAGCTGAAAAAAGCGAAAGTGACAGAAAAATGGGTAAACTATCATTGCGTCCGATAGATTTAAACATACATCCTGCAATGCGGGATTTAATATCACCACTGCAACAAGGTACAAACGAAGCGAATGGAAAGGTAAAGATAACCAAAACACCGGCGGCTTCACCAGTGAGAGAAGTAGGACGCCAGAGACAAATATATTTTCCATCGAGTGATGAGGACGACGACAAGACACCGGTTGGAGACCGAGTGCTCAGCGAGCGAGAAACGAGACGGAAGGAGATCCAGGGACTCATAATGAAGTATGCGCATTTGGATGAGATGTACGGGCGTATCGGCGATAAGGAGATGAACGACACTACGAGTACAGTGACCGCTCCTAAGAAAGTTGAGCCATTGGCTGTGGGCGATGTAGTGCTGCTGCCGCCAGAGCTGCGCGCGCGCCAGCGGCCGCAGAGGCCCCGGCACCTGACGCGGCATGCGGTCACGCCGCCTGTAAGCACAAGCTAACCACCCGCCTGCGCACTGTGTGCCGCTAACAAACACCTGGTCCGTGGTTTTCCACTATTCACTATTTACATATTGTACCAGCGTATGCATTGATTCCGTTGTCAAATTACGATAATATTTGTAGCAACTATGATAACAACAAAATGCTCAGTTGTCGAAGTAAAATTATCAGGTGATACCTGTCTGACTTATTTTGCTACGACTTCTAATAAACAGTTCAATACGAATGCATGTATTTCTCAGCGATTTTTTTAAAAAGCGTGGGTACCAAGAGAAATCTAAAACAAAATCGATAGTGGGTATCTTATAAAATGCTTAACTTAGTGCAACTAACGATGTCTGACGTGACAGTTGATAAAAAATAAATTAATAACTACAATGATAGTGCATGTCTTATTTTTTTTTGTGCGTGGTTTAAAAGCTAATATGTGTCTGCTGTGTGTTAAATTATTTTCAAACTCAAGTCTTAAAAGCAGTTCCTATAGTTCTTTTTCCCGTAAAGTTAGTAATGTGACCTAATAATTATATAAGAGAGGTTCGGGTGGACATTTATCCTAAATTACCTGTGTGAATGTACATTGTGCAAGTGATCGGAATGTGAGTGGTGTGTCATCTCCCATCCCGGTGCTCCCGTCCCGCTCCCAGGCAGCGCGGTGCGCGCGGGCGGCCGAGGACTCGCTCGGCCGCCCGCCCAACTCGCCCGCAGCGCCACCCGCCCGCCCTCTAACAGCATGTACCTCCGACACACCATACCAATTGTCGCTTGTCTGACGGGCAACCGTTCCATTGTCTGATTGTTGGGTACAACACTACTCGGGTCGTGCGGATCGCGTGGCGCGCTCTCCGTGCATGTGGCGTGGTGCGTGTGGCTGTGGCGTGACGTCTGCGCGGCGCGGTGCGGCTCGTGCGGCGGCGACGGCGGCGCGGCGCTGGCGCATGCAGAGCTCCCGGGCACGCTCCTCCGTCAAGGACGACAAGGACGGACATCTGGTCTACTGGCCCGGATATGTCATGGGAGCGAGATGTTCGTGTCCACACCCATAACTTAAACAACTCTATTTACGCATACATACACAAACACACTACACATACATACACACTACAAAACACATACATAACATAGTTAAACATTCATGACTCTTTCAGAATAACTGAAATGCAAACACTAGTTACATTAAATGACTCACAACAACATAACACTACACGACAGATGGCAGAAAATTCAACAAGAAAACGAGTTTTCTCACACAATAACCACCGCCAAGTCCTCGCAGTCAGTGATTCGTGTTTTGAAGATTTCAGACTTAAATTTCTGCTTTTTAAATGTATTTTTATAATTTTTGATAAAAATAGTATCAACACCACAGAGTCCATTTGGATGTCAAACGAAGTCATGTTGGAGCCTCGGATATTGGTTGTCTATCACTAGTGTTGCGATACTAAAATAGTTGAAATTCTTAAGAATTCATCATAATTCTCAGAGTCTGCTAGCGTGTATCAGTAAACTTATAGTGAATGGAGTACCAATGCCGATTCCATCATGACTTTGTGCAGTGTGCATTTGATTAATTGTGTTGCCTTGGTTTCGTTGCAGACAAAATCATCGACACGCTCGGTGAGGGCACATTCGGCAAGGTGGTCGAGGTGAAGGACTTGGAACTGTAAGTATCTTGCTTTATTTACCCGAATAGCACAACTTTTTGTGACCAATGCGATAACGTTAATACTTCGTAGCGCGCTGTGAAATGTATGCATCAGGGGGACTATTTGCATATCGCTTGTTCGTATTTTTATATTCAAGTATTTTCTGTTGTTTATGGTTTTGGCATGGTTAAATAAAATAGAATTCAAGATCTGATTGACCAATTTTTTAATGAAACATTGAATAGTAAAGTTGCCTTATAGTAAGGTGATGCGGTGTCGTTAACATCGGCGCCGGATGGTGACACGCTTTGGCAGGACACGCCTCACTAATTATTCATATCTATTTCCATTTGTTTATGATAGCACCGACAACTTTCGGTACTTATTGCCAAAATTCCGAGTTTTATGTACGGAAATAAAGCATGATATCTAATTATAAATTTCAGGGAGCACAGAATGGCTCTGAAGATAATCAAGAACGTTGAGAAGTACAGAGAGGCTGCTAAACTCGAGATAAACGTATTAGAAAAGTTAGCAGAAGTTGACCCTGATTGTAAAAAGTGAGTGTTTGATTTGATTGTGTTATTATTGTGTGCAACGTCACGTGTTGATAGTCGAGGCTGGTGCGGCCGGCGAGTGTAGCAATATGTGACCTTGCACGTTATATGCGACGTGACGGCTCCTGGCTGGCGGCGAGCCAACGGACCACCCGATGTCAACTCCCTAACACACTAAAATACCGTCTGCCGCTCGCTGCCGACTTTACATATTATTTGATTCCATGTAATATAATTATGACGTCTCTACATTACAGACACTCTTTTAAAACTTATATAAGAAACATGCATACTTGCTGAAATCGATGCCTAAACAGTATTTTTGTTCTATTTCAGCTTATGTGTTAAGATGTTGGACTGGTTCGAATACCACGGACACATGTGCATCGCATTTGAAATGCTCGGACAAAGTGTATTTGACTTCCTGGTGAGTGTCAAGTTATTATTATCGTTACTACTATTATGCATATTAATGTTCACTCGATACTGTATGCGTCATCATAATGATAAGTAATAAAGTGTACATTAATGCTTCCCCAACATGCGGGTTTTCACATTGCCCCCAATCAATATATCCTGCGTTGAGGTTGAATTATTGTTTCATGTTCATATTTAAAATTCATTTCGACAATTTGAATATGACATTGAAATAAGAAAGCAATAAAACCGATAGCAATAACAGTTTTATTTTTTGGGAACAATAACTTTTAGACTTGTTCTGAATACATCATTTTTAGCTTGAAATGCATCATTACAGATAATAAACAAAACATTGGCAAACTTATGAACTTTAAGTATTTGTTTATGGTATAATTCATCCTGTTACAATGACGCAAAACGATTAACATAACTTTATTTTAGTTTGTTTCCCGTGGCCTATTAATAACTGTATTAACCCGATTTCCTTCAATAACTTGTAATGTTAAGCGAGCTAAACACACAACTTAAGCAAGTTTGTGGAAATCACATAATCTTTGCGGTATATATTTTTAGGGCTTAATGGGAAAGTTTTCTTTCTGTGTCTCGTCAAATACGACTGGGCGTATTACCAAAATAAATTCAGAATTACTCAAAATAAACCTACGCTCAGATCTATTTATTGCTTTATTTATGCATTTCCCGCATTACGTCATAGTCTTGGTCCTGAGCCAGTCCCATTCACGACGTCCACACATCCTGTCATCGGTGCAATGTCATTCATCATACTTTTGAGTCGGTAGGCCCACTTACCTAAATTGTGTCCATCTTGGAGCCACCAATTTTTATTCTAGGCCTAGACTCCTCAAGCATCAAGTATGCATAATACTATGTATACGCAAAGAAATAATAAGACGTGTGTTTATACATTTGCAGAAAGACAACAACTACCAGCCGTACCCGCTAGAGCAGGTGCGGCACATCGCGTACCAACTCATATATAGCGTGTTGTTCCTACATGACAACAAGCTCACCCACACAGATCTCAAGCCAGAGAACATACTGTTCGTCGACAGCGACTACGAAGTCGTCAGCGTCTACAACGCATCCAAAAAGGTTAGTTATAAAATAATGGTAGTATAGTGGGCGCCCCCTCTTTAAAGAAAAATTGGTCGACGCCATCATAAAATGTATAAAAGGTAATAACCGACCTGAAAGAGTGCGAACCTGGAAACAGAGTTCGCTAGTCTGTTGCTTGTCAACAAGAGTTTAAAACATTTTTGGCAGTTGGCAAAGTTCCGCTGACGCATTTACTTTTTTAAATTATATAAGAATGGAAATAAAAGCATTCACGCTTGAATTGCAAATGATAACACCAATAAGAAAAAAAGTGTCAATTCTTCATCATCATCATCAGCTTACAGCAATTCGCTTATTTAAATCCAACGTTAAATCAAACCTATACGGGCCAACATGGCAAACCGTATATCCTGAATCGGTACAGAATGTGATGGCCAAGTTGTGACTAATCGCCTCTTCAATATAGCGCACTCGGCTATTTTCGTAATTCTCGTAAGAATTTATCGTCTTGTACATTTCGACATAATAGGCATAAGTTGATTACATACTTTTCACATAATACTCAATCAGTCTGCACAAAATTGTTTACGTAGAAATTGTTGGTTAAGAATGTAGCATTATCTGCGTCGTAAAAGAAGCTAATTTGTACAAACTAATTTGCTATAACATTGTGCTCAGAAACATGACCTGATGCGTGTGAAGCGCAGTGACGTGAGACTCATTGACTTCGGCAGCGCTACGTTCGACCACGAGCACCACAGCACCATTGTCTCTACCAGGCATTACAGAGCGCCAGAAGTTATACTAGGTATGTAATACCCATCTTATAATTCATATTAACGAGCAATATTCTAATAGTTTTCGAAACGTCCACGGAGTACGCATAAGCTAGTTTAATTTTCGAAAAAACATCACTGAAAAATGCTATACTTTTGTATATAATGTTTTCATCAATACAGAGAATTCCCTCTATAGCTGGATAAAGATATTTCAGTAGGAATGCTTTATTAAAAGTCATTAAAATCATTGTGTTTACTCCTTTTGTGTACGCACGTTATCTAATCAGAATCAATGAATTGCCGTTTTACAAATCTAGTCATATTATTCTCGAACATAAAGGAAAATAACTATATCAACCTTCATGGTCACGATGATTTTCGGTTAACCTTCGTAACATTGCCTCGCAATGTTTACTACTTTGTTGTTGTTAAAGGCCTTAGAAAATAAAATCTTCAAAATTCAACTTCATTAATGATATTTTTCCAGAGCTGGGTTGGACCCAGCCGTGTGACGTGTGGTCCATCGGCTGCATCATGTTCGAGCTGTACCTCGGCATCACACTCTTCCAGACACATGACAACAGGGAACATCTCGCCATGATGGAGAGGATCCTAGGACCCATACCCTACAGGTTTGTAACAGTTATTGTAATTTCAGATATGGAACCGATAAATCACGTGAGAAAGATCAAACAGTTGAGATCTTACTGATGTTACAATATAACTGTATGTACTCCATACAGTTATATTGTAAGATCTAGATTCCGGTCAACACTAGAAGCATTTACAATGTTCTCTTGATTGCTCTAATTTTGAACGTTTTTATGTCATTGAAATATTTCTTAAACCCACAAGTGTGTATTAAAACCTAAATGTGTTATTGAATTTATCCGCGTGTTTATTCTCTGATGTCTTTGTTTACTCGCACACCGCTTCACTTTACGCAACTCGACACTATCTAAGTACTTATAGACGGTATACCAGGCCGTTCAAATAAACACCAATATGTTCCGTACATGTAAGTGCCGCCCGATATAAATACTCGTTGGGTTTTTTAAAAACTAGGGCAATTATTATCGTCACATACCGGCCCACATTAAACTCATTTAAAATGTAAGTTCAATTTGTATTTGTGTCGTTTCAGAATGGCGCGTAAAACAAAAACAAAATACTTTTACCACGGCAAATTAGACTGGGATGAGAAATCATCAGCTGGCAGATACGTCAGAGAAAACTGCAAACCGTTGATGGTAAGTTTCCATGTTTATGATCTTAGTGTGCTAGTATTATTTCTTACCATTTTTACCGATACAATGTGTTGATAATACAAAGATCACGCCACGCTGTAATCGTGTGTTTTTTACACTTTTATGACCAGTGTTTTCGAACATTTCCGCAGAGGTACCTACAAAGCAACAGCGAGGAGTCGCGACAGTTGTTCGACCTGATCGCGCGCATGCTAGAGTACGAGCCCTCGCAGAGAATCACGCTGCGGGAGGCGCTCAAACATCCCTTTTTCAACAAACTTCCACAGCACCAGAGGCTCGGTCAGTACATATCTCACTAATCACTATACCCTAATGAACACTTATCATTTGTGAATAAACCTTGTGATTAGACTAAATATGTGACGTATTTAAAGTCAACATCAAACATTAAAATCCCAAGAAACAGATAAAAGTATATTTTATAAAAAAAAAACATTCTGACCTATCGTATTAATATTTATGATGAGTGATCTTTTGTTATAGGACACCAGTTTACAAGGCCATCATTCCTTAGGTCAGGCCTTTTTGTCGTTAGATGCTTATTTTAAAGCTTATATTTCTATATATTATTACACTTATTGGAACACATGTTGCAACATGACTTTATCATTAATTGGTTTTATATTGTGTTGTTATTGTTAGTGTGCCGTTTATTTCTTTTGCTTACTGTATTCACTTATTCTCGTCTTTAACATGTGCTGTTGATTTTACTTTATTATGTTCTTGATGATGGGCAAATCTGATGATTCCGTCTGCATTTTAAAACTAAAAATTAAACAAGATTCAGCTGGCATAGTAACTCATTCATGACGTAGTTACCGTTAATCTTCTTTAAGAAATAAATAACTAAAACGTTGTATTCGCATATTACAGGCAATGACCGCTTGCGGTGCAACGGTGAGAGCTCGGGGTCCCGCGAGCGATCGCACTCGCTCAGCAGGTGAGCGCCAGTCGGCCGCCGTGAGCCCCTCGCCGCCAGAGCGTGAGGGCTGCGAGCGGACGGTGGTACGTGGCGTACGTGGCGTACGCGGCGTACGTGGCGCGACCACAAGCGATAGTCAAATGGCGCGGCCGCGTCGTGGCCCGCCGATCCTGTAAACTTGTACAGTTGTAATGAAGTGATAAGTGATAATTATTTTGTCGAACATTTGTAATCTAGGTAATATTTTGTTGTGAATCGGTACTTCTCAATTTGTATTTATAAAGTAACTATTATTCAAAATAAAGACTGTCAGTCTGAATTTTGTGTTTTATTTATTTACTAGAGAACCGCCAGAACAGGCAGACACGAAAAGCTTATCTATAGAGTCCAAACAATAAAATAAAATTGAAATGTCTGTTTGTAATTTCAGAATGACAGTTTTTTACTGAATGCATAATATGAAAGTAGACATAATAAACGGTTCATATAACCAAATATATATATATTATTTTGTCTGTCTGTTCTGGCTAATCTCCGAAATGGCTGGCCCGATTTTGACGGGAGTTTTGCTGGCTACTGATGTAAAGAGTAACTTAGGCTACTTTGATTTTAGAAGGGATTAGGATTCCGTGCAAAAAAATAAAACCCTAGAAATTGTTAACAAAATCTGATTCATATGGGAGTTATATTTTATAATAATTTCACGCGAACGTATATATTAGTTGTAATTCTTATGACAATACACAATTAAATATTTTTCTAGATTTTCTAGAGCTAACTTGTGACATTTGCCACTTAATATTTATTTGGACAGCACTTGAAATTTGGTACTATTTGTGCAAAAATCTCTGTTGGCAGCGTTTGGCCAGTACCGTTGATATATGCGATAACTTATTCTTTCAAGACCCGGGTCTATATATAGAACAGCTATATAACCCATACCAACCGGATGGGTTGCCACAATACGAGTTGCATCCGAGTCCACTCTGCCCGAGCACACTCGATCGTGTCTACGCGGCTTTATGCATTTGTTAATGCAATAATATATCTAATAATAATCCGATGTCTAGTAATATTATTATTAGCGACTGTTGTGCATTCACGTAGAAAGCAGGCAGCTGGCATCGGCTTGCCAGCGTCTGCAAGCGCCGACGCAGGTTTTCAGCGCACACTGTTTCCATACTTTTGACGAACCGGTAAGTTTCAGCGCCGGCCGACAAGGTCGGATGTGGAAAAGTCGAGATCACGCATAGCTCAGCATCGGATCGGCATCGCCTCACAGCCAGCCTCATCAGCATTATTTTTATAAAAACCCAACGCTCACTAGCGTCGTAACAGTATCGCCTTGGCGTAACGTAACACATTGTCCAGAAGGGACGAATTCACCGCAAATCATTTGAAGCGAACACGCACGCGATTTGACGAGTACTTCGCCAGACTTCTTGGTTGCGTCCAATTAATGCGCGAACGTAAGTACAAGTGCACGTATCAATGATTCAATCTGTCTCCAGATGCTCGTACGTTATATTCTGGACGCAAATAGCCGCGAGAAATTCGCCATTTCTGTACAAGGCCTCAGTAACCCGTTCTCAAACCGCTTTCCTTCTGACCACTGATCATCCATTGAGTTTCCTCAGTGCACTGGAAACCACATTACGTTTGGTATAAGTATGCTACTCTTTGCCACGTTATGACGTGGCTCTAAAATTTGACAACCAGTCTTACCCAAGGCTATTTGTTGTGGAGGTCAGACAGGCTGTCACTCTGCAAGCCGACCCCAGCATAGTTGGGAAAAGGGCTAGGTAGATATTGATGATGAAATTAAAAGTCCAAGTTGACTGTACAATCATGAACGTTGACGTTCCAGTGTGAGAAAGAGACAGAGCTATACAGGTCGTCCAGTGCCGTCTCTTTCGCACACTGGAATTACTCTTATTATTAGTTTATATTTCCTTTATTCATTTTATATACTTTATTTTACATATTATTAAATATTTCTTAAAAAAAAACAAAAAACTTAAAAATATAAAAAATAGTCGTCCGCCGGTATCGGGAGCAGTGTCCAAGCTACCCGTGGTTAGGGCTCCAGACTTCCAGAGATAGGAACCTCCTCACAATACGAGCCGTATCGAGGAGTACTGCCTTCTGAATCAGACCTTGATCCAACCTCCTAAGGAGAGCCTCGAAAGATGGTCGTCGAGGCTACTTGGTTGTGCCTGTGTAAGTTTATTATTACTATTTTTTTTTTACTTTTCTCTTAAATACCTCCACGACCCCCGTACTTATTCAATGCATCCATCAGCAAAATTTTTGAGTGCGTTAAATTGAATCAAGAAAAAAGCGTTCAGGCTGAGAATGTCCCTTGGTTTCAAATAGTCCCTTTCCCGAAATATCCCTTCCCCATAATGTCCTTTTCCCGAAATGTTCATTTCCCAAAATGCTCCCATCCCGAAATGACCCTTTCTCAAAATGTCCTTTTTTTGTGAATAAACCTTTTGACAATTGGCTGTATTTAAATATTCCCAGTTTAAACTCTTAGCTGTCGCAGGAAAGAGACATTTTGAAATTGAACAATTTCATTAATTTAACTATCATGGTCACTAACATTATTACTACAGGAAACGGGATATTTACCATGTTTACTGTTTTTGTTTTTGTTTTTTGTTTTTTTTGTTAAAATAGTAAACATGGTAAATATCCCGTTTCCTGTAGTAATAATGTTAGTGACCATGATAGTTTAAAATCTTATATGAACAATTTCGGCGATTGTTAGAAATGAAAAGTTCGGCTGCGGCCAAAACTTAAGCCTATTTTGGCCTTCGGTCAGACGCTAGTAATAACTAATATTCTATAGTAATTTATAGTGTACCTGAGCGTGTCGATGAAGCTTGTTTGCACGCGGTGTTTCACAGGTGAGTGCATTGACCGGTTGCTTCACTCTAAATACGCTCGCAAATCGTCACGGGTATAGACCCTTACGTTTTTTGACTTGTGAAGGCTTTGAATGCACCCACAGAAAACGGAATTGAATCATCTCCTTGCTCTGTGATTGCATGAAAAGTTAGGTACATTTATAAAATTAAACAAATGGTAATGTTATTATAATCAATTTATTTCAAAAATTTACATATAAATACCGTACATTCATGGTTTAAGTTTTAACTTATACTATAATTTTAAAGGAACGTCATGCAATTTATTCTAATAAATTCTAATGTACAAATTAGATTTACATATTACCGCCAACTGCCCTCAATATACATTGCAATAAGATTATTATAATTACATGAACAAATAAAAAATCGGCTTGCTAATATACGAGAGCTTAATCACCAAGCATTAATTTTATTAATAAATAAATAACACTTAAGTACAAAATATAACTAATTTCAAGGTTGCTTTTGGAATGGTGAATAAATAACAGTAAAGGTAGGTAACACACACGGAGCAAGTACCTCAGATGTGATGTTTGAGGAAATGTTGCAAGCGTGGTGTCATCGCCGCGAGTTCATAGCGTGTGTGTAGCGTGCGACCCTTAACAAAGATATACATCAGGCGGCACAATAAATGCCTCATATTTCGTAAAAATATAATTTCAGTCACTTAAACCGCCGTATACGATAAGCTCACTTAACAAATCCGTTAGAACAGTTTGTTGGTCTTCAGTACGATCGATTTAAATAAATATTCGAAGCAAGGTTCTGTAACACTGCAAGCGCTTGAAAACATGCCCAACTAATAAGCAGAGTAGAAATTTCAACATTGATCAAACAGACCAAGAATTTTGTTATAGAGATTACACCATAGTTAAACGCATTACACTGATGGATCAATGGCAGGAGATATTTACATAAAAGAGAAAATGTACAATTCGGAATGTTATTAGAATTCCAATTGTCAATACAATTGGAATTCTAATAACTTAAAAACTTTAACTGTGACCAGACTTGATAACACCAGTCGCTCGGTTACTTAAGAGTACTGTTGGACAAGTTTGCTCTCGCAATAGGGATGGTATCGGGTGTTACATAGTGTTGGCCTATTGGGGCTGCATACAAGCGCTGTTAGTGTTTGTCGTGTGACATGGATCTAAAGGTGAATCTACACCGAAGACTCTTTGTGGAGTAACGTTTGCGAGTTAGTTGGCAACAACGGACAACAAAAAAAACGCAGAAGTTAGTTAGTAGTTAGAAGGTTACTTAATGTTTATGTTGCAAAATGTTTTCCTACAAAAAGTAACTTCGATGTGGATGCACCTTAAATGAACGCGGTGAAATAAGTAGTAGAACTAACATGCATGACTGATTTTTGTCATGTTTACAAGTAGCGCCGCTATCCATAGTGATCATTGTCGGGGTATGCGTGTGTTGTCTAGATCATGTCGACGCGCAGGTCCTTGCTGGGCCACGAGTACAACGGCGGCACGGCGGACGGGTACCGCACGTCGTACATCTGCGCGCGGATGAACTGTTCGGTGTCCAGCGGCTGCGGGAACACTGAGGCCTTGCCTGTGGGACAACATGTTACGTCAGAGGATTGTTAACACAATAATTTCATCTATCAGTCCTGAATTCCTAAGATCTATCCACATAGAGCCGGGGCATCTGGGCTCTGTGTTCGTAGACGTAAAAGTATGTTACGTAACTCAGGGCCCGCAGCTCGGAACGTCTTTAACGTCAGTTGTGGGAAAAATCTTAATCCCGAACCTAGCCAAAGCGATTGAGCGCACGAATATGCTATCCTCGCGTTCATTTATGTCTCTCATTTGTAAGGAAATTATAAGGCACCCTTTGTCGCCGAGATCACTCGCTCTATGATCGCCTTGGTTAGGTTAGCCCGTGGCCCGAAACCAAATGTTTCGATAGAAAACAATATTCCTAATTTAGAACGTTACGTAAAATGCTATGCTACTAACGGTATTTAGGAATAGGACCCTACTGCCAAGTATCTAGGGCTAACTATTGATTGCAAACTTAACTGGAGAGCAGTACAAAAATACTGTTGAAAAGTTTTGCAAAAAAGTGAGTAACTCTGCTAATGCACTGTTTTATTTCGCCCCAGCAATCAATACAGGTGCATGACTTATCGCATCGATCCTTAGATTTATTTTTTAGGGGAATGTCTACAACAGGAAACGATTTTTAAAATGCAAAAGCGGTTTGTCAGATCTGGGTTTGAACTTAAAAACATTGGTTTAAAGTGAAAAACCAACTAGGATCATATGGGATATCTAACGGAAACTGGGTGTTCCACCTACCTACAGCCTATTAAGTATTAATCTACTCCATTTAAAACCGTTGTGCTCACTCTAGTCTACTCAAAATTACACGGGTATTTGTGAAAACGACAAATAAATTAGCCTTGTAATCATTTAAAGAGGCACGTTCTGAAATAAAATTTTGTTATTGCGCTACCTATGACGCAAATTGAAATTTATTGTCTCTCCCACGCCGGAATTTTTCCCGCGATCTAATTGGAAGGAAGGTGGCTAAGACGTTAAAACTGTTGGTTGTAAATGATTGCATTATGCGGGCACGACCACGACTTGTCGCATGATCGGCCGCTATCTTGAACAAAACTGGCCGGTTGTGCGAGAAACTGTCTTCCTGACCGAAGCTTCTGCGGCCAAAAGTCAGTAGGTCGTGGCCGTGTAGAACGCGAGGTCCCTTAATCTGCGGTTTAGGACCTAAACAGACGGACTGCATTTAAACTGGAAGAGACGAGATTATCATCGCCGGAACTGGAGCCGTTCCAGATTCTTTAATGAATCTTCATACTGCGCACTTATAAGCACCTTGCTACGGCACACTCATAAGCCTGCACCATTTTTACTAGCTGATCTTTATAAAGAAAGATCTGTAAAGATCAGCTAGTCAAAATGGTGCAGGCTTAAGAGTGTGCTATGAGCCTCCTACCTCTAGGCATTGCAGATGTTCATAAACAGCTGCTGCCGTGACTATTAACCAATATTAAAATAAAATAGTGTTTAAATAACTCTAGGCCGTTGCGCTTGGTGTACTTACCAACTGTATAAGCATGTTCGAAGATCTTCTTGGCGATCTTGACGGAGCAGTTCTGAATGTCCTTGAGCGGCGGGTACAGGCTGCCTTGGTCCAAGTCTTCTTGGCACACGATGTCTGCTAGGGCCTGGAAAAATATATGTTTTTCAATGCTCTTCGCATCATATACAACACTGGAGTAATATCGACGGTTTTTAACATAAATCGGGACTGCCAACCTACATTAGCAACTTAAAAGGTATATTATGATGACGGAGATTGTTTAAATGGTAAAGAAGATATCGCAGACGACTGGTATTTGGTACCTATAACTAAAATTTTAGTAAGTTGGCAAAACAACGTCGAGCCTTCCCAAGCCTTTCCCAAGTAAGACGGCTGTAGAGCATATCAAAAACTCGAAACCTAGGAAATGTACACGATAACGCAGATGAAGGTGATTACTATATTCACCAACTTGTTTCTCCCCCCAATAGTTGGAAAAAAATCTTGCACCCGGCAGCAATATAATGGCTCAAACGCGAAAATGTTCTTAATCACCTCATCAGGATACGTTTATGGCTGTACAAAGATTTTTTGACACTTGCAAGGTGCTACAAGATGGCGATTTACCAACAACGCCTCTATCAATGCCATTCAAGAGCCGAACAGTGTATAGTTCTGTTCAATCTTTGTGGCGGCCTGCGAGTGGTGCTCTGCGCATTACACAGTCAAAACGACGCTTCCTCTGCTCCCCGTGGATACCTAAAATTGCGCTCTGCGCAGGTTTACATTTGATGATCCGAGCCGCCATAAAGTTTGAACAGTTATACCTGTGCAGATCGTCACTCGCAGCTAACTTCCGAGCCGCCATAAAGTTTGAACAGAACTATACATGTAGTGACATAGTTACCTCAGCGGCTAACAACATGAAGTCTTCCGAGATGTCGATGATGCCGGCGCAGATGATGCCGAGCGCCAGGCCGGGGAAGATGTACGAGTTGTTGCCCTGACCCGGCCGCAACACGCGCCCGTCCTTCGTGCGGTAGTTCGGGAACGGCGAGCCCGACGCGAAGATTGCGCGCTCCTGGAACATAGACAACTTGCTAATGATATTTGATATTAAAATCTCTAAACCCGAGAGGCGTGAAAATGGGTTAACATACTCCTGAACTGCATACAGTCTTACCGAAGTTTATCTGTAAACGGGCTAGTTCTTCGTTCAGATCTAACTGATCTGACCAAAATCCGTGCCAGTGGTTGTTACGGTCTTAAGTTCTGCTAGCCTACGACAGCCGGACCCTTAATCTTTACATACACATTAATCTTTTCATACGTTAACCTCTTCATGTGCCATTATGTACTCGTACATATCCTAAAAAAACTCTCCTTTCCAAAATAACAAAGTACAATACTAACATCGGTGTTGGTGTAGGCATCGATAGCGGTGCACTCGGCCTTGCTGGTGGGGTTGGAGAGCGCGAAGATGACGGGCTTGTCGTTGAACTGCCCCATTTTGCGCAGGATCGACGTCGTGAACGCGCCGCCGATGGCCGCAGCACCTGTACACCGAATTGTTAATGTACTTTGACATAGCTTAGGAAATGAGGGTACAATATTTAGTATTCTGCCGAATCCTTCGGGGAACACAGGCGAGATGTTACGTCTCTTGGATGCGGACATACCATATATTTTGACATCAAAGTATCCTAAGAGGCACTGTGAAAGTGGTTCAAATAAGTATCGGTTATTAAAGCACCCGCCACATATCTCTTCATCACCCTTGATTAAATGGTAGAGAATGCTTAAGAAAGTCCGCATCTGTATCTTTTTTTTGTGTGCAAAAAGATCAAAAAAATAAATACGGTAACTCACCGATAAGCACGGAAGGCCGGGCGATATCCACGACCTCCTCCAGCGTGCGCACGGATGCGTGATCCTTAGCGAATTTCTCCTTGTGCTCGTTGAGGCCGCCCTCTGGACGGTTCTTCACGATGAGGCCTTTGGAGTCCACCATCCAGATGCGAGCTTTGGCGTTCTCTTCAGAAGTACCCTCCGCCTTCATCGCCATCACGCAGAGATTCGCGATACCTAGGGACGCCTGTGGGTAGATAGGTGATTTAATAAGGTTTGGTGTTTTGAGGAAAACTGTATTCTAGTATCCGTAAGATCCAGGGGTACCGGTGCTGAAAACCGACCGTACTTCTCAGTATCACCACTAAATTCTGATATAAAAGACGGTTGCCCTGTTGATCTAGTGAAATCTTGTGGAATTGCTGATCCAGCTGATCATAGTTTGAATTCAATTTTAGGTTCAAGTGAATTCTCATACGGTTTATCAAGAAATTGTTTTCGCTTACCAGGAAATTGTTAGTAGGTAGTGGTCCGAAGTTTACACTAGTGCCCAGGGATTTGGCAATAGTGAAAACTTTACTAAAACTGGCAACGGTCTATCTATAGAAAACCTAGCTACTACATAACATTCTCTCTCCTTTGTCTAACCTACGAGAATTATCTAAGGATGGTATGTTAATGTTATTAAGTAGCATAGTATACGAAGCACATAAGTATACGTTACCTCTCCGGCTCCCTGGAACACGATGGTGTTCTCGGACAGCTTCTTGCCGGTGATGCGCAGCGAGGCCAACAGACCTGCCACCGCCACCGCCGCCGTGCCCTGGATGTCGTCGTTGAATGTGCAATACCTGCGGAAAATATGTTTTATTTTTTATAATTATAGTAATAAGGCAATTTTGGCAAGATTCCCGGTTATAACTCAGATTTTAATCATTGTAATCATTTCAGCCGCACGATGTCTTTTGCTGGACATAGGCATTACTAAAGAATCACCACAACAATAGGTCCTGAGCTTATTTTCCGCCAGATTTTTTGAATGCAAATTAGAATGTTCTTTCCATGATGCAAGTGTAATAGAACAATCAACAGCCAGTAAAAAAAATACGGTACAGATATTTAAAAGTAGAGGATTAGAGATTGCATATAAGTCGTGGTCTTCTAAAACCAAAAGTATAATACTTTCAATACAAAGTAACCCAAGGCAGCATCATAGATTACTCACTTTCCACGATACTTCTCCAAGAGCCTGAAGGCGTTAGCGTTGCCGAAGTCCTCGAACTGTATGAGACAGTTCTGTCCGTAGCGGCGCACGACGGCCTGCATGAACTCTTCGACGAACTCGTCGTACTCCGGGCCGCGCACGCGCTTCTGCCGCAGCCCGATGTACAGCGGGTCGTCCAGCATCGCTTGGGTGTTCGTGCCCACGTCTAGGGAGCGGTGCAAAGATAACATTTAGATTTAGGCTAGGAACCTGTTATTTAAGCCAGACTGCTTCTTAGGGGTTCCTAGGGGAACTACTTCATGAACCCGGACTTAATTCTTATGTGTTAAATTCATCGGTTTTCCTGTAATTTTTTGTCATATTACAGCTATATCTGTTCGATCTCGTACCTACCAACAATTATCCTATTGTGCAATGAGTAGACGATAGGATTTATAACATAATATTTTAATAACAATATAATAATTTATTTCTCTCGTCATGGGGAGAGGCCTTTGCCCAGCAGTGGGATGACGCAGGCTAGCAGTATCAGTATCAGTATTTCTCTCATCATCATAAACATTACAGAGTCAAATTATCACTACTTAGAGACTGGTGTCTGTTTTAGGTAAAACCTGAATTTATCATTTGATCATTAACTTTGCCTAATTTGGCAGTTCCCCTTTTCGTGTATCAATATAATAATTACAAGCAATCTATTTAGAAACAATCGTAATTTGAAACAAATAGGTTCAATCAACCACTTTGTTTGCAGATTTGAATATCCTTCTCGCATAATTATGGAAATAGAATATTCCCAATCATCGCCGTTTTCCGCTTACCTACCGAAGTATGTCAAAAGTTTATGCCGTTTTAAATTTATAGTGAGGCTGCGAGAAGATGGGACAGACTGTCAAGGGTGTGCTAAATGTCTCGTGCACGTTTATGTAACTCAGATCCGCGCGAGATGTACCTAATGGAAAAATTATTGTTTCTATAATATTATTCGTGGTTTTAAAGAGATACGTATCCCTAAAAGATGAAACCTTCAGATACATGTTTGACTTACCCAAAGTGATGGGCAAGCACTGGTGCGGCTTGATGCCCGCGAGCGCCGTGTACAGCGAGAGCTTGCCCACGGGAATGCCCATGCCGCACGCTCCCAAGTCACCCAAACCTAAGATACGCTCGCCGTCTGTCACTACGATAGCACGGACGTCGCATTCTGGCCTGGTGGACAAAAACATTATTAAAACAAATCGGATTATTGACAGTTCGGCTGATGTAGAAAGATAAAACCAGCCAGCAAGTCAGCTCACTGCCCGGGGCATCTTTGTTCCGTGCTACGGTGTCCAAGATTTTTTGCTAAGTTTCAGAAGTCTGTCGTTTCTTTTAAATTAATAAAATAAGGGGAAGTCAGTCGAATTACACCTGTGCATCTAAAGTTAATATAAACCCTGGCATTTCTTTTATCACAAGCTTTTCTCAGTCAAAAGTTTCGAACTATTTCTACGAGACTCCTGAGGAACGTTTTCTTGTGTCTGAAAAATCAAGTGCCGAGGTGAACAAAAATTCAGTGTAACTCACCAGTTCTTAAGTATATCGTAGACATGTCCCTTGTCGTGGATGGTGATGAAGAGTCCCCTGGGCCTACGGTAGACCAGACCGAACTTTTGACAGGCCAAGCCGACCGTGGGCGTATACACGATGGGCATCATGTCGGCCACGTTCTCGCCCACAAAGCGGAAGAACAAGTGCTCGTTGCGGTCCTGAAGAATATAGGCATTTATCAGCTGTTGCCCTAGAGGTCGAGCTTCTCGAGAGTCAAAAGTGTTATTTTTTGGATGTGCCCGGAGTCTGAATTTGTGCCCGATAGATGGCTGTTATGTTATTATGTTATCAGTATTAGTTCATTTGTGGATGTTGTTTACAGAAATACCAAGCGCAATATTGGTTTTTCTATAAACAAGATATTGTTTTTTTTTTGCAACTTCAATGACCTAGTCTATTCATGTTTGTTTTACATAGTCTTGGATCCTAGTTCCCCCCGTCTTGTTTGCCAGCTAACGCCGATTATGTCGTTTACTCTTCAGTGTTATGGAATTTCCAAGTTTCACGCTTATGAGAGGATATGCACAGAAGGCTTTGACCAGAAACTATGTCGATAGAACTTAATATATCTCGTGACTTTCTGACGTAGATACAAGTGCTTCGAGCAAAAGTTTATAATTACTTTAGTTGGTACAACTGGCGAGAATATTGTACATCGCCTTGTCCGGTATTCACTGGAGAATTTAATATATGTTTTGGATAATATTTCGGAAGTTTGGCATACACTATTAGGATTTCAGAATTTCAAAGCTATTTTTATCGCAGAAGCTTATTCATTTTCGTGCTCTGCGTTTCAGCAATGTTTTGATTCAATTTGCAAGTAGTCAGTTTCATAAGTTGATTAGGTACACAATTTTGCAGCGTAAAAATGCATAAGACTGGAATAGTGTATTTATTTGCAGAAAAATATCTACCCACGCAACAGCTTTGCCTGTGTTCCTACTACTACTATCGCGTAATTCTGCTAATTGTGTAGGTCGCACGTCTATAACTAGTAATAGCTGGTAGCATGGTCTAACCTTGCATTTGACGGGATCTACGCTGCTTGGATCCCTTCACTATAGTTTGGGCAAGGTTTAAATTCGTTTCTTGTCTGCATTAGACGTTGAAATTGAACAGAAAAACTACCATAATTGAAGTAGATTTCCATTACGTCTACACTTCTTTTATTGGTATTGATTTCCTCTTTATTTTGTAGGAATCAATTATATTAGATGGCGCGTTTCGACGCTAGATGGCACGTTTCTTCCTGTCTGCTCTGACTTTCGGTATCTCTGTTCACTCGTGCAAAGCGATGGCGAAATAGATCGTAGTGTAAAGCACAGAATTAACACGGGATGGATGAAATGGCGGCAGGTCACGGGAACAATCTGCGACTCCCGCATTCCCCTTAAACTTAAGGGGAAGATTTATAAAACAATGGTTAGACCTGCTGTCTTGTATGGATCGGAATGTTGGAATGAATGAAAGGCATTAGCATGTGGCGGAGACGAAGACGAATGCTAAGGGGAATGTGTGGTGTTACGCGAATGGATAAAATAAGAAATGAGTATATAAGAGGAAGTCTGAAAACGGCGCATTAATTACATTCGCTTGTCCATTTTATTTGAATAGGCAATTATTTAACGAGCCGCGCCAGTCGTTCTATTTGCTCCAATAGACATCAAAATTGACTCCTTGGTAGTCTTGATGTATTCAGAGGAATATTAAAATAGAGCCATGAACAAGAAATATCATCAATCAGTAATTTAGTCACTGAAAACTCATGAATATTCAATATCAGTGAAGCGAAAGATTCCTTACAATTTATTATGGACGGAAAGCATCTATTCAAATAAATATGAAATGAAGTGAATAATATTAACAGCGAAGCATGTTTCTTTATATAAAGTTCATTCAAGTGTACCGTCACTTAGTTTGCCTGACTGACGTCTCTCTCATTAATAAAGTAGGGCTCGTAGCCATAAAAAAATCTATTACGTTAAATCTTTTAATTTCGATAAAAACTTTAAATCCATATTTTCCAAATGCCTCGTTTTTTATAGGAATTCTCAAGAGTTCAGAGTACTTTAAAATAAAATCATCTCTCTGCTTTTATAAAAGAAGGGATGCAGGCGGTCAGATTGCTCTGAGACTGTATCTGAAGGACTACACTTCAGCGACGTTCAGTTGACATTGGTGTGTAGAAGTCCATAACGTAATAGGCAGTTAGTTAGAATAAAAGCCACCAAAGCTGTGTGACAAATGATGCAGTACCTAATTACTTATTGCAGTTCCCTAACCTTGTCATAATTTTATTCTAACGAAGGTATGCCAAATCTCTGGCTTAACTTTTTTTATGCTAAATAGGCTCGCGTTCGGCCACAAATCACCTGATGTGAAGCGATGACGCGGCCTGGGCTTGAAGAGATCTAGATTATAATGAACGGGCCATAGAAAAGTCAGCTTACCAGTTACTAAGGTTAAACTTACCAGTAGTCCCATAAGGTACAGGTATTTGTTGAGGGGGTCCTCGTACCGGTCGATGGACAATTTGCACATCTGGACCTGCTCCTCCTGGGTCTTGACCCTGGCTGGTAACAGACCGTGGATGCCCAGGGTCTGGCGCTCCTCAATTGTGAAGGCCATGCCCTGTGGACAAAAAAGAAATAACCAGAATAAGAAGAAAGAAAGGAATAACCAGATTTTACTGTAAAAACAGAAATAGTTTTTTTATTCGAGCGTAGGCCGTAACACATAATGCTCTAAGTACATGAAAATAATATTTTAATGGAAACCTAGTCCAGTCGTGGAATATTACAGAATGTACCTACGAAGTAAATCGATTAAAGCATCACGAAAAATGGTAGGTACCAACATATATCCAGTTTCGTCGAAAAATCATCCATCGGAAATCTGGCGGATTGCCAAGTTCAAGCTCAGGATGATCGATACAATTCAGGTTATTTTCCTCATTTTCCACAACACTGTAGGTAGTTAAACACAAACACTACAGTTAAAGTGTTGGTACAATAGAAACAAAACATTAATATCGCAAACACTCATAACAATGGTTGTAAAAAAAATCGATGCACAGATAACGCACGCTACATAAATATGTGAGTACAGCTAGTATTATTATGCTAGCGCATAACTAATATTATATTATGCCTTTCAGTGCAACTATTGTTCATCTTTACATAAAGCTGCATTTCCCTTCCCTATTCTTTGATTTCTTCCCTTTTTCCGTTTTCAAACAAGTATCATTCATTTTCCAGCTGATTTTCATATGTACTTTTATCTCCCGATGACCTCGTTCCACATAAACAGATCTGTCTAATACTAGACGGTAACCATACGTAATAGAATCAAGAACGTGATCTAAATAGGACTCCATAGTTTCGCAGAACTTGCAAAATGGCGAATTCCTTCATTGTTTAGTTCGTGATTGACGACTTCCTCCTCAGCTATCAAGTCAATGTTTCAACTGCGGTACAAATTGACCGCAATGGACAACTGCGCCCACACACAAAACATACTTTCAACACTCAAAGATAATTATAGTTAAATACTTCGGCTTCGATAAAACTGGTTTGTAAATAAATTGTATTATAGTAAACTATAAATGGGTAAAAGTATGAAATAAACAAAATTCCGCGAACATTTGCTTGCCCGGAAATACTCGCGATCGGCCGACTATCAGCTGTGAATGACGTAACGAAGGTGACCGCTCTTAAAGACCTTCAATTCTGCATTGCGACCTGTTATAACCGTCGGACGTTATCACTGTGGATATAAAGACCGTTTTTCCGTAGCACGGCATTATCAGGTTAAATTACCGTGCGTAAAGATGTTTTGAATAACGTAATGGGAAAGTTTCCGCTAAATCATTACGAGAATTAGAATGACCTACAATGATCTAGCGCTATCTATTTTGATCTAAAAATGCGGAGTAAACTGCCTATTCCGTAAATCATCGGGATTTTAGATTAGACGTGCTTCTATGGTTTCTTGGTAACAGGAAGCCATGAAATTCCGACTTCGGAACAAAAATCTATAATAAGTTTACCCATAGAGTAATTTTCCCGTAGAGCAGTTTTTATTTTTTAGTAGAATTAGTATCAGCAGAGCGCTGGGGCAGGTATAAATGACAGCATTGACAACCTGTGCGCAAAAGAGCACAAAATTACTTTACAATTTACTTCAGTTTTGTTACAAATCTAGAAAATATTCTAGTACTAACTAATATTTGGTTTGCAATTTTTTTTTCCCAGAGTTCAGTCAGCGTCTGCGGTCAAGAAAACTGTTAATGAGAACGCAAGAAAAACTAGAATGAACGAGAAGCATAATGACAGAAATATCTACAATTTAGATTAAACTGAGATTATGTTTTCAACATAAAACGATTTCAAATATATTTTTCTGAATTGGTATATCGAATCTGATGACGATTCACTCTAATCACACTATTCAAAACACTGATGTCATTTATTTAGGTTTCCCAAACGAGACTTTAAATGAATTATCAAGTGGGAACAAACATGGTCATCAAAACATCAATATATAATAGCCCTTTATCGATCATTGTCCTATTGTCACTGCGCTAACACTAACGAGTGTAACTGAAACCCGTGCCCAATCAGGTTGTGATAACAGCGTACAATGCTCACTTATATGTGAATATATTGAGTTCTCGCATATCATAATATTTTGCGGACACGTGGACTATTATATTATTTATCATAAAATAATAATAACATGATGGAAAGGAAAGCCTATATCGAGCATGCAACATACTCTCATCCTCATTTCAGCTAAGATACTTGCAGCAAATAGTTGTTAATATTCTATTAAGTTGAAAATATTCTGTAGCGACGACCAATCAATGAATTCAGCCTATCACTGATGGACAAAAACCTCTTCCAAGCTGCGAAGAATATATGGTACAATAATGTCAGTTAATATAATCGAATAAAGATTTTACTAAAAACAAATCCTAAATACGTATAGCTGATAAAAGACTTTCTGAAAGACACGACTTCAATTAAAAATTAATGACGTAATAAAAGCGTGCCCTCAGCACAGCTCCACACAAACAGAACTCAAGATAATGAATATGACGTCACATCACGTCTTCTACAGGAAAGTTTGAGAGCTTCCGTGAACAATTTATTGCGAGAATACGAGGGAACACTCCGATTCCGAACCATTTTAGTCCATTATGATTGTGCTAACATTTATATAGGGCAGGAAGGTTTATTCAATTTATTTCTAGCCATTTGTAGTACCTTCACTACCTACCCATTTCTTTATAGGTAGATATAATACTACCATTCCGAAAACGAATCATTCAAAAATACTTGGTCTTTTTCATTTGACGAGTTTAACGTAAGCTAGTTACATTTGTTATATTCTGTGGTGCAATAAATATATATTATTGATAGATACGTAAGATTAACTTTCAGCACCATCAACGGGTGAAAGTAAGTTTGAAAATGGCTTCTTAAAGTTTTATGCCAGCACGCTCTGACGGGAACGTGACCAGTTTTCGATGAAAACGGGTGTAAAGTTAACACGTAACCGTGTACGTACGTACTCTTACCAAGGGTTTTATAGGTAGAAACAGCTCACAAAAGATCTAAGTAATCATTTAAGAGGATTAAAACTCGTCCACTGTGAAACTGTATTGTTACCACTATGCTAATAATTGAGCTATTCCTAGAGCTTTTTAACTAATAGTCAAGAATAGGTACAGTTTTAATTTACTTATTTAGTACCTACTTCACATAAGCAGAAAAAACGTCACGAAGAAAGAATATAAAAATAAAGTACAAAGGATTCCCATCAAGCACACTTGTTATAGGACGTTTGAAGTGGAAAGAGATGTAGACAAAGAAAGGTCAACAATACTGAACCTTTCTCCTTACAAACCAGGATATTTAACTCCCACTGTGAAATAGTACTTACACGTATTTTCGATTCAAAGAGCCTTCCAAATCTAAATACAATAATGATAATGGTAGAGAAGTCAACGAACCCTCGAGTCCAAAGCAGCAACACATTCAGGCACCGAGACCAAATCCCTGTGAGGGGTCAGGTGCCACCAATCCCTTTCCATTTTACACTTCAGTCCATTTACAATGAGTCACTTTAACACCACCATCACTGAACAACCAAGGCCGTACTTAACGTCACTCGAGCGAAACCACTTTTCGTACCGAGGAAAAGTAATATATCATTTTTATCGTTCGGCAATATGTTATTGTTCGAAGTTAAAAACTAGCTTTTATGTGTTAGTTTAGTATGGGTCGATAAATTGAACCTAGTATGCATAAAGCATTTTTATAGAAGCAGCGTCTACAAGTTATAAAGCTAGAACGGTTTACACTTTATCTAAATGGAAAATGCTTTTCAATTTTCAGCGTCGCTGGCGGCGACTGCATTTGAAGTGGAAGGACGGAGTAGCGGGAACAGCTATTATTATTTATTTAGTAGGAATGCGGCACCTCACGATCGATACTTCAACAGTCAAGACTTTATTCTTTATGGGGTATTGACGGGAAAATTGGGGTCGAATGGGTCCGCAATGTTTTTTTTGCTAAGGTAGCAGCTCTACCAGCACACACATGATGTCTGCCTAAATTTGACCCTTGTTTATTTTTTGTAGGGAAGTTTTCTGACCGGTTTCGTCCTTTGGATTATCATAATTTAATGCTTGAAGCCTCAGTAAGTGTGTGTTAATATATGAAAGGGTCTGAACCTCAGATTTAGGTCGAGAAGAAAGGTTAAAACGGTGTTTTTACGCCTCAACAAATTTATAAAAGAAATGGGAGCGTTTTTTATAATATAATGCTGTATAAATAATACTTTATGTAATACGTTCCTGCTAGACATTGCTCATTATATTTGACTCGTACTTCAGTACTAATGAAATCAAGATTTAGATTTGATTTAGATAACCCTAATAGCAAGTAAATTTAAATCCTTTGATCCGACAACCAGGACAGTTGTTTGACGTGAAATCAATTAACAACAACGTTACACGAGTAACATAATCATTACCATTTCTGATTACATACTAATCATAGCAATCAACATTTCGACTTAGTTCAATCCCTCGCGGGCTTAGCACAAGGTTCCTACGGCAATGCTATCGGAACTAAGACCATTACCGCCGCCGACAGACCCGATACGATCACAAATTGTCCCAATTACACGAGTAGGTAATCGCCAACCTTCAACTTGATGTAAAGTGCCGACGGCGACAAATCTTGGAAACGTTACGTTCCGAATTTGGTACGATCGATTCAGTTTTTATGACGAGTGACGTGGTTCCGGTTCGTTAGAGAGGTTTCGTAAAGTTTATACTAGCATTGACACTAATTACATCGTCATTGATAGATCTGATCTTAGTAATCGAATGGGATTAGTTGCTCAAATAAATTAACTTTTCGTTTATAACGCAACAAGACGAACTAATATTAGCACGAATCTGCCGATTCTAACTTAAGTTCTAGAATCCACTTTGCTGTCCAGGTCTGTTTATGGAACAAACATGAAAATACGAATTTATACGAGAATTTCTGTAAGCAATCAGGGAAAGCAAACACGACGAGCGGTTCTGTCAACATAATAATTTTCAGAGGGAATAACTCATATTTTCGTAATGCCAACTTTGTAGGCACGCAAAATCCGGGCTAAGTACATACAAGTATGTAAGTACCTGCCGTTTTAATTCTGACATTAATGTTCGTTAGCACAATCAATAAAAGTTGCGTCGACAACTCATTCTGTGAACCTTTTCACAATGAAATACAGTTTTCTATACTGTTTTCCTGAAATATTGAAGAGTTTTAACTGTAAGATAACTGTTTTTGTATTGAATTTGAGTACATAAATAAAATTATAAGTTAATTGAACTTTATCAAGCTTTACAATTTTATAAAAGTGATTTAGATAAAACTACGTGGAAAAAAACATTGTTTATACGTAGTAGCTCAAGCTTTCCCTGAAAAATATTATTCTGAAAGTGCGTATGTAGGTAGGTACCGAAACACGTAACGATCAATCTTTTCGGATCCTTTTCTATTCAGTAACGGTACCTGGCGCTGACACCTGACGGTACTTTTCAATTATTCGCCTTTAATAAGGTGTGAATATACCTACATCATACTACAGAAAATTACAATTTGATTATCAAAAAAAAACACGAGTGTGAAATTTAATACCTATACAAATTATTAACGACTAGTTCATGAGGCAATTTGGGCTTGAATGAGGAAATTACATTAATATTCATATCGTTGCCATGGATCTAAATTCTCAATAAGATGTTGTTTTGAACATAAACGATCATAATAACATTGTGTATTTTGTTGTATTACGCAATACCTGTATATATTATTACCAAAGGAGCAGATGACTTCCCACAGTTTCTGTTTATCCGCATGGGAAAAATACGTCAGTTTATGTATGTAGGTATCAGTGGCGAAGGTCCCATTCAACTCGATTCCTACCGGCTTCCCTTTGAAAAATGGCACAGTCTGTATTCTATTGACAAATAATATGATCACATTAAAGATATGTATTCCGGCTTACCTCTTACAAAAATTGACCCTTTGCTACTGGTAGGTATGTACATATTAACCAAATGGATCTTCCCTAACTAAGAGCTACGTCAACAACAAACAGCCTGCTTGTCATGTAAACAAATGACCCATTTTCATAGTCAATTAATCCACGGAATAGGCAATTAAGAAGGAGACCTCTTTTTTGAAGTTTACAACTTAATTAAAGTAAGTGAAGCGGTCTCTTCTCTTCATTTTTCTTTTGACCCTACTATTAGGGTGGGCAAGTCCATTTAGTAAATTGAATACTTTCTCAACTTACGGCATTTAATACAGGATGGATTTATAGAAATCAATAAATCAAATCAAATAATTATTTATTTCGAACAACAAGGCCGTTAAGGGTTAGTGAATAAGTACTTATGAACTATGTTAGTGGCAAGAAATTTGATGATTAATTTACATTAATAAAGTTCATTCAAATTCATTAAATAATGTAGAATCTATGAAAAACCTAGTCTACATCATTAAAAGAAAGTGTATTCATACTAAATCGTTTAGTATGATTACTTTTTCTTTTTGCCCATTTGCAATACATGACCTCATAATCTTGTGACAAACATTGTATTAGATAATCAACATCAAACACGCGTAATTCTGCCAAGTATGTACGTAAAAATACTCCTGGTTTCAGACGTCACAAAACACAACGTGACAATCATGATGACACGTCATATTTCGCTAATGTTTTCCTCTAATTGTTGGCGAAAATAATTAGGTACTTATAACCAAAACGCTCGTTTTATTTCCAACTTGTCTAGCTTGAAAACATTGACCTAATGACCAGAAATTAGTGTTTTTGTTTACATCAAGTCATGGTCAGTTTTTGCACCCAAAATAAGCAAGACCTAATTATTTGTGAACTTGGCTATTATTGTACGACGCCAACCATTGTACGACGTCAACCATTTGGCGATATTCATTTTTCCGTCTAGTTTACCTTACATAGAGTTTACACGTGTTTTAAGAATGAATAATAAATTCGACTAATAAAAAAATATTCAAGGACTTAGCTTTTGTTAAAATTTTCCATTTCAACTTTTTTACGTCTAAAAATAAATGTGCTCAAATATAGCAGGCTAACAAATATGGCAGATTGGCATAATTAATTATTTTCGCTTCGTATTGCCAATGAGCTACGGAGATAGCGTCTGTTAATTATATTCCCCTCACCCTGCGCAACTGTGCGCTTTTAAATGGAGGTATTATTACAAGCTGACACACATTTCGGAATGTAGGACACGGAACGAGAAATATTTAAACGACAGACTTAGTTCGTTCAAACCATGGTTTGACAGAAAAAATAGGTGAAAAACATAAATCATTTTCTATGCCTTATTTCTAACGTTAACGTACGCGTTTCAGTAAGGTGACGCAACCCACCCATGGATTAGTAGACATAGAATATAACCTCTTTCAAGAGCAAGGGCACAGTATAGCGAACTGGCATTCTAGCAAGGGTAGCGACGACTTGGCAACGAGTCAATATTCACCACCACGCACGATCGGAACACGCAGCGCTGCATCGCTGACAAAGCGGATTAATCAAGCTAGTCGCATATTAATATGTATTTGTTGACATAGCAATTGAGGAGATTATGTTTAATTGTTATAGCATAATAAACGCTAACCCATTAGCACATAGAACGGTTTTACGTTGCAATGGAAAAGTTTTCGCATTAATTTATGAGCCTCCATGGAGAGAATTACTTATTCATATGTTTAAGTCATTTACTTCGTTATCGTTGTGCTTCACAAGTGCTACGATCACGTCATGATCCTCTCAATGATGTGGGTAACTTTTCGAAGTCTTTTAGCATTTATTACATCGGTGTTTGCTCAACAGCGAAAAAGTGGAAAATTCGACGAATTCGAAACTAATTTGCGTCATGGGAATTTCGAATGTAATAGGATAAAGGAAAATAAGCCTATTGTCCACTTCCTTAAATACCGTTGATGTTGGTCACCGACGTCTTGTGGTGTGGGTGTAGAATTTCCTCTTACGCATCAAGTTGCCTATTTACGTTATCTCGAAGGTTCTACATATAGGAGAGTTAGACAGAGTTCTTATTGGATGTTTTATTTGGACTATAAAAGCAGCAAGTGTACATATCTTAATTGCTATTTAAATACATAGTTAATTATTCAATCAAAAATAGCCTTGTTTTAATACTTTATGTACCTAGGTATTCGGTACACAAGAATTCGTAACTTATCTATTTTATTCGTAACTTTAATATTTATGGTTGCTGTCATTGAATAAATCATTTATTTCGGTATAGCACCCGAGACTGAAGGTTTAAACAGCTAGATTCATTTATCACTGTCAAGACTTAGATAGTAGGCACAAATTATAGCAACAACCGCTTACTAGTTTATTATTAAAGGAAGTTTATTTACCCCAGCAATGTCTACTAAAACAAAGCTCTATTGAAACAGTTGAAGCCAGAGCATACAGTTTAAAAGCCGGCTTTGATCAAAGCCAACCCATTTCTAAATAATTGAAACATCAATTTGGCTGCAAAAGGATGTGGACAAACAGACTTTGTTAGGCTGTGTGTCGGTATATTATTGTTTAAACCTATGTGTGTGAAGAAAAACATGTAGTATTAAGTATAAAAAAGGTAAAGGAGAGTCGTAAAAATATTATAAATATCCAATGAGTCTTTACAAACTATAGTATAAGGTACTCATATTAAAACTAACTCTAAGGCTACCATCAGACCGACTACATCGCAGCAACCGCGCGCAGTCGGTATATTCAACTGCATGCAGTTATCTGCAGGCGGATCTGACTTTGCGCAGTTGACGCCACGCATCTAGCCCAGGAGCACAGTGTAAGATTTGAAGTCGATATGGAAGCACAGATGTTACTTCTTATTATTATTATGGCCCGCCGCCGGCAGCGGTGTAATCGAATTGAAAAACTGCAACGTTCAGCGTGTGGATACAAAAGCATACAAAATTGATTAATTGATTCACATACAAAAGCCCAATCATTACTGCGCTTTATTCTGTCACTATATTCTTGACTTTTATAATTCCAAATGCTGACTTTACTTTTATTAAAGAAATAGATACGTCTGTATCAAAATCCATTTTAATTTTAAAGTGTTCGACGCGACCGATGCGCGTATGCTCCTTGACTAACTGCACACTAACTGTAAGCGGTTAGCGATGGACGGCGTGCGTCGACACTACACGATAGTAGCCGACCGCGTAAAGTTGAAGTCACGACTGTATGCAGTTAATATTGACTTCACACGACTGCGGCCGACCGCGTGAAGTTGATATCATAACTGAACGAAGTCGAACGTACAACTGCATGCAGTTGTATATATCGACTGCGCGCGGTTGCTGCGATGCAGTCCGTCTGATGGCAGCCTTACTCTCTCTCTTAACTCAAACTCAAAAGTAAATGTATGTACCTACATTCATGTACTGCAAAATAGCTCTTAACTTATGGACTAATTTGAGCGACACCTTTGTCAATTCAGGTATCTGTATTTTGGTTTAACAGAAAGAAAAGCTCTGAGTTTGTATGAAAACGCCAGTGAATGACGACTATATTAAGTCAGTCCAGTGCAAGAAAATAGGATGAAACAGTATGTCTATTCACACTGTTAACTGTCTTCTGTCTGCCTGGTCATGCTTCAAGGCAATTAGTTGAAAACTTCAAGCATTCACGCAACTTTCACCTTTGAAATATACCTTTGCTAAAATGTTCTCATTAAAGTTTCTTACGAAGTGGAAATTATTTTGTAAGTCGTAAATTAATAATCGTAATTAAAGATCGCTTTCTTTGAAACTTTTATTGAAATAACTTAGGTAAACGTGCCTCTGAAGGCCATAGAGTTTAAAAAAAAAGCATTAAGATTTCGTAAGCCTTGGCTTTTAGTAGGTATTTATAATACTAACATTTTTTATATAAAAACCGTACATAAAAAAACCCTGCCTTTGCCGACGCGCAGTCGGGTAATTAACGTGACATTTACGAGTATTTTGTTGAAATTAACGTCAAAACATGGGCCATAATATATCTTTTAATGCTGCAGGCTAACTACGATACATTATACAAATTTTGTGTTATGTGTTCCCCGCACAGAATTTACCGAAAATGTGGGTCCAGATAGAATAAATCTATGTTCAAGGAAAACTTATCAAGAGGCAATAAAACAATGCAGGCTATTCTACTGTTCCATGCAACTGATTTATAACAGCCTCATCAAGTATAGAACTTGTACAATCGATATCAACTTTCATGCAAGCACAATGAGTGACAAAGCAAGGATATGTGGCGGGCGTGCCGGCTAGCCTAGCTCTTAGGACGCCTAGAATCAGACCGAGGTTAGTAACAATAACCCAGCGAGATAATATCATCTACATTCACACAACACGGGGCTTGGCACTGGAGGACTCTGGAGATCTTACTTTACTATTGGATCATATCGTTTTTATTTCCGAATTTTCGGTTGATTTTAGACTATATGAAGGAAATCCTCTATTGTTTTAAGTTCATTTGTGGGCAAGTTTTGAAAAAGCTTTAACCAATAAAAACTTGCTGTAAAAAAAACCGACTTCCAACATTAGAAAAGTCTAAAATAACTTTACTTTCGGAAGTCGGTGACTGTTTGTTTCATTGACTTTGCCTCCGACTTTTCTAGTGTTTTTTTGAAAGTCGGTTTTTTTGCAGAAAGATTTTGTTGTATACCACATCAATTCTTGTCATGAATTAATTTTTACATTGTAACTAGAAGTTATTAAGGGATCACCATGTCATCAACATATCCCAAGAAGAAAACATACCTACGTATTAAAGGACAAAAAAACAAATTACTGAACCGATTTTGATGAAATTTCTATGGGACGAATCGAAAAGTATATCCTTTCACATGAAAAAGAAAACGGTTCTTAAATGACGGAGTTATGAGGTAAAAAACATTTTAAAAAATACAACTGAATTGAGAACCTTTTGAAGTCGAAGAATATAATAACAATTGGATTGTAATACTGTGACAAAACACAGAACTCATAAATCTCTATTCGCTTGTTTTGTTACATTGGGTTTCTTTTGCCAATCTCGTCAACTTTTCCAATATAAAGTCAGGGCTTTTACAATCTTCCCATCGCTATCAATCAAATTTCGTGAAGGTCGAAAATGCTCAGTTTATCGTAGTTTACCTCTGGTCATGACAAAATTAAGTAAGTTTATGTTACGATATTCACTCCGCGAAAGGCCACATTCCCAGCTGACTAATTATATCACTTAGGTAAACAAACAACCCAACGTCAGAACCGCGTCAATTTGACAAACCACGCGTAAATGCGACCACAGCAATTATAATTTTGTCCCAAACAGCCTCAGATACGCAAGAATCACACAAACACCACTTCACACCGACTGCGTGAAGGTTCCGCCGTTTACATAGCTTTTATAACACTGTGGAACCAAGTAATCGCGTTGCCATGGCAACAGTAAGCCGCCCCACAAACTAAGGCTTAAGGCGTGTTTGAGGATTACAGAGTCGATGATTCAATTAGCTATGACATGCAACCAGCCTTATTGAATCTACACATACAAAAATAAAAGCGATGGTATTGGTTGGGCAAACATGCGTGTATACAGGTTACTATGTGAGCTTTGAAATGCTTTTCTTTATTCACATAGTGTGTCGTTTAAAAATACATAGTAATCCTTTGTTATAGACTGGAAAGGGGCGTTATGAAATAACGTAGGGTAACGTAAGTTTTACCTGCGCAGTGAAAATATTAAAAATGAAAATGAAAACATTTACGCTGTACTGAAAGGCTTACTTTCAGGTGTTCATAAAATTACCCTTTGTTGTAGTGAAAACGCGGGTAGATGGACTGAATATTACGTGTCATTTGCCTTGTTTTCTTTGTCTTGGAAAATAAAATTAGTCTATAAAGAAACAGGACTTCTTATTGCCGTTATTCTTTTATGTACTAGAAATAGTGTTATTTTGTTTTTTCTTTTCAAATATAATGTAGAAAAAGTTACGTATAAACTGCACTGGATAAAAAAACGAAAATGAAATTAAAATCAACAAATATCTGCCACATTGTAATTTTCGCATATAAAACTTTTCCGCAGAATTATTCATTCTATCAGCGCTCTCGAATAAATCCGCTTATCTCAATGAAGTATTAATATAAAACGATAACGTAATCCACTTTCGGATATGACTAATGAAATGCAAATTTTTATCTTCACCTCGCGCAGTCGGTATTATAGTGACCTAATTCGATAGGCGTCTGGCAGTCTAGTCGTTAAGTGAATGCGTAACTTTTATCTGTACTGTGGATGTTGTACAAAGGGTATTTTTCTCAAATGTTTGTACGTTTTTCATACCTAGGTAGAGGTAAAAATGGAAGGAGCCGTATGTTTGCATAAACTATTTTGTTGCGAGTTCATAACACGAAAAGTACATCACGCATCATCGACACGAAAAGTTTTAAATAAAATAGCAAAATATAAAAAGTATAATTTAAATACATCATTCATCAGATCCTTGTATCTAAGGGAAGATTTTAAAGCTAAGGCTACGATCCCTTTTGGTATACGAGGAGGTTGTATACATATAACACGCTTTTCAACAGTTACGGCCAAATTATACGTCCTCTCCATTTTCAAGTCGTGAGTGCTGCGCACTTATGTATGTGTCCTTAGCGAAAAAAGAACCTCTTATCAGCCTTACATGGCAAGAAAAACACAGCATCTTACGAGTCACTTGAGAAAACAACGATGCCCAAGAGAGCCTCGTAATTTATCGGTTTCAATTATCTCAAGACAAGCCACGTAAATTGCAAATGTTTTATTTCATTCTCTCGCGTTTTAATTCTGAGAAAAATCGAGCTCAGTTTCTCTTTTAATAGTCTTTCTATTATCTAAGATTAATTGATTTAAGTCAAAAACATCATCATCATTAAACATTTAACTTATTTACTCTAAAAGCAAGAATTTGACAGTAAAATCAAAGATATAAATTTCAAAGAGCAATAAATCCAGCCATTTCCCGACACAATAAAAAATTGACAGTCGACTTTGCACGTCACTGAAAATCCCCCGAGATTTCAGCGGGAGCCGCAATATCTTTTGATGCGAAGCAACCGACAAAGAAATAGATAAAACGAAACATTGCCCAAATTCTGTGAACAATCGAGGGGAATAAAATGTAAAAGACGACTTTAATATTACTTGGAGCCATTTGAGGATCTCAAAGAGAACTATTTTTCTATGCCCAGAATGCGCGCTCTAAGGAGAATTTTGCTTTTAAAGGGGCCGAAGTAGATATGCGACTGCAAAGGAAGAATGCTAATCTCCTAAGGCGCCAGAAAACTATAAGGGGTTGGGAATGACGTCACAAGCTAGCCCGCCCTGGAGGCTTTTATGTCGTATCTTGAAAAGAAAATGTTTCTCAATGTTAAAGCTATGTGGAGTGATGACGCAAGTTAAAATTGCTCAGTCATACAGTTAATATCAGTATCGATCGAGTACGACAAACTTAATATTTAGATAAGTAATGACAGATTCATCAATAATGGCGACCGGAGTGCAAATTCAACGATGATTAAGCATTTTTTCTTTGGTTTATTCCATGAACACGATTTTCAATGTTTACAAGTAATATATTTTCCGTGTAGGAAAACTTTTGTGATAAATAGGTGATAAGTGAATACATAATGTAGAAACTTACTGTCAACCTTAAGTGGCTACACGTTAGGGTAAAAACTTGTTAAACTTTACTAATGTTAGTTGCTCTGGGAAACTTAATTTTCAGTTCCGGCGCCGCAAGGAATGTTTTACTTTAGGAATTTGGTCGACGGATGAATTAATTAGAATTTAACACCTAACTTTGGTAAGATAAAGGCCGTAAATTAAGCTTGACCACTAATTAAACTATGTTGGGTTCATGATTTTAATCGGTACACCTAACTTACATTCAGAAAACAATAACCTCCTTACCTATTTCTTGTGTGTCGGTGAAAAAAGTTGTCAAAAATCTAATTCTGTATAAAACTGATTTGCGTGCAAAATACCAATGATGACCTTAAAGATTTAAAACATTACACTAAGACGCGTGCAGCCTAAGGCCTTATGACTCGTAACGTTATCAATTTATCATTTTATATGATCAAAACTAGATATGACATACAAATCTGATAAAACTGTTTGGTTTGTTATTTTTAATTAGCCTTGTAGAAGGTTGGTTGTATCGATAAAAGAACACGATGTTTTTACCAGACTGCGGCGAAGCCCAAAAGGAGGGTTATTGAATAACATTAATGTCTACTTCTCATGTTATGAGAAAAATAACATAAATATCTAAGAAGTTCTCAACAAATGTTCCATTTTCACGTTGAATTTTCAAAGCAAAAGAGTAAATTTTTTTTAACCCAAAATCGAATCTACCAGAAAATAGTTAACTCAGTTTATAAGTACCTACTTACTGCTGGAAATTAAGCACAGGTGTCTTGTGATTAATTTCCTTGTCGATCGTGACATTTGTGACACTGCAAGGCCAGGGTCAAAGGCAGTCAATTGCTAATAGCTAGCTGATACATTTATTTTTAATTGGTAGATCTCTATGCCAATACGGGAATGGTGCCAGTGACATGATGAACGGCTTATTTATGATAAATAAACTTAAGAGCGTTTACGACTTACGGCAATTCAAATCCTTATTTTTCGAAATTACTGCATCGAAGGGTCCAAAACTATATCTAATGTAGCCTATATTTTCAGTTAAGCATTTAGTATAAGAGCGGTGAAAACTGCGTTCAAATCCATGCAGTAGTTTAAGCGTGATGCGTGTACAAAGATACAGACAGAAAGATAGACAAATATTCTAAAAACTGTTGTTTTGGCTTCTGTTGCTCTAATAAAGACCCTCCATATTTTTTTTTCAATATTTTCAAAGTCAATATTTCAGACATCGGCCTGTTACAATTTTATTATATGTATAGATACACCAAAAGAAAGGCAACGATTGTCATGTCATCTATGTCTAGTAAACCCGAAAGTCCCATTATGCGAAATTAGCTTAGTAAAACAGCCCACACAAGACAAGGTAACGGTATCCAGAATAGACAATTTATGATATCAATTAGGGAATGTAACATAAAAAGATATGAGGCCTTAAACACTTAATGATACATAATAAAAGTAAACTAGTAAATCAGGGCTCAGTAGCGGTTTAACTACCGGCAGGTAGGTACGGCAAGGTTTTGATCATGACCAAGCAAATAGAGTCGACCTTGTAGCGTTACGTCACGACACACCCACTGGCCGAACGTGTGCAATTGACAGGACGTGACTGTCTGTCTGTCTAACCAGTCCGTATACGTGATAGTACGGAAACATGAAATTTTGTTTTGTGAAAACAATGATTAGAAAGTACTTGAGATTAAATTAAAAAAAAAAAAATACCAAAAAATTTCGTAACTGGCAAACATTAATTAAACTGCACTTGGTTCTATTGTTTTGGTAGTTGTCACGACGTGAAACTCACGAAATATTCATTAATTTAATGCACATTGAACTTGCCAGTTAGATTTAATGCGCAAGTTACACAATCTACTATTTAATGACCTAAATAGATCCGAACTTACGGTATCGTGTACGTTAAACTAGTTCAAGCTAGGTATACCTATATCTTTTCAAGAAATAGTACAGCTACGTTCTACCTATTTTTTTATCATGAAAAATTCAACAGCTGAAAAGACTGGAAAAATCCTGGAAAATGCAAGCAAGATATAAAGTCAGCAGCAGCAGTAAGCTGTTTTCCTACGGTTTTTCTTAAAAAGCACTTCGTGAACAATGGAATTTATTGTATGCTCTTACGAAATAAAGAACAGCTTAGAGGCTAGGCATCAATTTGTATAAAAGGTTGGTTCTCCTTTACGGTCGACGAGTTTTACATAAGAAAAATGTTTAAATATATTTAATAATTGCTGTTAACTATATTTGTGGTAACGATACGATGTGTTTAAAAATAAGATTTTCCGATAAATTGAAAACACTGTTTCTATAACATGTGCGTACGGTAGAAGAGCAGTAAAGCCAACATTCATTCACGACGTGGAAAATCAATATTTATATTGACTCTTGCTACTGACGAATGTTTGCTTCGGGTTGGCACAGGTTACTTGGAAACCGAATAGTCTGGCTTACCGAAATAGACTAATATATCGATTGAATGTGCGTTTTAAATGAATGAAAAGCCCCGAAAGTTGGAAGGAAGGCTCCAAATTCGATTATTGTAAACTATTGTAATTTAAGGTACTGCCGAGTCGAGAGAGTCAACCTTATTACTTAGGTCATAAGGGTCAAAAGTGATAGACCCTCAGTGAACTCGGAAGTACGTAAGTGATTAATTGCTGGATTATAAAAGCCTGGACTATTCTAATGAATCATACTGCTGTCTATTGTGATTAGATGAATGATAGGAACGTTTATCACAACATCCCTAACAATTACCATAATACGAGACAGGAAAGGCATGTGAAAATGCGTTATATATGAGAATGAGATGTTTTATAAATAGAGGCATTATATTAAGTACCTAAGTCCTGAATAATTGGAAACGTATATTTCTTATGAAGTTTTTAATAATGTTATTTTAATTAGGTGTTAGGTTACTTACATGCAATTAGAAGATGTTTGAATTATTCTTTTTAACGGTAATGTATTCTACTTCGAAATCTAGACGTAGCAATGAATTTGGAAACTAAGTCGTAATTAGAGGAGAAAAGAGGTTTTACGAATATTAATTTGTAGTCTTCAATTCTTATGTACACGGGTTGCATTTGAATGCTAAATCTTAGCTTCTACTTTAAAAAGTGGACACAAAGTAATTAAATTAGCATGTTTTTGTATGCACTCCAGTATGTTTCCTTCGTAAAACAGAGTATCTATGCGAAGCTATCATTAGTTATTCTGTTCTAGTGGTGTTTAAAGTGGCATACTGGCATATTGACTCGACAATAGTGTTAATAGGTAATGTTACTAAAGAGTTACGACATATTGACATATGCAACACGGACTATATGTTGACCAATTAACAGATTGCTAAAATCACGTTAAAAAAAGGTATTATAAGATTTAGTAAAAAAGATTATATGACACGGTACAGCCTGATTTTAGTATCATATATTATGATCTACGACTTTCCTGATTCAAGATTTGTTTCCGTACACTTTAACGTGCTATTTTCAGACATACATATTGACGCTAATAAATAGTGAAGGTTATTTACCGAAAGCAAGTTAACATAAAGACTAAATAAGAAATTGTCATAAAGTTAAAATATACGTGTCTATCATTAGTCAGCAGATTTTAGATAAGATTTTTTTCAGTTAGTAATTTTCTTTTGTTCAGTAAAGTTTCTGAATATTACAGCTACCATTCATTTGGTTAAAACAAACTAGGATTACAATGAGTAGAGTTACAATCGATACTTACACAAGGTAACCATAGCAACCTGTGAGTCAATAGCAAGTAGATTTCGCTAAGTCATTCATCGTACACTATCAAAATCTTTGCTCACGATATTTTGAGCAAAACCGGTGAATAACATAGGCATACGTGCTTCCTTTTATTCATGGTATAACTATACAGAATACCTCGTCACCCCTCTAGACGAATCGGTGACCCCTTTTAGAACTCGTTCAAATATGCCTACGGATCCCTATTCTCTACCAGAGTGGGGAGCTTAGAGAATGGGTCTCTATAGCTTCCCTATGTATTTAAAATGCTGGTAAAAAGCGTGTACTCTATTAACAGGTGATTTGAAAGTGAAAACAATGTTATTCAAATAACAATTGAGAAGAACTCATTGATTGGTTACAACTACAAGTCGTCAAGCAAACTTAGCACCTTTAAAAAATGTGTATATTATACTTATCTAAACAACCCCTATCTAATGTTTTATGTTCAGATTCCCAGAATTTTGTGAAAGTAATAATTTCAAACAAGAAATTATTTACATTTCAGAAAAGATAACAAGCAACGTTTATCTTTCTTTGATATCTTCCTAAAGATAGAAAACAGAGATTTTTTGCTTGATCAGTTACATCTGTGAAAACATGAGATCTTATTTTTACCGCAATCAATATACCTACCTACATTCGTCTAAATTTGTATTAAAATTAAAATTTCCTTCCCTGGGAAGGAAATCTTCATAACAGAAATCTTTGAAAAGGCCTCTTATGGATTCGTGAGTTCTTATAAATGTTATTATTTATATCAAGGCAATAAAACTACAGCATTTAATCAAATCCGTAACGTGGGGGGCCGGAAGAGTGCCAATGTCAGGGCGAAATATTTCCTCATAGCTTTGCGCTCGTGATTCTATTGCCATCATAACACGGAATTATCTAACTACTGTAACAAACACTTCCTTATGTAAACATTCATGACTTTATTGAACGTTTGCTATTAAAGTCTGTGATTTGTATGTTTACCACCTGGCTAGCTTAGGAATTAGTTATTTATTCAATACAACATAAAAATCATGGTGATTCGTCATCGTCATTCTATTTCAAAGTTACGGCACTATTTCATCAGTCTTAAGTCGGTTCCGTTTATCAAAATAAAAATCAGTTTTTCAACATTTCCACCAAAACATTACAATGTAACGGAATCCTTGTTTAGCTACCACAAGTTTGTTGACATTACCGAACCACGTGAACTTTGACGCCGGGTGTAAAGTTCAAAACAAACATTTACATGACAATTACACGGCGGATGTGAGCTGACACCGGTATTGACACCTGACACTATCGTTTCTCTATACAAACTAGACCGATGAACACATGGATAATACGATTTGCCGTAAGAACTGAACACTTCCGCCAAGTCGGAACCATGACCTAAACGAAAATACGCGCTCATCTATCTCTTGATTTGGCCGGCAATAAAATGGAAACTTACCTTGTTGAGTCCTGGGTGTCGGAGGCGGTCAAGGCCGGAGAGTTGGCTCGTGGCCGTGCTGTCTCCGGAGCCCCATAGTCCGATGCGATCGCGTTCCATTTCGTACGTACACTTCCTTGCGCTGGCCGCGTACGACTGCTTGTCGTAGCCGCCCGTGGCGCTCATTTTGTCTCGCTGAGCGGGGGGCGCTGGACTCATCGCGGTCTCACTCCTGGGAAAGCAGGGAAATGTTTCAGCGATAACGTAGTAACCGCACTGCGGTCTCTTCCGCTTGATAACAGATGGCGCTGGCCCTTCAACTGTAGCGTGGGAATTTTGCAGTAGGTATTGTTTTGCATTCATTCGTAATACAGGTCAGGTCAGCTACTTGGAAAATGAAGCTGTACTTTTCATTGTTATAGAAAGTTATCATTTCAGTTTCTGAATTATGTAACTAAGAATTGTTGTGTTAGGAACACATTCTGAATAAGAATATGTGTGTATGTGTGTATCTCTGCTACCTACCTATAAAATAATCAACAGAAAAACCGCATTTAAAATATGATTATTATTATTGGGGTCATTGACATTATTGTAGCTATCTGAGTTTTTGAGGAAACTGCGGTTTCAGTCCTACATGTAGGTATTGTTTTTATTATCTTGAGTTAGATAGATATCGGTAATATTTATTAGTTTAGTTTAACTTCAACATTACGCTATGTTACACGCGGCACCCAAGTTAAAGATTCGTTTCAAGTTATTAACTGTTTTTCCTTATTTCTATTAAATAAAACATTTAGTTAGTGGTACAATATCCAAAGTATGTAAGTACAACACTTAGGTAATAAACTATACCTACATACATATCTAAAACATTTTCTTGCGATTAACATTATAAATCGTAGATCCTGCTTTCTATCTGTACAGAGTTGTGGAGGTGATAAAAAACAAGTTCTAGGTATCTCGGCTTACTGCGATCTAAGTACTTGTTAAGGTATGTATGTAAATATAGTTCTTGTATTCCTTTGGTACATTAGGGTGTTATTTGTTGTAATTAATTGCTTCTTCCCAAAATTAACATCTAAATGTACAGTAAACTAAAAAAAAAACCTTGTAGAGTCTGGTAGATAAATAACTACTATTTACGGTAAGTATTCGTATTTAACTGTGACTTACTAAAATACTTCTGAAATTATTTTTCGTTTATGGATTTTTTAACGATTTTTTGGTATTTTAATTAATTCTATTGTCAGGTGTACTTATCAATATTTTCTATTATCACATGTACTCCACCTTACAGTCACATACACTTTAAAACCAGAAGGACCTTAGATTACACAAACACAAGAACGTAAATGAATAAGCTTTTCTAAGTCACAGGTGCTACGCAACTTGCTACGAGGCTACGGCGCTACAAAGCTCTACGGCCTACCTACGAGTCGCGAGACAGGAACGATCCGCTTTCTGACAAGGACAGCTCATAAGACAACACTATCTGAAACACATTTGCTAATTCAATCATTCAGAGAAATATTATTTCACTAGCTATCGACCGCGGCTTCGCTCGCGTTCATTTAGAATTTGACACTTAAACTCGAAACACACTACTAAAGTTTCTATAATAATATGATTCAATCATGACTCTAAACACACTACTAAAGTTTCTATAATAATATGATTCAATCATGATTCGAAAGACACGTGGCGCCATCTATTATCATAAGAACGTGATTCTTGTTTTCCTCAAGAACAGTACTTTATTTCGGGATGAAAGGTACCCTATGTCCGTTTCTGTACACCTGACAACTGATTTGCAAAATTTCAAGATGATCGGTTCAGTGGTTTAGGCATGAAAAGGTAACAAACAAACAAACTTACTTTCGCATTTATAAATATATTAGTTGGGAAGTTAGGATTTAAATGCAGAGTTTGATAATACTGTACTATGATAGCTCAATAATTATTTTTCAAAGATTGCCAAGTTATAAAAAATCTAAAGATAAAGACTGTCACAAAATCGATAATTGTTCAAGCAGTGTTGTCTGTCTATGATGTATTCCAAACATAGGTTGAATAGAAATGCAGAAATTCTAACAATGCCTTAAAACAATTAAAACCCTCCAGATTGGCATTGATATTAATCAGAGGCATTTTTAAATCTCACGCTGAAATATATCGAAACTAAGATTTTAGATAGTGAAGAGATAATTCTGCTTAAAAGAGCTGAGTATTCAGGCCTTACAGCCTTGCATATAATAATCTATCTATAACATTATTCAGCAAAATAAAATAAGTATACAAATCTCACTCGCATCGCCTACAAATTAAAGAGATTTAATATCTAAGAGTAAATACAAAAATATCAACGTACACTAATGATACATTCGAGTAGCGAAGGGCCAATTTTTGTAAGAGGTAAACTGGAGTACATATCTTTAATGTGATTATATTATTTGTCTATAGAATACTGACTGTGCCATTTTTGAAATGGAAGCCGGTAGGAATCTAGTTCTATGGAACCTTCGCCACTGATAATTCTAATTTCTAGAAACTAAGTACTCTTGCAAAAATTGCCAACTAAGTGAATGGTTAACCTTTCTGCAGTATAGTTCGAAATCTTTAAGCTCTTCGGGCTGAGGTAATAGTCTGTAGATCTCAATAATAGGGTTCCTACTAAAAAAAACGAAAATAAAAACAACATAAATATTCAAAACCAACAGTAGCAGGAACCACAACGGGAACTGTACGTATCTCTTGTAAATTAATTCAAGCATAATCGTGTTCAGAATTAAATCGGTGTTTTATTATTTTAAGATTACTTTAGAAAAAAATAATAAACTGTTAGGTACAAAAGTACCTAAGCGTTTATTATTATTTTTATTACTTGAAAATAGTTATTTACTGGCTTTCATATTAATATTGAGTAGGTGTCTCCAAGGTGTTACAATTAATTTTACCAACTTTTCGCTTCAAGTCGAACAAGGTTTTGAAATGCTTACCGTTTATTTTTGTTAGTGTCAGACGAGCCATTCAGTTGACGTGCGTCAAATTGGCCATGTGAGTTTACTTTGCGCGACAGGAATTCCATTTTTGAATTAGAACTTTTTTATCAAATCAAGTTTTTAAAATTCAAAAAAAAAGGTTGAATTAATTAGGTGAAATCGTCTGATTGTATTAATATGTTAAAGTTACAGAATTTAAATTAACACATGTTGTAAAATAGATAATTAATAAATTAACTGATTGTCAGGGAGCTCTTACGAACTCTAAATGACAACTAAAGGTTGGAGAGCGATCCACTGAACATAAATGACTTATCAATATCAATAAGATGATACTGGACCAACTGTGAACCTGCAGTCATCACGCGGCGCAAAAATAAATAAACTGAACGCGCGTGATCGCTGATTACTTTAGTATTTGTAAAAATGAGCGCTAAAGAAATATTGATAAATGCTAATTTCGCGTAACTGTGTGTTTATTAAAAAAAAAATTGTAACACACTCACCTGTTTTGTCACTGAACTTTATTTCCCTATCGGGATTATTGATAAAACAGTGGGGCAGTACGTCCTGGCCGGAGTCGCATACGCAATAAAGTGCTGACTTTGAGATGACTAGTGTTTATAACTGCGATAGATCACTCCATTTGAGCTTAGAGTGATAGTTATGGTGGTGTGATAAACACCTGATTCTGATTTATTATCACAGAAGATGCAAATCACGAGTTGATTGGGACTTGGTAGTGTAGGTGGGAAAACGCTATCAGTTGTATGACTGCACTTTTGTGAACTCGTTGTATGATTTGACTTAATGAAAATATGTAGAATAACAGAATATGGAGTCAAAGGAGCAGACCTACCCGTCAGTGAGATTATTATAGGTTGGAATTAAATATGGTGACAGGATTCGACTCGTATAATGCAGAGGTACTTTCAAAGTTCATTAGAGTGGGCCAGGAAGAGAAAAAACCCGAGTAAGTATAATCACAATGGTTTAGGAACCCATTGAGGACAAACAATCATTTTTATTTATATAGTGAGATTGATAGTAACATGTTGTTGAGTTATGTGTTACCACACACTGAGACTTTTCGGTATCATAAAAGAAGACGTTATGGTTCTGCGCCAGTTTTCTAGAATAATAAGGAGGTATTTCATCCAGAGCACATAAAACAAGAGCATACTTTTAATATCAAGAAGAGTATTCCACAAAGCGAGGAGGACTAGACTAGACTTTGATTGTAAATAACAGTAGTTTATCTGGAAGGATATAAGGGGAGGCCTTTAGCCCAGCAGTTAGAAAATAAAGGTAGGAGGTATACAGGGTGTAAACAGACCCTTCACATAGTCGTCAACCAAGCATTCTGTATATAAAACTAAGTAACTTTACGCAAAAATTATTGCTGGGAATGGACTTTTTTTTTTGGGTGAAAAATCACGTTTTACGGTAGGACTCGATGGAAAGCACTCAAAACATTGTGCTGATGGATGGATTGAATAGTACGGGGGACGTGGAGGTGTGTAAAGTAAAACTCTTACATTAAAATGACGTAAAGGTGCCTAATGGTAGTACTGAGTGACTTTTAAATTACCTTACCTGAATGACTGGTTGAACATTACGGGCAACATGACGCAACACTTTTAAATATTTCTTCATTTTGTAAATGGGCGAACAAAATCACGTGATAAAATTAGTTATTAAAACATAAATAGATTGGTAGGTATTAAAATGACCTGTGTATGTTATCAACAGTTTAACGGAAATTAACCGGTAACCAATGATATGGTTTATAACAAGAACTTACTTTTTTTTTTGAGTGGTGTTAAAAACAACAGCCTGTAGTCCTAGTGTCAGTAAACTCTGTGTTTACGTTAAGTATTTTGGCTCTTTGTTATGAAATCATTTATTACGTATTGTTGGTAGATTTGATAAGTTAGGTACTATCCTAAACTATTTCCATATATTTTCAAGGTCGTAGTTAGCAATTTTGTTCGTACCGTAAATTACTCATTTACGGTAAGAATTTACAAATTGTTTTTAAAGAACAACATGTTATCAATATTATGTACCTAGCTTTATCCAAACTATGTTGGGGTCGGTTCCATATCTGACCTCCACAACCATATACTGGGTGACACAATATATCATGGTAAGACTAGAAGATGTTACCGAAATCATCATCATCTGCCTAGCTTTTTCCCATCTTTGTTGGGGTCGGCTTCCAGTCTAACCGGATGCAGCTGAATACCAGTATTTTATATGGAGCGACTGCCTAGCTGACCAGTCTTACCTTGTCTTACTTTAAGGGGTATTGTACTACCCAGTTCAATACTCCTTGTATTGAACTGGGTAGTACAATACCCCTTGGTAAGACTGGTTGTCTGACTTTCGGGCCACTGGCTACCTGTAACGACTGTCAAAGATCTATACAAATGGCAACGGGAACCAACGGCTTAACGTGCATTCCGAGGCACGGAGGAAATTCGGTATGTAATGGGTGGATAGTCATTCACAAACTAACCCAGGCAAACAAGGGAAGATTGATCCGAGCAGCTGTTATTATTTAGCCACGAGCTCCTCCGGATGATGTTACCGAAATTATCATTAAACGAAAATCAACCCTCTTGTGTAGTTGAAAAAGTATTTTATGGTGGACTTCAAACATTCATATTGGATCTACCTAGGTTTAGTTAGAACTTTGATAAAGAGAGCAATCCGGGATCAATTTAAATAAACTGTAAATAAAAATTGACGCTTCCGGTATATTAAAAAAGATTGAAGACATTGTAATCCAATGTCACTGTAATAGAGAACGGATGTCGTTGGAGTTTATTAAATGCGCGAACTGTCATGGCGGACATGACATGACGTTCGCATGACCTGTGTATGCGCACGATCAAGATCAGGCCAAGGGCAGGACAACGCATGTTGTAAAGCGTGATAGGGCAACACCTATTGATAGGTTATATAATTGATAATTAGATATGCATTTGACATAAATAAACTTGATTATAAAGAATTTTCTTATGATATACAGGGTGAATTTTTCAATTGGACGTAGATGGCCAAATTCGAAACTATGAGAAATAGCTAAAAATAATCAAAGGAATCTCCGATTTTGATGAAAACTAAAACAGCAATATTAATTTTTTGGAAAATCAATATTCCTAGCCATAAATCGAAACCGTTGATTTCGACAAAAAAAAACACGCTGTATTATTACACCATTCGATAGTGTCGCAAATGGGAATGCAATTCCGAGATTCTACCCTAATAATCTAAACTGCTGGAGTAGATCTGTCTGTTTGCTCGCATGTTTGGTAGGTTTGATAACGTTATATTTTGAAAAAAAAAAAAAAATGAGATGAAATTCCTGTTCTTTATTTTTGGAAAGTTTGCTTTTTAGGAACTTGGAAAATTCTCAAAAGTGAGTCCATTTTTTTTTAATTTTCTAAATTGCCATGACTCTATCAATATCAAAAACGACTACTTCTTATTCTTACAATTGGCGTGAAAAGATAAGGGCAGTAAAGATGACCTCACTCTATTGTTTCGATCCGTTGTTCTTACTTCGGAGAGAGGAGAGAATACATTTGATACACCAGCTAGTAAGACCCCGTAGAATAACTTCCATTTTTCGACCTTTTTATGGCCAAAGCCATGGGCTAAAGCTAGTGTTTAATAACATACCCGTCGAGAAGATAAAGAAATGAAGTATCCTGGAATGGTACAAAATATCAACGAACATTTTACTCACCCAATTCCTACCGATTCGAATAATTCGTAAAACGAGGAAGTCTAAGTGGTGAATAAATGAGTACTGTAGTAGTGCAGCTGATTACGATTATCTAGATGTCTAGTGCATAGACGTTTAACCTATACGAGGCTTATCGCTTTAGGTTAGCGGTCACCATACCTACAGTGTGGTATTGATACATTATTTATTAAGATCTTTATTTCGTTAAAAATAAAGCCAGCCTTCCTACAGATTATGCCCTAAAATGTGAAGCGTGTGTGAAACTGATGAAACCCAACCAAAAAGAACGTAACAATAAGCTTAACTATGAAAATGAAACTATTTGCTAGGTGTACCTATGTGGCTGCATGGTAAGCGCTCCGTCCGCATCTTATCCATACATCTTTGGTACAAAGGCATCTTAATATTACGTTCAACTTCTAGGGTTTTTCCTAACGGTAAACAAAAATAAATTATGATAACTTGTTTGTGTGTGGGTTACACGACAAAGTGTAGCGGGTGGGAATCAAACTAACGACCGACGCGACGTGACGCTTCGTTCACCGATCCGTTGGGATGTTTACCCGTGTTATGACTACCCGAGTAGCGCAGAATACAACTCACTTAAGCACGTATGAAATGCAGGTGTGTTATAAAAATGTTATAGAGCAGGACACATTCCGAAATAATAATAGCATGCAAAATCATCTTTTACATAAGATAGGTACATTAAAATGAACCACATAGGTACGTACCTATGTTACATAGAATATATCTTTACATAAATCTCCGCTAATATAATCTAAGAATAATTTAAAGATACTAAGCTAACCATCACTAAACAAAACAATAATACTGAAAATATTTGAAGGTTAGGTTCTTCAAAGTTTTTTACTTTATCACGTAGCTTAGTTATTTTTTTTCCAAGTACTTATATTTGAACTTTAGGCTCTGTGGGTGTAACGACAAGCTGATTCAGCATTTAAATATTGCCTAGTCATGGAACTACAAATGTCTGTTTTGACTAATGCTAAGCGACATAGAAATTAATGCCGAAAAATAGGTAATTCGACTATCATTGATGAAATGAAGTTGATAGAGCATACTGTACCGTTTCATAGAATACATACCTAATAGTATACAAGACCGCGTTACATAAGGTACTGTACATAAGGTAAAATGTAACAACGATATATTCATTCTATCTGTTCTAACCATAGTTTGATGTAACCGGACATAACATTGGTTTCGCAAGTCAGACGTTAGACAAAAAGTATCCGCCATAATGACTGCGCGACGATGAGCGATGAGGCAACTCTTGCGCACCGGGGATGATGCCACCGGCAATCTTAAGTATAATTATATTCGCTTTGTGTTTTTGGATTAGGCTTAAAGGCTTGATTGTTCTGTATAAACCTGTCATGTCTTATTTAATATTCTTTTTTATGGATTCTACACATCAGTCAACGGTTAAGTCCTCGTGTTTGTGGGCTCTCTAAATCTTGTCGTCATAAATTACTTCACCAACATTTTTTCTGGTATTCTTTAAGTGAAAATGACAACTAACCTTCCGCTGGAAAATGGTAAAGGTCTACAGTAAAAGATAAATTGGACACTTTAGGTTAGGTCAGCAACCGTAGACACAGATAGAAACCAGCAGCCAGTAATGTTAGGAAAATCCACCTATAAGTTCCCTATCCTATGTTTTTCTAAGTTTTTGTACTACGAGCTAGATACCTAGTTTGTTTCATATAAATCCTAAGTATGAGACTATTCATTTCAGTGTTTTTTGTAGTCACAGGTCATGGTAATTATAGCGAACAAGAACTAAATATTCCAAATAATGACGCGTAGAAAAACTTCACGCCCCGTAGTCTGGATTTGTGCCCGGTTGATGGCAATAGTCTCGCCCACTATTACATGTGGATATACCTACTATTTATTTAGGTACACCTCTGCCTAAACCTTCGGGGATTACAGGTGTGATGTTATGCTAGTTATGTAGAATAACTTCAAAATGTAGTACATATATTAGTTTTAATACTTAATAAACTAATACAGGCTTATCAGGATCGAAGGCACATGGCTTTATGTAGTTTCTGCCTATGCCAATGGGAAATAGTGTGAGTTTATATATGTATGTATTGTAGGTAATACAGTCACGCTGTACAGTTGAGCATGTTTAGCAGGATAGATAACCACAACTTGACGTTGGTGACATAGATAGCTGAATCCATTTCTTATAGAAATCTCACCTTACTTATATTGCTAAATAGTTTCACGACTAAAATCCAATAAAGTCATAAAAGATTACACTAGAAAGTATAAACACGTATTAAACGAATGCAGTTTATTCTAAAAGTCCACTTAACCATAACAGTTACTCAAATGACTGTGTGGTAACACAGTATAATGGTAGTCGAGTGACTTGCAACTGCACCGCGTTGTGACGAAACTACGCAAATTCCTGCGTCTACGCATAATCATACTCATACGCAGGAGAGAGTGTTCTATGCCTGTTATGGTAGAAAGTGAAAATATAAAATACATTATACTTATGTTACTTTTCCACACTTGTTTGGAAAATTGTGAAGGCATTGGTTGGCTATTTTCTAAAGTATAGTGGAGCTGATGTGGTTAATACTTTGGTTGAAGTAATTATATGTTTATAATGACTGTGGTAACTATTGAACCACGAGTTTTGTGTCAGGGTTGTACCGCTGTCATAGTATCTCATGAGAATAAAAATCTTTGAATAATCTTTTTTTTACTTTTAGTCGTTGCTAATTTGCCTAATGACTTAGGATAGTGTAGATACCTTAACCTACACCGTCCTTTGGCATTTTTTTACCGTTAATATCAGGCAGAGGCCCTGTAGCTGCAATCACAGGGACACACATTAACACACCATAAATAAAAGAAAGACACCTATCAATATTCAAAATGTTGGCTATTTGAAATGATAATAGATCGAAACAAATACATATATGTATGTAAATGTATAGTCCTAAAGTTATACGAAATGTGGCTGTTTCCACACACGTGTCGCTAGCTATTTCCAAATCGAATCGAATGTGATTGAACGAATAAAACATTTTGCACAATTATTTATTTGTTTTGGAATGTGCATTTGGTACATAAATCTCGATATTATACCCGTTATCTCGTGCAATGGCCGTCGGTCTGTCTACCTGGCTGAGTAATTCGAGGCCGAATTAAGACATTGTAAATTGTTTCTATAATGTAATTACCGAGTGGTATTATACCAGTTGAGTGCCTGCGTAAAGTTATGAGTTCCTGGTACCTTGACCAAAACTTCTATGAACAGAGTGTGCATTCTATTATATCCTGTATGCGGAAATGTTTACTAGTAATTAGGTCACGTGATCACGGCGTAACATGTACGTTAGTCTACTATTGTTACCTTTTCTAATAAATTATTACCGGAATTTATATTTAATACACACGGTGTGCTAAAAACGCCTACAAAATCATGAAAATTGTAATGTAATCAATAATTGTAATTAATTAATATTAATTTTGTATTGTAATTGTATTAATCGATAACAGTCACATCAATAAACTGTGATGTCCAAATAACAACTGAAATTTCGTAAGGTACATCATTTTATTAATTTATTTTATTTTATTGTGTTTGGGTGGCTTACAGCTAACAATATAAACGTTAGACGTACAACTTCAAGCCATTTACAAGCCTCCACAGTTAGCAATAAACTAGTGTTGCACAAACTAATAACTAAGAATAATATTAATAACATCGCGCCTGTAATTCCTAAAGGGTAAGGCAGAAGTGTACCAAATATTTCTGTTTAGATTTAAGTTTTTATTTTTTGTTATGTGCGCTGGTGGCATGTGCATGTGTAAGGTTTCGTTCTTTCTTCTTACCCAATAGTACACCCACATTTCGCCAGTTATTATGAAGTCCCATGTTATAGGGGACGAACCTTTTGCTATCAACCGGGCAGAAATCCCGACTCCGTGGCTGATACTGAGAAATTCGAGATGGATGAGACCAACGAAGCAGTCCGACAGGTACAGAAAATCAATAAAAACTTTAAACAAGCAATAACCTTGCGATAAGAACACACTGTAATGTAACACATATATCTGATGACTCAACTACATGACTAGACGCTATAAAGGCAGCTATGTGTGTATGGATATTAATCAGCATCGGGTGTGCCTAAATCATCAAGGTAAGTAGATTCGATAAGGAAGGACCATTGAAACATGTCGGCCTTGCAGTGGTTTCGGCGAAAAATCAATAAGCATATCTTCAAGTACTAAAACGCATAGTTTATTAAAATATCGTAGTCTGCAACTGATTAACTCGTATTTATGGTAATCACTCAAATTCAAAAAGACTCATTTTTTTTTGACGGCACATTTGGTGCAGTGGCTGAACGATTGGCTGCTGCGCTGCGTGTCGTGGGTTAGATGCACGGTACACATATTTGTATGATCCACAAGTAGTTGTTCCGGGTCCGCCTGTTTGTGTATGTGAGTTCAAATGTTTGTAAACGCACCCACGATACAGGAGAAATTGTGCAAAGTTATTTAAAATAAAATAAAAATCTAATTTTGCAGTTAGAAAAGAATGACACAAAAGCGAGGAGGGCTTTACTCAGCAGTGACTGAAACTGCCTTGAATAACTTTGATCTCAGTTTTTTTAAGAAATCTTTGTCCTCCCGAAATAATTTCTCCAAGTTATGGTGAAGAGCGCATCGAAATATTTTGCGTAGCTTGGAAGAATAACACGGTCACACAGACAGAAGAAAAACGACTTTGTTTTGTAATGTGTAGAAATAGGTTTCAGTAACCATTTTTTAAATATGAAATATTCAGAATGAGATTAGACATAGACATATTTAATATGCCTCGTCTACGTACGGCTTTTTAAGTGGTAGGTTTGGGGCTAACGGCCGAATTGAATACGTTAGTAGTCCTTCTAAATTATCTTCAATCGATGGATTACGCACAACCAGTAAAAATGTGTGAAACATACATATCAAGTAACGTTAGCCAATTATTTATTTAGTCTTGTCAAATAAATAATTGGCTAATGTTACTTGGTGGGTGATACGAATGAGGGGCACCTCATACGAACGTGTAATGTTTCTTCGCTGTATCTCCCATACATACTACTGCTAGACCACTAATAGCCCGTGGCTTCGCCTGGAGGTTGGAAATTATCGCACAGGAACGTACTGGGATGAAAAGAGTCATGATCTTACCGAGATCAAACATCGAAAAAAGCTAACAGACAGACAGAGTACTTTCGCATTTTAACACGCTTTTATTAGCTTCACCTGTAACTAATTATGTAAAGAAATCTTGGAATTTAAAGACATCATTAGACCAATCGGGGTGATTTCCTTAGACCCACTTCCCAGTTTCTGATTGAGCTGCATTTTTGCATACAAGGTTAGTTTGAGTGCATGGTTAGCTAAGTGAAGTCATTCTAAATTCAATATGTCGGACTCCCAAAGAGGATAGAGGATTAGTTATTTTTTATTTATTCCTATGATCATCACCTGCCAAGCAACTATGTCGCGGTCGGCTTCCAGTCGAACCGGATGCAGCTGAATACCAGTATTTTACATGGAGCGACTGCCTATCTGACCCCCACAACCCAGTTAGTACTGGTTAATACGATACCCCTTGGTAAGACTGGTTGTCAGATATTTTGGGCCACTGACTACCTAACTGTCAAAGATCTACAAATGACACCCGGGACCAACGGCTTAACGTGCTTTCCGAAGCACGGAGGAAACTCGGTATGTAATGGGTGATCTAAAGATCGACCCGAGCGGCTGTTATTATTTAGCCACGAGCTATTCATTCCTATGATATGGGTATTAAATGAAACGGATTGCAGAGAAGAATACGATAAAGCGTGTTTTTTGTTTTTTACTCTATAACTTTAATTATTAATACCTATTATTAATAATTGTTTTACATATACAATACAGATAACACTAATTGCTAGTCAAAGACATCATCAAAAATTTCGCCACTCAAGCAAACAATGGCCTTAAAATCCATAGTTTTTACGAAGCCAAGGAATTGTCTCGGTCTGATTATTTGCTTACCTAATGTGACGATGAAGATTCCCTGTCCGTAGCTTAATGTTTTACTTTGTTTTGAATTGAAATAACCACGTCTTTCACAAAAAACAGTCAAAGAAACCTAATCTATAGATAGCCTAATCTGATTGATGCTACATTAGATGCTCGTGTAGACTTCCTACATGAATGAAAAGTGCATTTACTAATAGCAATACGTTCAAGTTAATTCACTAGAACAAAGGAGGCAAGTTAGTTTTAGTAAATTACCGTAAAGTCTGGTAATAGAAGTAGCTAATCTTCAAACAGTCTGTGAAGGAAATTAAAGTAGTTTCTATTATCTGAAAAATCTATGATCTCTGTAATATTACCTTTTCACTTTTGTAAGTTGTTTACCACAACAGAATAAACTTTAATGTGCAAAATGTAGTGAGGAAAATGTTGAGTATTAATGATGGCTATAAGAGTAGAGGAAGACCAAAGAAACGATGGATGGACTGTGTGAAGCATGATATGGTTAGAAAGGAGGTGACTGCTGAGATGACGAGTAATGTAGAAGTATGGAAGAAGAAGACATGCTGCGCCGACCCCAAATAAATTGGGATAAGGGCAGGACCATGCTGATGAAGATGAGTACATTTTGATAAAAGTGGGGAAACTTTGTATTGAAAAATATTCTTCAAAACACCTTTACAAGATTCTATAATTAGGGTAAGTAAAGATTCGTATGATATCTTCTTATCAGTTTTCTTTCCTGCACCTTGAGGGACCTGCCCGATGTCATCCATAACGCTTTCGAGGTAGCTAAATACGAACTACGAAGTTCATTTCATTTGAATATGGAAGCATCGACACGGCGGAAAAGAAGAAGCATAATTCTTCAGTCAGTTTCTTCGTGTTTTCCAGGAGTACCATAGACTGATATTAAGCTTACTTAGTATAATAACGTTCGCAGTGCGTTAATTAACACTAGTGGGACCCAGACCTCTCTGTTAGAAATCGCCGAAATCAATGTTAAATGTCTTCGATGTTTTGGTTCTAGGACAGGACGGTTTCCACACGATGTTTTCCCTCACCATAAGATCGAAATAAGTAATGGTATGCAATACTGACAAGGGTATTTACAATTTAATTGTAGTAAACAATAACGGATAGTGATCAAGATTTTTTTATGAGAGACAAGGAGTCAAGTGAATGCAAGCCTACCTTCGAATGCACCTTTCCTACCTATGTGTCACCGAATTAGACAGAATCAGCGTTTTCTAACCTTCTTCAGCCAATGAACCCATAGGAAATCAAGGATCCCGGTAATGAAAAAAAACAGCAATCAATTTCGAACCCTTTATATTAGTACTACAAATACAATTTTATAAAAATTGCTTTTTTTGCAATTAAATAAATAAATATTCGAGTTCATGTAACAAAGTTGTATTCTAAAATCGAATTCCAATTTTAATCTGTTTCTGTATTTGGTTTTACAAGTAGTTTTTGTATACAAAGCCGAGAATGCCTTTTCACAGACGTACTTATATGATTAAGCAATAAATGTTTCAGTGCTTCCTACCCCCTTACATATACGTGCGGACCCCCAGGGGTCCGCGAACTACAGGTTAAGAAACACTGAGGTGGATGATTCTTGAATTTAGGATATAAGTGTCAGTCAGCTGGTTTCCATGGAATGTTTTCGGTAATTGCCTGTACCTCATGTAAGTACTTTTACTTTCGACATCACTATACTCACGTTAGGTAAACGTACAAATGACGCAATTTCATTGTAATGTAACGATTTTAATTTGTTTTTAAAACACAGGCTATGATTGTACGACGTACCTGCGCGTATAGCAGTTTAGTTGAATTGCTTTTTAGTATTGGTATTCAATAACCACGATAATTTCCTTGCTTCACGACGAATTTTAATAGTATTAAATTATGCTTACTCTTCTTTGGTTAAGATATTTTAACCCTAGATTTGTATCTCAGACCGCGCTAAATATTAAATTGATTGTATTTTTTACGATGAAAAAGACAGAAAAGTTAACCAAATGTTGCGGTTGCATTTTACCCGCACTGATGTGTCCTGGAGCAGTTACAGAGCTTTGGTAATTTGAAAAACGAATGTTTATGAATACTGTATGTGTTGGCAAGAGGTTACAATTTGTGAAATACGATTTATGATTATTTTTTTCTTATATAAAGCATAAGAAAAGTTTATGATAATACTTGTTGATAACCATGTTTATATTGACTTTCAAACATATGCATATTTTTTCAAATAACTTTATTTCATTTTAGAAATAAAACTCACATGTCGATAAAGCAATATATTTGAATGACTTTTTTTTTCCTTTCTAGCATTTAACGTTCTTGCATAACCATAACATCACGCCTTGTACTCCCCGAAGGGTTAGACAGAGGTGCACCTAACAAGTACAATCACATTTCGCCAGTTATATTTAAGTCCCATGTAATAGGGGGCGAGCCTATTGCCATCAACCATGCTATGTTGACCGAACCGTGGCTTTTCTTAGGCGTCACGAAATGTAAAAATTGAAGAGATGCCTAAAAATAAAAGTACTGGTTTGAGATAAACCTACCTACTGCAAGCAATTCAAACGATTTTATTGGTTTCTAAAAAAATATTTCGTATACCGGAATGATACGGTGATGACGGGGTTTCAATTAGGGCAATGAAAGATTTTTGGCTATAGCACAGTATATTACCTTGGTTATAGGGCGACAAAAATTACCTAGAATACTCAGATTAAATATCTTTTTGTATCATAATTGAACGTTTTTTTAAATAATCGAAGTAATTAAACTATTAAAAAAAAACTATTTTATTTACAAAATAATGAAAAATCTTCACTTGCAAAATGTCTCGTCTATTAGAAGAATTATGAATCTATAAAACTGCCGTTGCATTGGTAAAAGTTTAGTCAATAGTTTGTTACGAGAAGTGATCATACATACATATTACCTGTTCATGGTCTTGTCTTATGTTGTCAAGGGGCGAGCCTATATTGCATTTAACCGGGTACAAATACAGATTCTGGGTAAAATCCCTGATCGAAAAACTCTAAATCACTTTGCCCGATATAGGGGTCAAATTCTGAAAAAAAAGGGCTTGTTCCAGATAACGGAACTTAATGACCACTAGACTATGCTCGTTTACACTAACAGTAGGCGACACCTAAATGCATCCGTAAATAAAAGGGTTCTGTTATATTTACAACTCAGCCCGGCTCAGCAGTTATACTGAGAATTGCTCAGAATGTTGTAATTCGAACAGTGCAGTATTCTGGCATTAATTTTAGTTACGTGTTATTGTACAGACGCCCGCACATCTAGTTACCACAAACTGACAATTTTCTCATTCGATTTCGAAATTAACCATGAACACTTTATGGTTTAAAATCATTTGGAGAAATTTGACAGTTTTTGGTAACTTGATGTGCTGGCGACTGTACATGAAAATAACCGTGCCGTACCGTTCCGTATTAGGTTGCATTTAGGTAACTTCTAACAAACATACGGGTGGTACATAACATAGAGCGCATGTATGTACCTATAGCTGACTGGTAGAACACAATGTTATCAGTGCAGTTATATTTACATAAAAATCTCTGATGCACAAACTGAACAATACATCACCATTGTCATACAGTGCATTACCTATCTACTTTTATAGGAAATTTGATGTAAAACAAACACGTAGCGTTATGTATTATGTAGTTGACTTCTGAAGCTTAGGTATCATAATTATTGATAACGGTGGGTGGTACAATGGATGCTGTTTTCAAAAACTAGTTGTGACTTTCCAATTTAAGTAAGGTAGTAGTAGTATACAGGGTGTAAACAGACCCTTCACATAGCCGTTAACCAAGCATTCTGTACGTCAAACTAAGTAACTTTACGCAAATATTATTCCTGGGAACCGACTTTTTCTTTTGGGGTGAAAAATCACGTTTTACGGTAGGACTCGATGGAAAGCACTCAAAGCATTGTGCTGATAGATGGATTGAATAGAGTAAGGGGGTCGTGGAGGTGTCTAAAGTATAAATCTTAGATTAAAAAAAATGTATTTTAAAAAACTTGTGAAAAAGTTGGAACTTTGACCCCCAATATCTCCGTAACTAGAAGGTTCCCAGGTATGGTCTACAACTAAAAAATGATCGCAAAGACGGGGAGAACAAGTGCCTTTCAGTTATATTAAGGGTCTATTTACACCCTTTATTAGTGGCAGTATAATTCAAGGTGTATACTTTTATGTATTGTGCGTGAGTACCTATACCCAGGTGTCTGAATTTCTCATTAGCATTTCTGTCATTAGGAATGACTCAAACCTTCTAAGTTTCCTGTTTTAAAGTTTATATTAAGTACTTAAACATACTGCAGTTTGATGGCTTATTCCAGTTACTTTCATCTGTTGGTCGTATACCTATGTAAAATATTACATACCGATCTTACTTACATAAATAGTTAATGTACCTACGAAATATGTACCTACCTACATACGCACAAACATTATCACAACTTCATCTTTAAACAAAACAGGTACTAAATAAACATGTGACGTACATAGAAGAGTAATTAAAATATATCTACTGTAGGTATCTCAATAACATCAAAGGGTAATTAGTGGACAGGAATCTGCCGTAAACAGAAAATGACTATGTTCTAACTTTTTTCAGTAAAAGCTGATTGATTTCTAGCTACAAACTACACTGAACTCCAGAAAAGTTATTTACAAGTCCCTCTTAAGTGATGATTACGAATAAAAACTGTCAAACTAGAACTACCTAGTAACTAATATTGATATCCTGAATAAAAATCGAAGTCATTCATACAAAATATAACTTACTGCCACCGCCGTTTGTCGTTCAACTTGACAGATGCCGAGTTTCCCATGTTCTTTTTCAATTTAACAATAGTTTACACTGAATATCGACGGACCGGTGTTTTAGTAAACAAATGAAACGTCCACAATACGCGTCTAACCCACGCCACTACCAGCAACACTTTGCTTTATCCAACGTCAACGTAGAGAGCGGTGGCCATGACTTTCCCTCACTAACTAACAACTAAGAACACGGCGTCATTTCCTTTAATTTGTTTGAGAAAATCTTACGACAGTCATAAAAGGAAAACTCTGGATGTAGGAAAAACGTTCCCTCTCAATTTAGTTCCGGCTATTCGATAACAGATGGCGCTAATGGTTAAGGGTTAATGATAAGCATGTAATAATTTCACCTACAGCGTAGTTGTTATTAAGATTATCTATTGATTTCGGATATTATATATCGTTAATTAAACTATGAAAATTAATGCTACCTATTTATATAATCACAATTACTGTTATCGTTTCTGAAAGACACACATAGGATTCATAGGAATCGTATATCGCGACTGGTGAACGTGGGGTTCTGGGTTTGACTCCTAGATTAGGTGAAATTATTCGTATTTTCATGCAATCGTTTCAGAAGCAGTCAGCTGACTGACTTAAAATAACTGGCGAAGATACAGTGACACCTCTGCCTAACGCTTTTTTATATAGTTTATTACCTTGATGTTTTACGGAATTGTTAATTATTAATAATTCCTTTAATTTTTATAATATCCCTCTGTAGACACAGATAGTGATAGTTACCTAAATTAGGAGCGATAACCCCATCGACAGTACCCACAAAGCTGGTAGCCCTAACAGATTGCAGATCTCAGAATTTTGGGAAGTGGCCAAATTGATTGAAATTCTGCTCATATACGAATAGGGTACAATTTATATTATATTATTAATGATTTATTTTATGGTGTCACGCCCCGGTCACACCCGGTTGTGGCTACGCCCATGGTGATAGATAATACATTTTTTTAACCCAATAAGCTAAACAAAAACCATCACCGTGAACAAAAACCGTAACGGTTACTTAAGTCCAGAGGTGAACGTTTTCTGGCTAAAAAATGATGACGATTGATTTCGTCATAATTAGTTTCTATTATTTATATTCATTGATCCTTATTAAATTAAAAAAAATATATATTAAAAATTGAAACTTTTATAAATTAAAATAACCTATATTAACTAACTAAAACAAAAGACTGGCGGCGTTGCCACGTTTTATGGCAACGCTAAGCCTTTGGCCAAGGTAAAAGCCAGCCCTTGGGTCACGGGAAGAGTCAACTAAACGTTTAGAAATGTCCTTGAAAAGGCTGTGAGCACTCGGACCCCACGGACCTATAGTTTCAACCCCAAACGGCTCGAAAATATAGTTATCAATAAGGTTACTATATTTACGCCGCTTGAGGTTCTCTGCAGCCGTAGCGGCAGCCTCAGCACAGCACGATGAGCTAGGCAGATGGGATGGCGCAAGAGTATCGACACAAGTTGCATCCCGGACTAAAGGCCTACCCATCTTCCATGGAAACATAGACATGCCGTCCGGTCTCTTGCCATCGTCGCGTGCCAAGCCATTGGGTTCTAATAAAGCTGGAACGCCGACGGTGACAAGAGCTCGAGGGATGATATCATTTAAGTTCGCGTGCCGTGCAAAGCGGCCCGCACTTCGGCTGCATGAAAGGCCATGATGTCCAAGGCTGTTGACAGCTTCACCACAGTGACAGCGATGAGGTGAAAAACAAGGGGCGCCTAGGCGTAGAGAAGCAGCAAGGCGGAAAGTAGTGTCGTCGAGCAAGGTCAAGGCCACAGACCCGACTCCCACTCACCCACAGCCAGCAGACGCGCACGCTCAGCAGTAGTAGCAGACGTGTGCAGTAAATTGTTCATAATCATAATCAATCAAAGCATTTATTTCAAATAGGCCAGTTACAGGCACTTTTGAATTGTCGAAACAAAGACAACAATGAAAAATAGCTTCAGTCCCAGTCACAAGGCATAAAAACTGTGAAAGTACTGTAGTTGCCCATTCCCTAACGTAGATCTCTATGGAGAAGAACGGGCAAGAAACTCCATGGACACTCTTTTAAATCAGAATACTTTTACAATAACTTGGTTACATCATTTATGTTGAGATGGTACATTATGTGAGAACGATGCAGCAAGATGTGTACTTTAAAAGTGTCCATAGTAAAAATAAAATAATTAATTCAAATAAACCGTGGCAACCAAGAGATGACCAGTCACAACTGACAGCACCCGTTCACGAACATGACGCATGTATCGGCACCATTCAACTCAACCATTTTGAAGGGAACTTAATGATCCGACACACGCACCACCATCAGCGAGACATACTCTTAACCGCCAGGGCACATTCATTCAAGAAAATACGTAGGTTTCCAGCAAATGACAGCTTTCTAGTACAGTGTACTCACACAATATGGGCTATGCGGTTATATGTATAATACTAAAGAGTTGTACAATCTTCAGCAGCTCCAACATACTGTTTAATGCTATCCATTTATGCGCCCCTGTCCTTGTGGAGCAGGACCGGCATTGAGCCAAGCATTTTTATCAGCGATATAATCATCCAACTTGTAATATGCTTGCTTATATAGTGTGCGTTTAATGCATGTTTTAAATTTAGTTTCATTCAGTTCAAGAATACTTTGTGGAATTTTATTATAGCATCTCAAACAGTACCCCATGAAAGATGAGTCTACTTTAGAGAGTCTGAAGCCTGGCTGAACTAATTGGTCTCTATTTCTAGTACCATAATTGTGTCTGTCGCCTCTTTTATTAAAAAGATGTAGATTTTTTCTTACATACATTATGTTTTCATAGATGTATTGACAATGTACCGTCATGATGTTAATTTGCTTAAACAGTTCCCTTAGAGAATCACGCCTTCGAAGATTATATATGGCTCTGATGGCTCTTTTTTGCAGAATAAATATAGACTCAATGTCTGCAGCCCGTCTCCATAGCAAAATGCCATAAGACATTATACTATGAAAGTAACTAAAATAGACCAGTCTAGCGGTATCTACATCAGTATATTGACGGATTTTTCTAATAGCATATGCTGCTGAACTTAGCCGCCCCGCTAGAGATGTTAAATGAGAACCCCATTGTAGCCTTGAATCAAGCGTAATCCCCAGGAAAACTGTTTTATCTACAAATTCAAGCTTCTCTTTATTCAATACTATATCACAATCGCTACTTTTAACATTCGGTAAAGCAAATCTTATGCATTTCGTTTTTTTTTCATTTAATACTAAATTGTTTGCTGTGAACCAGTTATGGACCTGAAGTAGGGCATTATTCACGTCATCTAGATATTGGGCCCGTCTATTTATCTTAAAAATTAGGGAAGTGTCATCAGCGAATAACACCATATTTTGAGGTTGGTGTTTCAATAAATAGGGTAGATCATTAATGTATACTAAAAAGAGGAAAGGACCCAATATGGAGCCTTGTGGAACCCCCATTTTTATTTTTAAACCCTTTGAATTAACCCCATTTATTTGAACTAGTTCTGGTCTATCATTCAAATAAGATTTAATCAAACCAAGTGCAAGTTTACCTAGTCCGTAATGCTCAAGTTTCAAAAGTAATGTGTCGTGATTTACGCAATCAAATGCTTTGGAGAGGTCACAAAATATTCCTATAGCGTCTTGGGACTCTTCCCACGCAGTAAAAATGTGCTTTAATAAGGTTACACCGGCGTCAGTTGTACAACTTCCCATGGTGAAACCATACTGTTGATCGTGTAAGATTCTGTTGCTGTTAAAATGATTGAGCATTTGATTCAACATTACCTTTTCAAACACCTTGCTAAAAACTGGCAACACGGATACAGGTCTATAATTATTTGTATCTTTACTATCTCCGGATTTGAACAGAGGTATGACTTTACTGTATTTCATTAAATCAGGGAAAACTCCTTGGTCTACACACAAATTAAAAATTAAAGCTAGGTATGGTGTTATAGTCTCAACTATGGATGTACAAACTTTGATAGACATTCCCCAAATACCTTCGGTCAGTTTGACTTTTATTTGCCGGAAAGCTTTAATAACTATCATTCAGCTGGTTCTGAACTACTCTGCAAAGCGGCTCGTCGACACTCCTTATTAAAAGATAATAATTAAAATTATATGGTTTTGAAATTGTTTTAGAACGTTAACAATAAAGTTTTAATAGCGTTTAAGAACGAATTAGTTTGACAATGATTGACTGATGGCTTAGCTCACTGTAATTTTTGTTTTAGGTTATGTTTTGTGTGATACGTAAACAAAACTGGTTTTCTTTCAATTAAATTCAATAAAGTCAGTCAATTTTAGGCAACAAAATGAAGAAAGAAGGTATAAAAACAAAAATTCAAAACATAAAGTATTGTATCACCGCTAAACAAAATTTCACAATATTTTGTCTGTTTTACGTTTACAGAAGTCCAAGAAATCTTTCTCAAGATATTGAGAGAAGAAGAAGATGTATCAGCGGGAGTGGCTGCTATTAGAACCCTTTTATCTGTAATAGAAAACTACAAAGGTTAGTATTTGTGCCCATTTTTCATAGAATCACTCTTGCATCAGCCATTAGGACAGTTTCACTTAAAAAATCTGTTAATCGGTAACAGTTTTTTTCTAAAGACTAAAGGAGCTTTCATACTTATTTCTGCTCATCGCAATTCCACTAGTATCTGCAAAAGTACTTTTTTAAATGACTACTTTGAAGTAATAAGAAATCAATAGATTAGCTATTGTCCTATGTTAGTTATTATCCCAATACAATAACTAACATGATAAAAAGTACCAAGGTCAGCTGAAAGCAAGATTACTCTTGCTCCTAATTATCAACATTAAGCTTTCTACATTCACTGTGCATGACATTGAATCAATAGTAAAGAAATCACTGTACACCCTTTATTGCTTACTGTTTTGGAAAACTTTCATTGCCCATACCATTGACTTTTCCATTCCCTCAGTGTCTTCTATATTTCGCAAGAATCTCTCTAAGGGACATGAGCATGAATTAGCATGATACTTTTGAATGTCCCATAATTTAGGTTTGTTTTATTATTTATCTTACCAGTGGCGACAGTCAGAGAGCTGGATCTGAACCTGCAGCTGGCCGTAGATGCGATGAAGCACAGCGACCAGCCTGTCACCGCTATCTCCTCGGGATGTGAACTGTTCATGAGATTTATCACTTTTGCTAAGCTTGATGTAAAGGTAATTAAACTGTACAATATTAGTGTTTGTAGAACACTTGTAATGAATATACACAGGATTATATTGACTATACTTAACACTATAACTAAGCTTACTGTGTTTCTGCACTCAAAAGCTCTTTTGTCAGGTTGTTTTAAAGGTCTCCAAAAGTCTAGCTATTACATTTGTAGATCTTTGTGACAAACAAGTTATATTTAGCAAATTGTATTTGTTCTGGATCCCATAATGGGACTTGCACCTGTTCCATCTCTTAATATTAACATTAATTTTATGAGGAAACTCTTAATTTCAGTCTTTTGAAGAGTGTGAGCAAATCATGCTGCAAAGAGGTCACATATTCTTGAACACCTTGCTAGAAGCAAGAGGGAAGGTTGCCAAACAAGCCATGATACCTATATCTGACGGATGTGTAAGTACAAAATAGTGTAAAAGAACTGGTGTCTCATAAAATAATAATTTACCTGAATTTTACGCCTATTAAGAAAAGTATAAATAGCAAATAGAACACAGTTATGTAAATTTGAATAATATAGTAGTTTCAACAACACTTGTATCACTTTCATGCAATCATGGTGTGTTTTTGTTATTTTTTTAGAAAATATTGACCCACTCCAGGTCAAGGGTCGTACTGCAAGCCATGTTAGAAGCAGCAAAATCCAACAAAAGATTCAAAGTCTATGTCACAATGTCTTGTCCAGACAATAGTGGGTAAGATTTTTCTGCATTATTGAAAATATTAGTACCAATGACTAAATTATTTATGTATTCATTGGTGAAAGGCCATTAAATGTCTTATCCGAATTGAGTTAAATATGGGTCAGATTCTGCATACAATTGTCTATCTTTCTGTCTAGGTAATGCACTATTTCAATATCAAAAATATAAACTATTTATTAAAATTAAGACTAACTAAATTCATTATTTTTCAATAACAAAGCTAGAGGCAAACTAGAGACGTCATAGACAAAGAAAAATAGTTACTGAAATAATCACGTCTTATTTTCAGTGTATTGATGCACAAGCAGCTGGTCGAGGCTGGCATCGACGCGACCCTCATCCTAGACGCATCCATCGGCTACATCATGGAGCAAGTTGACATCGTCATGATCGGCGCCGAAGGAGTCACCGAGAGTGGCGGGATTATTAATAAAGTAAGTCACATACTTACATAGAAGTACAAAGAGAAAGAGTGACCTTCCCTTTCAATCCGACTCCAACGGTGCTTAAAAGGAGTAAAAGGCATTTTATTTAACAATAGGGTTATTGCCAGCGAGTTCGGCCAAGTGACATTTGCACCCTATTTCACACTTGTAGGTGTTTTGCTATTTTTCAACTTCATTGTTCAAGCAATCTGTATCCAAAGCTTAATCAAATTCGGTGTAGCTGTTAAAACACGATTCTTCTTCTTTTTATTACAGATTGGAACATACACTTTATGTGTGGCAGCTCGAGAACTTAAAAAGCCAGTGTTTGTACTGACAGAAAGCTTTAAATTTTCTAGAATATACCCCCTGAATCAGCGAGATTTACCAAATGAATTCAAATTTTTGTCCAGCGTTATCAATTCTGACAAAGATCTGTCAAAAGAACATCCTCTGGTTGACTACACTCCACCTGAATATATAACAGGTTTATTTACTGATCTAGGAATAATAACACCGTCAGCTGTTAGTGATGAACTTATTAAGCTGTATTTGTAAATACATATTTTTATCTATATGGTAGTTGATTATTTTTTTGGGTTCCTCTCTTTTGAATTGGCCTTCCATTTGTTCAATACTCCATGGTTATATCCGATCCATAAGTTCACTTCAGTATCAAAAATCAGTATATTTTTCCTTCACCTAAGTGAAGGAAAAATATACTGATTTAAAAAATGTTAGGCACTTCAGTATTGTATACGAAATAGTTTCAAACAATAGCGTATTACCAGTGACTTCATTCGCGTGGATTTCGGACTCACCTCTACACACTTCAAGATCCGACGTCACCCCGTAAGATATTTTGCTTTTCTCCAGCCAGTGTTCAATCAATCTTTTTTCAGCGTTCGATAAAACATGAATACGGAAAAACACTTTCGCATTTGACCATTCCTATATTACATTTGGCCTATTTCAAAATTTATCGTTGATCCTCGGTCATTATCTGCTAACTACTTTACTTTTATGAAACCTGCAGAAAGGGATGGGTTGGTCTATTAGATAGGTCTAATGGGTTTCCACTGGCATTTTGTTTTCAAGTATTTTTGGCATCATCATCTGCCTAGCCATTTCCCAAACTATGTTGGGGTCGGCTTCCAGTCTAACCGGATGTAGTTCAATACCACTATTTTCCATGGAACGACTATCGCCTATCTGACCTCCACAAACCAGTGACTGGGTAATACGATACCCCTTGGTAAAACTAGTTGTCAAACTTTCGGGTTACCCGTAACAACTGCCAAAGACCTACAAACGACAGTTGGGACTAACGTCTTAACGTGCTTTCCGAGCCAGGGAGGAAATCAAGCATCTTTAAGCAAATAGCAGAATTATACTTCTCTTTATTATTACAGGTTGTTTTACTCTATGTGCAGCAGCTTGAAAATTTAAAAAGCTAGTGTTCGAACTGACAGAAAGGTTTACATTTTCTAGATTATTCATACACCCACACTGTACTCGTACTATTACCAGCAGCTGACCGGTCATAAGTACCGACTGAATTCACTGTAATTGGCACGAATCAACTCCACATAATCGCTACTCCATGAGCTTCCCAGCCAGGTACAGCTTTATCTTTATCGGCCCAGCACAACTTCCCGAGACATTTCTTTATTTCATACGCTTAACATGTGATATTTCTTGTCAACATGTCTGAACTTCTTGCAAAAATGGCGTCCTCCGACGAGCATAAACTCAAACTGGTTTAGGAATCAAATCAATCGGCTTATCATTATGTGTGTTGTATCAGTCTATGTTTTTGTTGCAGATTGGAACTTTTTCATTAGGAGTGACAGCTTTAGAACTTAAAAAGCCAGTTTTTGTACTGACAGAAAGCTTCAAATTCTCCCGGATATACCCTCTGAACCAGCGAGATTTACCGAACGAATTCAAATATTTGTCCAGTGTTATTAAATCTGGCAGAGATCTGTCAAAAGAGCACCCTCTAGTGGACTACACGCCGCCCGCATATATAACGTTGTTATTTACTGATCTAGGAATATTGTCACCGGCGGCAGTTAGTGACGAACTTATAAAGCTGTATTTGTAAATAATATGTCGTTTTTAAATAAAAAATATTTATATGTAAGAACTTGTGTGCTTACTCAATTGGTTGCTTATTGCTAGAATGCATATAAATTAGCAATCCATTCGTTTTAAACTCCATGGTGCATAATAATTTCATGAGAGTAGAAAAAATCACAATTCAAAAATGTCTGGCGCTTTAATATTATACGAAATATATTTACATAGGTAGTTTTAATAAAATGTTCCATTAAAATACTAGACTGCCTATACATTTACATCTCACTTTGTGTTAAAATATCAAGTTATTATTATATCATGCACTTACACTAGGCAAGAAATAAACATATTACTTAAAATATCTAATTGTTACACTATTCTGTGGAAGCATTAAACATATCACAAACATGACCTTTATTGCCTGAATTAATTATAATTATTATTTAATTAAAACCTTATTTCAAGATATTCAAAAGGCATTATGGAAGCACTGTTAAAACCGTTGGGAGAGTAACATTTCCGCAGTTTTATTTCTTTGAAAACAATTTATAATTCTCAACATTAACATAAAATTTTCATTAATTTAGTTCTAAAACAATTAACACGTTTCCCTATTTTACATTCGCTAAATATTATAGAATTTATAATAATAAGTATTTATTCGTTAACAACCGAGTTAAAATGTATTTAGAAACATCGAAGTGATTACTTTCTTATATAGTACGATAGGTAAGTCCCTAATTAATGCCTCTCTCGTACCACACATTTCTTATAACAAAACTATCTATATTAAATCTTACATTTGAGGCTATACAAACTCAAAATAATTTTACATAGACATAGATCAGATACACATTACACAAATTACACAGTTCTTATAATTGTACTTCAAATAAAACATACGTAGATATTCAGTCAGAACTGATATTATATTGTACTTAGACACTATTATTTTATTATTTCCATTATACATTCATTCGTAAGAGATCAACACTTCAACTCCACTTATAAAAACCACTTACTAGCGCTTTTATAAGTATACCAGAAGAGACAAACGGGGATCAAAAACATTTTGTATCGGCTGGAATTGATTCTGACTTTATTTGGTAAAGTTAAACAAAACTTACCTACCACTTTGTCATATCCTAGACCTTAGAGTATGCAAGTAGGTGCGTCCTGTGGTTGCTGCCTCCTGCCCTATGGAAACATGGCGTGAGTTTATGTATATTTAGTTTATGTATTAAAGTACCACAGGCCAACAGGTTCGGCTAATCAGTGATAATAATTTGACACCGACAGCGACTTAATGTCGTAACAGTAAAAGCTATTTCTGTACTACAAATGTTACCACAAATCCCTTGTTGTCCCTTCTGGATATCTCAACACTCCCCAAATCATTACATTACATAGAGTGAAAATTATTACTAAAGATATTTATTTAACACAGATTATTAATGACATTTCTACAAACACTTAATTAATACAGTAATCAGTTGCCTATTACATATTGGAAAATGAGTAGATACGCACTTACCTAAATATACATAATTGAATGTTTAGCAAAATTATTATTTTAACTTATTACATTCTTTTGTATTCCCCAATTCTAGAGAATAGGACTTCGAATCATATGGTTTCTATGTTTTTTTTTTTATCATAAATACAAACGAAATGGAACGGAACGAACGGTTTATAAATTATGGACTGGACATCAAAATGTTACCCTAAATACGCCTAAATATAATATCGATGCTGGGACAAAACTGACTCATGTCACATTGACACCCATCCACATTACGTACCAGACTACATCTAAATAGAAAGAAACCTAGGGTTTACAAAACAATAGTATGATGACATCTAAATCCCACATAGCATTCAAATCGAATCGTGGTGTTACCTATTGTAAATATTATCGATAATGGTGTATATCTGGTGGAAGTGAGGTCTCTTCTCCGCCTCATATTCCCAGCAGCGAATCATTAAGGCGTATACGTCTTCCGCACAGCCTTCCGGAGCCGGCATCCTGTAACCTGAATAACAATAGAATGTAATCAGCTACTCCTTTGACATCATAAATTTCTCTTCTCAAAATAAACCCATCGTAAATGCAAGAGTAAGCCTTTTACAAAAAAAACTTTAAAGAAGTAGGTAAGGTACTATCACTTCAACAGTAAAACCGGTAAGTAAGGTGAATATTGCTCATAGTGACTATGCTCGGAAATTAATTTGGTTTGCAGAACGTGAACATGGTTGTGATATTATCGCCCATCATAAACCTAACCTTTTGTAACGTGGATTGGCTGCTGTACGTACCTGTATCAATCTTCTCTCGGGCGCGAGAGTTGCTCATGCCTGCGTAGGGGGTGTCGCCCTTGGAGAATATCTCCCACATCAGCACGCCGTAGCTCCACACGTCGCATAACGACGTGTATTTACCTGAAATTTTAATAAATCAGTAAGTATTTTTTCAGTAAAAGACAGTCAAGACACTACACAGGAACTCTTGGTGACACGACAGATCAGCAGCTGCTGGAGACTGTCAATAAACTCCCCAAACAGACAGCGGTAGGTACCCAGGAAACCCTGTGCCCTGAGGATACCAGTTATTTAAATGTATCAGCCTTTGCGTATTAGGTATATCTCTTTGGTAATCTAGAGGCATAAGAGTCAGCTGTTGCCGATCGTTACCAGGAAGTCAAAAGGCTTAAGAGTCAATTGGTGCTAATCAAAACAGTAGACTGCTGTTCACAGTTTGCTCAAAACAACTCACCGAAATTAAGTGCCTCCGGCGCCGTCCACTTGATTGGAATCTGCTTCATGCCTCCCGACACGATATATTCCTCTTCTTCCCTGGACATGCCGAAGTCGGATATCTTGACAATGTTGTCGTCTCCTACGAGGCAGTTCCTGGCAGCCAAGTCGCGGTGGATGCAGTTCTTCGACTCCAGGTAACGCATGCCGCCAGCTGCGTCGCGGCACATGGCGAGGAGGGAACGCGCGCTTAGTGTAGCTGCTCGCGTCCTCAGGAATGTTAGGAGGGAACCACCTGGGGAAATAAGGGTTGCGAGAGATGATGAGACATGTTCTGAGTTTATTATGGCAGTTGTAACATAATATGTAATGCCGGTTAAGGCAGAGGAGGCGTGACATATTATTAATATGTCACGCCTCCTCTGCCATATTTTACCAGTAATGTTTTAACTTAAAACATTACTGGCGAAATGTGGGTATGATGAGGATGATGTATGGTGCTGAATTAAAACTTTTAAGTCCTACCAAGTCCCATGCAATAGGGCCGAGACCATCAACCGGGAACAAATCCGGACTCAGAGCTGCTACCGAGAAATTCTTTATAGAAAAACCACAAAGAAAATGAATATATATGATAGTTAAGAATTTTGGTCTAGTGGAAATGAATCTGTCAACAGAATACATCGCGACACGACTTTTTTATTTTCCATCATAATGACGCAAGACATTGTAAAAATAAATGCATATTTTTATAACTAAGAGGTGCCATTAGTATTTTTGTCTTCAGTTTCAATGAGAAATCAACTGAAAGAGCAAAGCTATGTTTAGCTTAGTTTAAACGTACATCCTACGCTGAATCTAATCTAGATACATACATTCCAAATTGACTTTAACGAACAGCTAGAGAAAGTTTCCAGATGCTAGGAAATCTGTTATCATTCACTTACATGCGTTTTAATTGAATGAAGTATAAACACATTAAACACGGACAATGAACCTAGATGTATCATTCTTTCAGGTTGAACATCCTATCTCAGACTTGGAGTTCAGTAAAGACTCGGCAAGAAAAACCTAAACAAATCTCGGCGTAATGTAAAAACCCACTAGTCAGTGCAGCTCTAATTAGACAGTTGCCCTTATTTCGCATCACCAGGCAGGATAGGTACCTAATACTTTTGCCATAACGAAAATCATTATTTTGACAAAAGCTGCAATGATACAACTAACTCATGGAAGTCTTCTGTGAGACTACCTGAATTGCCTGACGTCAAAATCCGTGAAACACATTTTGAACAATAATTCCTTTGAAAGCTAAAGAACCTTACCAGGCACAAGTTCCATGACGATCATGATAGGCTGCTTCTGCACCGCAATGCCAATAAGCCGCACGATGTTGGGATGTTGGTATTGCTTGAGAATGCGGCCCTCCTGCAGGAAGGTGCGTTTCTGTTCTTCCGGCAGCGCTACCCGGCAAGTCTTCACTGCTACCTCTTGGTTGGTACTCTTGAGACGAGCCTTGTAGACGTCGCCGAAGTTACCCTGGCGAAGAAGGATGGTCAATGAATTTGAGGAATAAGTGAAGGTGCAAATAGCATCACAAGGCAACCATATTCAGGAAGGAGACTGCGAGATTTAACTAAGCATCCCTAAATCCGTAAAACTTTATATCTTGACTAGTTCCATTAAACCGGCACTCGCTGGTCTAGGAGGCACCCAGTCCTGGCTACAGCATCTAGTCTTGGTAGGCAATCTACATCTCTAGAGGTGTTTTATTGTAATCAAATTCAAAAGCCACAACTAAACAAATACGATGTTTACTACGAACATTTACGTCCTCGCCAATAAAACGCAACTATAAAACTCTTATCTTTATGTAATAATAGAAACTCAAACTACTGTTATTCAATAAAATATCAAATTTAATGTGACGCGTAACTGCAACATTGCTGCAATATAAAAAGTCTATCTTTTCATACACGAAATATTTTAAGAGTAACTTCTTTATGTCGTAAAGTCACCATAGCAACGAAAAAAAAAATATCTGAGTGTTTTTGTTTTTACGAAATTATTATAATTAAAACCTTTACTCCCCTATTCTAACAATGATAGTAGGCAAATACGACGTAGTAACTAGCGTAATGAATGTTCAAAAATAAGGAGCCGGTATTTATTTTGTGGGTCAAGTACCTAATTTTAAGTTATTTATTTTTTATAAAAATATTTTTAGATAAAAAAACCCCTTGAAATGGCTTCGTTATAGCCGTTAGATGATTCTCTGAAAATATTTCGTGTATAAATAGTTAGACCTTATATAAAAGCTTCGCATTCGAACATTGCAATTGTACCTAACTAGACAGTCAGTATTATAAACTCAGTGATTGTGTCACAATGTCAGGTCGAACAATAGGTTCTATTCCTGGAAGTTCACGATATCCGTATGACCTTCAGTAACTAAGGAACACAGGTAAACAATACACTAGTAGTTATCGATCGAATTTTCGATATAGAACTTTCAGACATCGTGTAGTGTAGGTAGAAATAGATAGGCGGAGTACTACTACCAAAATTGCTGACCCGAATACCCACCCTAGCGGCCTTGCCAATTGACCCCAAAAAGTTCCCGAAGCTGATTCGTGTGCTTGTTCTTTAATTCTGGTTGCATCCTATTTTCGATCTCATAAGACTTGAGCCCTTTCAGCATACCAAGCTGGGCATCGATAATATCACTCCTAAATTATCGAGACACCTTCTAAAAACATGTCAATCCCTTATCCTCCATTTTATCTTTATCTCTGGTATGGCGCCACACACGCCATGCGTCTGGTTCTGAAGATTGTGGAAGTCAGCAAGTCTCGGTAACCACTTACCATCTCCTGTTTGTTTGCCAACCGATTTCAAAAAAATCTCGTTTCTTATAAATTGCAAGGCTATATTAACAACTTACCCTGCCAATCTTGTCCAATAGCTGCACATCATCATTGTTGAGCTCCCAGTTCTCTCGTGGAACTGCTCGACGCAGCAGGGCTCCAGATCTCGCTGTTACGGGCACCCCGCTTGTTCGCTGCCACGCTATTAGCTCGGCCACTGACGGGAACGCTGCTCCTTCGAAACGATAGTGACCCTGGAAGAAGATGGGGTTTTGTACTAGGTGGGAATATTAGTATTTATCTCTCCAATCCTGTGGTAAAGACAAATTCGTACAGTTTTTATTTGTTATCCAATTAAGCTTTATCATGCACATCGTGCAACAGACAGTTTTTAAATGGTTAAAATGCAAAACGAAACATTTTGTTCTTAGAATACTTAGTTCTACCTATAGATTGAATTTAAGTTCAACGTCGTGTAGCTTACATAATCCTGTTTCCTCTACTTGATTCTCTGAATTTGGGCAGACTGGCAGCAATCAAACAAAATAATCCATGAATTCAATAGATCAAATTAATAGCCTTTATTTCCCAGAGTTGACTTTATAATATTTTGAAGTTTCCATAAAACAACTTCGAAAATGACAAAAGACATGCACCTCAAAGTACTCAAACTTCCGAGAAACCCCAAAATACATTAATAGACACAAAGCAAACTCATGTATGAATCATATATTTGAGCATAAACGAATCGCGGAAATCATTAAACTCTATTACTGCAGAATATTAAACAATCTGTGCTCAGAGTTTGCAGCTTCCAAATGCCAAAATGTTAGGCGGAGATTTGCATTGAAACCGGTTTGTAACGATTCTTGATCCATATACTTAGCCCACAAAAAACATTCCAAATAACAGGTGTAACTAGTAATATTTTTTGTAACACTATCTACTTTTGAAGCCTGTATAGTTTTACGAGTCTAGAAAGGTCATGGAGCCTAGGTATTCGGACGATCTGAGGATACTAGTAGTTCTTGTTGCTAAGCACCTATAATATACCTACATTCTTTATAAACAGTAAGGCTGCGTTCTCACGATAATTAACAGCACGTGTTTGCAGTTCAAAGGCTGAGTTAATACGACAATATACTGCCGTCAAAGTTGATATGGTTAAGTTCAAAGAATCAAAAACCCGAGGTATAATTCGGTGTAAGTCAACCTTAATAAAGCCAAAAGATGCAGTACTCGTGAAATATAAGGATTGACGTATCGGGAACGGACTGTTGGCCGCGAGACAAGCGTCGCGGACTGAGTAATGTCATGGGAACGACCCGTAAGTAAACTTCAAAATCACAAAAAGAAATCGATGTTGTAGCATCATATACGAACCTCTGGAGTTGTCTGTACAATAAAGTGCTTGTGTTGCCCCCAACACACGGACAGCACCAGTTGCCTCGCATGGTTCCTTGTAGTCTCCCGAACCAAGTAGTCGCCATCAGCTCTCAGAAGTCTCACCACCTCTTCGCGAGGCAGCACTCCGTGGAACCACTCCTGCTCGACTAGGGTTCGCTCCGTCTCGCTGACACTTACCTGTGAAGAAAGGAGTATTAAGACAGGTAATTAGTGTGGTACCCCACGTGTACCTGGCGTGGTGACGAGATCAGCAATCAGAAAAAAACGGAGTTAATTAGGACAGTCAAAAATAGTTTACGATTACTTTGACCCAGAAATTGGCAAATATAAAATAAATCTAGAAGTGTTTTGCCATTTTCAACTTCTTTAATAAAAGCTGAAACAGTTAAATTAATCAATGTTTCATCAATTCTGATAGTAAAGTTATTAAAACAATTTCATTAATTCTAACTGGTGTTGTCAGTAGTAACACGATCGATCACATCAAGAGAAAAACATTATTCCACGCGATGCACATGCACTCACCGACTTAATTACATAATGTTACAAAAACACACGACAAAACGTAACAACGAAAGCGCTAACATACGATCTCATTCTCAAGTTCAAGTTGTAGCTGCTTCAACCGCTTCTTCCTCCGAGGCACCACGACAGGCGGGGGTAATTCGCTGTGCGTGATGTACAGCGAAAACGGATCCATTACTCAACCTCATCAGCTCACAACACCGCAAAATAAACCAACACTACTTTATTATCTCTTTTATTTCACCACATGAAGCGAACGTTACCAGAAACAGGATGAACTTCACGTAAACCCCACGACTGAAACGTACACAGTCTACGCGTAAACACCGATACATTTCTGGAACGTCGCAAGCGGCTTCACCTTGATTTTGAAACTGAGTTTTAAGGAGAGCCTGTGCTATTTTCATTTTATTTGAAATCTCATTCCCGACAGAAGTTCGTGCGATGCACGGTGACGTGAAGTGTTTGCGCTAATATTAGCACTGACACGTTGAGTAACGCTCGTTTCAGAGCGAATATATTGTGCTGATTCTAGTGGCGCCGTGGAAGACGAAAGCTTCATGCACCGAACAAATTCCATGCCATGCGTGGGAGAACGGTGGTCTCTGTTAGTAGTGGCACTCACCACACTGTTAGAACAACTATCGAGAACAACACGGCTCCGTCTTCTTTTTTTGAAGAGCGTTTTGTTGTGAACTCGGCAATGCACATAGATATCCACACGTTTACGCAAGCGTCGCCTCAGGACTCTAATCCGTTTCCGATGAGGTTCAGTTACCGAGTCAGCAGGGCCTTCGCTGCTGCTTCTGTAAGTCTTGGGAGGTAGCGCCGGGCTCGAGGGCGCAGACTTGCGTCGGAACGGCCGCGTGAACAGTTTGAAGAATGGTCTCGGCGGTATTATCGAGTGGAGATGCAATCGTAAAACATCCGTTGATGCTTTAGATCCAAGTGAAGAGCGATCCTGATAATCGAATGTCATCTTTAGCATTGCCGCTAGATCCATAGAAGAATCTACACCAAAAATACCTCATTATGTTAGTTAATTTCCTTCACCTCTACCGTTACTTATCCCTTAAACTAAATTATGATAAAGCATGCAAGGCCTACCTGATGATCCGGCGAGCTGCCATCCAGACTATCAACGCCAACAGTCTCAGCAGACAGATCAGGACAGCCACTAGGTGCTTCTTCACAACCTAGTTCAGCCAGGGCGGACCTGATCATCTCTGCTTGTTTGGCACATTTGCGTTCTGCTACACGAAGCTCCAGAAGTTTGATGGGCTCTGACGTCGTCACCGGTAATGGTGGCGGCGAATGCCTGGGTAGTTGAAAAATAAATTATGAAATTGAAGATATTTAATATCGGGTGAGAGAGCTGCCCAAAATCCTGACTCATGCTTTACAGCTTCATAAAAAATAATCACCAAATCATTTGCTCCATGAAGACTTCCAGAAAGGCTTCAATGGTGACACATGGCCACCAGTACGAGAAACTATAAGCTTGCCGAAATTACCTATGCTAATCTTCTTCAACGTTTCATCATTGCTAGGTTGGTATTGAAAAAATAGTGTGTGGAATTTGGCAGCCTAATGAAATGGGCTCTGAAGACATCGCTATTTTGCAACACAACTCACCTGTCAATCCCATTGACTCCATTACTCAACCCTGTATTATTGTTCTTGCAGACTCCATTCCCTATGATCTCCGGACCCTGTAGCGCCGACTGCTTCTCCCGGTTGTCTTGGAGGGTATTCTCCAGCTCCGTCAGTTTCTCCTTCAACCATTCTACTGTTAGGTTGTCGACTGTCAACTGGTTTGGTTGCAGCTTCCCGCTCGTGTCCTCGACTAGGCTCTCGTCGAAGTTAAACGTTACGGGCGTTGAGGGTGGTGATCTAGAACAAATTTTACTGGGGTTAAAGAATAAAACTGATGGATTGAATACGTGTAGAGAAACTATCAGTTAACTTTAGTCCAATCATTTGGGATAGATAAGTGCAGAAGCATGATTATGAGGAAATGTGGTTATAATCATCATCATCTTACTGTGAGTCAGTAAGATGATGAAAATGTTGTTGTTATTGTTGATTTGAAAATGATTATAAGATATTCAGTGTTCAAAATGTCTTCTTCTAAACATTTATATCAGCCCTCATCTCATATCGCAAAAAGATGAAAATAATAAGGTCTGATTTTAGAAATTTGTATGTGCACAGATTAGCTTGAACATCTAAAGTCAGATTCGCCTGTACAGTCCAATCATGAACAAGTTTTATAATTAACTTGTTTACTTAGCTAATCCAAACCTACACTCTGGAATCTGGTTTCACACTAAAGAAGCCATAAAGATTGCAAACCTTGTTTGTACCATTTTATCGTTATGGTTTGGGAGTCCCAAATTCCTACTAAAGACATTAAAGAGGATTACGAAACAGGTACAAATCTCTCGGTCGTTTTAAAATATAGATAGCTTATCTAGCTATGCGGTTTATGACTCAGTGTCAACCATTTTGTAAAATTCATTGGGAAGATTTTAGATTACTTTTTAGGTGTGTGTGTGTGTGTTTAATGCGGTTTTCCCTAACCACAGTTACTGACGATAAGTAATAAGAAATTAAACAATAAAAACGAATAGATAATTTTAACATGAAAGTTGATTAAATTATAATAGGTAGGTACCTATTAAGTAAATACATGCCTACACGATGCAACACAATCGCCAAAATGATGTAATGTGTGGTTTATACATCAGGTATTCCAATGACCGCATTGTTTGTAGTTTACTATTTAAATATCGTTTATTATTTTCATTCATAGAGTACCTAGACCAGTGATTTACAATTGAATTGTTTGTACTACTGTAGTAGTAGTGAGTAGGTACCTAGGTGCTGCTTCGATGGTCTAGTAGTGGTTTCAATAGCTACTAGTAAGATGACGCGTTTACGTTATGTTGTAGAAACATTATATAAAACATAACATGACGCCTGTCATCCCCGAGTGATACGGCAGAGGTGTTTCTACAGAACACCTACATTTCGCCAGATATATTTGACTCCCACGCAGCAAAGGGCGAGCCTATTGCCATCATAAATCCAGGCTCTAGGCTACTATTGAGAAATTTCTGGAAGAAAAACCCAATGAAATTACCTGACCCGAGAATCGTAACCAGCACCTCATGCTTAGCAGTGGCGCTTGCGCTCACGAAACCAACAGGGAAGTTTCATGGATTAATGTCAAACAAACAAAATCGCCTCGTTGGTCTAGTGGTCGCAATCGCCACTGCTGAGCATGAGGCTTTGGGCTCGATTTCCGGGTCGGGCAAATTGTTATTTGGTTTTTCCATCAGGAATTTCTCTGTCAGCCACGGAGTCTGGATTCGTGTCCAGTTGATAGCAATAGGTTCGCTCCCTATTACATGGGACTTAAACATAACTGGCCGGTGGTGTCTGGCTGGCTGGTCTGGCTGGTTAAGTCCGCCTCTGTACGTTTGTGCTTGAAGTGTCAAATAAATAAATAAATAAACTGGCTGAATGTGGTTGTAATATTAGGTACACTACTGCCTAACCCTATGGGGATTACAGGCGATGTTAATCAAAATCGCTAGTGAGAAAAAGGCTCAATCAAGAAAAACGATAAAACAAACGTAATTTACTTCAATGGCCTCAAACATAGCCTTTGAAAGTAACAGTCAGTTCCTGAATGCCACTGATTCATACATTACCTTCGAGGCTTTACTACTCATCGTTCAGTGTCACAACGATACAACGAGCACTTTTAAAAACGAACCGAAATTGAGTTATTAACTAGACATCAGTAGCGAAGGGTCAATTTTTGTAAGAGGTAAGCTGGAGTACATAATCATTATTGTGATTATATAATTTGTCTATAGAGTACTGACTGTGACATTTTTCAAAGGAAAACCGGTAGGAATCGATTTGTATGGAACCTTCGCCTCTGCTAGACATTAACATTATTTGAAGAATGAAATCGATTTCATTTAATATTAATTGGAATTAAAACTGCAGGCCAATTTCCGTTCTCTTTGTGTTCTAAACCGAATTTCATTGAGACTTGAATATGAGGGTTCTTCTTTTTATGAAGGTCGTCATTCACGAAAAACACACACACACACAAATACCTTTTGGGATGTCACCCCTTTTCGCTCATTGGGCAGCAAGAGTTTGCCCTCAAGGCTTTCCTATGGGGGATAAATGCTACCTTCTTCACTACTTACATATACCTTATATTCAGCGTTTTTGCATGTCAAAGGGTTACTTTTAGGTACCTACGCTTTTGAATAACATATACATTGCCGAGTCGAAAGTTTACAGTATCATTTTACTTTCTATTGCATTCTTGGCAAAAGGCTGTTTCGATAATAACTCATGATGTTGCACATTTACAGTTGGCTGATGATTGAAATCCGAGAATGATTCGTTGTAAAAGAAACCTATTATGAATATGTAATTGCGAGATGTTAATAACTCGTACCTACGCGAAATTATTTATTCTTGCCTTCATATTTTCTTTATTGATAAATCGTGACTATTAATTTATTTATGACTTCGGTGAGTTTTTGGGTTTCCACAATTTCACGGATTGTAGATTCCATAATAAATTCAATTTCGTAATAATTTATTGATAATTATTATAAGCCTATAATTTCCTATGACGGAGCTTATTCCATGTTCTAGCCTGCAGATGCAGCACAAAATTATAAATAAACCTTGTGGTGGATAAAATAAAGTTAGACATCGCCAAAACTTACTTGTACTTTTCTATAAACTCCTTGTACTCGTCCTGTGGTCTCAGGTTCTGTATGGTGGTTTCTATTTTGGTCTGGATCTCCCTGAACTTGTCGGTGCTGAAGTCTGACCTCTGCACCACCTCTAGAAGCACGCCTTTCCTGTTGAACAGACAGTATTGTTAGTAAAAATAGCTAATTTAAGAGTTTTCAGAAGAATTTATCTTTCTGATAAAACTCTTCACAGCAACATCCCTATTAATTGCCAAACATGTATGTAGATACTTTTATTTCCATTAAAAATAGCATAAATCATGTACTTAGTTTTGGTTCATACTAATACACTAATCCTGATTTTGCATGTTTCTTTAGAAGTTCAATCCTGCCAGATAAATTATTTTGGCTATTTAGTCTACACGCGTGCAAATGACAGGTTTAGCGCCAAAAATAAAATCTGGTTGATTGTGATCAATTATAAAGATAAAGCTATCAAATTACCTGGCGCTGCATCATACATAATATTAGTTACTAGTTACTTATCTTAATTTAATCGATGCGCATACTACATTATCGGTGAATAACATTGAATTAAAATAACATAAGTAATTCTTTATCAAAGTTAAATACATGAGAATAGGCGATATCAGCTACGGATGGATAGTTTGATATTAATAGAACAATCAGTTTGTTTTCATTTGATTTTTACACAAAGGATTAAAGACCTAATTTGAATTCCAGTGGCTATCTATAGGTATCTACAGATAGATACCTATAGATAGATATAACAAGTTTTCCTTGGAAATTTCGTATCTTGTAGGACTCTGAAGTTTCATAAGAGTGTAATGATGCTTCCGTACATCATCAGAACTGTCTCTACTGTCCTCACCATGATGCCTGAAACGTCATCCTAACTCTCCTCCTCTGAAAGGTATGTCTTCGTAGCTTTATCGTCGGCTAGGCCCTACCTAAGGGGCCTAGCCTAAACTGTAGAACCGAAGGGTCCATTCGTTGAGTGAAGACTCACCAAGACATAGCAGTAGCCTCTCCCTGCCGCCGCTGCTGGTCCATGAGGGTCGGTAGCGCAGCTGTCCTTAATGCCCTCTCGCACTCCGTGGCCTCCGCCAGGAGAAGGACATACTCGTTGTGTGCCCTGTGGAGCCGCCTGCAGGCTTTGCCGTATTTGTCTCTGGTCTCGTCCAGCTTGCGACCGCCTCTACTCGTGGGACCTGGAAGATGAATAAGAAGATTTTGTTAGATTTATCGCAAAATAGATCGAAATAATAAATTACGTTGTGTTGTGGATGTAAAAGGATAATTAGCAAAATTAATATTAAGAATAATACCAGTCCATAGCAACATTTGTGGAACTCGAATCGAAGTCGCCTATTACAGACGATCATGATCATCTTTTTAATCATGATTTAGCAAGCTAAATTAGCAAGACGAATTTATGCCGTTGGTCTAAATTAAGATCCACTTAAGACCACCCACAAAGAATTTACTGCCACATTAGAAATAGCCAACTTTGTTTATAACTAAACTACGAAAACACCTCATTCTGCGATAATAATTTATTTAAAAAAGTCTTACATTTGAGGTAGTTCTCCTCGAACTTGGCCCTCATCTGCTTGTAAGACTCGAGGCACTTTTGGTACTCGCTCTGCTTTCTTTGCACTTCCTCGGACAGCTGCGGACAATAAAATAAAAATGATCATTAGACTTTTTCATAAAATTTATTCAAAATCTTAAAGACGAGGGTTTGAATATCCTTTAATTGCAACAAAAAGGATTTACACGACGAATGAGTCATAAGAACTGTTTAAATAGGGAAAGACAAAAACATTATTACCCACACAAAGAGCATAAAACTGTATCATCTACAAATACTGGGTATTTTAGCATGGAACCAAAAAGAAACATATTCCGGGATTTCACAATCAAGGCCCAGGTGTTTAAACTGAGCGTTGATAAACCAGTCAGTCTGGATATCTCTAAAAGGACATGCGTATACGCAGACAAAAGAGTAACCTGTCGAGCAGGAAAATTACGTAGGAAACCATTTGTGTTTTCCAAAAGAGAACCACTTTTTTGCATATCAAGTTCTGAAGTTTGATAAAACGCGTCAATAAATTCGCACGTGGAAGTATTTATCTGTACATCTATATCGAACTATTAAATAAAGCGATAAATCGCCAATGAAAACAGATGCTCTTGAATAATAAATGAGTGAAGCGGGAGCAGTGCGCGCGCAGGTGTGGGACGAACAAATCATGCTAACAACGAGATTTATTCTCTCATCACGCCCTCACGTCAGCGCCTTGGTGTTTAGTTGGTAACATCATGCATAACTAAGGCCTTTGTTCAGATTTTATTATAGCACTCTAAAACTAACACTGCCGAAGCTACTAATAACTCCTAAGCAAACGCTGACAATGCTGGTGAAAATGTCAGTGGCAAAATACTATATTTATATTCGATAAAATTAAAATTAAAACCGGTTAGATTGAATAAAATCAACCAATCCAATCATCAATATTTATCAGTAAAAGCCTTATCCGCCTGTAATTTCCCGTGGAATCACATTGGCGTATACACATGGCCCTATTAACAATCGTTATCGAACTAAAGATTCCATTAATGCTCTCAATTGAGAAGAAAACGCGCGTACTTAATGGTTGCAACACGAAAGTTTTCTCACGACCATACTCGTTGCATATACCATGCTTTAATTAAATAAAGAGTTAATGACACTGAAATTGTTTTCCTCTACTATTAGACCGTGCTATGTAGGTATTGACACGTTTTTACAACAGCTATTAACAATTAAATGCTAATCTCAAATTGCTTCTTTATTATCAAGTGGGTAAAAAATGCCTTCCTACTACTACATGATTTGTATGTACATATTCATTTATGTAAATGTATTGTGCTATATGACGCCATATATTAAGCAATGCATTGCTTACTGTAGCTGAAATAAATGATTGTTTACTATGGCTGCTGGAGATTTGTCATGCATTTAGTCTGGAACCAGAGTAAGTTAAAAAACAAAACGAAGTAGACGTTCTATAGTCAGGAGGTTTGAACAAATCAAAGATGTGCAGACTTGGTAATCTTTCTAAAAAACACTTGTTCCTAGAAGGATACAACATAGAAGGCTTAGTAACCTCGATGATACAAATAATAACGAAGGAAACCATTAGTAAATCTCACATGACTACAGCAAGCATAAACAGCAGACAAAACACATGTTTTCTATCAAATAAAATAATAAAGGAAGTTCAAATTAATAGCGCTATAAAAATGCCAACAATAACCGCTGCCAAGTCACATCACATATAAAAGAGAATTCAAATGCTTTCAATCAATAGGTATATCTATTAATGCTTCGAGCTTCGATAAATCACAGACACATGGATTACAGGAAAATTATGATAATGCTTCTGATATTCATATCGCATTAACAGTTACAGATGAATGGGCTATTATGGATGACCGTCTAAACAATATGCCCGCAAATAATATTGTTTTCTCATTGTTTTCTATAAGTACAGGTAACTGTGCCTCCAGTACAGACAAGTAAAAGTAAAAAATACCTGTGTTTTGCTTCCGCCCAGTCGGATAAAATTCAAAATAATCAAAGCTTCAGTTTGTAAGAAAGTAATAACTTGTTAACATCCTTCTCTGGTGGCATAGGTTTTATTCCCACAACCAACATTGTCTCACAATTGAATCTGTGAAGGGACCAGTACCTTTTAATTTTATCAAGCCTAGGCATAAAGCTCACGTTCGTTTATCAGCAAATTAGCGCCTCTGAACATCCGATTTTATCCAAGATGGGGCCAATGATTGATCCTTGTGGAACGCTGAGTTTTGTCGTGTTACTCTGTATAATAATTTAGATGCGGGTGATATAAAGCCGCTGTTCATTGAAGATACAAATATAACATCGTACAAGGTCTTCAAACTCTTTGTAAGGCATAGAACGGTCCTAAAACGTATCTTACTAGTCAGTTTCACAAACAAAGCATTGTCGTTTGCTACAAACCCATACCACCCACCCAACACCCATACCTTGTCAATGTTTCACACATTCGCACGAAGCGCTTTGCTACCTCGTTTATTATGCGCACAGCCAAGGAGTGGAATTCCCTGGCTGCGTCAGTGTTCCCAAGTTCATATGACCCCAATCTATTTAAGTAGCGAGTTAATAGGCTTCTTTTGGTTTAGCTTGTTCCATCGTCGACCTCATCTCTGTTCTCAGGGCTAGATTGAAGTCAAGAGTAGGCGCATTAAAAAAAAACAGTTCGATAGTAAGCATCTTATTGATATTATGTGTTTAGGTGGCGGTTCTCGTGTGTGTCCGTCATCGTCTCGTCCGGAAATATTTGGCATAACATCACCGCGCCCGTGTGTACGTGTACACTTGTATATACTGTATGTGTACACTTGTTTTTTGTACAATGCTGACGTATCAATTAATGAAACTCTTGTAGTAATAACTCCATTTTACTCTTTACAGTTATCAGACTCAAGTTCCTTAACAATATTTTCCAACAAAGAGCAAAATTGCATCCTCCGCCCATCCCAATTTGTTCAGGGTCAGCGCAACATGACTTCTCCAATACTTCTCTATTAGTCGTCATCTTAGTAGTGACCCCGTTTCTTGCCATTTAATCTTTCTCACTGTCCATCCTTCGTTTCTTTATTCTTCACCAAGTCTTCTAAGCGATCATACTCAAAATTTATAATTTAAATATCACGTAAAATGCAGCAATTTAACACATATATGTAGAAGTTTATCCTTATTATAAATTAATAAAAAATAATCATAAGAAATGGTAACACATCAAATTCTCATTAGATGAATCATATGAGCTATTATCGCCCTGAGGAAAACGCATCAAATTAATTTTGGTTTAAATTAAAATCATATTAAATGTAAAAGAACAGACATTGTGGCTTCGAACGTGCGAAAATTTTAAATGCTGCTATCAATCTTATTCAAGCCTAACTGAAGACATTTTGAAGCCCTTACTTCCATCACTGGTTGGTACTGGGCACTTGTCGATGCAGTCGGGTGCAGTCATTTTCTCTTACTCTAACTGAATCTTTCAGTAGTGATATGTACGTTTAGCGTATCATCATTTGACTTTTCTTCTCTAGTTCCATGTGTTAGTATCAGTACCTACTTCTTGGTATTCATTCCTATTTTTCACTTTGTTTTTTCTTACCTCCTTGAAATCGTGAGTAAATTAAGACCTTCAAGCCAAAGAAACCCAATGCAGAACATGACATTGATATTCAAGGAGCACATGCCAGCTAGTAAAACGCAAGTTTGGCGTTAGAAAAATAAATCAAAATAACAGTATCCGGTCGTCAGCGCATATTTCGAGAGCTAACGGCAACATTTCGTGGCTGGCTTCTCATATCAACCGAAAAAATATTATGTTAAACAGACAGGTTCGGTCCAGAAAAATGCTGGCGGTTTTAATCTTAATGATCCTGTGACCAATAAAATCAAGCTTTTACGAACATGAAAGTATTATTAAATACTTGCCAAAATGCTGATTGTCCATATCTAATTCTTCTTATCGTGTCGAAGGCAAAAAGTTATATTTGTCATCGTGGTAAAAGGATTAGCCAATCGACTACAGTCGATTGGTCAGGGTGCGCCGGACGTAACAGGAGGTCGGAGGATACGTACGTCGCTCGGGGAGGCTCCTTTCATGCAAGGTCCACATGATTTTATATAGTCGATTTTGAATCCAAATCTTCAACTGTTTCCTGGGTGCAATCCAGTTGATTCGTTTTAAAACATTCAATGAATGTGTTTAAATAAAGATCTTTTAAAGCCAGTTTCGATGTGGATGATGTGTGAAATTAATTTTGTTTACCACAAAAGTAGCTATCTATGTAGATTCTAGTTAGGTGAGTTCATTTATTTTTTTTTCAGATAAAATTATTGTGATTCCATACCATGAGGATGATTGAGTTAATACGCCATTATGTTTTCCTTTCCTCACAACTACTCGCAAAGAAAGTGAAATCGAACGAATATCACAAATAGTCTAATATCAGAACATCTTCGGAAAGCCGTAAATAATTATAAGAATTCAAAGTATGTGACTTGCATTACCGTTAAAATTGGACAATGAATACGGTAATTCGCACAACATGATTGTCATGCTAATGTTGTCTTCAGTAAAATAAATCGTGAAGGAGGCTGTCATTATGAGACAGGTACCGTTTGATATAATATACGTTGATGCAAATCTCATTGGTAATATTCTTGGAAGCTCATTGTTAGGAGTAGCATATTTAAATCACATTTGAATATTCATGAAGTTTTATCATTTCCCGATAAGGTTCTCAAATCGAAAAGTTTTAGCGAAATCAATATTTGAAAATATATCACTAAGCTATAATATTGGAATGTCTGACAAAGAAAAATAAACAAAAATTACGTATGTTGGAGGTCCTAGTACAGCGCCCTGCGGTAAACCACTAACAACGCACGCAGTTCATTGACTCAAACACTCTCGCTCTTAGGAAATTAGCGAACATTTACTATTCTCGTAGGAGGAAATGACCACCTATAAGATGAAAGAGATATCGAATCAAAATTTTAATATTCAAAATTTTGAAATGTTTCACCTGTGTCAAAAGCCTTATTCGTGTAACATCCTAAATTCCCATCTATAGCTGTTCAAATCTCTATGTTCTGCATATTTATGAAAACAATAAGAAATAATTACTGCGTAAAGACTAATGCTAAAGCACGAAGTGTATCGAATAGCATTATCTTGAGTCATAGAGCACAATAAAACAGAAAATGTTACTTAATAGACATAATGTTTTATGTACATAAGATGGTATGTTAGATTAAAAGTGAAATCGTAAAAATATACGCATAGATGTTAATAACACATAGATGCCAATCAAATTTTCGTATACTTATAGAGAAAGTACTATTGCAATAAATTGCAGTGGTATTGTGCAAACAAAAACCTGTCAGAGGCTTGAGAACTATTATAAGTAATACAAGTGGTAGGGTTAGTATGTGTCGTGAACAAAAGCAGAAAGTAACAATGTCGCATGCACGGAAGGAGACAAAGTAACGGTTTCCAAGAACGGTGTCGGACAACGTAAAACCCTCATTTTATGTTAACTTTAGTTAGATAAGCAGCCTATATTTTTACTTTTACGATAGAAATAAATCTACAAGACTACATTTGTAAATGGGCTACCTAACTGTTTGTGTAAGGTTCCAGTCAATTGTTCACAGTGTACAGTAAGTACCACATAAACGCGTTTTCTTGATAAGAAAGCTAATAGTTAGCGCATAAGGCAACAAGGTTATTGCAGCTAGAGAGATCTGTTGCATTATAAGGCTACCTTGTATTTCCTATATAGCGATTTGCGACGAATCTTACATCGGCAGATCATAAATCAGTGCCATTAGCAAATGGAACGGAAGCATCAAATTAGGTCGGGATAGAATTAGTTTCTAGTGAATCCCCAATACCTTGTTCAACTCCAGTTGCTAAAAGACATTAGCAAGAATTTGTGCTAGGTATTTATAAACATAAACACGCAACTCTATTGTCTGTGACCCACATACATCAGATGCGGCCACTCACACGCATGCCATTGCCTTTGACTCCACTTGAAGATATCTTTATTTGTATAGTTGTCCATCGACACACGTCATCGACACTAATCGGCAGAATGGCAAATTGACGTCATACGTTAAAGGAATTCGAGGTTAACAAAAAATCTTGAGATTGTACACAATATTACCTACTTAAACATACATAATGTGGTATGTGAAGTAATTTAATTATCGGAACTCAAAGATATTTGAGTGTTCGAATATGGGTTTAATGTGTTTTGGACATTGTCAGATTGTGACCCAACAAATACAATGCTTTATGTCTACACGTGGTTCTGCTTATCTGTAAGAAAATGTAACATTAACCCCGACTAAATATTGACAAATTGTGGTAATAACGATGAAGGTAACGTCGGCGCATTAGATCAAAGAATGCCTTTATGTATTTGACTTCCGAGAAGCATCAGCAAAAGCTGGTCCCGTGAGAAAATATGTGCATAAAGCGAGGCGTGCCGAATTAATGACTGCCAGTATTAATGACTTTTTATAAACAAATAAGGTATCAGTTGCCAAAAGGAATAAATTCACATTAAACAAGCGTAAATACATAATTGAAAAATGCATAACCACTTACAAGGATATCTAAATAGGGCAAGCAGCAATAAACGAGTTACAACTCCAGCTTTGATAAGTAAGTATATATTACTACTAAGGAGCTCAACCAGGCTATTTCGTAAACCTCCGAAGATTGCTCAAAATCCGTGGAAGAGAAGTTAAGAATTAAAACGGTGTGACAAAACCCACTGTACCAATACCAAGCTGTAATGACATTAACCAAGATTCTTTGAGCAATACCGCTGACGGTAGAGAAAGCGTTTTTCGTAGAAACGATAAAACATGATGTACTTTTTACGTTGATTCTTTGGGAACCGGAGTTAAATACTTCTCAAATAACGAAGAAGTTATTTTGAATATAAGATAAAAGGGACACAATGCGGACTCGTAATCTTGATTTTTAGTTGGCCATTTTAATGCAGTTTTGGCTCATATCCAAATTGTAGTTTCCTTCAATGCCTGCCAAGAACTCACTTTCCCTGTGCATCGTTTAGTTAGCAATCTTATTCGGATCAACTCGAAATCTTATCAGGTAACTAGATATCTATACATAGCCCAATTGCCTTGCTTGCTTGATATGATCTTCAAGTGGCCTCTAACGACACTCCTGGGAAAATAGGTGTGCCCATTACCGGCGCCAGCTCAAGATATATTTACATAATATTTTATAATATAATCAAACTTTGTCTAAACAAATAAACTAAATAATACCATTTATATTCAAAAGCTTGGGTTTTATAAACGTTATGACCAATATCACTTCGTTTTCAAACTAATGTGAGGTCGGTGGTAGGTCGCATAAAATTCTCATTATTTATAAACAATACTTTGAAGTGTAAAAATATTGTTGAGAAGCAAAATGTTAATCCTAAGCATCCAGTTATACCGACAAAGAAATTTGTACGTTTATAACTATACATAAAAAAAGAATGCAGATTGTGAGATTTTGTGTGTCTCAAACTTTTCTGAAGTTTTTGAAGCCGTTAGAAAATCAGGAATATCCTGGCTTTCCCACTGATTGATTTTGATGTGTCGTGCTTCTCCGAGGCTATTGATGCTTGGAAACTTGCTTGCCCGAATACTAAAGCACCCTACCGTTCATTTTCCCTGAGAAGGTGGGACGAGCCACTCTGCAGAGTAGTTCAGAACAATCTACTAAACACTACTGCTACCACTACTGAACGGGCGCATTACCAGCTGAGAGCGTTGAGGTGGAGTTTTTCGATGCCCTTTTATAGTTTATTTATTTTAGTTTATTTAATAATATTTTAATTAATAATGGTACGTATAGTTAGTTTACTCTACTTAATAAATAAAGCCGTTAGTTAGAGACCTTTAATTTGTGTACAGTATTTCGCTTAGGATAAACATGCTTCCTTCTCCTTTGGTATTTACGGATAATATGTCTTATCTGACTGTGTACGGTGTTGATCAAAGGTCGGTCTGGTGCTGCTAAGAGGACCAAATCTGACGGTGTTTCAGGCGACTTCTTCTCCACAGGTTTTATCTTCTGCACTGTGCTCTTGATATTGTTCACTAGCCATCATGCTTGCTGGCCATAAAGTGATAGTTTCCGTGTCGCAGCAGAAGTCAGGTAAAAATTGGCAGTAAAACTCACTAGTTTTACTGCCAATTTTTACCCGACTGCTATAAAAGGAGGGTAATGTTTTTCGAGTGTATGTATATATGTCCATTTATTTGGCACGCCCTACAACCCAAACGGCTGCACGGTTTTTAATCAGTCGGGTTTTTTATTTTTCTCGATAGTAATTCTTTTGGACTGACAAAAATGTGCTATCATAACACGGTTTTAGTGTCTCTACAACTTACAAGTTGCCTCCTTACTAGAGGTAAATTGCGATTGATGAGCTCTTACGATTTTGTGGCCAGACATCCAGTCAAATCGGATGACTCAATTTTAAAGCACTACCTACTATCTATAATATTTAGATGACACCAGTTACCAACCTCGAAATACAAGTGAAAAATTTGATCGCAGTAAACTCAAAAAGGAAAAAATCCAAAAGCCATTTTTATTATCAACGTGGTCCACGTTAATAATAAAAATGGCTTCAACCACTGAACGATAAATGTTTGCGGTCAACGTATGAGAGGAAAACAATTCATTTCACATTATATTGTCTACTGCACACGGTGTGATGGCCTGATGGGTATTCAGAGGACATGGCTCCAATAGAACCATGTCTTACCATTGTCACCCATTGTTCACTTCAATCACATCCGACAAAGCTTTTTATTTAATTGTGACAAATACGAAAGGCTTACTGCATTCTATTTTATTAAACATAAACTTAGATTTCAATATTTGATAACAAATGAGTGGCTGAGTCATTGTGTGATCATCCTATCTATCGATAAACGATTCCTTGAAAACGGATTGAGTCAGCCGAAGCTAGCTTTAGCTTCGACTTTGGAGCTTAAAATTTTGGGCGCACCAATGACGCGACGTTGCAAATGAAGTTTCTGTCAATGACGGCCTGGATGTCATCATCATCATTTCAGCCGAAAGACGTCAACTGCTGGAAATAAGCCTCCCCCAAGGGTCGCCACATTGACCGGTCCCGTTCGTCTCGCATCTTACGAAATATTTTTCTTCTACCATCAAGATGTAGGTTTGATTTGTATACGTGTTTTTGTCGATTTCAGTGATTCATATTTTCAAAACATTATTATTTTCAAAATTATTCATATGGTTTTGATTTTTACCACGAATAATTAACACCATTTTCAGATAAGGTAAATTCATGACATCGCAAACAGGAATGTCGATCATATGTTCTGAAACACGTCTTTCTGCAATCTTTTAATTGGACTGTTACTATGAGTCACCGCTGGTCTCCGGGTAATTTCGAATGCAGTTGTTGGACACGTTGCTCTTGTACATAGTAAGTGAAGGGATACGCCCAGGAATGACCTCAGGGCTGGTGACGACACCGCGTTTAAATTCCACGCTCGTTCTATATGCGAACAGGACTCAGGAGACTGGGTGTTTACTAGTCTATAAAACAAATGAACAGCCATTATTATCTATTACTGAATATTAATGAGGTGTTCACGACCGAAGCCACTCTTTCTACTTTATTGTTTTGCGTAGCCTTTTTGCATACCTGTTTGGATATATGTATAATAACTGATCAGTTTCTGATATTGCAATTCGACTCTTACGACCGAAAAAAAAACAAACGAATGGCCGTTTCACAATGCACAAAAACTTAGTAACTACAAGCGGAAAACTTGCAGCTAGGTGTGGCAAGCGAGGCAGCTTTCTCTAGTCAGCTGGTTGCCCGCGCCTTGCACGTGCGGTGCGCACGCGCGACTTCGATGACAAGACAAGTGTGTGATATGCTCCACATTAGCCCAAACCTTGTCAATACCAAGGTTACATGTTTACAACATGGTGATTTATGATGACAGATTCTAATTTTGTAATTTGGGTCGGTACAAATGTTTGAACATGAATATAGTCAGGGTTGACTGGACGTCAGCTAAAAATATACCTATTTCGAAGATAATCTTTTTCGTAATCTTCCTTTCCTTTGTCCTTTTTCTGTATTACATTCTACAACGACAACAACAATACCGAACATCTTTACAATCTACGCTTTCTCGACAACTACCTGAATAGTAACCAAGGGATTATTCTGCTGATCCTAACTGTGCAACTACCAAACCTCGACCAAACTCAACTTAGACCAAATGATATTGGAAACTCGTAGATAATTTCTTAATGTAGATAAATAGATATCAATCATGACATCATTGACTTGATATGTATCTACAAGCTAGTAGCTACTACTACTGATAAGATAACTTACCTAGTTCTATTTATTAGCCTTCCAATCATTAGATACGTGACTTCGATAAACTGATAGGAAAGTTACATACGACTACTGATTGTATCGCGATTACTTTCCTAGGAAATCCCGCTTTCATCTTATTCATATTTGAACAAGATATTTACCGTAACTACTACTGTAATCTGTCATATCATCAGCTGGAGATCTAAACTAGTGCTCAAGTAAAATGTGGGTAGCTTTAATGTTTTCCTACATTATTAGAAATTGGAGTTGTTATTCCAAATGTTTCCTAGTTGCCATCATTGCATAAAGATCGTTTTCCATTACAACTGTTACCTTTATGTTAACTTATAACTGGTTTGCTTCTTGATCAAAATTTGCCATCTACACGCTAAGAAGAAGACCACCCTTATCATTCAGTTCTGTCTTTTTCTCATATCCAATTGTCAAAGAACATTGACATTTTGAGGAAAATCGATTGTTAAGTCTGTAAATGGGTACAATCGTAAGATTCTAACCCTAAGCACGTGTGTGCGTGAGGTAGGCAGTTACATCACTACGTGAGGTCTTTAGGGAAAGAGAGGAAAACGCATTGAATACCTACTAACTGTATAGTTTTCCTCATACTATAATGGTAAAAGGTAAAAAATATATCTGTTTATAGCCAAAACAGGATAATTTTCCGTAAACATGTTATCATCAGAAAATAGATCGCATTCGATTAAAAAAATATATATTACCGTTTCTATACACTCAATGAATGACTTCAATTCAACTCTTTCTTTATGAACATGGAGTTCTCAAATTAACCGATAATAAGGTAAATTGCATGGCAACAATAGCTTTATTTACGGCTGTGCTCAGGTTCATTGAAGCACCCTGACTGCCGCGGGCGGGTTCCCACGACTCCACTCCTGCGCACCAATTAGATACACCAGGCCCAGCTAAGCTATACTTAGGTGCCAATTTATTGATGCAAAAAAACGTTTTGGATGATTGTTTGCAAGGAATGTTTAGCTTTATTTACAAAAAAAGAAACATATCTTTTTAATTTGTGCTTTGGTTTGCGAGCCTGGCATGCAGTGAATAGGTAAGTGTGATGACTGGCGCTGCCACAGAACATTACTACTCTACTTACTACTTTTAATTTAATAAAAATATATTATTCACTTTTAGCCGATCTTGATCTGAATTTTGTAGGGTTATTAAACCTTCGGCTTCGGCCAATTAATCAGCTTTTACCAGAAATCAACCTTCCATCGGACACACTGTCTATAAATATTGGTACGAAGTTAACGCCTGTTTAGGTGTTTATCAGACCGAATAAACAGTATTTCCCCTTATATTTTCCCGTAGGTAGATCACACTTCTGTATTAAAATCTCTGTTCATCAACATAATTAACACCATTACATTTTAATTACGTTTATAAATACTATGACATGACAGTTGACGCATAACATAGCATTTTATTAATGTAGCATTTAAAATATTCATATAGGTATACTGGATATATGATTTTTTTTTTCGTTATTAAAAATAATACGCAGATTAAGACTTTAAGAAACAACGTTAAATACACAGAAACTCCTTAATTTCTTATTTACATAAAGTCTTGTCCATTGTTTTGGGCGTTGAATTCCTGTCATTGATTGGACACCCCAATCAATAACAGGTAACACATTTTTTCTGCACGCTTCTCGAATTTTATGTTAAACGACACACGAGAAGCGTGTCTCTATTTTCTGTCAATGATTAAATAATAATGTTTTATCTTTTTACTGCTCATTAAACTCAGTTTTTGAAGAAAATAAGTTATTTTTGTTTGTAGATCTTTAAAGTCTGCTAACACTGATGAGAGGCATAATATTAAATTATATGGATAGAGTACAATGTACAACGTGTTATGTTACACGTATGTTCGAATAGGTTTGTTTTGATACAATTTTACACAGGGATAAAAGAAGAAGCCACGAAACACGTTCGGCCACCATACCGCTAGGGATGCCATTGCTATGATTTTGTTTTCCAGACAAAATTCTGAACTTTTTTATTTTTTTGGGCATTAAAATTCTATTGAATTTATTAAAAAGTAACAGCTACACGGGTCGATCGTCAATGTTAGACTGGAAGCCGACCTCAACATAGTTTAGTCTAGGCAGCATGATAATTTTTACTATGGACACTTTTAACGTACACATCTTGCTACATCGTTTTCACATAATGTACAATCTCAACATGAATGATGTAACCAAGGTTTTGTAAAAGTATTCTGATTTAAAAGAGTGTCCAGAGAGAATGGAGTTTCTTGTCCGTTCTTCTCCATAGAGATCTATGTTAGGGAATGGGCAACTACAGTACTTTCACAGCTTTTTATGCCTTGTGACTGGGACTGTAGCTACATTTCATTGTTGTCTTTGTTTCGACAATTCAAAAGTCCCTGTAACTGGCCTATTTGATAAATTCCGGACGTTTTATAATTCTCCCATTCCGGACACTGAGCTAAAATTCGGGACTTGTCCAGAAAATTCCGGACGTATGGCAACCCTAACCATACTAAAGTTCATAGTAAACACCCCAATAAAGATACATGACTTGAATATTTCCCTCTATAGCAGCGATTTATCTTTGTCATATACTTACTGTAAACAATATAGTGAGGACGTTGACTGTACATACGTGCCTGCACGTCCGTGATAACTAATACTGCTATGCCACTGAACCCTTTGTTTTTGACATGGGTGGGCTGCCTCTACTACGCAGTATTTTAGCATGTTATATCCAAATATATTTCGCCCACAACTTTTTCGACTACTTTTTGGAATGGAAACACTGCAAAAACAGCGATTTTAGTTTTCGAACTGGGACAAAATCTAAAGTAAGATATCATAAACTCAAATCATTTTGAAAGACATTATCATCTTTGAAAGTCAATGTAAGTATAGACGTTAAAAATAATAATACTTCATCGAAAAGGTGTAAACAAACAACATAATCAGACTTCACATCCGTAGGTGACTTAATAGAAATAACAAAGATAAATATAATTTAAGTACAACGGTAAGTAAACGAGAAAGTTCTCAGTATCGCGCGTGTTGCTACCAAACCGCCTCTATTTGCACAGCTATACAAACTGCGTGTTGTTATCGGTATCCAAAGTAAGCAGACCCTCCCCGTTTCCCTCTTTAGAGGCAATAATGAAGTAATAAATGGTAATTTAGAATTTCACGGCGGTTCTCGGTAAGATGGTTGAATTGTATTAAAGTATGATGACGATGTTGCGCCAGCTAAACTACCTAGTTCTTAAAGAAACGTCGCGTCGAACAGGGACATTGTTTGTTGTATTCTGGTACACTTGTGCTAACGTCACTACATCTGTTTAATCGAAAACGAAACAACTTTAAAATTGTACAATATACATGTTCGTATCATGTAAGTACCATACCATCAACTGCTCTTCGTGTCCATCCAACATTTTTGTTGTTCGAAGTTCTTGAGTCTTTTCAAATCCGAAACCAATAAGTGTCGTTGCCATTAAAGTATTTTCTAGTTTCCAGCGCTCATTTTCCTTTAACGATATTTACATCAACGATGGGCCAACAACTTTCCATTACTTATACGTTAGTGCAATACATGGCTGATGTCGCAGAGACGCACCTTAAAAAGGCCGGAGGTGTCGGAAATTCCATAGACTATAGTGATCCCTGACATTTGCCAACATTGTACATTCAAACTAAACCTCTTGTTGTACGAATTAATAACACGCAATTTAATATACAGTAGAACTATGTTTGATAAGACTGCAGCTGCAGTACAAAGCAACCGAAATCAAAATTGCAAAAAATTTACTACTGTCTGCTACTGACTGCAATTCTCTATAAAACCTTACTTGAAAATAAATCCAGCAGTTACAAGTTCGTTTTCATTCAACTCCGTATTTACGAGTATGTGCGCATCGTTCCAAATCTTATTTCGTTTTTTGAGCATAAACGGGGCTGTCGTCCCATAATTTATGCACACGCAAAATATTCCGTTCTACATTAAAAGTGTCACACTTGCTGAATTCTTGGTAGATTATCATTATTTCGATATCCGGAAGTGTAGGCTACGCATGGTAATTAATATATTTGCCGGAAATGAAACCAGTTCGTTACACAACCCTCTAGTCCTTAATCGAGACATCTCTAAGCTTATTTTCAAAGTCTTATCACTCTTGTCAAACGTGTTTTCGGTTTTACAATTAATTTATTGGCATGAGGCGGTCTGAGGCTGTTACTGCACTTTAAATGATTAAAATAGCATAATGTGTATTATATGACTTCATAACCTCCGTTTTGACCTGTAAAGAATTTTTCGACAAATTTTCCTCGTAATGCAACTTCCAATTTTGCAGCGCTGCATTCACGCATATCCCTAGGTACATTGGCTGTCTTTGTGTACTTACAAATTGAGTAATAGGACATGGTTTAATGGATCTATTTTATATTCTTTTCACCATCAGAAATGGTGTAATTATACTTTGGATTCAGTTCACACCTTGTAACGTTCATACGTAATTCGCATAACATATTATTACGCAAATTAAACTTCTCAAATACAACATAGAAGGCGCTTTTACTTTTAATCGATCAGTATTCAGAAAGTTTAACTTTCCCTCGCTCGTGCTGCCGATGTCGGAGTCAACGCGGAAATCAATGTTTATTAAACAAGCTTTCGTTTAGATTTATACAATCATTGATAATGAAGTAGTAAACTTCGCTTGATTGATAGCAGAAGAAGTAGTAGAAAAGGCTCAAACACTCGGACATGGAAATGTAGAAATGGTTATAAATAAGTCATCTAAAAATTAATTTCAAAGCCAGTAATATTATAAAAAGCCGACCCATAATTCCCAGAGAAACGAACAACAACAATAAATATACAATAACAACTGTTAAAGCTAACGAAACACGTTGGAGAGCGGCGCGGGCGCCGGCGAGCTTCTAAACTTACGAGTGCTCACAACAAATAAGTGGCTGACACAGACGCACACACGAACACGGGCAGGTCGTGCGCGCCCGCGGCACAGCGCCTGCGCAGCCTGGTGGGACACAGGTTTACTCAATGAACTGTACGCCTCAGGGATGGGAGCACTCGGATCATTTTTATAGACTGCAATATTATTAATCATCATTTCGACAACATCATCTAAGGGATCGCAAATGTATTCCAGTTGACCCTGACTACCTTTGAACAAGACCACTTCATTAGAAACAATATTATTATCATTAACTTATTCTATCTACATATACGAGTAGACATCAAAGTTATTTATTGTAACGTTCTCTGCCAATATAAGTATTTCGGTAGATGCGTCATCTATTTATAATGTGGCCACGACAAGGCAACAGACAAGTTCGTTTACGATCGCTCTAATGTCACTCACTTTTTTAATTTATCGGTCCAATGCGTCACCGCCTGAAATATGCCGAAAGAATTATTTGTGAAGTTCGTCAGCAGGAACTTTTCTTACAAGGCAATGATTTGATTATATTGAGAAGGATTTTAGCAACTGCAGAACTAATATTTCTAGACAATACATCAATCTAATCCACGAGGCAAGGACCAATGAATGGTCCATTAGCCATCTCATCTCAACTTTACAGAACTCTAGAGATGAAAAAAAAAACAGATTTTTGGCCACTCTGTGTGAGATTCTTTAGAGTCTAGAGATTTTTATTGTCTGTTACAATGACGATAGACATGCATTGTCTCAACCGTCGAAACATCGATGATCTTGGGATTGACAGTAACGACATCACTATCGTTGAGTAGAGTAGACGTTAAGTAGGCGAGATCGTTGCACTGACTAGCGGTGCAGTCTCCCATCTCACTCGCACCCAGCACCTAAATCTAGCGGTGCAGTTTTACCTCTCCTTCGCACACTTAAGCAAGGCTCTAGGGTTGCTTATTGAAAGTGATTCAAAAATTTGTAAATCGAAGTGTTAACAGGCTGCTAAAGAATAAGACGGGTGTCCTTCAATCAGAGAATTTATGACTGCAGCGCGGCTGTTACCAAGCATAAGTCAAATGGCAAGCGCGAGCAGGAACCGTAGAGCGATTTATTTCACTGGCAACAGAAACTACAACGGGTGGTCTCGAGTTGCGATTTCTTCGCCTGGGGACTGTATCTGTAATGGTGTTTCTAGTCATAAATACAGGCGCGATAAGTATCGCCCAGGACGGAGCGGGGCAATGGGTGGTCGACGCGAAATTCGGCAGAGCGCTGCCCTCGGGACCGGTTCCGAGAAGGCTCGGCGCGTCGGCGGCGGCGGCGGCTATTGTGTCTGCCCTCTGCCACACGCGCCGCTTCATTACCGGCCCTCCAGACCTCCCCTCCGCGCCCCCCGCCCTCCGCACATGTGTTAGTGGTCAACTAACCCAGGCGCCAACGCTTCGTGATATTTATGCGCTGATTTGGATCACTTGCTACTATTCAATTAAAGATAAGCGTGATTGTATGTTCAGTTGTTATAGGTTCAGAAAACAAATGACGTCTATCACCACTTTTAATTTTAACATGATCAAAATCTGAATTGTAATTTAATGAGTAGCATTTTCATGAATTGTAAAGTGATGGAAATCTTCCATTTGTACTTAAGAGACAGTTAATACAACTTGCAATTAATTATAATACCTACTTAATGCTTATAAATCAATTCATATTTGTTATGTTAATGATATAAATGATAGATACCATGATATCCTAAGAAAACATCTAACCTTCGTCACAGCTTAACAGGTGATTAAAAAAATAACACGGTAAAATGCTTTTGAAACGGCAAACAGTGCCGCTCTGCATCGATAGACCACAATAGACGAGAAATAATATCGTTCACCTAATCTCCTTTTCGTTAGAGGCGCGCCATATTTCATCCTGGCAGCCATTGTCAATAAGAGCCGAGGTCAGAGGCAAATAGGAGAAAAGAACGTCCACACTTTTGTTTTCTTTTTCGAACACTCAAACAAAATAAACTCTGGCACAGTTGCTTGAACGCGCCGCCTTTTAAAATTCGAATTCTAATATATTTTTTCTTTCCCATCTTTTCATTAATATATTACGTTGGACGCTGGCTGTCAATTTTGTTTTTTAGTTAAGTTCGAGTTAGGTACCTGAACGGAGTGATGTGTACCATTTTACGGTGGGAGCTTATTGTGGAGTCGATGCCGTCGTGTGAAATCCCATAAAATATATATAAATGGTTAAACGCCCAGGACTAATAAGTAATAACTAATTTTATGTTAACAATAGAAAATGGTTCAGTGTCAAACCTTTCACTGTGTGTTTTGTAAGACGGTTGGTCAATTTATAAATAATTATTTAGTATACAAAGGCGATTCAAATTTTTGTGTAGATAAATGTCATAAAATCATAGCTCATCCAAAAATCAAAGTCAAGAAAATCAAGTATGATATATAAGGTCTAACTATTCATACACGAAATATTTTCAGGGAATCATCTAACGGCCATTTCAAGGGATTATTTTTTTATCTGAGTATATTTTTATAAAACATAAATAATTTAAAATTACTTGACCCACAAAATAAATACTAACTCCTTATTTTTGAACATCCATTACGCTAGTTTACTACGTCGTATTTACCTAGTGTCATTGTTAGAATATGGGAGTAAAGATTTTATGCAAAAAATTCAAAAATTTTTAGAATTATAACAATTTCCTAAAAAAACACACAGATATTTTTTTTTTTCATTGCTATGGCGACTTTACGACTTATAGAAGTTACTCTTAAAATATTTCGTGTATGAATAGTTAGACCTTATATATATACATAATTACATATTATAAACTATGATTTCTAAAGATCACCAATTTGCAAAATCTTCTGAAATTCTAACATCAAAATCAAGTAGCAAGGTGCCATAACAAGTTTGCTAAACATAACAAATTTACAATTTAATAATGAGTGTTCGATTTAAGAAGAATCGCAACACGTGTAAAAGGATTTATAAAAAACGCCGGTTCTACGAAGCAAATTAACTTTTGCTAAATCTAAAAATAAAACATGAAGCACAACGGACGGTTTTAGGGTAATATATTTACCAGATACTGACTGTACTGTAGATCCTATAAATGTAGATATAATTTGCAATCCAGATTCAAACCTAGATACAAATATATTCTACTCCAGTTCTGGAGCAGAGCATAGATCTCCTCAATAAGCAATTAGCCACTGACAATCTCAAAGGAAATTGGCAATTGACCTTTTACTTGAACTTTAAATTGACGCCAGACTGGTATTTATTAAATGCAGTAATCACTGGAATATAGCACATTTCCTTAGAGGATTTGTTAGTACTGTTAGTATCGTAATCTAAAATACCTCCGAAACTTATATTATACAAACTTGGCAGTTTTTTATTGCAAAAATCAGAAGTTTTGCCCTACATTACGAAATAGGAAATAGACCAATATTGAAAACTAAAAATCTAGAAAAAGCTACTATTTCTTCCATTACAAAAAATGAGGTGGCGCCCATTATAAAATTGTATAACATGTTTCTAACGAAGTTACTTCTGAAAATGCGTAAACTAATTGAAATTCGTATTCTCACGGCACTTTGGCGCAACCCACTTATTATAACTTTTATTATATCACACTAAGACTTAACGAAAGCAACAATTCACAACAGCTTTGTTACGTTACGTCGACCGTTACAGTTGTAACCACTTACCTAATTGTGGTATCAAACTAGGTAAATTTAGATGAACTTCATAATAATATGTAGGTATTGTGAGTTGAAGGAAGTCAACGCTAATTATAAAGTAGTCAGAGAGCAAGAAGGAAACGAGGTTTATGATAATCCAGAAAGAGAATAGACTCTTGATAGAGATTCGCAAACAATGACGATAGTAACAATTAACAAGAGACTAATAGATGACAGTGATGAGATAAAGAATATTGTAGATATGACAAACGGTATGAGCGCAAAATATCATCGTTTTCTTGTCCTTTATAAGAATCCAAATGATCACGTTTGCAAACGTGCTACGGTCAAATGCAATGACAACAAGCCAGTTCATCACAATGTCATACATTCCTCGATCCTTATGCTTTGGGCTACTTTTACTTATCTACTTGTCACAAGTGACACTAATCATAAGGTATTGAAATCAAACGAGTCCAAGTCGTCACTGACATGATCACGATTGTGCTATGTGTCTGTGTCAGCTTCGCCACTGACACGTACCCGGGTCAGGTTGCACAATGTCTATTAAGTAATTACCAACTAACAAAGGTGAACGGGGTATTTATGTTTGTAATTATAATTTATGGTAAAGCTCAGCTATGTATCATACTTGAGAATCCACATTGCTGCAGAAGTAAGTTGTAGAAGATTTTTCTTTTATTCCAGATTCTACTAATTGATTTCTATGAACGTAAACTCCAGCAAGTAGCACAAATCAATAACGGATTAAATTCTAATTAAAGGAATATACGAAATATTATTATGCTAGTCGTCTTAAAGGAATATACGATCGTTTTCTATTTCATCATATGAGTAGTTCTCGGTAAATCAATCAAGCGAGGCACTTTTTAGCTCTTCAGTTTGCAATTAAGATGTTATCTAGACACGCTATTTAAAACAATCTCAACGTCATATTGAGTAACATAAGGACGGAAAGGAAGGACATTACTTCAACTATAAGAAATAAACTAGAATAATTTTGGACCAACAACGCCTAAGTGCAACGTTAAATTAATATTTCATTGGAGCGAGAAAAATTGAATTACTTGCATCAATAACTGCACGCTATAAACATAGACTTCCAACAAGTTGCACTGACAACAAAATTGTAATTGATATGATTATAAATAAAGCAATCAACTGTTATAATTTGTAGCGGATACAATATGAAATTAATACTTTCAATAGGTCAGTAGACAGAACACAACGGCGAAGTAGAACGGGGTTATAGGTAATAAGTCTACTATTATAATGACGATGATATAAAACGAGCCTCGTGGTGATGTCTCGAGTGAGGTCACTATGGCTGGATGTGAGGACAGTGCAACGAACTATTTGGAGCGGTGCGACATTTAATTCCAAGAAGCGCGACTCGGCGACTCGGCCGAGAGCCAGCCGAATGTCGATTGAAAGCACGGACTTTGTTACCCACACGCTGAACCGCCATTTTATTGCATTTGCAGTTATTAGCGAAACTGTTGTTTTGATTTGCGTTGCACGAATAGTAGTGACAACAGCCAACAATTTGCTAGGTAAATGTTTATTGCAGTCGTAGGTCTCTCTACAAACGTGTTGGCTTGGCTTTGAACACAAACTCCATGCAAATAAATCAAGGTTTTTACAATATTTCGCCTAATGATTTCGCTACGCATGATCAAAGCGACCGGTCATGTTTTGGGAAAGGTGACGCAATACCAAACGTAACGACTTTGTTTGCGATAACGTAACATAAGTATTATAGCCTGTTTTATTCTCTAAGTAGATTAATGTGCAACGTATGTAGATCGAGAACATAGCCAAAATATTCCCAGTATCATAACTCTAATGATCTATTGTCATTTGTTCCCGTCGATGTCAGCATTCTTAGTTCACATACTTTCGTCATAGAGGGGCCTTTTGGGTCACTGACTTTAAAATTATAATTATACATTTTCTAAATTATTGTAGGTAGGGAAATTTCTAAATTTTCAGCTTAACATAAGGAGGCGTTAGGTTAGGTTAAGTTCAAGCCCAGCAATAGATTTATATTGATGAAATCATAATCTTTCAGTTTGTCACACGTTTATTTACACCTTTCGCTTGGCATGATGTCAGGCCTTCATCAGGCCTTAACAAAAACATGGATTACGAGTATTACGACTACCAAAACAAAATCAAAAAGCAATTAAAGGAGTTGAACAGATGCGGCCGCAGATTGCACGCATCAGATGCGCATGAGTTTGATCTATTTCTGCTCTGCGTCTCGAATTAATATCCGTAATTGATGTGTTCTGCAGCCAGATAATAAATGGTGGCAGAAGTGCAGCCAACAACAGCGCGCTTATTATTGACTTGAGCGTAATGAGCTCGAATATAATCAATAACAGCGCAAAGACTGCTATATTCAAATAGCATAACGTCATGCCCACAAGGCAGTTCTTAGAATCTAGCCTTTATTGACTTCTCTGGGAGAACTGAGTTCTTCAGATTAATCGGCACCTGCCTAGTTACAGTTTAGTTACAGTTGATGATAACTATTGTTATTTGAAATGATAAAATAAATTCTAATCCGTCTCCTGTAGATCAAATCTGCATCGATCTTCGAAGTAAACCTATCAACTTTTTGTACAAATAATATATTCATCCGGACACAAAACAAGTTAAAAGCAACGATCAAAAGGCAATTTCACGCAAGATGAAAGAGGCGTTCTAGAGTTACCAATAGTCGGATGCGATTGTCGGCGAGGCAAATAACAGGTCCCGGTGATCGTCTAACGAGCAGCCGACTCCTCGCGAAACAAAACCCGAACCGAGACGGTTATTCTCGACCAAATTAAAATGGCGGCGTCTTCGTCAACAAAGACAAGAATAGTGAGTAATTCGCGCATATCAGTGCAACAGACGAAACAGAATACAATAACGATAACGATTGCAAATTGCTACAACGCTGCTGTTATGATTTCACACAAAACTCCGCGTTTTTAATCATACGTTATTTTATGAACAACACGACGACAGCGTACAATGCGGACGTTGATCTTATTTTTTGTAATCGAAAATATTCGAAAACATTACATTTTGTTTGGGTGTGAAACTGTCGACGACAATCCAGGTTAACGGCTGTTTTATTGGTCTGCTAAATCTGGGCCGATGTAATCAATACGTCTCGTCGGCTACAATAGATCATAATAATCTCAAGATGGGTATTATGGCACCACACCGACACTCACGCATGTTGACAATGCATTGAAACGTCGAACCCCGGTTACATTGCACTGACAAGATTTAACGGCTTATATTTTAAAGGTTTAATATAAACACCATGCAAATTGCCTATTGTGAAATATGAACTGCAGGGGTGCTATGCACAAGCAACAATGGGATCGTGGGAAACAATACAAATTGGTAGAGGTCAAATCCGCGATTTGTTTGCTATGAATAAGATTGAATAATAAAGAGATAATATAGAAACATAAATTATAAACACTAATATTATTAAAAACACAGCGATGATTTCATAGCGACCGCGGCGCCTCATCGGGGATTCACCACAAAAATGCCCCGAGCCGACCGACCGTTATGGCTCCAATATAAGAGGAATACAACTCAATTGATAGTTCATTTATTAGTTTATGTGGTGACGGACACAAGTGACAAAGTTAATAAAAATATGAAGAAATATTCGTTGATCGGGAACAATTTAAAGATGGAAATAGAGGAGAATAATAATCGACTGAAGATTATAGGCAACAACAACTACATCAAGATATATAGGAACGTGGGAAGTGTTACGATCATTGGTGACGAGTGCACCATAGACGTTTTTGACAACTATGGAAGTGTAGAAATGATCAGTGAAAGCACTACAGTGAAAATAAATGTGTGTGTCAGTAACAGTGATGTAAAAATTGAAGATAGTAGAGATGTGCCCGAAAGAACTATCATTTCAAAGAAGAAAAGTAAGCCGAAGAAATCTCTCAAAGTAATTTTCGAAAAGTTTATCAGTTTCTGTATAAAGAAAACATTTCGACCCAAGAAGTAGTAATTAGCTGCAGTAGCTGAACAAGCTATAAGAAAATTTGGATATTTAGAGCGCTATGTCTAAGGATTAAAAACATTTTAAAAAATGTTTGGGACATAACATTGAAATTTAAAAGGACGAGGAAAATGAAATGTAGAAACCCGTTTTGTATAACATCTAACATATGCGGTGACTGCGGGGATATACTTATTTCGTACAATGTGCTGTGACGTGTGAACCTGTGTGATTTACCGGAAGGCAAGCTTCCTATGAACCTTATGATTAGTTATTTATATTACGTTATTTATTCGTAGTTAGTCATTCAACGGTTCTTTTTTCAGTACTAGATAAATTAAAGTAAGGTACTATGGTAGTTGCTTACTCATTTTGAGGTTCTTTTTATTAACACGAATTCTGTAAAAGCGCACCCTCACCGGGAGCATTCCCCTGTTTTGCAATAATTCAAGATTTGATTTTGTACAGAAACAAGTCAAACCGAACTTTACACTACAAGCGAATGTGAGGGAGCGCCATGAGGTATATCTATGGACCGAAGTTGGCTGAATATTTGTAAATTATTACCTATTATTTGTATAGTATCCGTATTATTTAGTTTTAAAATATTAACTTGTTCTATTTTGTATCGGGTATTCTCATTATCAAGCTGATCTTTACCAAGTTTGTGATCTGTGTTTGCGATTATTAAAATATTATTTATTGTACAACTGTTGTCGTTATTGATAAAAACTGTTTATACAAATTATTATTATCATACAGTAACATGTGGTTTTAGTATTCTGCTCCTAAACCGCGTGATTACATTGTTACAAGAGTGAGAAATATCAAAACCAGACTAACGAGAAAGCAGTTATGGTTTAAAATGATTATTTTCAACTCTTTCTTCACCCTACGTAACAGCTTTGAACGCACAAAGTTTGGAATTGATCTTCATCCGAGGGGTCGTCCATTAATCACTTGATGTCAGCAACTTTTAACCCCCCTCCCCTCCCCTATGGTGATACGTGGTGAGGTTTTAGACCCTCCCCCCTACCCAAAACCACGTGTATTTTTTTAGTACAAAGATTCTTAAAAAATTCAGAATATTATTTCGAAATACAGGTTAACAGGTATTATCTAATTTAATTCTGGAAAATTAAGCACCGTGTTAAAAATGTCAAGGTCAAGCAGCGCTTTTCGGTTTAGAATTCGCGCGTTCATAGAAAAAATAAATACACGTGATATCTCCCCTCCCCTAGAGATATTTCGTGATTTTTCTGAGCCCCCTTTCCCCCTTTCGAGCCTCACGTGATTAGTGGACGACCCCCGAAGCCGAAGGTTAAATTTACTTAAATGGCATAATTTGACTTTGACCATGGCTGAATAACTGACCTTTGGCCGCTTAAAATATTTTAAATAAAGTTAATTAGAAAAATGGCTTCCGTACACTTAAAAGTCGTTGAATTATGGAGGTCAAATCGCAGTTACTACATCTCAAATACTCTCATGATTTCCAGCCAGGCATACCTAAAGCTACATACTGAACCTGGAGAAGCGAATACATTTGATGAGCATGATGTACTTAATGCATACATGTACTAGGATAGGAGAGGCTTACATCCAATATTTACCAGTGAAACCTTGATTCTATTTAGTCTAAACAATTATTAATAGAAACACTTCTTTTTTTACACATAAAGAGTTCAGTAGTTAGCAAAAACGAACAATTTCAGAGAAAACTTCTAAGCGATCTAATGTGGTGTTGTTAGTACGATGTTTCTGGCAGTCGGCCATCCTGCTTGAATTTATTGCCTGTGACTCCATTACATTGAATAAATACTTACAGGTATGCGGTTAAAATTAGTGCTTATGTAAATGTGCTTAGCACTTCAATTGTATAACGTAAAGATCATAGGGAAAAACATGTGGCTGAGAACAATATGAAAACTAATCTCAAAGATTGTATTACTGTAGAAACGTAGTAGTACGTATCTTTGACTGATTAAACTCAGCAGCTCTTATCTAATCGTCCATTAACCCTCTCTCAATTCATCAGATAAGTGATGGCAATCAATCCCCATATAAGCTACAGCTTTGCCATTAAAAAATAAACTATGCGACAGTAATGAGACACACAAATTATAATGCTTGTTGACACACTTGATTACAACAAATAAGTTATTGTTTAGAGGTAGCAGTTACACTAAATGTTTCTGTCATCGCGGCTTCGCCCTAACGCCACGCAACGGGAATTGGAAATATGCCACGTCTTTGTCACGACATATTACATTTCGCGTTAACTGCTGATTTTGACACAATATGAGCTCATACAATCACGCGAGCTAGACTAGAGACATGAGCTCATATACTCAACCCTGACATTGTAGAGTAGAAAGCCTTTGCATAGTCTAAGTAACATCTTCGCACATTTCACCTTCTGCAAGCTCAATTGGGTCATCTACTTCAGGTGTGGTTTTCTGATCAACTTGTATCGAGCAATAAAGAGGCTGTCAGCCTTGTTACCAAAGCTCAACGAAAAGTTCATCGTAACATTAGCTGGAGCTTTTCAACAAAACTTTCGAGCTGGAATCCAGTATTTCTACTATATTTAAATAATGACGTTTGGATTTACATTTTAGTCTAGTCTAGACCATACATCTCTGAGCATCAAGACAAGTTTATTTTAATATTAACGTAAAAACGAATAATATCAGTATTATCTTCACGTGCACTAGGAGGCAGTGACCTTGGTATTTGCACAGTACCTAATGTCAGAAGATAATGTTATCTGTGGTAAAAGGAAATTCCAGTCAATAACGATACAGTTGTTCGGTATATGTAGGAACTCGTTAAGGATAACAAAGACTGCCCATTGACTCAGCGTCGGAATGCAATTTCTTAGATAAAACCTCATTGTCGGGTGTTAATGCAGTACCGTTCATCACTCTATTCATGTCGTATTTTGAGGTTGGAAGTTAAGAAAGATGTTGTTTTTCGTCTTGTTTTGTCATCAACTTGAAACTCTCCGGTCTGATTCTTAGTTCAGGCCTTCTTTGGACCGTTAACTCGCGTTTTTAAGTACCTGATAAAAACATGGTTGTTTTTTATAACAATGATTGACTTCAAACTACAGTAGATATGAACAGCCGGTTTTAGATATGTTTGTTTATTTGATAGCCTGTGACAGGATCATTAGAACTAATACTACTGAGCAGGAACACAATTCCTATGAACGTTAAACACAAATTACCTTGATCTACTTTAGTCTCGATTAGAGAATGCCAGTCTAGTAAAATAAGTGCGGAAGAAATTACTCACGAACGGAAGTGACAAACTAATTGGAAATCGACCAACTGGTGGTACAGTGGCGTAGGTGCTATCATAACCCGTCCCTAATTGATCTTCCCTAAACTGGTCCGAGATCACCCACGACTAGACGCGTCATAATCACCAACCTGCTATCAAAATTAGATAACTGTCATTGAGACTTTCACTGATCGTCGGTTGATTTCACTTTCCCCGCTCGGCCCACTAATGAGACGATTCGATTCTTGCGCAACAATGGGGCGTCGCAGGGGCAGACTCCCAGCGGGTCGAACTCGAACCGGTCATGTCATCGACTGTCTGAGAATTTGATTACCACCATCTGGAACTATGTCGCCTAAATCTATTTTGCATAGGGCAAAGGTGAGGTGAAGTTTGCGCTGAAAATGAATATCAGTAAATCTTTCTATACATGTTTTGACAGTATTACAAGATTGACTAGTTCCACATTTTATATTTTCAGTAACTTCATTTTGCTAGGCTCAACATATTCTGTGTCGACTATTTAAAACAGCCAGGCAGATTTCTTAGAAAAACTGTAATTTTGGCTCTAAAACAAGCGACTCATAAATGTGTGTGGAAAAAAGTGTATGAATCTTTTCTTTGTCTGAAGCGACGCCTATCATTTACAAGACAATCAACTCGCAAGTTCCAAGTTTCATCAATGTCTTCATCTAATACAGCCCATACGGTTAGCTATTGCCCATTCAATTATTACAATTTACTCAAATGGTTTCATGGCCGTTTATACAAACTGTTATTAATTGCTTTCGACTAACAGACGGCTATTCTTTATTTGAGAAAAAATATTTGCTCGTATAATTTTTTTGCCTAGTACAATTATTTTAATTATAGGCACATTCTAAATTTATCTATGACACAAGTTTACGTTGTGTTATTGCTGAAGTCAATCCAATATTGTATGAAGGGAACGGCAGAACCATCTGTTTTACATCAAAATGTTGTAACAACGTAAAATATTGGCACAAATTCAAATATCTACGACAAAAAATTAACGCCAAAGATAAATAGATATTACAAAATGAGTTATTTCCGTAGGCTTACTGGTGGAACGGATATTTTGCAATACGGACCAGATTGCTATTTACAGATGTAAGTATAACAAATAAAATGTCGTAGACTGATGTTCACACGGCTAATTGTAGGTTACGCATAGTCTAGAAATACTACGTAATTATTCTGCGTGTTCTTTACATGACCCCGTTAGCAGAAAATATGCACTTTATGTGGCACTACCGTTACAATTTAATATCAATGTTAATCAAATACTATTATTTGGCCTCTATAGTAAGCATACACCGTGAACTAAACAAAACCTGCATACTAATCTACTTACTATTTTATAAGATTTTTTATACTTTGCCGCCATCCTGCCATCACTTCACCATTCACACACCTCATAAAATTGACACATTGTGCAGTAATAAAATGATAATTTGATACAGTTGACTGCATACCCCGTAATTATAGCATATCTGCAAAATTACCTAATGGTGCAGTGGACCGTCAGAAATGCAATGATGAGTTAATCTGCAGTATCATACGTACATTATGACATTCAACTCACTGCCAGGATGTGCTTATTGCTCCAACTACGCGGCGCGGCGATGCCGACGTGAGAAACGTTTCTTAATAATAACAAAAATTATGGGACACTCATAAAGTCATCAAAATATACAGTGCCTACATTATCATATCCGACTGGACTATACATACATAACTATATAATGCTACTACTGACATTTACTCATCCGAATCGAACCAAGCTAACGACGAATTAATGGAATAAAATATTATGTATTTCTACAAAATACTTATGAACTTAATTAGTAGTTCAGAACTACTACCATAAAGAGCTGACAATAGTCTTCAGTAACAGCAACGAGCAATCATTTTACGGAAAACTTTACGAAGTGACCTTTGCGCTGCCACCGACGACGCGGTGGAAGTGGCAAAGTTCTGGCCTAACAAAATATAAAAATTGTCGTGCCAGCGACATGAAGAAGAAGAGAAAAACGTTGTCATCAAAACTGGGTGAAATCGTCAATTATAAGCGGTCACTAGGGAAACTTGCAACTAGAGGCACGTCGCCGTTCTTTTGCCCCAGTTTACTTTGTTTTATTTATTTTGTAACACAGGCACGGCAAGACCCTAGATTTCGAATGAGATTTAAGACCTAGTAAAACTACATCCGGCACAACAAGCAGAATTTGAAGAGTTCGTGATTACGATATCATTCACACTGCCGGATTTCGACATATACATATTGCATGACTAATGTCCGGCCTAAAACCGCAAATTGAATTAATATTCATAATGAGAATAAGGTAAAACGTTGGAATTAGATAGGTATAGAACAATGGGACTTCCTACTTATCAAAGATTCTTGTTACACAATGACATGATTCCCATACTTTAGATAAAAAGTACAAGCCGGCCACCCCTGTATCCTGTTCCTGTTACCAACTTCAATTTAATTTAACTAATGCATAAATAATGGCCAAAAAGGTGAAACTAAAAAGAAATCAGTCGTGCACGCGCCGCAGCGCAGGCACAGGGCCAATGAACGTTGACAGGTGCCGCGCGACCAATCCCGATACAGAATCGCACTTTACGCGACTCGGTTCAAATCACGAAATTATGTCTACATCCTTCTCTGGTGCATTCAAATAATACCGTGTGAAAGAGAGACGCGGAGGGCGAAGGACCTCTCACCTTACCTGGGTTGCTTTTGCACAGGCTTTGTTTACCGATCAATCTTAAGATTGCTTAACTTATTCAGACATTATTATAGGTACTTCCATTTTCAATCCTTTTCGTTTTTATAACATCTAACGAAATTATTAGTTCTTCCAAAAGTTCAAAGTCATCGTTTGTAAGCTTTGATTCAAAGGCTTACGTAATCCTTTGTTAGCTGAAAAAGTTCAAGTAGACAGTGATCTGTGAACGGAATTGTAATTCTCCGGGTATCGTCCCACGCATTCCAGGAGGTCGTTACTGTGCGGTCTAATGTCAGTCATTCATTAAAGCGAGTGCATTCCCTGGCATACAAATGTCCTTCCTGCCGCTTGTAGCTCCGAGCCATGACACTACTCGGGTAACTAACTTTCTAACATTTTAGTTACACTGCCCCGCACTCAAGTCGTCCGACAACGCAGAAAGAAACCTAGAGTTTCTGCGAAAACATAAATCATTTATTACCAGTTAGCATTGGTAAATAGAGCGCAACCTAATTTTAAGTTCCAGATAAAATGTTAACAGATGCGTATAATGGTGGTGGTAGGCACGGCTGGGTACGACGCACGGCACAACGGCGCCAATACTGCTTGTTTTATTTACATCTCAGGCAAAAAATTGGCATTACTCCAAATCCTAAACGAGATGGCGTCCATAATGATATCTGAGTATTTCGAAATCCTAATCTCGACAAACAGGTTTATGGTTTGACAAGAAGTTTAAGCTGCAAAAATACACTTTACGAAACTGGTCTCTCCTCGAGATTCGATCCGGTAAAACGTTAGTTTGTATCGAATAAGAAATCGATTTATGGTATTACATCTGGAAATAAGTCGATATAGTCGTATCTTCGTTCGTGCAAATTGTTGCAGGCGATGATGATGGCGAGTCATTCATCAGCAACCAGTGGTACAAGTCACTGGTTGTCGGATAAGATCGATTAGCCCACATCGAAGCACAGTACTATTGGAGTGGTAACGTTAGCATCTGGTTGTGAACTGGCCTCGACACGGTTCTTTCGTTCGCACCGTTCGCTAAGACCTAATTACGTCAATTACGTGGATCAGGTACTGGGAGTACATCGGCGATAGGAAGTGGACGAGGAACTAAGATTCTAGCCGGACCGGTCAGTAACGGGCCGCGTGTGCCGACTGTTCGGCGTTAGACATGGCCGTTTAGAAAATAAATAAACATAACACGATAGTGCAATAGGTATTATCCGATGACTGAGAACATTGCGCACTATAAAAAACAATGGTACAGTTCTGCTTGCTACCAAATATATTGATTTTAGTACTGAAGCTAGAACGATAATTTCGTGCAAAATAATCAAAGCAAACAAGATGTACGTGATTGAGGGAAAACTTGAGAAATAGTCAAATAGTGAGTGAGTCAGAATGTTATCGACGTCAGACGTGATCCGATACGGTGATAGCACTCGTGATAAGAAAGCTATGATGACTTATGGCTCAAGTAAAAAATAACCATTAATTTTAAATAACCTTCTAATTCTCGAAAAAGTTACTAAACATATTTAAAAAATTAACAATTACAGGTTTTTCTTACAGGAAGAAAGGGAAGACAAAACTATAACAAACAATATGTGGATATGGAGCATCAAGATATGCATCGAGACAACAATCGAAGCCATTACAAAGATTGACTAATGGCGGCAAAGTCAAATAATTAATTTAACGCTATCACACGACCAAATTCAAAGACGACTGGTGTCCCAGCAGTGCAGCAGTGGGAGCAATATCGGATGATTATGCATATAAAAAATACCCCTATCTATTTATATGGTACACTGCATAATATGGAAAAACTTAAGTCATACTAGAATGTTCTTGCTTCGAAACTTACCTGAGTAAATTGCGAATTGATTTTCGAATGGTCCTCCTGGTACACCTTCCTGGATTTCCGTCGCTCTGTCATGAGGGCTGTAAGTCTGTCTAAGGCTTTAGATTCTAGCGCCTCAGCATTGGCCTTAATAAGCCGGCTGATATTCTCCCACTCTTCGGTCATGGCCCTCCATGCTGAAGCTATCACAGAGCCTGGAACAAAAGGACATTTTTTAGGTACCGACACATAGCCTTTTTATTTGAAAATTGAAAATATTTTGAACAGAATAAAAGTAAAAACAATACAAGACTGTTTTTTTCATTAATTCAAACGATCCTGAATGAAGAACTAGTAAAGGGTAAGTAAAGACTTGATGTTTTGTGTTGTCCTTCATGAAAACACTCAAATGAAACACAGTGGTTGGCATGATCAAGGTAGATTTTAGTCGATAAGTTAAGAAGATAATTATTTGATCTTATTGGCAACAGTGAACCCTAATGATGAGGCCTAAAACTCTAACCCTATGGGCAACCAACCCGGGGGAAAAAGATATCACTAGAACTCAAACAAAGGCTATATGTTCCATTTATCTCAACTCGACTACGCCCATGCATGTTTGTGTAACAGTAAGACATTGGTTATTGACGATAATAACGCTATGTCTAGACTAGACGCGTGTCGAAACTGCTGAATGATTTCTGGCACAAAATCTGACTGAAATTGAAAACAAGTCTTTTGCAAAGTGGAAAGTCACTTTGCAAAAGACTTGTTTTCAATTTTTAATGCTCTATTAATATTTCGATGGCAATCCTTACCAATCATTATAAAATAACATCACGGCTAATCATCCCCGAAGGGTTAAGCAGAGGTATACCTAATGGTACACCCCCACCTCCCAAGTTATGTTTTAAGTCCCATGTAATAGGGAAGAAGCGAGTCTATTTCCACGAACCGGGCACAAATTCAAACTCCGGGGCTGGTACTGAGCAATTCCTGATGGAAAAACCCAGTAACAATTCGCCCGATCCGGGAATTGAACTCAGGATCTCATGCTCAGCAGTCCCGCTTGCAACCACTAAACCAACGAGGCAGCCACCAATGTTAGTTCCACAATAATTGAAGTTCACTGTGAACCGAAATCGATTGTTGTTACTATTAGCTCCATTCATTGTATTCGTTAAAATTCAAGTTAACTAAGTAATGTTAAAAAAAAACATCTTATCTTTTATGAATTTAAAATCTAGCAAATTTTTTGCAATTTCACAGACCTTTGAATTAATCATTGTTTATCGAAATACGAAGCGACTTGCGATAAAAGCCTTACTGAGGGGACAATACCGGTTAAATTATATATCTTATCAAGACAGATCAAGACGTAAATGATTGTTTGACTAGGACTACTAACATAAACAATTTACGAATGCCACGTGTACAGAAGCTCCATTTAGAAGATATCTAAAAATTTATACATAGTGTTGTCGATAGCCATAACAAGTGTAATAATATCCACGTTAATATTATAATGACATCATCAAGCCTACTCAAAGTAATTTAATCGGTACTGGCTTAAATCTGTTTTATGGTCAAAAAATTGATCACAATTTTACATCATGTCGAGTTGCTGGAGCTTTTGAGTCACAAAGGGAATAAGATGTTCCCACAAATAGACTTAACGGTGTAAAAGCAAAGTTACCTGCACTACTGTAAGGTCTCTTCAAACAAAGCATTTTTTATTCATGATCCTCAAAAACAATAGTGATACCATATGGTAGGGGCAGCCTACCATGGAACAGTTATGGTGAGAACAATGACAGCACCCACAGTCCCACCTACTATTTGGAATATTGATGAAAATTGACTTAATTCTCGTGTAAGGTTACTGATGTAATTATAATAAATATAGGGAGGAGCGGATGTTTGTCTTGGGTCGTAATTGTTGACGTAAACATGATAAACTTACACTGTCACTCACGGGATATTTTGCGTGATTGATCCCGATATTTCGACGCTGTTTCAAGCGCTTGCAACAGCGTCGAAATATCGGGATGCATGTTTAATTGACAGTATAAGTTTAGTTGTAACTGTGAAAGCTTAAAACGGCGTAAACATGACAAGTCCGATTATTTCGTAATGTTTTGAGTCGTCATTATAGTCTTTTGCCAAAGCTTCCTACTTCGCCAATTTATTTCGTCTGCCTTTCCTGCCCTTTCTTCTTCATGCATTTATCTGTAAACTACCTTCATTTATTTAACTGTTTTGTCCTGATTGAACTAGGTCAGCAGTAGATGGACCTTACAGTCCAATAATAAATCGAAGCAGTTTGCTACAGGAGTTGCAGAAAGAAAATGGCATCATTAAGAAAACATACCTAAATAGATCTGAAGAAAATTTCTGATTATATTGTCATTGCAATGTCAGATTTATAGTGTGTGGGTCAATCTAAAATCAGTACTGACAACTCAGAATTATTAATTTTAATCATACTTCATAAATATCTAATTACAAAATCTTCCTACTTTTAGATTGATAGAGTTAAAAAAATCCTGTGCAGCCAGGAAGTAACCTAGCTAGGTCTGTTTGTATTATTTTAGTGGATATAAACAGCACCCAATTACTTCTAATATCTCAGCAAGTAACTCATAAATTGGAAATAAAAATATTACTACTCTTGCCAACCGATAAGAGATTTGTGTGAATTATAGGAGAAAATACCAGGTGGATGGCTCACAAAATTAAGTGAACATACAAATAATGTTACTACTTTAATAGTCGGAAGATCCCAGATAAGTAAAGATTGTGCTAAGTTGGCCAAATTCACTCCTACCTACACAACAAAGTTTTTTGAACTTTGAACCTCATTCTTGAAAGACACAAAGATCCCTTGATCTAAGATGCAGTAATTTCAACAATTAATTATCCATAGACCGTACCAATGATTGCTAATACAAACTGGTTGTAAGTTAAGCGGATTCATGTTTAACACATCACATTTAAATGCAACGGTTTCTTAATCAAGGATGTGCCTAACTCCTGGACTACACCTTAGGACGTTTAACGCTCTGGCAGTATCTAACAGAGAATAACAGTAAAAAGAAGCTTTGATACAGTAGACCGTTCAGTGGCGCTAATTGGGTTAATTCTCGTTAAATGGCACTGATTTTTTACCGTTAAGTTCTTCACACTTGTCCATCTTCTGGCCTTGCGCGGCCGCTGCGGACAGCGCGAGGGCGTACTCCCGGTCGCTCTTCATCTTGGCCTGGAGGCTCCGCTTCATGGTCTCCATGAGCCGCAGCTCGGCGTCCTGGCGCGCCAGCAGCGCCTCGTGCGCCGCGCGCCCCGCGCCGCTCGTTGCGTACCCCATAGTAAACAACCCACGTCTACACTAAACCGCACATCACAAACATAAACACAACACTATTCACATCATACTCCGTTATCACCGGCACAGTGTTTATACGTCTAACGTCACCTCGTAACAATATTCAATTTATTGGCAAGCACAACAGAGAAAGGAGATCACGATAAAGCTTTTTAAAAATTTGTTTTTTATTTTTTTCTTAGTACTAGCACCCGCATGGGAGGCTAACAGTAAAGACTAAATAAAAAGTTTACAACAAAAAAACTTTCGATAGAAATGTTTAACGATCGAGGTAAGCGCGCTCGAAATATCAGTGCGAGCGTCCGCACGGTATCGTCGCGGGACCTGAATGCCATCTATCGCGAGCACATTACGTCTGGTGTGGCCGCTGCTGGTGGTTGGCCCAGTCACCGCGTCGCAGCCGATGTCCGTCGGCGAGGAATTGCTTGAGAACAATGATCCAGACGATATTTTCCGAATGTTCATAAGATGTCATCACGAAAAGCGACCCTGTTTTCCAGGGCGAGATCGAGCTTTTGAGTTTGGTCGTTTGTCTTCAAGATGTGAAGATTGAAAGGGCATTAATTTAAGTTCTTATGTTGTATTTCCTTCAATATTTAAGTCGTTTCGATGATCAAATTCATTATAAAAAAGAAGAAAATATTTCGTCGGAGCAGTTAATAAATATGAACGATAGCATTAATTTAACATATTCCTAGAAACGAAGAGCGCATTGCGACAAAAGATGAGTAGTTTCACTAACAGTGTAAGCTGGCTTCCGATAAAGATTAGATCCCTCAGATACAGTCCCTTATTAGAATTAAAATCACTCCATCTTTATCTAAGAAATACGAAGACAATGTAAAGAACATTGTCTTCGTATTTCTTAGTATGACGTTATTAGAACTTAAAAAGTTATCTTAGTAAGGCTGCGTAAAGAAATCAGGCATCAAGGCATAAAATAAGGCACGACAACCTTGCTTTGTCTACAAATGAAGGTGCAGAAAGCATTTTACTTACGTCAACTGAAACAATAGTATGTATTGACATTGTGCTGATACAATTACCAGACAACAGCGGCGTATACCATTTTATAACATTCATCCATACTAATAATATTATAAAGAGGAAAGATTTTTTTGTTTGTTTGTTTGTACCGAATAGGCTCTGAAACTACTGGACTGATTTGTACAATTTTTTCACCAATAGAAAGCTAAATTATTAGGAAGTAACATAGCCTATAATATATTTAAAAAAAAATAGGCATCATTAAGAAAATTGCAATAATGTAACCCAAAGTAGCAAAATTTTGCCTATAAAATTCAGTATTTGGCGTGCGCTGAGAAAACTATTGATGATACTTAAAAATATGTACTACATGATTAAAGTACTTATTATCACCTACAAAAAAGTCCATGAGGGAATATATCTAACTATCATAGTTAAATCACAATAGCAGCTTTTGTGTTCTAAAATTTTATTAGAGGTAGAAACAAAAGTTAGTTACATTCGTATCGTAGTATTAATTCTTATTCAAATAAATAGTTTTATTAAGAAGGGCATTTATGTAGAGTAAAATACAAAGTGTTCAAGAAGAACTTATCATCAATATGTAAGATACATGCAGCGACATCTATTGAACCAAAATGGTACTAATGAATAAAAATGTGCTCACAAGGTAACTTTAAAATTGACTGACCGTCATTGGTAAAAAGTTATGATAGCGTACTTTAGATTAGTCTACATGACGCTGCTTTAAAAATCTACTTAGCATATACCCAGTACAGTGTGTGTTGGATCGCTTTCCTTGCGCTTTGCATACGGAAGGCAATTGCAAGAGGTCCGCAAGAGTTTACCAGCTATACCGTGTTTGAGCTCATTTCAGCACCTTGATGAGAACATTAAACCTAACTAGAGTATGACTTTCATCGACGGTCTAACACTGGAGGCGGAAGGCAGTTGCAAGAGGTCCTCAACAGGTTACAGCAGATATATTGTTATTGGGCTCATTTCATGCACCTTTGTGAGAACTTTAGACCTGCCTGGAGTACGACTGTCATCGAAGGACTGACGAAGAAGACGGATGGCAGTTGCAAGAGGTCCGCAACAGTTAACAGCAGCTTTATCATGTCTCGGCTAATTTCATTCACCTTGATGAGAACTTTCGACCTAGTTGGAGTATGGCTGTCATCGAGTGTCTAAGGATAAAGACTTAAGGCTGTCGAGGGAAGCCCTTATTTGTAAAAACATAAGTAGAATATTTTAGCGATTAATGCAAATATTTCCGAGAAATTAAAATATTACCTACATGAATCTATACCAATATTATAAAGCTGAAGAGTTTGTTTGGTTGGTTGAACGAGCTAATTTCAGGAACTACTGGTTCGAATTGAAAAATTCTTTTGTTTTTAGTGTTGGATAACACGTTTATCAAATAACACCACGCTACAACCAATAGGAGCGGAGCATCAATGAAAAATGCAGGGAAAATTTATTCTTTTTGAGAGTTTCCGTTGCGTGCGCTGTGTAAACGGTTAAAGTTACGCAACAATCATCCGCGATAGCATATGTCTATCTTTTAGTGTTGACTCACACTCTCTGTAACCCTCTCTCTCTCTTATGTGGCGCAGACTTAGTTGCGCGAGTCAGCTAGTAAACAAAAAATTCCTGATACATCAGAAAACCCTAAAAATATTATTCATCAACTTACTACGTTCAAAATCGATTGTAGGTGGTCTATATTATAAAGAGGTAAAGTTTTTTATGTTTGTAATTTTGGATTTAGTGGGTAATCTTCGGAACTACAGATACGATTCCGAAATTTTTTTTATTAATGGGAAGCTCAACTATCCCCGACGGTCGTGCGGTATTAATATCAATATCAATCGTGGGATAACTTCCGATTATACTGGGTCACCGGGAGCAATAGCAGTAACAAATACGTATCTATGTTTTTAGACTTCGGCATAACAGAATGGATGCAACAGGAAACTTTTTAGGCCGGAAACAAAGATGGGCTCATTATAGTGCCTAGCGGGATACAGCCAGTAGACGCCTAGAACACACGTATTTAAGACTTTTACGAATACTGAAAAAAAAATTACATTTTAATATTCATAAAATCGTAAAGGCACTTGCTGATCCAATTACAGCACAATATCTATTATACATAAATATCATTGAAAATATGTAGATATTATTTCCTTTATTTATAATTTCGTACATTCACTAACCAGAGCCTTAAAAATTAGTTCCAAGTGTGTTGCTGTGCCTCATCGCTTGAGAATTATTAAACCATGGATTACTTCAGGCATCCTAAGATGCATGAGAAATAGGGACCAGATGTATTTAAAAATGATAACTGACCCCAATAACGAAATTATCAGGACTACATTTAAAAGATACCACAATTACTGCAATTCTATTTTAAAAACCCTTAAAAGACAATATGAGAAAGACGAACTAGACAAAGCCAGGTCTAATCCTAAAAAAATGTGAAAATTTCTTCTAGCCTGCTGAAGCAATATAAGAACATTTTAGTACCTCCATTAACAAACATAATCAATTTGTGTATAACTAGTGGAGTCTTTCCGGACTTACTGAAGAAAGCTCTGATTCATCCCATACTATTAGTGCTCATTAGTAATTAGTCGCTTGAATAGTACTTTCTGCTTATTGCCTACTGAACCTAGACTAGCCTTCTAGTAGATGCCAATCTCTTTCTGTCAGGTGTAGGCTTGCAATTGAGGCTTAACGAGAAAGGGTGCTAATGCCATTTTGGAACGGGTTCTAGGAACTACTATACGGCTGAAGATCAGCGTAGCTGGCTGACAGGACGTCAACCCTTGAACCGGCACCCTGTTCTGCTGGCGGACTGGACGGCACCCCAGACCCGGCACTGATCTGCCCTGCTAGACGGACTCCGAAGCCATCACCGACGTCACCGACTGGCACCAAGCAGGAGAGTGCGGTATTCTCGGCCTTCTGCGTGGTCCGACCTTTGACCGGCCTACCTTCCACCCTCTTTTTTCAATTTATTTTTAAACTTTTAAAATATAGTCTTTTTTTTGAAAAACTTTAGCGTTTCCTTTTTAAAAAAACCTGTCAGCTGGGAAAAAGGAACGTGACAGTGGCGTAACACATACACATACATACACACACGCAACACTCATACACAAGAATAACCACTCCCCCACTACCACAAGCTTAGTTTACTACCAGTTTCAGCGATTCTACTCTTTAAATTTTGTTTTCCATATTATTAATTAAATGTATTGTTATTGTCTAGGCAACTTCATTTAACATGTTTGCATGTAATATTACGAACTGCTTTCACTGTGTCACTTAAGAGCAGCTGGTACTTATAGCTCAGGGTTTCCTTTTTTAAGTACCAGCAGTACATCATCTGTTCGTTCTTGCACATAAATATGTACTAAGCATGTATATCATCTAATTTGTGAAACAATAAATACATTATTATAAATACATTATTATTATTTATATTTTTACAAATTATTTACATTTTTTAATATTCCTTAAAAAAAAAACAATATAAAAAACATTTAAAAATATAAAAAATTGTAGCCCACCGGTATCGGGAACAGGGTCCAAGTTACCGGCGGTCAGGGCTCCAGAGAGAGGAACCTTCTAACAATATGAGCCATGTCTAGGAGTACCGCTTTCTGAATTAAGCCCTTGATCCAGCTGCCTAACGAGAGCCTCCTCAGGTATTGGGCGAGGCTCTTGGCAATTAACCCATGGGTTGATACGACTATCCAATCCTATCCGAGTCCACATCCCACATGTCGACAACCTCGCGAGCCAAGTCAAGATATCTAAAGAAAATCAAGACTTTAGATATTATTATTATTGAAGAGTCTTTCTAGAAACTAAAAAATAAGGCTTCGTTGGTATAGTGATCTGTGTGATCGTAAGCGCTACTGCTGATGGTTTCGATAAACTGGTCGGGCCAAGTGTAATTGAGGTTTTTCACCAGGAATTTCTCAGTAGCTTCGGAGTCTGTATTTGCGCCCGATTCATGGCAATAGGATCGCTCCCAATTACACGACTTACACTTACTTCGCCATAAACATAACTGTAGAGATATGAGTATAATATAGGTAGACTCTTGCCTCTCCCCAGGAAAGATCTACGTGCCATGCAATTATAGCCAGATATCAAAACAGCTTACACTGGGTATTGAACAGAATAAGAATAAGGATTTGCTAAAACAAGTATATACATGCAGAATTAAAATAATACATGCATGCAAGATCTTAAATAAGAGTTTTTTCATTTCTCATGGCGTGCAAATATTTTGGGTACAATTAATATTCTTATTGAATCAATGATTTTTAAGTTTTACACATAAACATCAAATATATCAGTCACAGTTAACAAAAAACATACTCCTCGTACTGACGAAGAGTATGTTTATGCTAGAGAACTGTCTCTGTCAACATGAATGGACGCTTTGCTGCTGCCCATCTTGTTTTAAACTTGATAGGTTTAGTAAGTTAAGTATAAGGTATAACTGGACGCCTGTTTTCCCAGAAAGGGTAGGCAGAAGTATACCTACAGACGCCTACAGTACACACACACACACACATTTCGCCAGTTGTGTTTAAGTCCCGTGTAATGGGGAGCCACCTGTATTACTATTAACTCAGGGGTGGACTTCTACTTAGAATGTTTTAATGAAATCTCCGTGTCGGGTAAACGCCCGTCGTAGTTTCGCACTTGCGATTGCAACCCACTAGCTAGAATTACAAGGCAATCAGGTACCTCCGTTTTTTTTGGGTGTTTTTCAGGTTTAGTTTTCTTATTTTCGGTTTTTATATTCTTATTACGATTGATCCAGCACCGCAGCACCAATCTTCATGTTCATAAAAGATGAAACAAAATTGCTTAGAAAGCATAACCATAGACCTGCCATCTATACTATTTAGGCACTACTGCTCGGGCTGGGAGACACACAGCTACAAGCTACAAGCCTCCTCTTTGTAAAAGCGAATACGAAAAAATTGTCCGCAAAAGTAAAATATCGTCGTATAATTCGTGAAAAAATTGTTTTATCTGCTAGTAATTATTCACTAAATTAATTATCACAAGAGTAATCAACTTATTGAAAAAAAAAAAAAATTGTATAGTTTGAATTTCGCGGGTTATCTTGGCGCTTCCACCTAGGCGATCAGTGTTTTTTTTTGTATTTAGCTTTTTCCTATTTGCTATAAAAAATATTTTAATTAATTTTAAGCACCGCTAGCCTATTCTCTTAACGCATTAAGTCTCTACTTTTGTACAATGGAAATTCTTTACCAATGAGCTCATTCGTTTTTATTAAAGGCATTATTTAACAATAACTATAACAAAAATATTGTAGTACGTAAAGAATCCTCGTGTTTTTTGTGTCTTAAAATACAAGGTTCCAAAGTTTTCACAAAATTAAAAATAATACTTTTTTTAAGTTGGCCATGATTCAAACTAACCCAGTAATGATCTTATTTTGTAATCCATCGATGGATTTAAAGTTGCCTTACTATATTTTGGTTAACAAATAACGCTATGGACATCGAAGTGTTGCTAGCACCAAAATGTGTTAACGCACAATATTATTTTGATACATTCCATTTCTGCTTTTCAATATTCAATTTATTTTGAATAATTCCTTTAATTAAAGTAAATTGATTTTCATAATTTACATTCCATTTAACTTTAACTGTAGAGGCAAAATCTCAAATTAAAGATATTTTGTAGTTAAAAATACTTCTATCCATACTGCTATTTTATTTTTATATTTAGATATACGATCTTTCTACGAAGTAATATTGTTATATTTAGTTATTTTTAAAAGAAAAAGCAATAATTAATTTTTTTCATGAATGAAGATGAAATGTCAATTTTACAATGAAATATTTTTTGGTAATACATGGATGTAAACGTCTTCACGTCATTGGCAACACTTATCCCAGCCTTGTAATATGGCCGCTACAGGTTAGTTCTAGTAATTTAGTCACGTGAAAAAACCCTGGATTTTGCTTTATATTACTGTTTATCACCTTATTTTCATACTTAAATTAGTTTGCATGTGAATCAGTTACCTAATGCATCCCTTTTGGAGGCTATATAATGTTATCTAATAATGCTAACGTGTCATCATTTCACCTCTGCGGACGTTTGGATTTACCGCGTGGCCACATTTCTCAATACTCCCAATCAATTTAATACCCGTATAACCCAATTTTATGTTTCAATTATTGGCTTTGATTATGCCTGAGAAGGTGAGAAGACCAAGTTAAAACAGATGTGTAACAAATGCTAAATTGTCCTTTCATGTGTCCGCGAATAACCGCTTTCCAAAATTGGAGTAGGTCGTTCACTTACTATGCGTCATCATTATTCATTAAGTTGTCCTCTATTTTTTCAAGGCTTTAACCAGCTGTCGCAAATTTTTCATTTAGTATCATCCGACTTTCTTGTCATATTTTTACAGGCAAGAAATCAAAGAAGGCAAAATGGATTCCAGCCAGCATCACAGACATTATTGCAGAACCAACGACAATTCCAGCAACAAACTGGGCAGACTCTGTGGATGAAGAGCGTAAGTGAAAATAATGTTCTCTTTGTCATACACCTCTACTTATTCAAATGCTATAGTTTAGAATTGACCCAATGATGATGTAAAGGGTAATGGCTGGCCAATGTTAATCTCGTACTTGGGGCGCACTCACCGAGTGCTAGTCACTCTTTTCGCCCCGGGAAGGTCTGAGGAAAGGTTATTGTGTTTTACACATTCTAGCCGGATGCTTCTCTCAAAGGGAAGGCGGGGGAACCAGAAATTACGGTGCGATGTTAAACCTGTGAGGCATGGCCTGTGGGGCTAGGTGGAGGTGTGAATATTGCCACTGTTGGAAACCCCTGTGACCAGCAATTTTAGCCTAATCTACGAGATGACTCCGGTCACAACTCAATTCAGACTAGTCTTTCATTGGCTTGCTCCCTGTTTTTTCTGAGGGTCCTAGTATTATTTCTATAAAGACTTGGAGAAAATAACAATATGCGAGTTGGTTTTATGCCCATGTGGGATTCAACCCTTATGGAATTCTTAAGTAATCAGTCCGGTTGGGTATTTCCTTGCTAAACATTGTGTTCTCCATACAATGTGCAAGACTATATTTTTAACTTGAACAAGATTGTAGATGCATCATTAGCTTCTTGTAAATATTTCCAGTTCAGATAACAACTTGTAAAGGTATCATTAACATGTTGATTATAACTGTTTGTTTGATAACATTAATAGGTATCTTGGTAAAATGCATTCAATGTTCAAGTAAAAAAGTACCTGTTAGTTGTATGCAGAATATTGAGCTGTACTAATACATAATTTATCCAATGCTATTTATCATAAAGAACCAATACAATAAGTAGGTGATGTAATCCACTTGAAATATGCACCTATAATAATTGCTTGAGCTACCTAACATACAGGGTGTAAACAGCCCTTTACATAGCCGTCAATCAAGCATTTTGTACATCAAACTAAGTAACTTTACGCAAAAATAATTGCTGGGAATCAACATTTTTTTGGGGTGAAAAATCACGTTTTAAGGTAGGCGTCGATGGAAAGCACTCAAAGCATTGTGCTGATGAATGGATTTAATAGTACGGGGGTCAAGGAGGTGTGTAAAGTCTTACATTAAAATCATGTATTTTAAAAAAAACTAGAAGGTTCCCAGGTATAGTCTAGAACAAAAAAAATATCGCAAAGACGGGGAGAACAAGTGCCTTTCGGTTGTGTTAAGGGTCTATTTACACCCTTTATTATGTGCTAAGGAATAATTTTTCACTACATATGTTATTATAATACAACTACTGAAATAACAAGCCAGTTTGCCAAGCATGGGATTTTTACTTTTTATCTGCAATGTTCTAAATAAAAGAAAAAGAACCATGTTCAGTGTTTAAATTTGATGGAACTTTAAAAAACGGTATTTCTATCATTTTCATCAGACTTAAAATCTCATTATTAGGAATCATGGCATAAAATCTATAACTCAAATATTTTTAGGAGCGTTGACAGGGATTTTTCTCTGGGGGGGGGATTCGTTCAAACATTAACATGAACATATAAATTAAATATTAATATGCTCTTAGCTGAGAACTCATATGGAGGAGGTGGGCATTCCTCGCGCCAGCGGGCACCGGTGGTGCTCCCGTCAGCGTCGCGGGCGGCGCGCGGGGGTCTGGCCGTGGATGACGAGTCCATACCTCGTCGCCCGCCCTTTACGGCGCACATCTCTAACCTGCCCTATGATGTCGACGAAAGCGCTATTATGGAGCTGTTCACAGGACTTAAGGTATCATCATTATTGCGTATTGTTGTCGTTACATTTTCACAAATATATATTGCTCTAAAAGGGCCTGAGCCCGGTCCCTTAACTGTTGTTAAGTCTAAGTCATGACACCTAAATGATTGTATGATATGAATGAGCAGATTTATTTCATTTTAGATCAGAGACTTTAAGCTTTTAGTAGCCAAGGATAACAAGTAAAATGGCTGCTTTACTCAAATTATTGATCATCTAAGCTTGAAGTCAGAATGTGCGCCTTTGAATTTGCGCATCATACGATCCAATTATTAGCATATCGCGTTTAACAGACGTGCTTCGGGCATCATAAAATTATTAAATCTGTCAAGCTCTGCAATATAATTTAATCTGATTATGTTCACTACTCTGCATGACATTTTTTGCTTGCTGACCTACAAAATATTGCTTAGTTGATCTGTTACAGCTTATTGTTAATAAATTATGGTACCTACTAGCTATTTTCAGAATTTTTACATAATTACCAAACAAGCCTTTGTCTAGAAACTTTGTGGGCATGGGATGTGGTCAAGATAAGTGAGGAAATAAAATAATAAGTCACTAATAAAATCATGAATCTTTAATTTATAGAAAGTAATTCTCTGCAAAAACGTCAATAGCCTTGAACACTGATTAAAACCAGTTGTCTTACTATAATAGTTTATCATATACACTTACATACTACTTGAATATAGATCTTGTTTCTGATACTATTACATAAATTAAGGATGTTGGATCATATAAAAGGTATCTGAAACAGTTAATCTACAAGAATCTAATCTATTTTTTATACAAATCTGCATGCATTAAATGTTGCAATGTGACAAACATTTCCTTTTATTTTAAAAATATTCATCATCATCTCAGTATTCATCAAAACCTTAGGGCCTTTACACACTACGTTTTTTTATGCGCTGACGACGCGCGTAGAACGCAATCAGGACGCTCAGCAAACGCAAGACTGAAGTCACGTTGTTACCTTTGCACACGATCCTTGCGTTTGTATCGCTATAAACGCGCTGATACATCGCTACAAACGCGCTATTTGGAACCACAGTATTACGATGGCGTCTCTGGAGACATCTCTGCTTACGATTGAAACCAGCTGTAAGCGCGCATTTGAATCGATACAAACAAGTTAAATTTGCGTTTGTTTCGATTTAAACATATAAAATCTGCTAAAACGTGTTGATAACGCGCAGAGGACGCGCTAATCAAAAACGAACGTCGGCAGCGCATAAAAAAAACGTGGTGTGCAAAGGCCCTTAGGATAAAAGCCTCCTTACGTTAAAACCAGTCTTCAAGAGTTATATGTGTCCTTCGTCTAGGTATATTCTTTAAAAGATGTTGACTTGCCAATATTAAAAGACCAATAAAAACAAAACACAAAAGAAAAAGAAAGACAAAAAAAAAAAAAGATAATAAAGACTATTGATTGATTGATTGATTGATTGAATAAAATATTAATGTTATGTGTTTTTTGCAACAGATTATAAACTTGAGAGTCCCACGTGAAGGTGACCGTCTCAAAGGCTATGGATGTGTAGACTTTGAAGACAGGGAGGGCCTCATAAACGCCATGAACATTCCTGACCTGGTAAGCATTTTTATAAGTACTATTTATATTTAATATTATTAGCCATTTGTGTCCCACTGCAGGGCAAAGGCCTTCCTTCCCTCTTTCCACTTGTCCCTATTCAGTGCTGTTATTCACCAAGCCTTGTGAAAAGACTCGAGTTCGTCTCGCCACATCCGGGGTCTGTGGCGTTGCCGTTTGCTGCTGTTTTGGACCAACAACATTGTGTACTTTAGCCAATAGCTCCTCTGGCATGCGACAGAGGTGGCCAGCCCAGTTCCATTTGAACTTGGCAGCCGTGTGACCTACATCGACAATTTAGATCGCATTATCGAGTTCCTTATACTAATATTTATAAACTTTTCCATAATAGTCACTTCTTAAACATGTTTCAGGTTTAAGTGGCAAATGCAAGTTGCCTCGTATTATCTGTAAAATTAATATTTTTATCCCAATATTGAAGTACCTAACACTCAATGAATTAACATTCTTAAAAATAAGTTTAAGAAATAACCAAACCTTCACAAAGTTAAGCCCCAGCTGCTCCAGTAAGGGTATAGACACCACCTATTTATTTCCATTCTATTATTCTGAATACCTTACATTTCTTTTTTATAAATTCAAACCAAAAGCAACCTTGTAACTCATTGAAAAGGGGTCCTATTGTGTATACTACCGATTGTAAGCTAGTTTCGTTTGTTCCTAGACAATAGGCGGGAGACGTATAAGAATAGAGGTGTCTACCCAGGACAATGACCGCCGCATGGGTAGGGGAGGCAGATCCGACCGGGACAGGTAAATACACTCATTGTTAATTGTTAAATGCATTGAAAATTATTGTTATTGAATACAAGCAGTTGAGTGTCAAAACTGGCTGTTAGGATATTGCTTTGTATGCCATATTAAAATGTTACAGAGTATTATTTGTCTTTATCTCAATCTTATTATGGGACAGTAAAGATTTATGAATCACAGTTATAGTGTCCTCACATTTGTGATACTTTCAAAAGTCCATTACAAAGCAGCCCATCCCGTGGTATACTTGTATGACTATAAATATTGACAAAGATTGAAATTGTTAGATATGCCCTCACCGCACTTAGGTAGATGTAAAGTCGGGTAGTGCATAAGGTCGGATACCTAGTATCTACCACGTCACATTAATCTGTTACTTTGCAAATGAAAAAACATTTTTGTAAGAAACATAAAAATCAGGCTTAGTAAAATCAGGAAAAACGATAATCTGGATACCAATTATAATTATGTGCTGTGCAGGGAATATGACCCAGAACGCACAATGGGCGATTGGCGTTCAGGGCCGCGTGCGATGCCGGAGTCGACCGGCCGGGAAAGGGAAAGACCGCGCCCAGAACGCGGCCCTATGGACCGCAGTGGCATGGCGGAGCGCGGCGCCGGCATGGATCGCGATCGGGACCGTGAACGAGAACGGGATTGTGAGTACATCTTATTATTATCTGAATAGCTCCAGTGTGGTCTTTCTTATTATTCTTCGTTCGTTTCGCCACGCTATACTCAATTAAGTTGCGCCATGGTAAATATTTTGCTAGTTAGCAAGGTAGCGTGTACGCATGGCCTCCCTGCAGAGTAAAAGCGTCTTTTCATACAAAGCCCACATGACCAACGATCACTACATATTAAAAAATATGGATTATCACCCACCCCGGGAATTACTATGATGTCATAAAGACACGCATCTTTGCGTTACATGCTTATTAGTCTAGGGATGACGTAATATACATTTGTGTACTAAGCAAAGCTAAGTTCCCTTCCGCAACCCTTTCGTAGACTCCTATTGATTTGCGGCTTTACGCCGTATATAAAAAGATGTCTATCAAATTGCTTGACCATTTATAGACATGAGCAAATAATTTTAGTGCGAATTTTGTTGTCGTTCCGCTCGGAAACTTAACAAATTGCTTGGTACAAAAGTTATTATGTACACATCTATTACCTACAGGGAAAAGAACGCGATATATTCTACTAGCTTTTCTCCCAAATTCAACGCTCGCGTAAGGGTCGGGTGAAATTATTTCACAGGAACGTTTTAAATACGCTGAAAATTCTTTCACTAATGGATATCCCAATATCCATTAGTGAAAGAATTTTCGAAATCGGATCAGTTCCTAAGATCACTCCCTACATCAAAGCCTACAAACTTTACCTCGCTATAATATTAGTATAGAAATATTTTTTTCATATATTATCTCAGTACAAATTCACAATGATGATAAGTAACCTGATGGTTGGAGCTAACTGTAATGTCACACTTGGGGCGCACTCACAGAGTACATGATCGCCGATTTATTACCTCTGGTTGAATATTCATTGTTATTTGTGTGGCAGTGCGCTATTCAAAGCTTTGTCATCGTTTGCTTTACGATGCATTCGTGTACGTTGCTACTTACTATCTTATAATATGACAATAAAGTCAGCGATCTGGGTTACTCAACCCGCCTCGGGAAGGTCTGAGTAAAGGTCATGCGTGTGTTTTGGCACTTAACCCTTCAGCAAGGGGTACTGCTTATAGCGGTAAAGAGGAACCAGAAACTCTGGCTTAAGGGCACCGTTGAGGACTCCGCACGGACGAGACTTGGCCCTCTTAGCCCTTGGAAGCTCCTCTTGGCCGGCTGATTTAGTTTAATCTGTGACGTAGCGTAGCTATAACTCAATTCAGACTAGTCTTTAGTTTGCTCCTTCTATCAGGTACTTAAATCTGAGTGATGTATCGAGCGAGTTATTGTATCACCTTTTTCTGTGTGAAGCTATATATAACTAATTGTTTGTGTATGTAGCGAGTGCTGACAACCGTCCGGGAGGCTGGCGCGACGGAGATAGACCTGCACCGGCCGAGCCTGCACGGACACCGTACGGCGGACGGGACTCGTTCGGACGCGATCGTTTTGAGTAAGTTCTATATCGCATCATCCAAAAATACGGTGCTCTGTTAATTAATTAAATTACGTAGTTGCATTTAATTTTGTACAAAAGTAATGCCGCATTTAGATTTTTACGACATTATGCGAGACAATAAGTCATCGTTTTATTCACACCCAGATGGCTTTGAAATAATAAACTAGTCCAGCACATTTCAAAAATAACGAGACTTCCATGCCTCGATATTTATGAGGTTATATAATTCGTTATATAACATGGTGCTAGATTGAATTGGTTAACTAGACACCGGCTCATGCTTTATGCTAGACTCGGTCGCTCTATACCTACATTTATATTGTCCATTCATATAGTATATCGAATTTTAGATAGAACTAGCTTTTGCCCCCGGATTCGCCCACGTGGTGGTCGACAATCATGATGACTGCTCAAACGGTGTTGAAGTTAAATAATAAATTTACGAATGCCAAAATCAATTTTAAGACTTTTCCATCATTCGACTTCGTAAAGCATCGTCCTTACTCACCTGTGTGACAATCCCTTTTTAAAACTCTATTATCTATTTCACGCGCTGGTACTGTTCGAATTAGTCTAAATACATTTTCAAAAATGTTATTTTAAAGTTGTCCTATTTCTGCAGAGGTAGAGAGCGCGGTGGTGGTGGGTTCGGAGCTCGCGACCGCGAGGACCGTCCCGAACGCAGCGGGTACGGCGGCCGCGATGGATTCCGCACTGCCGAACGTGAAGGAGGATTTGGGTAAGAGGAACATTATATTAGCAGGCAGACGTCTAGTGCTAATTGCTTGCAAGCGCATGCATTGTGCTTGTCGCATCCTGCAGATACTCGCAAACTTAACGGTTATCCGTCCACTTTGTGTCACATCTATTAGAAATGATTTGCTAAGACTAATGGAAAAATTGGGAAAAATGTGTTTTTTTTTTCAAATAAAGCAATAACTACTTATTATTTTTAATGGTTTCATTGTTTTTAGAAGTCGAGAGGGCAGAGGATTCGGTGGCAGAAACTTTGGGGACCGCGATCGTGAACGTGATCCACCTCCCAGAGAAGGTAATTATGACAGAGTGTTTATGTTGATCAAGCAAGCAATTTTTTCGTTGTCATTACTCCAAATAATTTTTCGGCCAGTGCTTTACCGGATCAATAGTGCTAGAATCACTTACTCCATCAAAAATAATACAAATAAAAAAATAAATAATATTTTTTTTACTCAAAAATATAAGGTACAATGTTTACAGTTTTTCTTAAATCTATGCCAAATTCACCCATAATTTGTGCCTGAACTAGGTACAATGCACCTACTATGAATACCGAGATATTTATGTCTCGATTTTTTTATGTTGTTATCACAATATGTGCTAGATTAAAATGGTTAACTAGACCCCGACTCATGCTCTGTGCTAGAATCGGTCGCTTTATTCCTTCATTTAAACTACTTCACACATTCCATGAAGTGATTCATTTAGAAAAAACTTCTTCATTTATTACTTATCAGTCTAGTATCTGTATCAAGTAGTTCAATTTGTGATGACTGAATAGTAATCAATTACACTTATTACAAACACACGTCATATATTTCCTATCTTGTCGTAAATATGTAACTCTTAAAAAATATGTCCAATATTGGACATTCTTGATCAAACAACTCAGTGGAACACAAGCCACAACTGTGCATGGCCACTCCCGCATTGCGCCATGATACCCGCATCTTCTCCATACATAAGCAACTCGTGGGGTTTAATGGCCTACTCCCTCTCACAGAGGACACCTGTTCCAGACGTGGGAACTTTATGGGCCGATTATGTTAAACATTTCTCTCTATTTCCTTAGATGCTAGGCCTCGTGAGCGTCCAAAGCTAAACCTGCTGCCACGCACAGTTCCGCGCGACTCGGAGGGAGCCTCGAAGCTCGCGGACGGCGGCTCTGACGATAAACAACCAGAAAAAGTCGCGTCTAAACCTGTATCGGCTGAGAGTGTATTCGGCGCTGCTAAACCTGTGGACACGGCAGCCAAGTAAGATTTACATACATGTTAAATTGATTACTTATACTAGAGCTGCAGTGGCAACTGATAAAGGGTCAGGCTATATATTAAAAGTACTGGAACTGGGCCTGTTTATGTATTCCCAGAATCCATAAAATAAATTAAACGATTGTGGAGACTGCGTTTATCCGTTACACAGATCAGCAGGATCTCGAAATTATCTGTAGGTGCAGGTGCTGAATCAACCATTATTGTTTCTATTATACATTTGCTATTCTGTGGCGAACAAATATTTACTTATGAACAACTCACTGTATTTAAAAATTATAATTAAGTGTGCTAACTTGCAATTGTAAATAGCATACGAATTCACAATGCACATACTATAAATATCGAGATATGAATGCCTCGGTTTTTATCAAGTTGTTATCACAACATGTGCTAGATTAAAATCGGTTAACTAGACACCGGCTCATGCTCTGTGCTAGAACCGGTCGCTTTATACCTACATTTATTGAAAACATTGAAATATTAGTACATAATGTATATTTATCTAGCTAATGAGTTGTTTTATCTTTGCATAGGGAACGTGAAATAGAAGAACGTCTGCGTAAAAAAGAGGAAGAAGCCAGACGTGGTGGTGGTGAAGACAAAGAACGTTGGGGAAGAAGGGTGAGTTGAAACATAATCTTATCATGTTTTTTACGTTCTTTTTATGTAAAGGGAATAAAAATTTAATAATAATTAATCTTTACAGAACGATCATTCCGGCGAACGTCGTGCCGCACCAAAACGTGGTAAGTAACAATATAAATTGAAATCAAGTCTATGTTACGTTTTTAAAACGAAATATGTCATCTTATTCAATGTACTTGCAGATGAACGCCCCAGAGATTCGCGCAGCTATAACAGAGACAGACGCGACTATTCCAAGGATGACAAAGACAGACGCGACTACAAAGATGATCGAGACAGGCGCGACTACCGGGACGACAGGGACCGCCGCGAACGGGACGATCGCGATAAGCGCGAGCCAGAGCGCCGCGACCTCAAGGATGACCGCGACCGTCGCGACTACAAAGACGACCGCGGTGAGAGACGTGACTCTTCTGGCGACAGACGACGCGACTACTCCGGAGACAGACGCCCCAGACGCGACTATTCCGGCGATCGGCGTCGCGACTACTCAGGCGACAGGCGACGCGATTACTCTGGCGAAAGACGTAACTCGCGAGATGACAGAGAATATAGGGACGGATCGCGCGAACGTCGCCCCGACTCCCGCGAGAGAGAGAAGGACAGAGACACGGCCAAGGATAGAGACACGCCGAAGGATAGAGACACGCCGAAGGATAGAGACACACCGAAGGAGAGAGAAATATCCAAGGAGAGAGACACACACGAAGAAGCCGATCGAGAGCGTGAGGCTAACCCGCGCGACGAGCGCAACGGACGTCCGCGACCAAGCCGCTCGCGAGATCGGCACGACGAAATCGACGACAAAACCATGCCTAAAATTAAAGAACAGGAAAAGCCGGTATGTTCAACCCTTATTTCCTTTTAATTAGCTTTCATACATAAATAAGACAACTCTGCAGCAAACTCAATGCATCAATTGCATAATAAATTGTTGAGTTATAATGTTGGCTTTTTTTTGTTACAGAATTTCGTTGCATCGAATAAATTCAGCTTCTTAGAGGACGCCGACGACGGCGCATCCGAATAGCACGAACGTAAAGTTTGTGTGCTCGTTACATATTAGTGTCCATTTTACAGTTGACTCGAGTGTAAAGTGTAAATTTACGAGTATCAAAGTGTCTAACGTGTAGAACGGACTCGGTAAGCACTAAGACAATCTGAAATTGTGCTATGTAATAGAACTCGATTGATAGTCACTAGTGCGGTGTGGATATACGTGTATATTAATAGGGTTGCTATATGCTCACACTGCTTCGATGCCGGCCCCAGTCTTTGTTGTGACTTCTCATATAATGCTCTAACACTTTCTTCACATTTCTGGGTGGGAAACACCCACATTGCTTAGCTAAGTTAGATGCCACAGTAAAGACTGGGGCTCCTATTTGTGACCATGTTGTACTGATTTGTGTAAATTTTTCTATGGGTTTGTTACAATTATAATGTTAATGTGAATGGTTGCAAACATAGCCAGATTTAGAGAACTGCAAATATTCCATTAAATTCTGATAATACGAACAGGTTTAGGTCAGGTGCTGCACTTTCATGTCTTTGTTTTTGTGAATAATTACTATTTCATAATTTTATATTATTGCAATTGTCCTTCCAAGGAAGTTTACTGCAGTTGATTGCAATGCGCCACCATAGGGAATCTAAATAATTTCTATATTTTAGAATATGTCTTTATGTTAAATATTTAGTCGATTTAGGTTATTAGAACGTTAATTGTATTATTTATCTTTACACTCAAAATTCGTTAAAATAATCAAGTGGTAAGATGTTAAGCTACAATATTCCTATATATTTTGCAAGAATGCATACAAATGTGACTGCCTTGGTCGTGATGAAATATAGTTGTTAACTAAAGGTACCTAATAAATCTGATTAGGGTTTGGTCACAATTGTAATTGGGCAAAAGGATGGACGTTTCATTTGTAATATTGAAGAATTTTTGTTTGGTACACTATGTAATTGTGAATTATAAATAAATAATTATCCTTTTTACAGTACAAAGTCTTTTTATTCTCAATTTTCCAAAAGTCGCTGGAACTAAGTATTCGAACCTTTGATAGGTAACAACATCTCGCCTGTTATCCTCGACGAGTTGTGCAGATATCCGTGGCTACCAACGCCAATCGCTTCCATATTTGGTAAATAATTAGTTCTCAATTGGTGCTAATTAGTGCTCGAACAACAAAATAGGTGTCTTAGTCTTTTTGAGAAAATCGACTACGAAGGTAGTCACGCAGCGGGACCACCATGAGCACCGAAAAAGAGGGCGTGCTACAAATATTCCAAGTATACAAATAATATTAGTTCCCTTACATGTGAACTTTCGCGCGCTCGTTCAGCAGAACCGCGACTTTCGATGTTGATTCAAAGTTCGAGGAGGTTGACGCTTTTCTCAAACCTGCATAGAAAATTACTGCCCTGCAAGATAAAATTAGTGCTCAAAATTCAAAAGTATTACTCCGGTAGTTTACGAGATGTACCATGGCATTGGCCGTTTTCACATTAGGTGATAACGACACGATATCGTGGGACTGGTAGTTTCATACATTTTGTAACGATACAAGTTGCTGGCAGGACGCGACTAGGTTGGCCGGTCACGTGGTTGCCCGTTCGGGCTCCTCTGGTGACGAGGCGGGCGCAGACGGCGGCTCTGATGCGGAGCGTAAGGCCGAGTTTGCGAAGGAGGTGGAGGCGGCGCTGAGGGCTATCTCCTATAAGCAGAAGCCCTCCACCAGGCATCAGGCCATGCCCGCGGCGATCGTCTCCATCATGGCGTCAGCGGAGGCCAGATATGCGGGGCCCCCGTCAGACGAAGTGGCCAAACTGCGGGCGGAGGTCGCTCGCCTGACGGCCGCCACGGAGCTTCTCCAAGAGGAGAATAAGAAACTGAGCAGACCTGGCCGGTCTGCGCAGTCCAGCTCTCGCAAGGTGCCCCAAAATGGGGGCCAGCAGCGACCAAGTCAGCCCGTGCCGATTGAGAACTAGATTCTGAACCTGGTTCGGAAGGAGCTGGCTGCCTTCCAGGCGCGGTTCTCCGTCCTGGAGGGCATTGTCCTTCGCCCCCCTCTGGCGGCAAACAGGGCGCCCCCGGGCCCGAGGGCGGCCACTTATGCGGCTGCTGCGGCCTCTGCACCGGGGCCGTCCAGCTGGCCCTCCGACAGGGTTGCGTCGGCCCCCGAAGGGCTCCGGCCAAGAAGGCGGCGGCCCTGAGGCAGGGCAAGGCGGCGGCCCAAAAGAAGGGCAAGGTGGCAACTGTGCCCCAGACAGCCGCCACCGCCGACCCCCGCCCGCCCCCTAAGCCTTCCGCGGCCGAGACCAGGTGGCAGGTGGCCGGAGAGAGGACGAAGGAGCGGAAGGCGGCCAAAAAGGCAAGGAAGCGCCGGCAAAAGGAGCGGAGCGTCGCGGCTAGGCTTAGCGCCCCGAAGACCGCAGCTGTAGTAAGCCGCCGGAAGCGGAAAAGAGGGGTGTGAGCTAACGCGACGTGCTCGCAAAGGTGAGGACGACGGTGGATCTCGGTGAGCTCGGTATCACTGGGGGCCTCCGGCTTAGAGTCACCGCGACAGGGGCTCGAGTGCTGGATATCCCCGGCGTCGTCCGCTGACGCTCTGGCTAAAAAGCTTAGAGCGTCCCTAAATGCGGACGAGGCCCGAGTGTCCAGGCCCGTCAAATGCGCAGACCTGCGCATCCTGGGTCTGGACGACTCGGTGACCGAGGAGGAGGTGGTGGCCGCCGCCACCAGGACCGGTGGGTGCCCTGCCGAGCACCCACCGGTCCTGGACCTGTCGGACATGCGAACCGTAACGGTAAGCTGCCCTGTGACGGCGTTGTGGAGGGCCGAAGGCTCTTGGTGGGCTGGTTATCGGCGCTGGTTAAGCTGCTGGAACCCAGACCTCTGAGGTGCTTCCGCTGCCATCTGGGGCACCACGTGTCGGTCCGGTGCACCTCGGAGGTGGACCGCAGTGTCCTATGCTTCCGCTGCGGTCAGCCCGGTCACATGGCCGAAGCTTGCTCCGCCGCGCCGCACTGCACCGCATGTGCGGCATCTGGCAAGCCGGCCGATCACCGGGCAGGGAGCAAGGCCTGCGGTACACCCGCCAAGGCCAAGGCCAGGGGCAACGGAAGGCCCTCCGCCACCACCGCCAAAACCCCCACCGCAGCCGCCGCCGCTGCCGCCACTGCCACTGCAACTTCTGCAGCGGGGCCCGGGAGGGGGCTGAAATGGAGTGCCAATAACGGCCCCATTACGCCTTCTCCAGGCGAATATCAACCACTGCGCCTGCGCTCAGAATCTGTTGATCCAGAGCATGGCGCAGTGGTCGATTAACATCGCCGTGGTCGCTGAACCGTATTTTGTCCCGCCCAGGGATGACTGGGTGGAGGACCTTAGCGGCTCAGTGACCATAATTGCGTCGGCCGGTCAGGAGTGCGTAGCAGTACGGTTCGGGGAGATCGTTGTAGTCTACTTCTATCGTGGGAGTCTACTTCTCCCCGAACCGCACTCACGCCGAGTTCCAGAACTCCCTCAGGGAGTTGAGTGTCGTCATCGGGAGCCATTCTCTCCCCGTGCTTGTGCTCGGGGACTTCAATGTCAAGAACTTGGCTTGGTTTACTGGTGGTCGCGTGAGCTGACGTCTCTGCGCGAGGTGTGCGTTGCCGCGCGGCACCGGTACGCCAGGCGTCGCAGGCTCCGCATCCGCCCTCCGGATGCGGCAGCCATTGAGGTGGAGCTTTACGAGGGGTACAGAGCGGCGAAGACCGCCCTCCAAGAGGCTGTCCGTCTCGTGGAGGAAGTGGTGAGCGCTCTGTTCCCTTCGCGAGGGAGGCATCCTCCCCCGCCTATGGCTCCGCCGCCGCTTGCGGTGCCGGAAGCGGACCACACCGATGACGACGTTCCGGAGGTGACTGGGGTAGACCTGAGAGTGGCGGTACGCAGGCTGAAAGCCAGAAATACCGCCCCGGGACCCGATGGCTTACCTGGCAAAGCCTGGGTCCTGGCCTCTGAGGCTCTCGGGCCCCGACTGGAAGGGCTCCTAAGCGCATGCTTGGAGAGAGGTCAGTTCCCGCTTCGTTGGAAGACGGGGAAGCTGGTCCTCATCCGGAAGCCAGGGCGCCCTACGGACTCTCCGTCCGCATACCGGCCCATCGTGTTGCTCGACGAGGTGGGCAAGCTCTTTGAAAGAGTTATTGCTAACCGCCTCGCCGAGCACCTCGCGGGGATGCGGCCGGATCTTGCGGAACACCAGTTTGGTTTCCGCAAGGGGCGCTCGACGGTGGACGCCATCATGCGCCTGACGCAGGTCTTCACCGGACACGGTTTTTTCGGGAGGTTCCTGCACCGAATCGGGCGGGAGGAAACGCCCAGGTGTTTCCATTGCGAGGATCGTCCGGAGGACACGGTGCAGCACACTGTGGAGGTCTGCCCCGCTTGGGCAGAGCAGCGCCGTGTCCTAGTAGCGGCGATTGGCGGCGGCGATCTTTCGCGCTCAGCCCTGGTTCAAGCCATGGTCCGGAGCGAGAGGGAATGGAAAGCCGTCACCTTCTGCGAAGCAGTCATGCTAGTGAAAGAGGTGGTGGGACGTGAGAGGGAAAAAGCCTCACGTCCCAGCCGTCGCGGGAGACGCCCTGGGCGTCGGGGGTCACGTGGTGGCCCCTGGCCACCGTAGGCGCGGGGCTGTGGACGGCGAGTTATGGACTAGCTCGCCGTCCGGCCGTCTTATGACGACAGGCCGTGTCGACGGCGCGTTCGTGCTCCACGTGCGCCTCAAAGAGATGTCAGCAACCACGTAGGGGTCCGCATGGGCCGATGCCTGCCAGGGAACTGTTCGTAAGAGATACCGCGGCCCTGGAACACAAAGGGCAAAGAAGGAACATGGATGGGTTTTAGTCAGTACAAGTCTGACACTCCCTTCCGCTCCTCCCAGAGCGGGGGGGGAGGGGGTCATTTGATGATTTCCCATCCTTAAAAAAAAAAAACTGTACTCGAGACTGGCCGGTGGCATTACGCACACACCAAGCTGTTAATTTCGTCTCGACATCGTCGGATAAATGAAACTACCAGTCCCAAGATATCGTGTTGACAGACAACCGACGTTATCGCCTAATTTGAAAACGGCCATGGTGGGCCCTGTGGTTATCATGGTTTTAAATTTTCATTTCAAGATTTCCCTATTAAAACTGTGATTTCATCTCAAATACAAAAATTACTTCTCCTAAAGAAGTTATAGCGACCAAAAATTCAGATTCCTAAGTGTTGTATTCTTTCATTAATTTTCCATACTAAATCTCCGCGTATAAAATTATGTTGTCAAAGGTATTGAGCTGTTAAGGAGATGTACACTCGTGCACATAATATATTGATGTCGGAATAGTAATAACAACATTTCAATATCTATAAATTTTATACAAACTGTGTAAAAGACTGTGTAAGAAAAAAATAACCTATCGATGGTCTGTGATACCTTTGCTAATGACGATGGTAGGTAGATACTCGAACAATTATTTTTCCGTATTGTAACCTACCTTTTGTGTCAATATATGAATATAATTAAAGAGCGATAGATATTTCTTATTTAATTCTTTCCTACTAAGTAATTTACCATTGCTGCAAGCAGTACCTAAGTATTAAAAACCACCTACCTAAGTATTAACTTACTGCAGTACCTATATCTTGATAATAACGTAAGTATAAAAGGATTACCTACATAAGTAGGTAATAGGTATGTATTTTTAACCGACTTCCTAACAGAGGAGGTTATCAAGTCGACTGATTTTTTTTTCCCCAGGTTCATCGATATCTTCGACAATTGTAAACCTATTTCGACGATTTTTTTTTTCTTTTGGAAGAATATTATTCCGCGGTGGTCCCGTTTAAATTTGGTGAAGCTGATCTTCGGAGTTATACAATAGAACTCTTCAATAGTAGACAGCAAGTCTGTCGTGATTGACGCAATCGCTTGGATGTTTACTGTTTGCACAATATCGTGACATAACATAACGGCTGCGGACCTAAGACGCGCTCTAAGGGGTACCCAGATAGCGACAATTACGTATACAGGGTGTAAACAGACCCTTCACATAGCCGTCAACCATGCATTCTGTACATCAAACTAAGTAACTTTACGCAAAAATTATTGCTGGAAAACGACTTTTTTTGTTGGGGTGTAAAATCACGTTTTACGGTAGGACACGATGGAAAGCACTCAAAGCATTGTGCTGGATGGATTGAATAGTACGGGGGTCGTGGAGGTGAGTGAAATAAAAATCTTACATTAAAAATATGTTTAAAAAAAAAACTTGTGAAAAAGTTGGAACTTTGACCCCCAATATCTCCGTAACTAGAAGGTTCCCAGGTACGGAAGAGACAAGAACAAAAAAAAAATCAATTTTCTGTGTTTTTGAAGTCGGTTTTATTTTTGAAAAAAAGATTTTATTTTTTATTCGAGTTTAGTTATCATTTTCAGTTACCTAAGATAATGAACTAAACGCGAAATACAAGTGGGCTCTCTTTTGCAGCGCTGGTAGTCAATTATTATTTTGAATTAGCACATACCTACGCTGTTTACTGCAGGAAAACCTTTTATTCCCACGGAGAAATCAAATACAAAGCAGGCGTGGCTGCTACCGGCCGATTAGTCGATTAAAATGCAATCCTTTATTTATGTAAAAATTATGGTTACCTCACAATATTAATGGATGTTTATATGGGAAAATTAATTAATTAAATGATCAATATCTTTGAAACTACGCTAAGTTTCTCCGTCACAAATTCAGGTTATCATTATCGTCCCCGTCACAAAATTTTGAACACATTTTGAAGGTCGTAGATCATCAGGCAGCGAAGATACATGTGTCCAGCCAGCTTGAACTCAGGCTGGCTGGACATTAAGTTTTTATTAATTTCTCGTAAACCCTTACATGTGACGTCATAAATCAAACGTTTTTACTGTCACACATTGCGTCACCAAATGTTAGTAAAGGAACCATATTCGAATACGCTCCCGTTATTGAGATTCGGACGTGCCAGCCAAAAGTTTTCTACGTAAATTCAAGCTTGCTGGACACAGATTTTTGCATTTTTCTACTAAACCACTGTACGTATCACAAAACTTTTAGTTCGATGCCTGTCACAAATTTATGTGACGCCCGTTGATATGCAAAAAGTCGTCAAAGTCACTTCCGTTACCGAGATTGAGAGACCAGCGAAAAGTGGTTTTTCAAGCTGGCTGGACACGTTTTCGATCGATTATCTAAGATTCTTTAGCGTCACAAATTCTGAAATAAGGGTGTTTAGCCGTCACATAAAGTGCCCTATTGACCTAGTAAAATGCGAGCTATTTTGAAGATTTGTCCAGCCAACCTGAGTCACATCATTTTTGAGCAACGGCAGTAATCCGTTTTAGAGTGCAGTGTGGTGATGTACGTGCCTGCGTGGTCAGTCAGCTTGATCAAATTATTTACATCACACTTTTATAGGAAATATTATGTTGTACGTATAAACATCAAAAGTTATTCGTATCAATTTGATTTTACACTTTTGTCAGAATTGAAAAGAATGCGAAATAGATAGTCTTTTACTTATGACAATTTGTCCCTTTCACGAACCATGAGTTTTTTTGCGAATAGTAATTTTGAGGATTGATAATTTTTCGAACAATGAAATTTCGGCCATTTTGAAATGTAATAAGTTCGGCCATTTTGAGACTTTTAAGTAGCCATTTTGTGAAATCGGCATTCAGCGACCAAACGCTGAATAACCTATCTTTTCGAAGCAATGTTTGTAATATAGATATCGGTGATGGGTAGGTACTTTTGTTTGATTCGTTTCAAGAGTACATAAAGGGTAAATAGCAATTTTAGCAACAAAACTGCCTGTGTCTGAAATAGTGTGTCTACATAATTCAAAAAATTAAGATTTATATTCAATCGACTCCTGCTGTCAGAGTTAGTTGTGTGACATCTTAATCAGGAAAAGGAATGAAACAACGGATCATTTTAATACAACAATTTATTTCAATTACAATTTATAACATACAAGACGAATTTTAATGAAAAAATAAACTTTAAACCATGCATTTAACTAAGTGATTGTAAAATAATTACAATTATGTTTAAGTATAAAAGTATTTTTGTTTTTTTTTTTTAACATTCAAATGTTTTATAGACCATAGATTACAACTAATTCAACTGAAGAATTTAAAACTACACGCTCTTACTTAAATGTGTAATACAGCATCTAGCATGCATGGCAAGATCTTTATATCTACAATCATAGAAACGAAACTAATAATTTTGTGCTTATTAAAGTTCCGATTTGTACTTAAGCACATCTATGAGGATTTGCGAACAATGAGACATGAAGCTCAAGTTGCTCAAGACTGAGGTCACCGAAAAAAATCCAAGATGTTTGCTATTCACTTGCTCTTCAGAATAGCAGACATCAATTCATTTTTCAGCCTCTTTGTCATTTCTTCAAGAATATCAGCTCGAACTCTTAGCTTTTTATTTTTTTCTTCTAATTCATCGGCCAATTGTTCCATTTGTAGCTCCTTGAGTTTCCTGTTCATTCGAGATCTTTTAGATGCTTCATTATTCTTATCTCTTAATTCCCTATATTTAAATTCCTGTGTAGAAACATTTGACGAGTTGTCATCTACACTACACACCGAGGACACTGTGCTCTCCCTTCTCTTGGGAGGCCGTCCTCTTCGCGCCTTGGGCTGACCTTCTAGTGCTAGAATCATATCCTTGATAGGAACGCTTGGCTTTCTTTTTCTGTATTTTCTTGATGGTTGTTCGGAGTAGGGCGTGTAAGTCTCATCGGATTCATCACTGTCTTGGCGTCGCCTCTTGCTTACTGTTGATTTGACGTCATCGTTGTCTGATTCCATGTGAGATTCGCTTTTAGGGGTAATGGGCTCATAGTCGACGGGCGGTGGTGGCGGTGTGTCCACTTCTGTGAATGTTTCTTTTGAAGTGGAGAAGGAGATGTCAGTGTACGTCTCTTTTGAGGTGGATAGGGAGACGTTCTGGGCTGGCCAATGCTCGTGTGGTTTCTGAAACAAAGAGAAACGAAAATTATATATCTGACAATTGACAATCAAATTTTTGATGCAGGTATCTATATTAAAAGTGTTATAAAAATCGAATTCGTCTGTTACCGCTGTTACACTTACCAATAGTTGTGAGCATTTTTCTTTCTCCAACTGCTCGACGTAGCTAAGGACCTCCGGAGTGCTGATGGTGTCGTACGGCCAGCCAGGGGCCCGCGCCGACACGTCCACGGACAGCCCCTCGATCCTCCTCGGCAATGCCGGCGCTTCCATCATACCCATTCGATTTTGTTCTTCGTTGATAATGAACTCCGAAACAACAACGTTGTTACTCTCTACCTCCCGTGGGATGACAGATCCAAATTTAAGATCAAGGGAGTCTTCTGTATCGATGAAGGGCGCTGTGTTTTGTGGTGGATTAGTGTACATATGATAATATTGGGTGTCGTGTGTGTTGGTCAACTCGACTGGATCCTGGACTTGCCACGGATTAGTATCTGCGACCATCTCTGACGCTAAGTCTCCAATAACCACTGGCAGTTTGCTAATATCTAAGAAAGTTTCCCTGAATTGCATGTTGTTATCTTTGTCCCACTCTGGGAATGCAGTCATGTTGGTGTCGTATTGCGGGAACTTGTCGTTCGGTGACAGCGGTTCGTGCGACGAGATATTGTTGTATAAGCCTGCCGCCTGTGGAAACTGGGAGTTAACGTCTAGTGTTTCCCAACCTTGCGGTGAGAATGGTGTGTATGGTGTGTCGATTTTAAGTGCCCTTTCTTCAGTTTTCTTAGATGAATCTGTTAAGGAAAAAATATACATTAATTTAACAAAACTTGAGATGACTATATTTATAATTTTGATTTTAGTAACTGCTTTTATGTTTTTAACAATACAGAAATGTTATTCTCAAAAATGACTCTTGGCTCAACATTACTTTAAATTGAATAAAGTTACAATTTATGGGTACAAAATAAATGTACTTACCAATGGTCTGTACTACTTCTTCCTTTGCGGGAGCGGAGGACAACGGAACCAGATCTTGGAAGAACTCGTAGTCCAACATTGCGCTCTCGAACAGGGGCTCCGGTTTCAAGTAAACCTGAAATCAGAGTTATCATATGTTAGCATATATTTCAGATTGTGAGCAGAAACTAATATTAAACTAATAATAAACTTAGTAATAATAGTAATGCATTATATCTATTAGTACTCACGGTATCGCGTGCCATTCTTACCTCGGCAAAGCTGCTGGTTGTAGCCACTGGCGAAGACGGTGCTGCGTTGCTTGAATATCCGTCGGTAATCACTCCGGTTAGACCGTTTACGTAATTCTTCTTCTCGGTCTTTAAACGATCTAGCTCTACCACTTTCAAAACAGTTTGAGTATTGAGACTCGTTTGCGAAAAAACCATGTCTTTTGGTGTTCGTATCGTACTGATTTCCGATATCGTCGCTCCGACTCGGACAGGTGATCTTTTGAGCAACCATTTTGAATAGAACTACAAACAGAAATGATACGACGTAACATAATGTGTGCATACTCATATGAAGCAGGATATGGGAGATGGTAGGACAACATACAAGGGTTGTGAGGGGACTTGCAAATGATAGGTAAATATGATTTCGCTGATATATCTTTTGCCAATGTTTGAAACATCACACGAATGTTATGCTCCATCATCAGTAAGCCAATTAGAATTGTTTTAATTTGCTTAATGAGACAAAAAGAATTTAGAAGCGATCAAGGACACCTTGCCCACACGTATGACGTGTTCAGTGACTACCATGACGTCCGTGACTGTGAGGTCGAGACCTTGAAATCGAAATACCAATGAAAATGGGTTTGGAGGAATATTTACATAGCATACGTGTGTTATATAATGAAGTTGTACAACAGCATTGAAGGAATGATGATTGCATAAATATTTAAATATAATAAATATGATTATAAACTGGAAATTCGATAAAGAACAACATTTTTTTTCAGTTGCGCTCGTTATGCAATCAACATAATGTCACCTGCCCTTAAAATTTTGTCACTCTTCAGAATAAATAAGTAGCATACGATGAAGTGTCAAGAAAAGGGTCATTTTAGATATCGGTTGCTATCTTTTAGCGACTAACCGAAAGTCTAATTCCTGTAAGATTCCTGTTAGTAAAAACTACAATTAAGTACAACTTATCTACATTAAAAGTTAATTGAAGCGTTATCTTAACGATAATGACTGGAAACTGCGGTTAAACGCTTCACTGTAATGACGAAGCCATAACTTATCTATGTACCTATTGTATGCTAAGTAAATTAATTAAGAACTATCTAAAGCTATTTTATAGTAATTAACCAAATATGTCTTAAATCTATTGTACCTAATTAACTAAATATGACTTAAATATTATGAAAGAAAAATAATTATGAATAGGTACTTAGTATACGTTCCAAGTCGAATTAAATATCGATTAGAACATTGTAATCTCAATGTCCTTGGAACTCTGCGGCTATCTCAATTATCTGCTACTCGTGAACGTACCTACGTATTTACTTTTATCTTTTCGAGTAGGTACGTTAGTGTTGGAAGTTTGTGAATCTGTGGTTTGTGTTTCAACTGTTGTAGAACTAATATTTAAGAGCAGGCGTGCAGTTATTGGAAAAAAGGCCAACAAAAGAAATGGTATGATGGTAAATAGTATGAAGGCTGGAACATTATGTAAGAAAGTTTTAACGCGACATAATTATGCACATTATTTAAATTATCGATCAAGAATTCAAGATCATTAATTTTTAAACTAAGATTTGATATAGTTAACCAATTAAAACTCCCATTTTTTTTTAATAAAGAAGTTAATAAGTCTGATACTTTATCTATTTAGTGCTTTATGAAATAATCAAGGAAATTTTGCATGAATATTAAGTTTTCCAAGTCCACCAATTCAATGTAAATTAATTTTGAACTCCTTCAGGGTCTGAAATTTTCCGATGGTCCTGTGAACAAAAACATTAATTCGAAAAATAGGGTGAACGCAATTACTTACTTCTTTGAACTCTTCTTGAGCTCCTATAGAAATTTTAACTCTCTAGGCTCCCAACCAACTAACGGTGCCGAATGTAGGCCTGGAACAAACAGAAATAATTCATTAATATGCGTCACATACCCTTTTATATTTCCTACGAACAAGTTATCTTGTTCTAAAGCGACACTATCTCTTTTTATCACGGCTATCAATAAGAAAAACATTATATGTCGTAAGTGTTCATGTCTGATAAAAAAATTGGTACAAAATTAATAATTTATTTTTTGTCACGTTGTCGATTCGAAAATTGATTGACGTAGTTATCGATGTGCGATCAATGGTATGATTATAATATTATCGTAGGTGGACGCCTACGGAAAATATTGATCGGTTTAGCCGGAACTATGTAAGTATAATGATCTTTAGCCTACTCTACAAAGTTAGTTACTTTGTATATAGGCAATGGTTATAAATAGGTGGACAACGATAGAAAAACTTGTTTGTCTCCACTAAATACGTCTAAATACCGAGGTTTGGCTTACTTCCAACTTATTTCAGAATAAGACTAACCAAAGAAAACGGTCGAAGTAGGTCGGCATTTGGGAAATACTTAAGAATTACTAGATAGCCCCAAACCGTACAAGCCAACAATCTATTGTCCTAATGTAGGTAGGTAGATGCTGTAATGAATCGACAAGTTTCAAAGTTTCATAGAAACTTGCGAACAGGAAAAACGACCACAAAACGTCAGCGACAATAGGTATATGTACAATGGGTATTAACTGGGATGAATAACAATGTACGACACTATGGTCTCTGCTCCCTAAAAATGCGTCATCCGTTCGACATAGAATTTCTAAGACCACTTCCAAAGGTACCAACTAGAATCCAATTATTTTACCACCAAACAACTTGAACTAAATCTATCAAAGCGTCACGAATTCTTATACGCAGCAAGAAAGGTTAACTTTTGGGTAGGTAAGATAATGACCTAAGAGTGAGAATATTAAGTTGTACAATGTGTTAATTTCAGGGTTAAATAACAAGTCCCCAAAGTTGAAACTAAATATGCCAAGGTTATGAATGGAATTTTATAATGTCATTAATTATACATTAGAAGAGGGCACTTTCGTTTCAATAGATGAAATAGTCGCGCATTTTCTAGAACGATGGTTCGGCGTGCGAGTCGATCGACGAAGCAACGTGACCGCGGGGCTTCTCGACAGGTTGAAACACGTCCCCACAGTTTGGGCGGAAATAATCATGGTGCAACAATTCACTAACCAACGTGAATTTTGCCACAGAGTTTCCAGACACAACTTTTAGGACTTGAATAACTTTTTTAAAACTTCCAAAGGGAATCGTTAACACTTTAAAAGTACACAATAACAAAAAAGTTCTACGCACCAAATTATTGCACAAGATTTAATTTTCTGACATTATACGAATTTGGACATAAATTGAACTACGATTCTTATCCGGACCCCACCAGTTATGGAAATTATTACCGGCACCGTTTTTTATTCTTTTACACCCTTACAAAAATGTTCAAATATAGGTGTAAATTCAGAGTTAAGAATTAGTTTCTAAGACTCACCTTGTTACGAACAAATATTGTAACGCCTCCAGTTATTTACCGATAGTATTCGCTACCCTCACAACAAATGAAGAGGATAATAGGCGAAAGTTTTTTTTAAATAAAAAGTCAACTTCTAAAGCGTTGTTGATGAACGTCAGTGGACTAAATAAACCGTTAATCGCAAGCAGCGATACGTGCACTGCGTGCGAACACAGGAAATATTGTGCAATGTTCACGGCAGTGGCGGCCCGTACAGTTTTCCTAAATCCCCCCACTCAACATTTGCGTTCTAAAAATATCTTTCCTTCCACGCTATTGGTCGACAAAAATGACGTCAACTCGGCGGGCCAATAGAATCGTTCGATTACCACGGTCACGAGACCGTAGCGCTACACGCTATTGTACTGTAGAAAGATTATAGAGTTATACATTTTTCTATGTATGTAGAGTTGGGGAATCACACAGCACAAAACAAGAGGGATACTGTTTTTTCAACATGAGTCATCCTAATGACTGCAAAACAAGTACTATTTTGTATCATTAATGGCATAAAATAACATTTATAATAGCATTGAAGTTATTTAGCTACCATTGAACATTGCCAAAAAGGGCGGGTATCCGGTGTGATAAGAGAGTATGTTTTAACTTTATGATGAATCTTTAACAAATCAGGTTAACTAGTGCCAAGTATTGCATCAACAATAATGGTTTATGTCATCACTTAATTTTGTTGTCTTGTCATACTAATATAATAGTATTGACGTGATCCACCTATTTTAATTATCACAGTAACCAATTAATGTACCCTTTGTTATGAATTTGGAAGCAGAAAAAGTATATTTTTAAAGAAATCGACATAAATTTGTTTTAAAGCCGAAAATGGATGTTGTTTGGATCAGATCGTGTAATGATTTGTGAAGGAACGAAGCGGCCCAAAGATTTATAATGTAATTCAGTGATAAATGAACATATTTAATATGTATAGAAAGGTTCCTAGGAAAAAGAAAATCGATTACAAAAATAAGACCAGCTGAAGAGGCAATTAGATGCTGGATTAAATAAAATCAATGTTTTATAAAAACTACAGACCATCGGTAATTTTACTTGGACTATATAGTATAGTAGGTACTAATATTATGTTTATTACCCTTTAGTTAAATAAAAAATATTTCTTCTTGCAATTTTAAAAAGGTTTATAAAAGAAGTGTTAACAATGAATAGGAGTTTTTCAATGAAGGTTTTGCTTTGCTTCACTAGAACTCTCAATCATCATCATCATCATCATTTCAGCCGAAAAGTCCACTGCTGGACATAGGCCTCCCCCAAGAAGGGGGGGGGGTTTTGCCATAATCGCCACGCTTGGCAGGCGGGTTGGCGATCGCAGTATGGTTGTTGTAGAATCAGAGAACGCTGCTGCCCATTCTCTGGTAAGTCCCTTAGTCGCCTCTTACGACACCCACGGGAAGATATGGGATGGTGCTATTCTTTACGTCCGGACACCATACAGAACTCTCAATAGACCATGCCTATTAAATAAACACCTGCACGAAAACAGTTGCACTGTTATCACAGTTTGCAGACTCAATCTCGAGAAAGATCAGACTCCCATGACATAACATTGCATTCTACCAAAGGCTGAAGTAGGTAGTGCATTATAAATTCTACATTTAAGAAGCCAATTTAAGCTAACATTATCAATTAACTACTCTTACAAGAAACAAGGCTACCGATAAAGACATACAAAATACTAACAAACATTACGAATGAGTTATAATGTATGACATAAGATCTCAGGATTATCGCTGCCAAGTCACAATAATAACGGTAATATTCTCCCGTTTCCATGTAAATCGGAACAGTATGTAGGTACCAAAGAACCAGTAAACGTAAGGTACAAGTCGAAACATGTCAGATTAAAACGCACAAGCACTTTCAAGCTCGTTATTTTCGCAGGTTGAGAATGACTCATTCCCTTCTGGCATTGAACTAGGTTGAATAACCTCTTCTTTGCTAATACCGAGCTATTGTTGCTTTAAAACATATTAGTACCATCCTTAATTTGGCCAGAGTTGCTTGTCACTCTTTTTTGCTATGTTTTATAGGTACTTAGGTACTTATCTAAGATTTATTCCTATAAAGCTTATCTCTATTTTTGTTAGAGACGACGATCATTCTCTGACCCTGATCTTGAACATAATCACTTTGTATTCCTAGATGATCTACTAAGAACAAAGACATTTAAAACAAAGTACCTACTTTGGATATAGAAAACTGCTTATTATAGCGAATCCTTAATACAAAAATATATTGAAATAATTTGAAAAACTTCAAATCGTCCAAACGCATCGAATCAAAACGAGTATAAAGAAAGAAGTTATGATACCTATATTCAAAACGACCTCTCCAAGGAAGACTAGCGGTCGAATCCGTTTGATATTCGGACCTGTAGAAATCGACACATGAATGACTACATTGAATATCGCTGTAGACAGACTGCTCGCCCGCTTGGGCCTCCGAGGCGCGCCGTACCTACGTCATCAAGAATGGTTTAGATAAACATGATAAGAATGATTTGCATTTTTTGCAGTTTTTATGTACTAGGTTTTCAGTAGGTACCTATTAAGTTCCTTACAGTATCCTCAATTTTAATTAAAAAATTCAGTATCTTTAATTTACATGAAACAACGGCCTATCGGCTTGGAGTATTATGGATTTTAGTGTATTGTAAAAATTATAATACCAAATATTTTAAAGTAAAACCATTTAAAACACCATAGGCTTGGAAATAGTGCAGCGATACGTTCAGCAAAAGCAATAGGTACAATATTAATTATCTAAAATCTGCTGAGGGACGACAGAGCACAATAATTTTCATAAGCTAGGTATACCGAACCATCGCTATCAGTGTCTGTAACATTTACTTTATGATTACAGTTATCATGTCCTTTAGTTACTATTTGTTTCAGACTTCTGTTTTCTCTTGTTAAGAAACTTCGTTAATTTATTCTTATTTCTGGGTATTATGTCGAGTCTGATTAGACAGCTCCCTTCTACTTTCCCCAAAAATATTCTGCAGTTGAGCGTGTTGAACAAGTTCCAACATTTTTTTATAAATTCCTTGAATAGAAACAAATAGCCTATAAGTTGACATCTTTTACCGAAACCGATGCAAAGTTGAGAAACAAATACTTCTATTTTAGTCCTCCTCTGGTGTATGATAATGTGTATTGTTGATGAGCGTGCTAAGGTTTGTAGGTTAGGTGAAAGTTAGTTATTCAATATTATTCGGCAGGATTTTCCTCAAGCCTTTGAAGTCAATCCACGTGCAATCGATAGGAGGGTAAGGAAGTTTTGACAAAACATCAAAGTTTCATGCGAAACAAAATTCTATTGTTTTGAGGACATCGTGATTATTTAAACCAACTAGTCAAGTAAAATAAAATTCACTGGGGTGAAGTATAACATTTCACGCAGCTGAAGAAGATAACAATGAACCAATCGATTTACCGCTAGGGCAAGGACAATGAAACGCTAAGTTACACGACGCTAAGTAGGTAGGTTCTATCTACCCACTTAGCATCGTGTGATGTACTCAAGAATAAGTAAGAATGAGTAGAACTAGAAACGTCTAGAAAGTTTCGAGAAAATCGAGTTTATTTTTCACGTCACAATAAAATTCTTAGAAGTCGTTGGTAGAGGTGTTGTTTTGAATAGAACATAGTCGTGACATAACAATGTCGAAATAGAATAAGAAGCCAATTTATTCGTAGTTCGCCGGCTATAACACACCCATTTTGTAATGAACGCTATGTGCATCCGACATCGTCATAAGATTCACCCTTGACCAATTTGTTACGAAACAAACTAGATTGACAACAACACCAGGACAGAGCACTCTGGACACCTATCAGTCCTCCGAAAGAAAACTCAAATAGAAATACATTTAGAAAACACATTCAGGGGGAATCCCACATTTAGGGTTCGTTTACATCGGTATAGTATAGTAACTAATTATACCTACACTTTATGCCCGTCACCTACACTCGAATGAGGCAAACGATAGAGCTGATGGTTCAAATTTGAGTCATCGATTCGAGAAGAAGAATAACTACAGAGTTTCTAGGAAGCAGTGGGGAGGCCAGTATTTTGACTAATAGCATGTGCTAGAAATTAAGTCACCTAGCCACCCTAACTCCACCTAAAAGTCACATGACCAAATACATTTCATCATTTATTATTATAAATGGACGACCAGTGGAAAGAACAGCTGTTCATTGAAGTGATTTTTTTGTCTGAATTTTATGCTAAATAGAAAATAAATAGGACTTCAATTGATGTTATAAGTTCATTTAAAAGTTTAGAACTATTTTAGCTGCTACCAATGAGCAATGAAACATATTACACTTGTATGCAGCCTTATTTAGGTACTAACACAAGTGTAAATGCGTAACCTACTTCATATGATAAAACTGTCAAATAAAGTGTAAGGATAACAACATAACTTGAATATAACGAAAAACAACCGTAGGGACAAAAAGCAGCGAGCATATCTACACAAAGATATTATGCAAATTACCTACTATGATTTCTACTGATAACAATGAGCAATCTACTATAAATTAGAGTAAAATGCAAATCATAAATTAGTAAGCATGAAAACTTAAAATAGGTACTTACATCATTGTATGGCTTGTGGAATGCACTGTTCTCAACTTCTTTACCTTGTCTTTTCTCTGACAACAATAATTAATGCGGCGCAAAGCGACCTGCTTGTTGTTAAAAATATTAACTGGCCCGTAAGGAACTGTATTTAACAGATTGTTTAATTGTGGGCAGTCCGCGTTGATCATGTTATTTATATGATCCTTTTCTCCGCCCTTATAGCTTTCAGTGTACAATGAATGATTCAAGAGAAAAAATACGAACGGCGGTCTTAACTTTAAGACCAAAGTAAAACTAAAACGTAAAAAGTTACTACAGTCACAATTCCGCTTTTCAAATATCTATGCAATGCACTGTATACTATACACCATAAACAAACTTTCTGACATTGATCTATAACCAAGAAATTGGAAGGAGCAAAAAAACTTGTTAAACGTGTAATTCTCTGAGGGTTTAAAGTAGGAATGAAATTAACTGGCGCCAACAGGACATCTCCGCACAAGCTTTTTCAAATCGTCTGACGCAATAACTACGTTCCTTTTCAACGACGAAGCGAGCGCGTCAACAGTGTTTACGTTCGTGTTGTTTTTTTTTGCAGTTTATAATCTTTTTAATATTATACTGAACCATTTTATTATCGAACTTAATTTTTAATCAGCGACGAGAATTTTCAAAGACCTTTTTCAGCACAATAAGTATTTACAAGTAAAATTACCACATGCATTTTACAACGATTCTGCGTGAATCAAGTAAGAAAATACATTTTCGTCGTCATAATCTCGCTTAGGTTCTGCTATCTCTGTCACGTCCATGGAAAATAATAAATCTATCTTTGTCGTCCCATAAAACAATGTTTTCATCTTGTTTACATCGAGTTTTCCGTATTCATTCATTTTTCTTTACATAAACTATTAAGGGTATCAAGTTTCGCACAAAAATTACTGTTGATACATCTGATGCAATGTATTTGCCGTACATTCGCGATTACGGACATAATAATGATAGTATGATGCAATTCTATTGAAGATGAAGCGAGATCGTAAAGTGGCACATGGGACCACAAACTTACAAGAAAAACTTTTAGATGTACATATTTTTATTTAATGTCTTTTCTCAAATTAGAAAAAGATATAGGTAATTAAATTTGTTTTGAGGAAATGGTATTATTAACCAAGGAACTAACAAAAAGTTTTCTGAAATTAAGTTTTACACATTTTAAGATGGTCAAAATATAACTTAGCACCAAGTTATTGTTATTAATACTTGGTTTTAGCTTTAAATTTAGCTAGAAATTAAGTTAGTAAAGAACTAAGTTGTGTTTTGTTATAACTTTAACTATACCTTTAAAAAATAAATTATTGTTATTAGTATACCTTGAGATTTCTTTGAGTTGGTTCCTTATCCTTGGCCAATGTCAACAACAGTTTGTAACTGATTTAAGTGGTTAAATTTTCTTTACTATGTAAGTATCAGAAATAATGTTTTACAAAAATCTTTTTAGTCACACTAATTAACACAACAAAATCATTATTTTTTTTTAGCATACAATGGTTCAAGATTTTATAAATCATAATAATTGGTAAGTTTTCGAGTTCCTGTTCTTGTATAACACCAGAACTCTAACTTAACTCTTTCTAGATCAAACTACACTATATGCAACTATGGTACTTAAATATTTAGAAATATTTCAAAGTCTAAACAATCAATCTAGTGACTAGTGATATTGTTTTTTACTTGAATTTGAAAAATTTATCATAATACACACACGCAATAGATATCAGATGAGAGATCTTATTTATATCTCAAAATATCTTCTTATTTAAATCCATTCCCATTAAAATTATAGAATTAACACAAAATACAGGTACCCCCTGTAACCAACATTATACTTGATAGGTATATTAGTTAGGGGTTGGATAACAGAAAAAGAAGAAAACTTTTATAGAAACACAAACTATAGAAGTAGGTACTCACATTTTATTTTTAATCCACGTCTGTTGTTTATCCCTATGAAGTACTTAGTTAGTTCTATGTAGGTACGTGTTCGGACGTGTTCTCTTTTCTGAACGTCGTCTTTCGCACCGGATGACAATCAATTACTAATCCAAGTAGTTGTTGGTGGAGTCTACATGCATGCATACTAACGAAAAACAAGATATAAACAAAACCCACCACCACAAGGGTGACTCATAAAATCTTTTTACAAAAGAATGGACACACAACTCAAAATCTCACATTACAACAAGGAATAGCTTTAAGCATGTGAAAGCACCAATGCACGTCAAGTTATTTTAATTGTAGTGGACTCACCAATAATAATTTAGGACGTTGGAATAAAGTTAGAAATAAAATAGTTTTAGATGAAAAATCGTTTAATTTCATGTATTCTGTCAATTTCGTATTATAGCGCCAATACACTCTGACCATAGACAAAATCGCGGCTAGTGCCTCACTAGCCGTGATTTTGTCTATGGTCAAAGAACTAGCGAAACATAGACGAATAAGCTTTAGACATAGCATAGCTGGATTTACCCCTCTGCCAAAATACAGACGCCGAACTTACGAACTGACACTGACCTGCAAATTGCAAAAAACGTAAGAAAATTTGAATTTTGCCGGCTACCCTGGCGCTTTTACCTTAACATTGAAGAGCAAATTAAAACGGACACAAATATGCTACAAAACGTCCGTGCTAACCTTGTGCGACGGTGCCAGACCTGTTTCACTGTTGGAAGCAGAAACATGGAACAGAATCTCCGTCACAGCCATCGCATTGGCGTTCTCATCGAATACACACGATCCAAACTCGAACAACACGTCATAAAAAAATCTTTTCAGAGCCAAACGTCATTGGTTCATGAATTTCTGACGTCACTATCCCGCCGCCGCCCCCTCGCCCCAGTATTACCACGTCGTAAGTTTACTCGTTTTAATAATTTTTTGTCGGGCTGATTATTTTTTACTTGTTATCCAAAAAGGATTACATAAATATAATCTAATATCAATACCTAATAATATCCTCACGGATCGGACAGGGTTTTTATAACATATTGTATAATCTACTGAACTTTTTATTAAGTAACTGATAAGTAAACTGAAAAACATCTATTTCATCTTTCAATCGTTCCTATTGTCCCGGCACTCCCGGCCCTATACAGTACCTACCTGTTAGCCACTGTACTAGGTTTGAGTCGCAAAGTACCACGTAAATTATCTATTGGTCAAATGGCTCTTGTACAAATGAAGCTACTACAATCTGTCAAATTTGTTTAATAGATTCTCAAATTTATCGCTAAAGCATTAGGTTGATTGGGAAAATTTGACAGTTTCGGGTAGCTTGATGTTTTGGCGTCTCTTTGGCAGAAAGGTAGAATAGTATAATATTTATTTGCTTTAAAACATGGTAAAATACAAAAAAAGCAAGAACATGCATGTTTTTGCTTAATTTACTTAAAGAGAATATTTAGTATTTACTGTCAAAGAAGTTTTTGACACTATACAAACTATGACTGCACAACCATTCATGCAATTTATTTTTAAATCATCTCATATTTAGCGTCTTGAGATTACTTGGTATCTTAATATATCTTACACGCATAGATATACAACTTTTATTATATATAGTTAGTCTTTGAAGGATATCCAGAACTAGCCTGTCGGGGTCTCGTCGGTAACGAAGATATAAATCATCAAAGGCAAAGAACAAACCTGTAGTAAGACGGTTTTGATTAATATTCGTCATTAAATTTTTTATAAGAGCGAAAATAGCTAGTGTTGTAGATTTGTTTTTTTGGAAGCTGAACTGTTCTCTCTTAATTTTGTTAAATTTATTACAAAATTCAATCACTCTTTTGTAAATGTACTTTTCAAATATCTTCTATAAAATAGGTATTACTGTTATTGGGCGATAATTACTAACATCAGATTTTTCTCCTTTTTTAAAAAGTGGTTTAAAAATTCATACTGTCAATGCTTCAGGAACAATCAATTAATTAAATGTTTGATACTTGCACTTAGCTCAGTAATGCATGCTTTTATAATTTTCGTATTAATTTCGTCGTATCCTTCAGAATTTGAGTTTTTCAATGATATTATTTCCGTTCTAACTTCATTTTCAGACATTGGTTTGGGGAACATCGAATGAGCTGCTGAATTTTTCTTAGGGCTTGTTTTTATATCCGTACTAGAAGCATGCGCCATATTAATGTGATGCTTATTGAAGGCCGTTTAACGACGAAAGAAGTAGAAAGGCGAGTAAACAACACTTGGCAAAGGTAATGGTCACTCAGGGAAATCATGAAAAATAAATCTGTGCCCATCTCGGAAAAAAGAACCGTTTACAACACCTGCATACTTCCATGCCTTACCTACGGTTGCCAGACCTGGCCACTAACACAGAATATGAACACAAACTAGGGGTATACCAAAGAGGAATGGAAAGGAGCATGATGGGTCGAAAGACAAAAGGAAAGCTACAATCATTAGGAACACCACAAAAGTAGTAGATGTTAAAGTAAAAACACGAAACCTAAAATGGAAATGGACAGGTCACATGATGAGGACACAAACAGAAAAGTGGACCAAAAAAGTTACTGAATGGTACCCAAAAAAAGGACAAAGACACAGAGGAAGGCAGATAAAAAGATGGGAGGATGATCTGCCTAAGGGATGGAGGAATATAGCGAGGGATTGACAAATGTGGAAGGAACTGGAGGGGGCCTACGTTGCAAGACAGCCTGACCTGGTAGCTGATAAGATGAATAAATAAATGAAATATGTATAATCTAAGGTTAGTTAAGTTATAATTTAAGATTAGTTTATCTTATAATTTAAGTTTAGATGTAGAAAACAAACAAGTGTAGTTTATATTTTTATTTTTCAAAATTACTTTATATTGTGTATACGAAGGTCAGAGTAAATAAAATCTATTTTTTTTTATTGAAGGCCGTTGCTATTATTTATGTTTTATCAATTTGAATATTATCTTTACTGTCCTTGAACTTATTGTTCGTGATTTCGTCCCTAATAAAAGAAAATCAAATCAAATTCAAAGCCTAAAGTATGGAAAGTATACTTTAGGCTTTGAATTTGATTTGATTTTCTTTTATATACTTAATATTTGCGCTTTTTCTCAATGTGTAGATACATTTCTACAAGATTTTTGAATATTGCATTTTTATTGGAGTTTTCTTTCCGATATTTTTATTTCTACAATAATATTGAAAGTGTAGAGACTGTTTTGTTTGATAACTTCGTTTTAATCCTTTGCCTATCCAGTTTTGTTTCTTTTGATTAGTGTTAACTTTTACTTTTATTTTCGGGAAGCACAAATTATGGAAAAGGCGCAATAATTTGTGAAAATAACTGAATGCTACATCTATATCATTTTCTGCGTAAGTTTCTGACTCGTGACACATTTTTTAAACATTAATTAAGCCAAGCTAAGCCATTTCTATAGCTTATTGTTCTATGTTTTACCAAGACTTATTTTGATATTCAAATATTTATTATTAGTCGAATAGTCGTACCGAGAATAGAGTCGCCAGAGTATATTTATGTTCTGTGCACGGAGCACAGAATCACCATGAGCCCACAGAACGTTAATTTGGAGTGAGTCGATCTACTAAATACAATAAATTGGTCTTCTCGAAATCTAAAGTATGTTGAGCTCTTACTTCTATCACGGACCAACATTCAAAGCCATCCAAAGAATTTATCTAAAGCCCTTAGCAGTCTGGACGTGAAAAACCCTTGAATTTTAAACCTTTTTTAATCTGTGGTACAAATTTTCTTCAATTTTGTGATCTCAAGTCGTCCAAATGTTGGAATAAAAAATAAAACAAATTTTTACACGTTAAACAGACAATATTTTCGTCACATTAATAAAGATTTCTAGTGAAGTTGCAATTAAATATTCCTAGTGGTTTGTGCTTCAGTTTCGGTGTGGCTTTAGCAATTTTCGATATGTTTTATTACCACGGAGACATTGAGTCGCAATAATTGTAAATATTTGCCAATTCTGCTGTTTGCTGTGTGCAGAGCTCTAACCGAAGTAGTGCGAGGTAAAGACTATTGTTTTTTAAAAGCCATCTGACCTTGAATCTGGTCGGATCTAGAAAGGCGAAGCTTGTGCTGTCTATAAAAGTTGGCTGTGTATCGTCTGACGCACAGTCTACGTATATAGCATAATAGTTATATAAAATACCTACTGGTATTAATCTGTGATGCTTGCTTTTATTCCTTCATTTGATTTGATAACAACTTGTTACAGTCTAAATGTGGTGAGAATGTACACAATGTAATGTGGTGCATATTGTATATTTTTTTGCTTACAGACTAGTCTGTTTTGAAAAGCAAATGGAAAGTTTGTTTAAGCATTTAGTCAAAGGCATGTAAACTATCATACACTGACCAACTCAGACTCAGCCCGCTGTGTAAACAAACATTGACTGTGCAACAAGAAACAATCCCATACCCAGCTGGCTTACTTCATACTGAAGCTGCACCAACAGTATGCATAATAATTGGAAGTCTTGTGTCACAAAATAATTTAATTGATAGAAAACAACACAACATTCGCACCTCATAATATTTTAAATGTGTATGTTGTGTCAATGAAGTAATGGAAATCCCAAATGACATTAAAATAATATTATCTTTTCCAAATACAATGCCAATTATTATTTTGTGCAGAACTTCCTGAGGCAATTGTTGTTATTCTCTCCCTTTAATTTCGATTTATAAATGACTACTAAGTATTTGCAGTCTATTCTGGCAACATCTTTGACCTGACAAATGTCTTCTTACCTCTGCAATAGTGTATAAGAAAAAAAGAGTACTCCAAACAACATTAAATTTAATTGTTGAAACCATGAGCTCTTACAAGGAGAGGGCGGATTGTAGCAAATCGCTAGGCCATGGCTGTCATGTCAACCAATATTTTAAATTAATTTCTTTATTAGTCATGTCATGCCATCTGCCAAACAACCAATTCACATTTTCCTTGGCCAGGCATTCTCTGATACTTTGGCAAATATCTGTTCTAAAAGTTGTCTTGTAGATACAGCTAACACTGCCACTGTACCCCGAATATTATGGTTGTGTCAATGAGTTTTAACACCTCCAGTGCCGGGAACCCACCTGGTGGGTTCACTCAAGTCGCACTTGCAATGCGGGGACCCCAACTGGATTCACTACTCACTTTGGATGGACACAATTGTGTTAAACACTAAATGTTGCTAGCATACAGGGTGGAAGGGACACCGACACGAAAACGGTTACCATGTATTCAGTACATCATTCTGAGCTGCCCCACATAGAAATTTTTCATAGGTTGTTAAAAAAATAATAGCTGATCCATAAATTTTGACCATAAAGGAAACAGCTTTTTTTTTAAATAACCGATAAAACAATTTCGATGTGGGGGGCTCAAAATGATGTACTGAATATGTGGTAACCGTTTTCGCGTCGTAACTAAACAAAAGTGTCATAACGACAAGTTAAACAATTAATCAAAGTTAAAATGTATGTAGTGCAAAGTGGAGACCTGATTTTGTTCCTAGGATTCTAATCATAATTAGGGTCATGCCCTTGCTGATTAATGTTATTAATTTATTAATAACTTTGCATTTTCTATGTACGCAATACTGAGAAGTTAATTAAGTACTCTGTATTACAAAATATTTCAAGGAATTTACGTAAATATGCTATCGGACATTTTTCATAAATATACATTAATATGCTTGACATATGACATGCACTCGCTTCAAATCATTTTAATGAACTTAAATAATTTTATATTATCGTACATCAAATAAAATGCTTTGTGCCCATCTCTATGACCCTTTATAAACCCCAGAAAGAATTTTTGTGTGATTTATTCCAGAAACATACAACATGTTTATTACATTTAATGAGTGAGTGATTTAGTGAGTTTGTGAAGATTTAGTTATAATGATGGCATACATGAATACAATTATTATTATTATCAGCCATTTGTGTCCCACTGCAGGGCAAAGGCCTCCCTTCCCTCCTTCCACTTATCCCTATCCAGTGCTGTTGTTTGCTAATCTTTTTGAAATGAGTTGAGTTCGTCCCGCCATCTCCTTCTGGGCCTGCCGCGTCGCCGTTTGATGCTGTTTGGGACCCTTTGTGTTATCACTTTAGCCTATAGCTCCTCCGGCATGCGACAGATATGGCCAGCCCAGTTCCATTTAAGCTTGGCAGCCATGTGACCTACATCGGCAATTTGAGTTTTGAAATGCAGTATCGAGTTCCTTATACAATCAGTAAGTTTAACTCCAATACGCTCCATTGCTCGCTGACAGACCCCGAGTGCGGACTTTTGACGCTTGGTTAGTGACCATGTCTGCGCTCCATAGGTGAGGGTAGGAAGAATGCATATATCCATGAATTTTCTCTTCAGTGAGAGAGGGAGAGGACCCTTCATGATTTGCTTCATCGACCAATAGAATACAATATTTTTGCTTATTACTGAAAAATAGTGCAGTCTCATGAGTTACACCATAACATTCATTCACAGGGTGCAATACTTAGTAAAGCATACTAAATAGTGTCTCTTACCACACTGTTACAGTTGTTGTGCTGCTACAGCAAAATTAAAAGATTTAACAAGTCAAAGGTACACTAAACTATACAAATTATTATGCTTATAAAAACCAGGTCAATACTACGACGTGATGTGTTCTATGCGTCACAACTCACCATCCTTTACTTGTGTCCAACGGAAAGTTACCTAATATGGTTTTTCTGGGTGTTTATGGTTTAAGAACTTTATTATTCCTCATCAAGAATTAATAATAATTCACTTACCGAGAAACTAAATTTAAATAATATGTTTAGAGTGTACAGAATATATGTTCATTGTAAAAAATAACAAATATGAGGGTAAGTGTTTGTGACTAACTTCTGTGTACTTTCCTCAACCAATAAGTATGTGTATGTTGTCCAGGAGCCTCAGGATGACTATGATCGACGGTGTTGGTGACGAAGTCGTACAATTTGTGATCGTGTTACTTGTGGTGGTCGTGGCGGCTCTAGCCTGGTTGTCCACCAACGCGCGGCCGGACCGGTACCGAACAGTCCTGGTGATGCGCTCCAGGACACTACACCCTGTCACCCTCAGCCTTCGGGCCCGTAAGTAGCTATTTATTCTATTACAGGAGATATTTACATGTAAATAATTATTGGTCAGCGGTTCGTCTTAGGGGCGGAGTTTCTCGTTTACTTGTTATACCTACTGAAAGTCATGTTTATCGTCCCAGTGGGATGTGCAGCTCACTCTTCACATTGCAAGCGACATAAGCTGACTTTATGGTAGGTCTAGAATTATTTGCCTATATGAGCTGGACTCTTTTGAAATAATTTAAATACCTATAAATTCTTTAGAAAAGTTTTTTATATCATCAATACTAAAATGAGAACAGTTTTGTAGGTTTGGATCAAAAGACGCAAGTGTCATAGTCATATTTAAAACTTTCTCGTGGGATAATTTCCGACCATAACGCAAGCGAAACCTCGGTCTAAAGCTAGCAAATTAATAAAATCACAATTTTTTTCTTTTTTTTTCTTTTTTAGGATGGGAAATCAGAAATCACTATCCATGACGAGATACCCCGGTTGTTTAGTATATCTGTATTTGTTTGCAAAAAAATAATAATTGAAGTGTCTGTTTGTAATTTCAGAATAAGAGTTTTTTTCTGAATGCATAATTATGAAATGCACCTAATGTTAATGTTAAATAAATATTGAACCTACACTAAATATTGTACCTACGCCTTATAGCGAGCGCTTATAGCTTATACTTTACAGCGAGCGTATAAGTAATAATCATAAGAACTGATATTTCACCGGCGACAAACAATAAATGAATTTGAATTTGAAAGTACATTTATACGGTACTTATAACAAAAAAATCTTTTTATTTTTGTCTATTTTTTCTGTCTGTTTTCTTGCGGTTAATCTCCCAAACCGCTTGACCGATTTTGACGTTACTGGCAGATAGCTGATGTAATAAGGAGTAACTTAGGCTACTACTTTTATTTTAGTAAAAGGATTAGGGTTCTGCACAAAAAAATTAAACGCTTGAAATTGTTATAAAAATCCGATTCAGATAGGGAAGTAATATTTTTATAATAATAATTTTACGCAGGCGAAGGTCGTGGGCAACAGCTAGTTACTAATAGAAACTATTTTATTTATATTTTATAACAAGAAAGTAATATAAATAACAAACGTTTCCCAACACTAGACATTTCTCCTGTATCGTGGGTGCGTTTACAAACATTTAAACTCACATACACAAACAGCCAGACCCCGAGCCACTATCTGTAGGTCATACAAATATTTGTTCCGTGCGGGAATCGTACCCGCGACACGCAGCGCAGTAGGTAATTGCTCAGTCACTGCGCCAACCAGAAACCAGACCACCAACCAAAACGCTGCCCCATGCCCCATTCTAAAGTCAATGTATAAAAAAGTTATGTTAAAATTAGAAAAGTGATTCAGAAAGCTTGTTCTGAAACATGTTTGTTGTTCCCAGGATCGAATTTAATGATAGCAGCTGCTCCAACAAACACTTCTATACAAAGTGCCGCAACAACTGATGCTGCAAGTATGTTAATAATATCACTTTTTTATTTAAAAATGGATTTCTCTCTAAGTCTGACTTTAATCGACTGACTGACTCGTTTGTCTAGTCATCGCTAGTTATCATATCAGACTTATGCTGCCCGTTTTCATTAACAATAAGCGACACCTAAATATTGCACTCTTTGAATGTCAACTCTCAACAATAGTCATTGAACGGCATTAAATGAACTTAGAGGGTTGTATAATGCAGGTATTGATGATTTCGTGGGCTACCCTGGCACATGCTCCTTAACGTGATTTCGTTAACGATAATGTTATCTCAATACACTAGCTGGTAGATAAATCGTCCATCAAGTGTTTAAAATCAATTAATCATTATCTATCTATTTAAAATCCGCTATTTGTAATTGAATAAAATCTAGGTACACAGAGTCACTTGCAAATACATAATTACTAGCTGTGCCTGGCATGCGTTGCAATGCACCTTTTTTTACCCTACCCTACTAGCTATTTTAGCTACTTTAGCTATTGTCATAGCTACCAAATATATTTAAAAAAAAAACATAAATATCGGTCGAGCCGTTTCGGAGGAGTGCGACCACGAACACCGTGACACGAGATTTTTTATAGACTAACTTTTACTCGCGGCTTCGCTCGTGTTAATTTAGAATTTGATAACCAAGCGGTGTGAAATATACTTTTCGACCTATTCTCATACCTACCAAATATACATAAAAAAATCTTAAAAATCGGTCAAGCCGTTTCTGAGGAGTGCGACAACAAATATCGTGACACGAGATTTTATTTACATAGATGATTACAAGCGTCATCTATTCACTATTATTCACTGAACCTTGTTGGTCATACCTATTCAATTCAAAATCATTTAATTCAATCCAATAAGGATCATATGATGCATACATTTGAGACAAAGTGTTACAATTAAGATCAGTTAAATAATATCAATTAAAATTAAAATACTTAAATTATTATATGACTAAATCAACAATTATAAAAAAAAAAAGTAATGAATTAGTAATTAACTTTTTTCCTAAGTAAGGTTTGTTGTACTTTACATGACATTGAATTGTAGGTTGTAGGCTCAATTCGCATTACATGCCACAAGCTTTAGCGCGTGGCTTTGCTCGCATGGAGGTTGAAAATTATCCCAGGGAAAGGTACTAACGGGATATAAAGTATTACCCAGATCTTGATGTACCAAATATCACATGAATATATGTCCAAAAAAGTTGAAAGATGTCCAAAGGCGTGAAAAGTAGTGTCCGACCGAAATTGGTTTTTACGACCCAAACCGAAACCGAATTTCGGCAACGGTCTCAGTTTCGGCCGAAACCGAAACTTCCTTACAGATTAGGTTTTAAATCGATAAACAGCAATGAAATATTAATTTTATTACACGGATACCTAGGTAGGTACCTATGTAAGAACCTACTCATTTAACTATAAGTGTGTTAATTTTACAAAAATAAAACAATTAGGTAAGATAGAAAGAAAATACATTTATTTCGCACAAGCCACAAGTGCACACATGATAAAAAAATAACAAATATAAAACAAAAAGTTATAAAACTTAAATCTAAAGGTACGTTGGTAAGTATCTAACTGTACCTTGGTAATAAGTATTAAAATGAACTTTGAAACTCTGAATCCATAATATTATCACCGCTAATACATTATAGTAAGTACCAAGTACCTAACTAATGTTTATTTAGGTATAGCATTAGCGAGAGAGTTAAATTAACTAAAAATAATATTAAGATAGTTAGGTTAAACTTGATTCTACTGTAATCTATGTATTAGTTTATTATATTGAATTATTTTATGTTTACTACCTACTCTTATGCTATATCACGTGATAAAACTTACCGAGTTCAAAAAAAATCACACGAAAACTCACAACAAACAAAACGAACTGCAAACACAAGCCAGTCACGACATGATTAGGCACGTGGACGCGGCAAAATGTCTTCGTCGCTTGAATGGAATTCAATGCGCCGGCCGCCGAACGTGACCGATCACATCGTGAGAACTCCCGGATACAGTTTCGGTTTCGGTTGTAGTTTCGGCAGGTTTACCGCCGAAACCGAAACTAAATTGAAACCCATTTTTTTTGCCGAAACTCGACCGTAACTGAAACCGAAACCGAACTTTCGGTCAGACACTAGTGAAAAGTTAACAGATAGACACACCGACATACAGATCTTCAGACAGAAACACTTGCCTGCAGTACTTGCTTTTGGCACAGTTACTTTCGCATTTATAATATTAGCATGTTTAGTATGGATGGATTGATGTATATCTACCAGCATTCAGCAAATAAATAATAAGACAATGACCATGAGCAATGTCATAATGGTATGAGTTTAGATGCCGTAGCCTGCGCTTGAGCATTGTAATTCGTTATATTTATTATACAAGTGCAAAGCAGGGACATTACTATTGGTTGTTGTTGGTCATTCCCTATAACGTAACCTTTGAACGTTATACAAACAGACAGTCTAGTGCATAACTTTCAACGCAGCAGGCACAGGTTAACACCTATACTATAATATAACTAGTTTTTTCCCGCGACTTCGCTCGCGTTAATTTAGAATTGCTAACTGTTTGTAGTAATATAATGAAGTCACGATTCGAAAGACACGTGGCGCCATCTATTATCAGAAGAACGTTATTGTTGTTTTCTTCGGGAACAGTACTTTTTTCGGGATGAAATTTACCCTATGTCCGTTTCCGTGCAGCTGACAGCGTATATGCAAAATTTCAGGATGATCAATTCAGTGGTTTATGCGTGAAAAAGTAACAAACAAACAAAAAAACTTACTTTCGCATTTATAATAATAGTTAGGATTAGGATAAAGAGGTAAAATTTGTTGTAAGTCTGTATGTAGGGGGTAATCTCCGGAACTAATGATCCAATCCTAAAAATTATTTCACTGGCTGATAGCTACATTATTCGTGGGAGCAATAGGCTATAAATTATATAATATAATATCATGCGTATTAGCCGGGCTATCACAATTTTTGCGGATGAAGTCACAGGCGAAGTGCTAGTCGTAAAATCAGAAAGAATTTATGTCTGAGGGCCACTTTTTAACGATGATAAAAAAGCCAAAATGTATCGCAATGAAATAAGCTGCCACGATTGTTACTTTTCTAGGCCCTCTGATGCCTACACTGATAATCTAGCTATAAGGCGATTCGCCCACTGCACTGCGCTCAGTCGCGTAGCGCAGAGAAGTCATTGTATTTCGCGTCGGTGTAGGTATAATGACTTTTCAGCGCGGTGCAGTGGGAGAATCGCCAAAGACCTATAAGGCTCGACCACTCCTCCTACCATGTTTGCTCGACATTGATAGGTGTTTCTTGTATGGGCCAGTATTTATGCAGAAACCCACTTCCCAATATCTGGTTTGTTTTAGACAGATATACTGGGTGTAAGCTGTTTTTTTTAATAACCGATGAAAAATTTCTATGTGCGGGGGGGGGGGGTTCAGAATGATGTACTGAATACGTGGTAAAAGTTTTCGCGTCGGTGTCCCTTACACCCCGTATGATTAGGTACAATCAAAATTTTATTCAAGAAATCTGAAAACGTGTCGTACCTATGTAACACGTGAAAAACCAATTAAACGGTATCAACATTCAACAAGAACTACAACAGTATCAAGAATATTCAATGGAAATACATTGAATGTTTCAACATCGCACTGCCCTCCAAAAAGGTCGAGTACACAAGCATCCGCAATACCTATTGAAAAAAAAACAAATCGTACACATGTGGAGTAAACTATGAAGTTATGCTAAATCGTCGTTGCCTTGATTATAATGACTTAGGGCTCGTACATATAAACACGATACGACGTCGCATCGTGCTACGACGCGGCAAAGACAAACAAACAAAATAAGTATCCGTGTCGTAGCACGATGCGACGTCGTATCGTGTTTATGTGTAATGAGTAATGACCCTTATTTAAAATCGGTCCGATACCTTGAACTCGTTGTGAATGGTCATGTGTATCTAACAAGCATAATTGTTGTCTTCAATGTCAAATCAATAAGATAGTGTGCAGGTGTTAGAATACACGAGAGATACTCGGTAAAGTGGTAAATGGCATAGTTTCTTCAACCCCAATTTTATGAGGCTCTAAAAACGTAATTGGCAAAATGGGGACATACGGTGAATGAAATCCTAGAGTTTAATTCAGGATTGTCATAACGGCAATCACACTATATTAAAAAGGCGAAAGTTTGTATGTGTGTATGTTTGTTACTCCTTCACCTAAACGGCTTAAAGCATTTGGATGAAATTTGGTATCAAGATAGCTTATATTCTGGATTAACACATAGGTGACATAGGCTACTTTTGATCCCGGAAAAATGCGGTGTTCCCGTGGGATGATCAAATAACACAAATACGGTTTTCCCGAATTTTTACTAAAATCGTCTTTTGGCGACCAAAAGTACTAGGTTAACATAAATTCAAGGTGTTGTTTATTCAAACGAGGTAGTCAGGTAGGGGAGGTTGGTAGGTAGGGTATAGTACTAAAAACTAAAAAGTATAAGGAGGTAGTAGGTAGGAAAAGTGCATTGGGACTGCTTTCTTTTACCAGCTTTTAGAATCAAATTTTCAAGAACTCAATATCGCTCGGTGTCCAACTTGTAACTTTTTTTAAATATTTTTGGGACAAAATATAACATGGTTTAAAATTATTGGAATCGATTCAGTTACTTTTCTGAACAAACTATATTCAGGGGTTTTCACTATCATTATTTCGATAATATAAGCGTAATGTTGTGTTATGTATTATTGTGCAGGTGTCAGTACTCCAGAGACGAGGGAAGAAACCCTCCCGAGGCCGATTCCCATGCAAGAGATGGACAGCATAGTGGACGCTGATATGGCCATGCTGAACAATAATCGCCTGCATTTCTATAGGAGAGTTGACTGTGAGTTTTACTTGATACCTTCATAGTAAACCTGTTTCTGCCTCCAGTAGCGTGGCTGTTTAATAAATTAAATACTTCTATCTTTAGAATTTTTAAAAGGTCTCATACTGTCTCTGTGTATAGATTATTTCTCTATGTAAATTAAATAACCTTGAATAAGATCTAAGTAGAAATGTGCTTTGAAATATCATGCAAATCTTCGTAAAAAAACCAAGTCATGTTCAGAAATGTCATATTAAAATATTTGTCAGTATTTAAAACAAACGCATTGTAGTGCAGTCTATTATCTTAAATAATTTACTAAATAAACACAACATTTTTCCTTCTAGTTAAGTAAGCAATTTAGTAGGTAAGTAAAGGTAGGGCTTACAAGGAAAATCTTGGTACAAAATTACAAATGATTTTATATTTTTCTATCTTCCTGTTTTTGTGTCTGATGCCAGAAACAGACTTTATTATCTGAAAAAGTTGATAACCGGTTATGTTGGATCTTCCTAATTATACTTAGTAGTTGGTAATAAAACTATAAGAAGAATGTGATTTGATAATATGACATAAAATATTAAATACTTGAATATTTGAGTCAAAAATAGTGCTACGGTAAATAAATTCTCACCACTGAATAATGAATTACTCTAGCAAATAAAAAAGTCATTAATATATATAACATCACGCCAGTATGCCTCGAACGGTTGCGCAGAGGTGCATAGTAAGCAACATATTGTGTGTTTAGTTATATTTTTCCCAAAAAGTTTCTATGACTGTCCATATATATATAGTAGTTTCAATGTACACTGTTACTTATGCCATGCAGTGTAAACTTATTTAAAAGAACTTGTTTCTTCTTTTCTCAGCTGCAAACAACACACAAAGTGCTACAGAGTCGACGAGCGACGAGAGTGAGGTTCACGAGGAGGCCGAACCGGCCAGCAACGCACAGATAAGAGAGATGGACAGCATCGTCAGCGCCATGGAGGCTGACGTCACTGCCGGCTGCGACTTTTTCACAAGAGCCAATGGTAAGACACTCGTCATCATCATATCAGCCATGTAACGTTTATTAATTAATAGTGTCCGACTTAAGGTCGATTTCTGACCGAAGCCGAATTAATCGGCCACGGCCACAACCTTCGGCCGAATCCCAAGCCGAAGGAATAGCCTTAAGAGATTGAGTTCAAGATTGACTAGAAGTGAATAATTATAATATTGTTTTTTTAAACTTTCAAATAAAAAGTTTACGTAACTTAATTAAAAATTAGATACAGCACCATACAGCTAGACAAAAAGCACACACAGTTCGAAATGTGTGATGCCTTCTCCCCTCTTCTGTTCCACCGCGTTCTCGCGTATTCGTAACAGTTCGTTCAATTTCGGGGCTTGCTAGAAGCCTCCCCATTCCCAACCGGCCCATATTGGGCGAAACCTAAGCTTCGGTCGCACACTACTAGTTGACCATACCTCCCATTGCGTCGCCGCAAAGACTGGTCTTGCTCTTGTCGCAGTGTATTCCCGCGACCTTCACCGATTCATTCTTTAATCTATTTTTTGTGAGTATTTTCCTGAGCTCGCCACTAGAGATCTTTTTCTTCCCATCGCCTTCATCTTCTTAGCATGTCTCATCGTTTGTGGAATAGAACCACATTAGGGTAGATGACCAAAAATCTAATTAGTCCGTCAGATAGATTTCCAAAAAATATTGGACACGTATTTTTTCTCTTTTCACATAAACAAAAAATTAAAGACGTGCGTCGAAAACTCGTGTGACGTCACAAGCCCCCACTCATCTTTGATGCGTTTTATCATCGTCAATTTTTATTGATTTGATAAAATAAAAAATACGTAAGTATCTAATATTTTTAGATAATCTAACTGACCATGTCGGACTAAATAGAACCATATTTATTTTACTCACCAAACATCCCTTTTGCACTCCATATTTCATTCAAACTTTGTTTGAATTGTTGTTCATTATTTTAGAAGCGAACCCTTCTCCGATTACACGGACTGCAGAGAATAAAGAGGACAAAAATGAAACGAATGCACCTTCAACAGCTGAAGCAGAGAATAAACCGGAAGTGACCACAGACACTGCACAGCCCACAGCAGGCGCTGGCGTCGCGGCGACGAATGAACATGCAGAAGAGAGAGCGAAAAAGAGGATATTGATCAAACTGAAATATTTGAACGACACCTTGAAAGAGGTTGAAGGGAGTCTTGATGAGTTATTGAAGGATTTTAAATGGTGAGTATGGAGATTGTCCTTCTAATTGCCACTTAGATTTATCCCCGGCCAATCACAAGGAGTTGCTTGACTTGATATGACCAGTTTTTTGTTGTGTGTGTAGGAATGAATCAAGGATGAGCTTAATCGATCAAAGATATTAGCAACAACAAAAATCGGTTTGCAAAGTCCGGAGTTTATCCAAATCAAACTTCCTTTCAAGTTTTGTAGAAGTATTTACATGTATCTCCCATTTCACAGACTTAATCGGCTGACGGGACGTCTGTGATTCATATGAAATTCTATAAAGTATTCAGCTATTCTACTTCATCACAAGTGCGACTGCTGAGCACGATGTCCTGAAGTTTAACGGCGTGATGTTATGTTATTCAGCTATTTTATTTACCACGTTTTTTAACGTTTCAGGCGTCACTTCTCAACGGAGCTGACAGCAGAATGCCGCGTGCGGTTGATCTTCAACGGACACGTGTTATTAGACGACTCGGCCACGTTGCAAGCTTGCGGTCTTCACGATCGGGCTGTGGTACACTGCCTTGTACACCCCAAACGTCCTGGTAGTAATCAGGTGAGCGGATAATAGTCCACTTCGCTTAGGAGACTAACTTGTGGCGACATCAATACCGCAACACAGAAGAAGAGACTGCTGACCCTATCAGACGCAGCACCGTTTTGGTGGTGAGAGTCCTCCCTTTTTTATAGAAAATGAGGGACTTCCCTATAAAGCCGCGTTGACACGGTCACAGTATGCTCGGACCAAGTGGACTCGGATACGTACTCTGAGGCAACTAGTATTGTGGCAACCCATAATCCGAGCACAGTCTGACGACTGCGTTCGATCCGTGTAGACTCGGATCGCGTCCTACTTTCCCGAGCTAGCTCGTATACGAGTAGGGAAAACAAATTGCACATAATAAAAACAAACAAGCAGCGTCTCGTGCCAAAATAAAATGGTCAGAGCGTTACACAACTAGATTTGTAGAACTGTACAAAGCAGAAGAGCTTCTCTGGAACAAAAGGTTAAAGGAATACAAAAATAGAGACGCCAGGAACGCGGCTGTGCAGCGTCTGATACGTAACTTTAATTTTGATATCGCTGTCGACAATGTAAACAAAAAAATCAACAAAAATGATCCGAATGAACTATGTCAATATCAACAGCTATCCTAGTATACTCTTATGAATCTTACTCCTACGAGTCCACTCGGCCCGAGGATACACTGACTGTGTCAACGCGGCTTATAACTAGAGAAACATATAAGCCAATCATAAAAGATGGTGACAGGGCTGATTGTTAATGGCACCCCAGAGGTACTTTTTAATACTACCTATCCAAATACATAGCGAACTACAATCTTTTATTCATTGGAATACATGAGACGGCTTGAGCGGTCGCCCGGGCGGTTGACTACTGTACAGTAATTATTAGGTAGTTGACAGAGTCTGCGATAATCCTAAAAAACCCTATAAAAGCGATAGCCCTCATTGTCGACTGTCAAGCAATTGACAATGAGGGCTATCGCTTTTGAGCTCACCAGATGGCGCCACTGGCAACTAAGGTCCTGTTAACCTTTTGACCGCCACGGACGTCTATGGACGTCAAATCAAAAAGTGCTCACGACGCCTCGGACGGCATGGTACGTCGAAAACAACACTTTTTTAAAGCGCTGAAGATTTGACTTCCATAGACGTCCGTGGCGGTCAATAGGTTAATTATTCTATTTTATTATACTTACACTGCCGGCCAAAAGTTTGAGACCACTTGTAAAAAATTTTGTCATCAACAAAATATTTCAAAATTACATATTATAATAAAGAGCTAATTTGAACACCTGTGTATTCTATTGTTATTAAAGAATTTCTCAGAATCCTTCTTTCTGTAAATTTTTAAGTTATCATAATATAAAGGTCTATGTCTGTTTCAAAACACCAATGAGTGCCGCACAAAGGCCAGGTCACAGTATAAATGTATACAGTATTGTGACTCGGCCCTGTCCTTGAAATAATTACCTACAGCCGGGCGGTACCTTCGCAAGCGACAGGGCTGCCGCGCCTACAGTATTTTAATTGCATCTACTTAGTTGAGTTTCTTTTTAGTTTTGTGATTGTAAATATTATATTTTTATTTAAAAAAATAAGTTAGTTGAGAATGAAATAAGAAGTGTTCTATAAAAAATACAAGTTGTGTCTTTTGATTAGTAGATTTAATAAAAAATATAAATTCGCTACTTTTTTAACGCGAGCGTAGGTACATAAATCACTTGTGTGTCACATTTTTCACCCTATCCACTTATTTATTAATTAATCCAGGTATTTTACTCGGTGGAAAAAGCGAAATACCTACCTATTACAAAATAAACAAATTACGAAATAACAAATTCTCATTTCAATCAAATATTCACAAATCGCACGCTTACTACTTACAAAACAATCACAACGTTCGTTCGTCAGTGCGGCGCATTCGTGACTTCTTGGGTACTAAGTGGGTACCAGACTCCAGGCGTGTAGGTATGACTCGGTTCCGACAGTTTGTATGAAGATATAGTACTGTAGATATTATTACCTTGACCAGGTGGTAGTCATTGTAATATTTTTATGAGCTACTCATTACTAATTATTTTGGTTTTGTTTCGCGTTAACCAAAATTCAGGATTATTTTAGCTTCCTAAAACATGTTTATTACCTGAGTTTTCATGGAGTAAATCTTTCTCTATCTTGGTTAGACTGAGCTCGTCGTTGTTACAGTAAAGACATCTTAAAATGGGAAAAGTGCGCGAAATTAACATTGAAACTCGTTCTGCGATAGTTTTTTTACACAACGAAGGCAAATCTGAACGTGCGATTGCCTCTCAACTTAAGTTGTTGTTGTGTTCATAACACAATAATCCGATATAAGGAGACTGGCAGTAATCAAGATCGTTTGCGATCGGGAAGGCCGAGAGCTACCACTTCTCAGCAAGCGGAATAGACGCCTAACAGCACCAGAAATCCGCGCAGAAGTGAACAAATCCCGGTCTAAACCAGTGTCATTGACTACAGTAAAAAGGCGATTGAGAGATGCTAAGTTATTTGGCCGCGTCGCCGTTCGGAAACCACTTCTAAGGCCACAAAACAAAAAGAAACGGATGCAGTGAGCCCTTACCCATCGAGACTGGACTGAAGAAGACTTTAAAAAAGTTGTTTGGTCAGATGAATCCAAATTTGAAATATTTGGATCAAAACGACGAATTTTTGTTCGACAATAGTCAAGCATGGTGGTGGTTCCATTATGGTCTGGGGATACTTCTCGGGCCATGGAACCGGAGATTTGGTACGAGTCGAAGGAATCATGAAAATAGGATCAATTCCGTCATACATGATTGTTGCGTAACCTTAACCGTTTACGCAGCGTACGCAACGGAAGCTCTCAAAAGGAATAAATTTTCCCTGTGTTTGCAACATTTTTTATTGATGCTCTGCTCCTATTAGTTGTAGCGTGATGTTTTATAACCTATAGCCTTCCTCGATAAATGGGCTATCCAACACTGAAAGAATTTTTCAATTCGAAGCAGTACTTCCTGAAAAGCTGAATACTTTGTTTGGTTGAGTTACGTAGGTGTAGGTAGTTTAACATTAAGTACAGATTCAAGTAGGTAACAATTAAATTTCTCGGAAATATTTGCATCAATCGCTAAAATATTCTACTTATGGTTACTGGCTGATGTGAGGTTCTATACACCCCTCACCTACGTTGTAATTTAGTAGTTTATGGTTGTCATATAACATGTCATACTTGCTCTTTTATTTCACTCTAATTCTTTAGCTTATTAAAACCAATATTACTATGTGGTTTGTCGTTTACTTTATAACAATTTAATAAGCTAAAAGAGATGTCGAATGAAGATACAAAATCCTTTACTTTGCAAAAGGTGAAAACCAGCTCTACTCTCGCAAAATATTTACGACCCGAGAGATTTGACGTTGATCCTAATACTCCAGGAGCAGATCTCAAATGGATCCACTGGAAATATAACTTCAACAGCTTCCTAACCGAAGAGGTCCCCGATGAAACCCCAGAATACCTCAAGCTAAAACGTTAACCATCTCTCCGCGTCAATTTTTTCCTACGTGCGAGATTGTCAAACATATGAAGAAGTCGTAACAATTCTAGACCAGAGGTATGTTAAAACGAAATTCTAGCGCGCCACAATCTATCAACTAGAAGACAAAATAACGGTGAGTCCATATCCGATTACGTGAGGGAACTGATGCTGTTGGCAAGGGACTGCAACTTCCAGCCCGTTACGGCCAAACAACATGAAGAAGAAGAATTAACTCCTCTAATATACGTGATCGCTTACTAGAGAAAATAACGCTGACAGACGAGACAGTTAATAACGCTCAATCGCTAGAATCTGCAGAGAAAGATTCTCAAGTTATCGGTAATAAGCCTAGTTCCAACACCCACCTCAACGCGGTAGTTGAACCAAGTACTACGAACTATAGCAGTCCAGACAAGAACTACGGCCGCCTAAACAATGTTTCTTTTGCGGTGGTAATGTACACCAACGAACAAAATGCCCGGCTTTTAAATCTGAATGTCAACTATGCAACAAGAAAGGTCATTTCGCTAATGTATTTCGGTCCGGCAACGACACTTACTCTGCCAACGCCATCAAAGCAGCCTCACATCTCAATGCACTCGTTCCGAACGGCCTCTCCCTCGGGGCTGAGCAAGTCTGCTATACGAATAACGGTCAATGATATGCATGCTGACGCACTAATAGACACCTGGAGCTCAGTTAGTTTCATCGACAGAAACATCGCGAGCATGATGAAACTAAAGCTTAAGCCGCACAAGCAGACCATAACTTAGGCGTCTACAAACCATATCTCTTTCGTTGAAGGAATCTGTTTTGCTACGATCAATATTAATGAACATGTGTACAAGAAACGTCCTCTACTCGTGGTGAGCAACCTTTGCGCAGATGTCATCGTAGGCCATGATTTGCTGAAAGACCATTCAAAACTCAAATTTAAATTTGGAGGGCCAAGAAAACCCCTAGAGATTTGCAATGTAATGCAAGCTTCGGTACCTCATGCTTCTGTCTTTACAAATCTTTCGCCAAATATTAAACCGATAGCAATAAAATCAAGACATTACAGCAAAGAGTATAGCGAGTTCATAGCTAACGAGATTTCAAACCTTCTAAAAGACAATTTCATTGAGCCGAGCATATCTCCCTGGCGCTTACAAGTCCTTGTAGCGGGAGGCGGCGCTCATAGCGAACGTCTAGTGATCGATTACTCACAGACCATAAACAAATTTACATATTTAGATGCTTACCCATTACCGCATATCCAAACCATAATTGATAAAGTATCAAAGTACAAGGTATTTAGTCAGTTAGATCTAAAAAGTGCTTACCATCAAGTTTCTATTTTAGATATGAAAAAAAAATATACTGCCTTTGAGGCATGTGGCAATTTGTATCAGTTTACAAGAATACCTTTTGAAGTTACTAATGGAGTTGCGGCATTTCAAAGAACTCTTGAATTTATTATAAACGAAGAAAAACTTCCAGGAACATTCGCTTATCTCGATGACGTGACTGTCTGCGGAAAAGACCAAGACGAACACGATAAGAATCTTGCTCAGTTCATGTTAGCAGCGAAGAAATATAACTTGACTCTAAACAAGCAAAAGAGTATCTTTTCAAAGGATTGTATCAATTTGCTGGGTTATACGATCAAAGACATTAATATTAGTCCAGATAGTGGAAGATTAAAACCCTTACTAGAGTTACCAGTTCCCACGAATACTACGGAACTTAAACGAGTTTTAGGACTGTTCGCCCACTACGCTAAATGGATTAACAAATTTTCTGAGAAAATAAGACCCCTTATCAACATTAATACTTTTTAATAACGAACGGAGCTTCAAAATGATTCGAACAACTAAAAAATGATATTAAACAGGCTGCACTAATTGCTATAGACGATAAAGAAATATTCACCGTCGAGACTGATGCCTCAGAATTCTCTATAGCGGCTACATTAACACAGAATGGACGCCCAGTAGCGTTTTTTTCAAAAACTTTGTAAAATGCAGAGTGCAAGCACCCATCCATAGAAAAGGAAGCTTGTGCTATTGTCGAAAGCCTTAAAAAGTGGCGACACCGTCTCATTGCTAAACACTTCCTCCTAATTACAGACCAGCGCTCTGTGGCATATATGTTTAATCAAGAAATTAACAGCAAAATTAAGAACGAAAAGATCCAACGCTGGAGATTAGAGCTATCGTGCTACAAGTATGATATCATTTATCGTCCCGGCTCTCAGAATATTGCTGCCGATGCCTTATCAAGAGTTTGTGCTTTTATGAACACCAACAAACTAAAGGAATTACATGAGGCACTTTGCCATCCCGGTATCACTAGAATGCATCACTGGGTGCGAATGAAAAACTTACCTTTCTCACTTTTGGAAATTAAGACAATGACAGCATCGTGTTCAGTATGTGCCGAGATTAAACCTCGTTTCCTAAAGACAAGAGGTCAGCTTATAAAAGCCACATCTCCTTTTGAACGAATTAACATTGATTTCAAAGGTCCCTTGCCTTCGAACACATGCAATTGGTATTTGCTTACGATTATCGACGAATATAGCCGATTCCCATTTGCTTACCCCTGCAAGGATATGACTAGCACTTCTGTGATAAACTGTCTTAAGGACCTGTGTGCATCACGTACGACTCCATACAATCCTGAAGGTAACGGTCAGGTAGAGCGCTTGAATGGTGCGTAAAAATTCGGTCTCTGATATGCACATCCACAAATGCAACTCCCCATGAACGGCTATTCAGCTATCCTCGCAGATCACCCAATGGGGCAACACTACCTACTTGGATTGTACCAGGACCAATACTCCTCAAGAGGAACGTTCGACATAACAAGACGGATCCTATAGTAGAAGAAGCCGAATTGCTAGAGAGTAATCCTTATTACTCCTACATAAAACGGAGCAATGGTGAAACAGTGACTGTGTCGAACTGCCAGTTAGCTCCCCTACCTATTGAAAGGCAAATCTTGGAACCTAATCCATCTCAAAATGAGGATACTTCGATTCAACATGATGAAAACCGAGTACCACCTGAGTCAGACCAAGGAGAGTATGAGGAGATTGTAGACCACTCTGTCGAAGGGCCGCGAAACAGCTCTGTTGAACCACCCCTGCATTTTCCTCTTAGAAGATCTACCAGACAAAGGAGGCCTCCTGATTATTTGAGAGACTATGCTATTTCTGATGAAGATTTAAAGGAGGGTGAATGATGTGAGGTTCTTTACACCTCTCACCTACGTTGTAATTTAGTAGTTTATGGTTGTCATATAACATGTCATCCTTGCTCTGTTATTTCACTCTAATTTTTTAGCTTATTAAAACCAATATTACTATGTGGTTTGTCGTTTACTTTATAACACTGGCATACTCCCTCTAGGTCGAAAGTTCTCATTAAGGTACATGAAATGAGCCGAGACACGATAAAGCTGCTGTAAACTGTTGCGGCCTTCTTGTAACTTCCTTCCGTTTCCATCGATGACAGTCATACTCCAACTAGGTCTAAAGTTCTCATCAAGGTGCATGAAATGAGCCCAAACACGATACAGATGCTGTAAACTCTTGAGGGACTCTTGCAACTGCCTTCCCTCTCCATCGTCAAACCTTCGATGACAGTCATACTCCAGCTAAGTCTAAAGTTCTCATCAAGGTGCATGAAATGAGCCTAAACACGATACAGATGCTGTAAACTCTTGAGGGCCTCTTGCAACTGCCTTCCCTCTCCATCGTCAAACCTTCGATGACAGTCATACTCCAGCTAGGTCTAAAGTTCTCATCAAGGTGCATGAAATGAGCCCAAACACGATTTTTCAATTTTAAATGGGAACAACCTTGAGATGTGCGCTTTTCACAAAAAAAAGAAGCACGCATATCGTACTTCTCTGTAAAAAGTTATGCATGGTCAAACATAATACATTAAAAAAAAAAAATATACGCGTCGAATAATAAGATACGAATTTAACCAACTTTTGTTTCTACCGGCGCACACAAGGCCGGTTTGCTAATTTACGATGACAAAAATAAAGTATGGGTTTTTATTTACTTTCTGACATGGTAATTATGTATTTTAAGTGTTAGAAAGTAGAAATACAATTTTGAGATGGTACTAACAACAAAAAAACAAATTAAAAAGAAAAAAAGTTTTATTAAAAGTATTACGCAAAAAGGTCCTTAAATTAAGTTCTATGCTACCTACTGATCATCGTCATCCACATAATTATCGGAGTCTTCATTATCGCTGTTTTCAACCTCTTCGCTACAAAGATATGTAGGCATCCGTAACATTCCTACAACAACGTCATTATATATCTCTCCTCGTTTCTTGGATCTTTGCCTGTGACTAGTCACGACAGGATCCGATGATACAAGCATCCAGTGAAGAATATCCATGTTTGTGTTTATTCTGGACGTTTTCCGGGAGTGATATTGTCGCAATTTTTTATAATTTTTGTGACTTGCTTCTATCACATCTTCTGATAATTGACCTACGGGCAAATTCAGAGATTTGATAATGTCAGCACCGTGAATTAAAAGTTTATGTACATTTGCACTCATTTTGTACCATTTATATAGATTGATCGTCATTTCAGCTGTGCCGATGCAATATGTCCTAAATTTCTCTTCGTCTATGTAATGTCCGCAGGAAATGACACACAAAATATTTGCTAATCTTTCAATCAATTCTTTAGACACACCTGTGATTTGAGAAACCAGAACTGGGTTTTTAAAAAAAATTCTTGCCGTATTGCCATCGTTACTGTTGCCTCCTCCTTGTTTTGGTTGGTCAACAACAAGTCCCATTTCTTTTATTTTTTCGTACTTTCACTTTTTCCAGTGCTTCTTTGCCTCTAGCTTGCCATTGCTGCAACTCCAATTTATAAGATATATGCAATTAATATTCGTAGCATCGGAGATGAGCATGTAAAATAGAAATACCAAATTTATATGTGTCTTCGTTACATCCTCTTTTTTTGATATTTCCTAAGTCGTTCATTTGCGTGGGTGTAGCTTTACAGACGTTACACGCTTGTGTACTCTTGGTGTCTGTTAAAACATTCACTGTTTTACCATCCAGCATTGTGCAAATAAGAACATGTTTAAAATGTATCGTTCTGTCTCCTAGATTAATGTTTGTGTGCTGTAACTGCCTTATTTGCTGCTCAATCTCGTGGTAATCATGTTTAGTGTTATGGTCATTTTCTTTTTTTTTAATTTAAACGAAATTGGACGACAGTATCTGGTGGCAGATGGAGTCTGATTTTTCCAATAAATAATTTTCTTCCTTTCTTTCATTTCCGATAACTCCAGAGACACAATTGTACATAATATTATGTTAGAATCAGCGTAAATTGAATTGTTCGAAAAGTTTTACTTGTATATACTGTGACCTCCACTACCATCTAGGCCCCACTTTTAATAGACTTCCAGAGTGTCGTTATTGTCGTCAATGTTGGATATAATTACTTCCGATTGTACGTGTGCCAGTCTCCGTATGGTGTGATCTAACAGATCTTGTAAAGGCACCACAGCTTCAGTCTCAGTAACTCTTAAATTAAGCGGATAGCACTTCTGTTTTGCATCTGCCACCACATGGTAAGAGGGATAAATATCAGCACCTCTTTTCTTTGCACCTAGACGCATTTTCACGTATTCTTTTTTGGTTAAATTAAGGTCCACTATGAGACCTACAGCTTCTTCAGCACAAGATTTACAGAACACGATGAGTGAACCTGTTCCATTTTTTTCAATCTCTTTGGAGTCGAATTTATTGCAAGTTTTATAACTTGAGCTGCCTTTCTTTTGCCAGATTTCACCAGACTCGTTTCAGCCGCTAAACAAAGCTTTTCTCGGATAAAACGCGAGACAAGAGAGTTAAGTTTTCTCTTTCTGCTGCGTTCAGAGCTGACTTCAAACAACTTTCTTGGCCTACCTCGCTTCTTCTCCGAAGAAGTGGGTGGTTGCGAACTTGTTGATTGTAACTCCGGGATCTTAAATTCTTCACTGAGCCAATTGGCATGTTTAACTTTAAAACGATCAAACATATATTTACATTCACGCCATTTAGCTAAAAGCTTTGTCACAAACACTTTAACAATATCTTTTAACTGTTTTAACAAAGTCTCAGACGGGTTCACAATGCTTAATTTGTTCATTATGTATTGCAATAATCGTTCATTACACTTGGATGACGAAAAACTAAAAAAACGTTCATCTCTTAGCAATAAAAACAGTTCATTTCTACACAACTTCCTCTGCTGTGAAACGGGATCAACGCGACTACCTGGAAATAAAGGGCTCAATTTATCAAAGGGGGCGATGCGGGGACGAGTCTTTGCTTCGTTTAAATCCTCACAGGTTGTAGATTCTAAAGAATAATAAAATATAATGGAACTATGTGGAACTTTTTTTAAATGTCTAACAACTCAAGTGAATCTACAAGGTTTATGTATAAAATTTGTCTTCCACGTATACTTAAATTACTGCTCGATTTATGAAAAAAATTGACAAGTAAACAACAATAATTAGAGTACACACCTGACGCTTCAATATCCATGTTAAAAACTCTAAACTTTTAAACACTGCGGCACTAAACAAACGTAGTTACTCCGTCAAGCTTTCGGGCGTAACTGGCTCACGTTTGCCGTGCGAGAAAAAGGGACACAAAGCGCGCTTGGGCAGGCTTTTGTGTTACTTTAGTGAGCTTTATTGATTTATGATCCTATTGTTCGTTTATTGAAGAAGTTAAACAAAGTAGTTTTTTTAAGTTTCTACACATCTCAAATCGTAAATTAGCAAACTGGCCTTGTGTGCGGCGCGCAGCGCGGCGCGGCGATCTAATTAAATTTTAGATCACAAAAGCTGCTATTGTGACTAAACTATGATAGTTAGATATATTCTCTCGCGGTCTTTTTTGTAGGTAATAATGAGTACTTTAATCATGTAGAACATAAATTTGAAGTATCACCAAAAATTTTCTCAGCGCACGCAAAATTATGAATTTTATCACTAAAATTTTGCTACTTTGGGTTACATTATTGCATTTTTTCTTAAGGATCTCTAATTTTGTTGAAAATAAATTATAGGCTAGGTTACTTCCTGTAATTTAGCTTTCTATTGGTGAAAAAATTGTTCAAATCGGTCCAGTAGTTTCGGAGCCTATTAGATACAAACAAACAAACGAAAAAATCTTTCCTCTTTATAATATTATAGTATAGATAAAAAAATAATGCAAAACTTCAGATACGTATTTACAATATTGTCCCTGAAATTAACAACCATGAAACATTTAAAAATCATTCTTCCTTCAAGTAATAACAAATTAGATCCTTACTTGCTTCTTAAAATAAATCTTCAAGTCATAATTAATCAGGAATGGCTCAATCTTGAATATTAGTAAAAATACGTGATAAAAAGCGAGCAACGCTTTCACACTATGACATCTGACATTTCTGAAGACCTTACGTTTACACGCCTCTAGCGACTAATTCAAGAGCGATAACCCCACGATAATGAAGGCTTCCAACTAGTTAGTTAGTAAAATAAAATACAACACTTCCTTTTTGTTGTTATAATCGTCAACTTCCGTTCTATAGATGATGATTTTGATTTTTTTGCGTACTATTCGGTATGGCTGATGGCTTTGTTGTGTGCCGAGTAAAACAAAGATAAAATGAACAAAGCGAAAAGCAAAAGCATTGTTGTGTTGCTAAACGATTTGGTTACAAAAAAATGATAGATTTTGCTCAATCAAACATAACATCATGTCATAAAACTAAAATAAGGATAGGTAGGATAAAAAAGCGAGCAAAAAAAATTCCAACTTGCAAGGGTACTTTGCACGTTGTTATTTTTAATAAATAACTAAATTACGTCAAGCATTGCCTTCTAACCCAATTTTCATGCGTATTAGCCACCACATGTAGGGGTCCGCATGGGCCGATGCCTGCCAGGGCTGCGTGACTGTTCGAAAGAGATACCGTGGCCCTGGAACACAAAGGGCAAAGAAGGAACATGGATGGGTTTTAGTCAGTAGAAGTCTGACACACCCTTCCGCTCCGCCCAGAGCGACGACAGATGACTCATGCCTTGGTGAATGAAAATATTAGTAAATACAAGCAAGACTAATCGAAACTCGCCTCGGACACACAAGTATCCAAGAATCATCCAGGCTATTCAATTACATAATTAGCGGCCTATAAAGTTCTAGCCACAGGTCTCCTCTCGGTGGGAGGGAGTGAGGAGTATAATCGAACACGTGGGCCCACAGCGGATTGCTGAATGTCACGTCTTTGATACTCTATCGATGGATTTTTGGTTGGGATGTTTTCCTTCACTTTTAAAAACAAGCAAGTTCAATACGGATAATGCCCTAAAAACAAAAACAAGACAAGAATTTATTTCAATTTTCATTTAAATTACAGCAACGCGGCGGCATGCCCGAAGAAGGCCCCGTGAACGCGACGCACGAGCTGATAACGGAGAGGGCGCAGCCCGAGCGCGCGTGGGACCTCGAGAACATTCTGATGACGCTCGTGTCCGTCGCACTCACCGTCGTCTGGTTCTTCAGGTCTGTATACTAGTGTACACAGTCTGCTGAGTGTTATTTGGTTTCTTCCATTAGAATGTTCTCAGTAGCAGAACCGAGTTTCGAAGTTGTGGTAAAATACCCCAGTGCCCTGTAAAGTACGTTGAACCGTTGGTCCTGCGCTTGGTCTCTCTTCAGTCGTGTCGAATTGCCTTCCCATAGGATATAAAATCGTATGAACTAAACGGACAGAACAAAAAGTGGTTACACCAAGTGGTTATATCTTGTAGTTACTGTCTACCAACATGCGAGAAATGTATAAGTTTCTGCAGTTATGCCAGAGACTGACAACATCATGAAAAACATACTTTAACATTTTGAATCATATTTCTTCCAGATGCGAATATTCGAACCTTTTCACGGCGAGCGCGAGCCTCGCACTGTTCGGTCTGACAGTGTTCTACAGCGTTGCAATATTCGGCCTGTACCTTTCCGACACATTCCAGTTCGACAGAAGGCCAACTCAACCTGTGCCCGAAAACTAGACCCCTTTTAACGTGTGTATTTGCCCTAAGGTTTGTAAATTATAGATATGCCGCCTTTTCTACTGTGTTAAAAAGGTAGCGTTTGGATTTTGGCGTACACGAGTAGCACGGCGGTCATAGATTGTCTATGGAAAGTAAAACCTCATTGCGCAATGTTTATTTATTTTTAAATATAAGTTGACGTCTTTAGTTGTTAGCCAGGGATAGTACAAAAAAGCATTTGGAATACTTTGTCTGCTCGTGACTGTTTGAATTCACGATAAGCATTTATCGTAGAAATAGAATAGAAAGTCTTCCTCCTGATATCGGTCGAAGATTTTATACCTTAGCAGGTATTCTTTTATGTCTATGGCTAACATAATTTTATGTCATTGCCGCCATGCTACTCGCTACGGCTGTTAGAGCTCTATATGCAGGTCATATTGCTGTATTATACTTTGAAATTAGTTCCAAGCGCTTATACTTTTAGTTAAAATGTAAATCATTATTGTAATTGGCTTATCAAAGCAGTCATGTATATAAATAAATGTTGCATAAACATAGTGTTATAAATAAAGGAATAGTAAAAAATAATTATTTTGTGAATGTAAACTTAATCATTTGCAATAATTATTATTATTGAAAGTTTTGTGTGAATATGTTAACAGGTTTAGTTTATGCCAAAACTGTAATGTCATGGAAACCTATTTCTTGGACATGTGGAAGTGAGTAGTATTTTAATTGAACATGTTGTAATTCTGCACTGTAAATACATACATCTGAATCTAAGCAACATTTTTAATAGTGATTGTCACAGATCTAATACATAATCATCATCATCATCACACATTGCACAAAGACTAAAGTTAATGAGACCCTATTGTTTCTTGATTAAAAACTGTTCAGAAGCAAAAATTGGTTCAGTCATATAAAATGACAGGTTTGATTAGCTTACTGGGCGTTTGCATTTCCACACGTAATAGGCGATTTAAAAATTCATAGATTTTTGTGATTATGGCAAAAATAAATCTATTTTACTGCACATGTAGTCCTTACGCAATTATTTTACCTCTGATAGCAACCCACCACCAACATTCTTGCAACGGGAATAAAAATCTCACTGACTTCGACAATGATTCGAACTCAGGTGTAAAAAAAACTAAAAGGAATGTATGCACTTGTTTAATTATGTATCTCAGTCAAAAGTACCCTGTGTTAAAGTAAACATAAGGTTAACTGGTCTCTAAAATTGTAAATAATGGTAATAGGTATAAACATCTTTTTTATATTTATTTAGACTTAAGTTCGGACTTTTCTTTGATTCACTTATTCACTTAATCATCTTCATCAATAAAATAACATTTTCAAGCCAGATGTTATATTAATATTTTTCTAACATAGATATTTCCCTTCATTATCAAAACATTTTAGTAATCAATCAAGCTTATAAAATTCTAGTTATTATATTCGGGTACCTTATCGTTTTCTACGCTAATAAACGTTTTATTGTTATTTACTTTTAAGGACATAGATATATTAAAAGTAAATTTTAATTGAAATCTATATTAGAGTTTGTTTTCTTAGTTATCCCAGACCCAGAGTTGAAGCAAGTTTCTATCATCCCTTGATCTTTGTAGCGATGGGCACATACAGCAGCTAAGTGAGAGTCAAATAATCTCAACTCGAGCTTCAAAACAGAACAATTTAGGGCCAATTCTAAATCTTTAGTTTTATCTGAGCTATAAAAATGATATTCAATAAATTCGTTTTACAAATATTTTACAAGTAGCCGTATAAAGGTCTCCATCAGGATGAAAGGTCACTAGGTGTATTTAACGTTGAATTTATGCCTAAAAATTGCTTCCTATTCTCAAACAATTGCTTCCATCGTATTCTAGAAGAAAAAAATCATTTTAAGAGTGACCGTTCATTCTGATGTCAGGACGGCCGGTCACCGAGTCGTAGTGTCCTTGTTAAATAGAATTATTGAAATTCACGGTGGCCATTAATTACTTCCCGTTTGCTTCTCTCAATGTTTTACAACGATAATACTGTAACTATCACGGCACTAAAGATATCGACAAAAGTGTTGTATAACAAAATTTTTAGTGCCTGACAAAAAAATCTACCCTCGGTTATTAATAAATGAATAAGGTACACAGGGCTCCACTAAGTCCTTACCCTCCCAAAAGACATGTAGGTTCAAATTCGTGATGGCCGAAGTTGGTTTTTGTATTTTGCAAAAACAGTTTATTTCAATTAATGTATTGTTTTAGTGAATAAATAAGTTTATGTTAGTATTCATTTTTTAAGTCTGTTTTTATTATTCAATCAATAAAACGTTAATACTTTTATTATTGCGATTATTCGTAACGAATTCAATGTTATAGCAGTGTTACATTTTAAAACTTGGGGGGTTAGCAAACAGTAGCCACTGCGCCTATAAGAACACTCCCTAGGAAGTTAAGAATTGAAATATTATCTTTAAAGATTTATATTAATTAATATATTACATTTGTATGATCTTTTGTCACTAAATACGATAGACACTTTTTAATAACCAATATACCACAATACCATAGATTTATCGCCTAATTAAGCGTAACTGCAATGTTAAATAAGAGTTTTGCCTTTTATTTTTTTGTCAGCCACTAAATATTTTGTTATACAACACTTTTGTCGATATCTTTAGTGCCGTGATAGTCAAATCAAATCAAAATCATATGTTTCAAATAGGCCAATTACAGGCACTTTGAATTGTCGAAACAAAGACAACAATGAAAAATAGCTACAGTCCCAGTCACAAGGCATAAAAACTGTGAAAGTACTGTAGTTGCCCATTCCCTAACGTAGATCTCTATGGAGAAGAACGGGCAAGAAACTCCATGGACACTCTTTTAAATCAAAATACTTTACAATAACTTGGTTACATCATTTATGTTGAGATGGTACATTATGTGAGAACGATGTAGCAAGATGTGTACTTTAAGTTTCCATAGTAAAAATAAAATAAATAATTCAAACAAACCGTGGCAACCAAGAGATGACCAGTCACAACTGACAGCGCCCGTTCACGAACATGACGCATGTATCGGCACCATTCAACTCAACCATTTTGAAGGGAACTAAATGATCCGACACACGCGCCACCATCAGCGAGACATTTGAGTGAGCATGACATACTCTTAACCGCCAGGGCACATTCAAGTCAAGAAAATACTTAGGTTTCCAGCGAATGACAGCTTTCTAGTACAGAGTGCTCACACAATATGGGCTATGCGGTTATATAATACAAAAGAGATTGAATTTATACATTGCAAAGATAGTTCTACAATCTTCAGCAGCTCCAACATACTGTTTAATGCTATCCATTTATGCGCCCCTGTCCTTGTGGAGCAGGACCGGCATTGAGCCAAGCATTTTTATCAGCGATATAATCGTTCAACTTGTAATATGCTTGCTTACATAGTGTGCGTTTAATGCATGTTTTAAATTTAGTTTCATTCAGTTCAAGAATACTTTGTGGAATTTTATTATAGCATCTCAAACAGTACCCCATGAAAGATGAGTCTACTTTAGCGAGTCTGAACTAATTGGTCTCTATTTCTAGTACCGTAATTGTGTCTGTCGCCTCTTTTATTAAAAAGATTTAGATTTTTTCTTACATACATTATGTTTTCATTGTTTTAGTACAGTATTATCGTTGTAAAACATTGAGAGAAGCAAACGGGAAGTAATTAATGGCCACCGTGAATTTCAATAATTCTATTTAACAAGGACACTACGACTCGGTGACCGGCCGTCCTGACATCAGAATGAACGGTCACTCTTAAAATGTTTTTTTTGCTTCTAGAATACGATGGAAGCAATTATTTGAGAATAGGAAGCAATTTTTAGGCATAAATTCAACGTTAAATACGCCTAGTGACCGTTCATCCTGATGGAGACGTTTATAGTAGTTGTAAATTTTAACCAGGTTTTTAGATGTTTGCCATTCATGACCGAGAGACCATCTTTAACCGATTGTAACTATTGAGTGGCTACTTATACAAACTAGAGTCTAAATTTTTATAAAGGCCGACGCATTCAAAAGCTCTAACTTCAAATGTGGTCCTTCAATAGGAAAAGCTTTCTAGTCTGGGCCTTAGTGGTGTGTGGCTGAGTCAAGGCCGAGTTTATATGTTTTAGAAGGCATGTCAAAAAAAAAAAACAAAATGGTTGATTACTTGTTTTATTGTAATTTTATGCATCAGTGACAACACGACGAAGAACACAAAAATCCACATCTTCCAAGTGGCTCCTTTACATGCAGTATCAGTCTGAGTATACCTGTGAAATAAAAAGTACTCATTAATTACGCTTTGCAAATAGATTATGGATGATGCTATAGATAGCAAGCACATTTGTTTCTCGCCGGATTGAGGTTTACCGAAAATTTACATAACAGTAACCTCACCTAGACAAGATTTTAATCTTTCCAAATTCGTTTTCTCGTTAACACTATTACTTTAACAAGCAATCTTATACGTCTTTGGATTGTTAATTTTGATTAATCAAAATAATAATCACCTTACGAAATTCGTGCTGGCGCCATTATTTATGCAGCTCCATCTGTGAAAACAAAAAACTTGTTGAAATATAAATTCCAAAAACAATAATTCTTTCTAATCCATTTTATCATGTTCAGCCATCCAAGGAAGTTAAAATGCGTGGTAATCAGGGTTGCGCATTCATAAAGCATTGTATCATCATCCAAATTTCGATATTCATTTTTCTTTAACCAATCATTATACATATTCATGTCAGGGTAAAAGGAGACATTCTTGTGTGCATACATGTTAAGTATTGGATATACTGATTCTACATAAATACAAAGGTAGTTATTTCCATTTTATGGGAAATTGGAAAAATATATACTTTGACAATAAATAATTAATGCTATGTTTAGGAAAATGAGGTAACACACTTTGATCTCATTCCAAACATGCCGAAAAATTCAGCCGTTTTGAGCATAAATAAAACGTAATTGGTCATTTGTAGGGCATTGGGGTCAAACTAATCAGGCAGTAAAAATATTTTGATAATATTTACCTTTTGGGAATAGTTGTACTGTTCTTGAGAATAGGTCTACTATCCAGTTGATTGTGGAAACCCTGTAGGTTAGCCTGGAAATGGAAAGAACCTGGTCAAGACTTTGTCGAGGAAACAAGGAAACCTTTAACTATTTGTCACATGGTATCAGATAAAAATGGTAGGTGAAGATTCAGCAAAACCTTTCAGATTGGTGCATGACAAATAGTTCATCATTTAAGAAATTTTTTTTGTGGAAATTGGAATGTCACTTGTCTTCCAAAACATGCACAAATTCAGCTCTTGTTAATTAAAATGTGAATGGTCAAAGTTTAGAGCTCAATCAATTCAAAAAAATATTTGCAAGTTAAGAGATATTTACCTTTTCTGAGTTCCAAATGTGTGAAGATATGAAGAATACTGCAGCAGCACAACTATAAAAAAAAAACCTTTTGAGTACATCTGTGTTGAAATTTAAAACCATAAAATAACCAAAACATCATTGAAATCAATACTTACACTTCATAATGTGGCATGTATAATTGGTCTATTCTATGTTACAGCAAAATAAAAAGTATAAATTGTTATGTAAAATTTTATTAGACACTGGCTTTCCATCTGAGAATAATAAAAAAAATCAAATAGAAAGTCAATGACTTGTCCAATGCAACATTTATCGCTTGCGGTGGAGCTGCAGTGTGTTGCGGCGGATCCAGGTAGCACGGCGGGAACCTCCCTTGGTCTGTGAGAAGCGGTGACCCTTGCCAAGACCACGAGAACTGCGGCCAGCAGATGTGAGGCCACGCATCTCGCGATGCTTGTGGACAGCGTTTACTATCCAGTTGATCTTGGGGTCCCGGCGGATAGCCTGATAAAAAAAGGGAAGGGTAAGTATATTCCAAAAGCAAATGTTTTGTATTGTTACTCACGGTTCTATCAGATTAAAATGGTAGGTGAAGATTCAGCAAAACCTTTCAGATTGGTGCATGACAAATAGTTCATCATTTGAGTGTTTTTTCTAGTTTCAAAGGTATGAGCAACTGTCACAATATTTACCTTGTGTGAGGGGTCAATAAGGATGACTTCAAAGTATTTGTATGAAGAGTCCTGAGCCACCCAGTAGGAGTTCAGCACACGCAGACCTCCACAACGACGACCAACACGCTCCTGAGAATACAACAAAATTAACATGAAATCACCACTAGTCAAGAATACAGTGGTAAGCTAACTGTATTGGCTATTAGAAATTGATGTCAAGTTTTTGGACAGAAATCTACCGCTGTAAAGCTGGCAGGTGTAGAAATGATGACCACAGGAAAGTACATTATAATTCATAAACAATCTACACAACCATGTCATGTATGAGAACACATGCATGTTTTGTAAAAGAACTCAATACCTACAATAACCTCTAAACGCGTATCAGTACCCTAACCTTAAATGAACACATTGAAAGAAACTAACCTCAGCAATGGACTGTAGGTTGCGTGTAGGCTTCAGCTGGTTCACACCCTGGCTCTTGGGCTTACCGTAGGTGGCACCCTTGGGCACGGGGCGCTTACGGCCACCACGACGCACACGGATTCTAAAGATAACGAATCCTGCAAAGAAAAAAATCACATCAGTATCCTGCCTAGTTATTACACCACGTGTGTCAACAAAATATGCCGGTCAAAATGATAAATTCCTTACCCTGCTTAGCGCGGTATCCCAGCCTCCTCGCCTTGTCGGGCCTAGTAGGCCTAGGGGCGCGATGCATACGAGTCAACTGACGGTACTGCCATACTCTGACACGCAAGAGAAATCGCATCACATCGCTCAATTTTTTTCTGTACAACTCTTGGATATATCTGTACGCTCCCATCTTGGACAGGTGCCTGTGGCAGACCTAGCAACAAAATCAATACATATTGATCAGAAGTCACATCATCGGTCTGGCCACAGATAGAGCGATTCTACACCCATCATGTATGCCATCACGAAACCACTGAAATATTCGAATCAGATAATAAATACACTGAAAAACTAGAACTTTGAACTGTTACTTCACTATAAAAACTAAACAAAACCAAAAATAGTGAATGATAACTTAATAATTTCAAGATAGAATTTCAACGTACGTCTCGCGTACTCCACAGGTAAACCGGAAAAGAAAACTGACAGTAACTTTTGAATCAATGGTCGCCTGGCAGAGACAAAATTTAAATATTTTTGTCTATGCTGAGTTTTTCTTGGTGCTGGACGTGTAGCATTTGGCATCACACGTCAACATTTTTTTGCATAGCACAACTGTTTGAGGTCCTTGTACAAGAATAAAGCTTTTATCACTTATTTCTCTATGCGTGCAAGTAACTAGGTAATCTAATAAAATTGCATTCGTTTTTAACCCCCGACCATAAAAGAAGGGAGTAGTATTTGAAGTCTTTATCTGTGTTGCACGTCTGTCCACGACATCATAGCGCTCTCCTGAATGGATGAACCGATTTTGATTAAGTTCGTTTGAAATCTCTCGATTAGGTTATGAGGACTATTAAAAAGCTTTTTTTTGATAGAGTCGATGGTAGTGTGTCTACCAGGGTAATAAGTTTAAAAAGGATGACTTAAAAATTAAATTAAATATCCAAAAAAACCCCGACACAAATCCTTTTTATTAGTTTTTTTTTGTGTGTTAAACAAAAGGATCCCCTCCTTTTGTTTACTAGAGAAATACAGATAAATTAATCCTACTTTTGTTAAAATATCTATCTGTTTGACAATAAATTTCTGAACGAAAACAACGGTTCGTATTTTGTGGTTCGTAAACTTCTTCTTATGTTACGCCGCCATCTTGAAAGCGTAATTGTTGTCATGTTTACGTTGTGTGTGAAAGGTGAAATTTATGATATTTGATAAATTATCGGGTAAATCTCACTGAATTAAGTAGTGATTACATGCTTAAAAAGTTATTATTACGTGAAAATTGTTATTATGTAGTTAGAGAAAATAGGCGTCTCTGAAAATTGTGCTTGAAGATTAGGCGCCAAATTGCTCATAGTCGTTACCAATTATTTTAATAAACAGCCCCATAGGGGCTACTTCGTGTACTCACGTTAATTTGGCTCGCCATGGACGTTAATGGTGGTGCTTAATTCATAGTTTATTTTTCAGAACAAGGTTGATGTAAGTACAAGCCGGAAGCAGTAAGCCATCACAATGTTTTACGCACATTTCGTGCTGGCCAAGAAAGGCCCCTTGGCCAAGATTTGGCTGGCGGCTCACTGGGACAAGAAGCTGACGAAGGCCCATGTATTTGAGACCAATATTGAAAAGTCAGTTGATGGTATCCTGAAGCCTAAAGTGAAGATGGCTTTGCGTACATCTGGCCATCTGTTGCTGGGAGTCGTGAGGATTTACTCCCGGAAGGCCAAGTACTTGCTCCAGGACTGTAATGAAGCCTTTGTCAAGATCAAGGTGTGTTTATTTTTTTTGCATATTTTGAAACACCAAGTGGCTTGTTTGTAAACTCACTGTCATAAATTATGTTGCTTTGTAAGGTTTCTTTTGACATTTTATCAGAACTGAATAGAATCTCACATAACACTAATCTTTCCAGTATTTAAACTCACAATTTCTTAAAACTATAACTTGTGCCCTGTTACAAATCAAAACACTATATTATGTCAATTAGCACAAAGCATACAATGTATGAAGAAATTATGTGTTACTTATCAGAAAACAAGTTAAATACATGTGGTGTTTCTTGTAGATGGCTTTTCGGCCTGGCATGGTGGATTTGCCTGAAGAGCACAGAGAAGCTGCCATGAATGCTATCACTCTGCCTGAGGTCTTCCATGACTTTGACACTGCTATGCCCGAGTTAAAGTGAGTAATTTTTTGTTCTTTTCTTATGTATTATCATCATAGCGTTTTAATTATCACAAATCATATTGGGATAGGTTAATGGATTATTAGGATATTGTAATAGAAAATATCATTATACAATTATGTGAAACTATTTTCTTCAAACCTCTTTGCTAGTTTGAGAGCAGCAAATTGCTATAAAAATATAAAGGGTTTCTTTTATTATGATGAAAATGTCTCATACAATGTAATACAATTTCTCTACTATGCATTGTTAATACCGCTCATAACTCTGGGAAGACAACTTTGACCTGAAATACAGGCTCAGCCTAGCTCAAGCGCAGTTGCTCATATTTATTCTTTGTGCCTAATCCTAACTGCATTTAAATACACTCAATATGTGCTACTACTACTACTGCTCAATATGTTATATTTTTAAGGAGCAATAAAAATAAACTTATGACTATTAAACTTATTATTGTAATAAGAGAAATAAATAAACTATCAGTGTTGTGCCAAAATTGAGCATGAATGAATCATGAATTGTTGCAGTCTGTCTTTTTAGCAGGTAATTTTCCTATTAAGAACAGATGCCAGCACATCAAGCTACTACAATCTGTCAAATTTCTTTAATAGATTTTCAACTTCATTGCTAAAGCATTAGGTTTAAGGTTGATTGGGAAAATTTGACAGTTGGGTAGCTTGATGTGCTGGCGTCTGTACAACAGAAAGATCTTGTTTACAAAGACAGTGCAGAAAGCAAAACTTTAATTTTAAGCAAAAATATCCATGAATTCCTGCCTCGAGCTTGCAGATGGCTTTATTATGGTCCAAAATTAAAATGAAAACAAAAAATCCTCTTTTTTTTGCTGTTTTGAATTCTCTGCCAGTTTCTCTATTCACCGATCATTGTGATCTGAATCTTTACAAGGTTCGAGTGAATTGGTTTCTTTTAGGCGAGCAAGTTTCATCCTAGGTCACATCACATCATCACTTCACATCTCAGGCGAATTCTGACAAAACACAAGTAAACAAAAAAATGTCTTAACTGTTATATGGGTCAACAAAGAAATAGAGAAAGAACAGCTGCTGCTCCGCTATCATATCGATACTCATATTTTTTTTACATATTACTTTTTAAATATTTAATAAAATAAAAGCATCTAAAAAAAAAACATAATATAAATAAATAAAACAAAATTGCTTTTATAAATATTAAAAAAAAAAACACCAGGAACAAGGTCTAGGCTGCCGGTGGTTAGGGCTTCAGAGAGAGTAACCGCCTGATTATACATGCCATGTTCAGGAGTCTTTTTGAATCAAGCCTGGCTATGAGAGTCTTCTATGGTGTTGGTCGAGGCTTTTCATTAGTCCATTAACTGTAATGACAATCGGTACAATGACCGCAGAGTCAAGATACTTGATTTTTTTGTGTCATAATCGTACAGAATAATCCATAATTATTAAAAGTATCTTTTAATAAGTCATTTTTTACTGTTTGTTGAGCTACCACCCCATATATTTTTTTTCCGATTTCATATCTAAAATGATCATAGAGACATACAACCTATATTTTGTTAATTTTTTTTCCAACGTCTCACTGCATGACAAAGGCATTGGTAGTCTTCTTCTACATTTATTTTTCTATTTATCATTGCTAAGACTAGTTCATTCATACTGTCTGGTCTCCCTGCTCATTCCCGCCATTAATATAAACCGAAACCGAAAGAACGGAACCCCAAGACCGGACTGAAAGTTGAAAATCCATTGGTGATTTGAACAATCCCAATGGATCAAACTTTCGTTTTTTTTTCGTTTCATTTGAATTGCCCATGTGCTCTATGGATATAGAATTTCACAGTCAGATATTTCTAAAATATACTTTTCCATTTTAGTGAGGTAGACATTGAAGCCCAGTTCTCTCTAAATCAGTCAAGAGCTGAAGAGATTACGATGCGCGAAGACTATGGCTCCTTGAACCTGGTCACCCATGATGATGGGTTTGGAGACATGGGGTTTGATACAGACAACCCGGATATCATGCGTGAAGCCATTGGCAATGAAGGTGGATTGGAACAGGTATGAAATATAATTTTGTTTTAACTGAATGATGTATGGTCATCAATCAATGCGAAAAAAAGAGAACAATGATTTGACTTGATATTTCGCATGCCGTCAGTCAGTAAAAGACCTTAATTTGTGGCCAAGTGCAGCTCGGTTTGTCCTGATTATTCACAATCTAATCCATCTTTCAGAGTAACTTACTCTTTGCTGATGGGTCATCCCTGGAGTTGGCTGGCAAGGATGGTGGTGTGGGCAGCTTGACAGGCGGAGTGCCCACGCTTGAGCCGGAGCACCCGCGCCGCATGGAGGCCGCTCCTCATGCGCCCATGGATGACGGCTTCGGAGGAACCATTGGAGATGTCGCGGATTTTGGACGTGAGTACCAAACCCATATATTTGAGACTCATCTATTATTTTTAACATAGTAAAAGTTTGTGAAACTAACTTCGAAAATGTTCTAGCTTAGTGCATCTTTACCTTCTGAAACAACTTGATCAGTCATGTCAAGTTTTGCTTGATCATGTTGAAGTTGGAGTGTAAATGCACCTATGAATGAATATTACAAATATTGGTATTATATTGTTTGGTGTTACAGAACCTTTTAAACCCTTTAAACTCACTATGTAACCTGTGTCTATCTAGACGCTGGCGGTCTGTTCGAGGGTGACCTCTTTGGGGAGGTGACTGGCGGTAGTAGCTCAGCCGCGACTGCATCAGGCATGCCCGGCACTTCCGCACAGCCTCAGTCGCTCCAGGTAATTATTACTTGTTTTAACTCTTGATTTAAACTGTCTATTCTTCCTTTTGTTTGACTCAATTATCCCAAACCCCTAGAGTCCAAATGTCATGTAACTGCAGTTTTAAGGATCTTATAAACACTTCTGATGCTGCCGTTGACACGACCACCTACCCAAGCCCAACTGATCTGATAACATATATTTAATTACCGTTGATTCGAAAAGAATAAAAAGGCCCGTTTATTGGCTTAGCATTAGCGGTACACTAGTATTATTATACTGGTATTCATCTGCATCCAGTTAGATCTGAACTGACTTTAATATCGATGGGGAAAGGCTAGTCGTATGATGGTTTTAACATTATCCTGCAATGCAATATACTTTGTTGTGGTACAATAGGCTGAGATTGACGCGGCTGGCGTTGGCGGAGGCGACACTGGCGGCGACGTGGCAGCTGCAGACGCGCCAGATTCCGACGATGACATGGGAGACCACTACGATGCTGGCAACTCTCCGCAGCACAGGTCAGTTTATACTACTGGGAATTAAAAAACACAAGGGTCAAACCACATAGTCATACTAAGAACCTCATAAATAGGGCACTATATTGCAGTTATAATCATCACAGGAGCATGGTGCATTGAAGTCATGGTGACAGTACAGTCAGTGCCCTGCATTACCTCACCCCACTTTCCCTCTTCTTCATTGTGAGAGGGTACTCTCTTTACACCTAATTAGATACTATTTTCATCTCCCCGAGCTTCACAAGCAAGCTTTGTTGTATATTATCTGCAAATTGCCTCATCAACCTAGAGGAAAGAAATCTGTAAAATATTATTCTCAAGTAGTAGTCATCATAAAAATGTATTGAAGATTAACAATGTGTTATGTTTCAGTTGGGGCGGCTCTCCAGTTCCCGACAGCGTGCCCCCGCCGCCCGTCACTGTGCCGCCATCTCCGAGCCCACACATACCCATGGTGAGAACACTTTGCTTACTTTTCTATGAAATTAAAAAGGAAGAAAGGAAACACAAATCAAACTTAGTTACCCTGAAAGTTAAGAGCGCCAAGCCAATGGTTTGTTATGGCTTAAATGTTTATATTTTTACGTCCTCTTGGTTGACCACTAATTCAAAAAATCTACTGAGCCTATTGCTGTCCACTATTGGACATAAACATCTCCTAAGTTGGGCTACAACACCCTTTCCTCCTTGGGCATGCAGTATGACGCCATATTATTAAGGTCTAGCTGGACGTCCTGCGCTACGCTTACCGATGCGTGGTATTCTCTCCGGGCTTTTTTATTTGATGTTAAAAGTCCGTACATAAAACTCTTGTCGATGTTCCCTAGGATGTCGACGTGGTCCCCGAGCCTGGCCCACGGCCGGCCAGCGTGGAGCCCCCCGCAGGCGGCGCGTCGGAGCGAGTGGCTGACAACACGACGCTGCTGCACAACGACGAGGAGTCCTTCGCGCTTGCACCTGTAGACGCTACTGTGCTTAAAGGTACTGATCAGCAAAAGTCTCTCACTTGGGCGTATCAGTATAAATATTATTGTGATTTCGATTATACAAAATCGACTTTATTCCAATCAGTATAGAGTAAATTTTGTATTTTCACAAATACGTACAGTGGAATGCCAAATAAAACACAGTAGATGGTAAACAAGCTGGTCACCATACATTTGACTCTCATGTCGAGTGAATCTCATCAATCAAATTGAGCTTTCATTCTATTTATCAGGAATAACAAAAACTAAGCGCAAACGTAAGCTGATCGTGGACGAAGTAAAGAACATATCTGGAGAAGAAATGAAGAATCAGCTTAGCAACACATCGGATATCGTAACGACGTTGGACCTCGCGCCGCCGACCAGACGATTGATGCATTGGAAGGAGACTGGAGGCGTCGAGAAACTGTTCACCTTACCGGCGAGGCCGATACCTTCTAGAGTATTATTTAAGGTAAGTGAATTAGTTCGTACACCAGAAATGACGTGTTAATAGAGGAAATGACTAAAATAACAAGAAACAAGCTTTTTTCATGCAAGTGCGACTACCGTCCTCCTAGTCTACGGTCCTACTAGTCGGACCCTTCACGATGCCGTAAACCAAGCATTGTGTACAACAACTAAGCAAATATTATTGCTGGGAAAAGACTTTCGCCTTTGTTAAGGGTCGTATTATACCCTTTACACTTGTTCTTCCCGTCATTGCGATCATTGTTAGGGTTACGTACCTCGAAGGAAAAAACGGAACCCCTAATAGGATCACTCGTGTGTCTGTGACAATTTACTCCGAAACTACTGGACCGATTGAGTTGAAATTTGGTACACATATTTAAGTCGGTGACCCATAGACGCACGTGCAACCTAAATTATGAATGCCACTTTTCGGTAATATTATATATATATAGATAACTCCAAATTTGGCGGCCAAATCGGCCCTGTAGGCCGATAATTTTGAAAAAAATAAAAAATTGCATATAGATTACAAGAAAACCTATAAGAAAGCTATAATAAAAATAAATTCTACATTTAAAGAGAGCTCGCATACTACAATGGTACGGAAGTACGGAACACTTCATGCGCGAGTACGACTCTCACTTGGCCGGTTTTTAAAAAATAAGAAGTTAGTGAGAAAGTGTTTCAAATTCAAGTTTTAAATGTTCTATCTTTTTGTGACATACCTCCATGATCCCTGTAGTATTCATATTCAATGGCTCAATGCATCCATAAGCACAAAGTTTTGAGTATAGGACATTGAGTGCTACCGTAAACCATGATTTTCTACATAAAAAATATCACTTCCCAGCAAAAAAAATGTGCAGTGTTACTCAGTTTGATGTACAGAATGCTGAATGGTTGACGGTTTCGTGAACGGTTCTTTTACTCCCTGTACTAACACATTACTAGCAAAGCATGTGTGGTCCCACGCATGCTTTGCCAGTAATGTGTTAGTGTCATGTAATAGGTGGTTATTGCCATATACCGGGCACAATCCAGTTTATGGGCTGCTAACGATTCTTCTAATTTTACTGTTGAAGGTTAATAAGTTTTTGCGTGTTGGTTTTGACTTTTAGTTGTCTTTCATGCTATCTGCATTTTTAATTTTTTTTTACTAGCCTATTCTGTCCCACTGCTCGGCAAAGGCCTCCCCCATTTCTTCCGGTTTTCTTTGTGTTTTGCCTAGTTGTATTGTTTTTTTTTTTAATATGTTTTTTATACTCGCCCCAGAAATACCAGCGCAACATGACGCTCCGCAGCGAGGCGGAGGAGGGCGACGCGGCGCGCTCGCCCGACCCCGCCGAGCCGGCGCGGCGCGGCGCGCGCAAGCGGCGACACGACGAGGTCAGTGTCCCACACAAGCACAAGTACACAAGTACAAGTGTGCCACGCGACAAAAGAATCATGCACCATTACTTAATATTGCGATAAAAAACAATTTAACTGAACAGTTTCCTTTGTTGTGCTATCGGATAGCAGCGGGAAGCGTTTTATGCGGCGCCTAATACTTCTGCTGAAGAGGTAACTACATTACTAGACACCGGATTATATGCAACTTAAAATCGTCGAAATATGGAACTAAAGTGCTAAAATATGCAACATAAAATTTAAATGTAAAAAAAAAGTTTTTTTTTATTGTACACGTCCGAACCATCTCATATGCTCGAAGTCTTAAAGACTGATCGCAAAAATAAACAAAGAAAGAAAAAAATGTGCACTTACTGCATTTTCTAATTTAAAAAAAGTCGAGTACTGTTCCAACGTCTCAGAATTACGATTGAGCCTTGCATTCATTAAAATATTTGTATAACTTGATAACGATGGTTCTATTTCTACTGAGGTCAACAGGGGTATCACCCCTGGGCTATGGCACATTTTTGTATTTTTCCAGTTAGATACAGTAAATGTTAAAGGAAACATGCCCAAAAAGTGTACATTCAGCCAATTTTATCTAAAATATACATTTTCTTTAAAAATAGCCATGATATTCTATTGCATTTGCAAATATTTATTTGTATACGTATAGGTATTGCACTTTTGTAGGAAACATAAATTGTAAAACAAAAATTTGTATGTAATTTTTCATGGGCAATTTTGGTTCGGAATGATGTACTAAACACGTAATAACCGTTTTTTTTTGTCTGCATTGATATCCCTTCCACCCTGTATAATCCGGTCTCGATAAATAACTTTTGGCTTAAAATGTATTAAAAATAAAAGTCCAGTGACGTTTTTTCAGCATTTTAAATTAAATATTTGAAAGAACTTAATTCATACCAATATTAATACAAGTATATGTGAGTTGGTTTCGGTGTTTCTTCTCGGAATAGTCTGATAGGAAACACCGACGTCATCTAGTTTTAAAACATAATTTATGTTGTGACATGTAAGTGTTTTTTTAAAACAACTTGTAGAAATAAATATAATTTTTAATTAATGGCAACATTTTACAGACCATGCTGCCACCTGAAACCCCAGCGCCTCTTCCGATTGCTGAGTTAGAACCTCCCACCCCCATACCTCAAGAATACGAACCCTCTGTCGGTAAGTGTACCCCCGCCTTGACTCTGCTTCATTTCACTGGGATATGGTTTGCAATGCCAACATCTCATTTAATACTTCAGCATGAATCTCTGCTCTACCATGTGTTGGGTTGGACCTTCGACCTCATATGAATGGTGAACAAATGTTGCGCTACTTTGTAGCAACAGCATTTTGTGTTGCTAGCAACACGCTTCACACTCAACCAGCAATGCAAAATGTTGTTCTTGCACCAATGTTCTGAAACTTTTATTTTCCATTTGGGGCTTTCATGAGAATATAACGAAGTCATTACTACATTTTGCAAAATGTCTTAGGTCATTCTTCTTTCAGTAACGCCCATTTATGCTTTATCATAACCATTGCAATAAGATTCAATGTTTTGCGACTGATGGAAATCTTGATCCCAAATGAAATAGAAGTGCCATCATCATTGATCGATAAAAGTTTTAAAATTGCTGATAATAATGTACTAACAAAAAAGAAAATTGAATCCATTAAAAATTTCATAATAACTTCGTGGGAAATGTGTACTATGAATTATAACTCATAATCTATCCATTCATCATTCAAACTCCATTTTCATTGTGATAAAACATGGTTATAGAAATGTAGGCCTTATTTACACAACAGTAAGGCCTATTCCGCAGCTGATATTCATAGTAAACATTTTCTAACTAATGTACATATGCTACCTAACCGCACTCAATTAACACTGGATCGTATGGTGCACGGTTAGAGCCGGACCCGGCGCCGGAACCCGCCGCGATCCCTCCTCTGTCGCCGCGCTCCGACGTCGACGTGGAACTACCTCCCACTCCAGGTACTTATATACCCGTATACTAAGTAATTGGTCTCATCGTCACAAGCGTGGGGTTCTGGGTTCGATTCCCGGGTCGGGCAATATGTTATTGGGTTTTTCCATTGGACATTTTTCAGTAGCAGTCCGGAGTTTGAAATTCACGACATGATACCTCCGTGCTTCTCCGTCCCGTCTGACTATGACGGTAAGAGAGGAGAGAGAGCCTGCACACACTTGTGTACTATATCCCGCACCTAAGGCTAATCTCCGTTGAGATTGGCCGCCGTGACGGAAAAGCATTCAAGAGGACTATATTATTAATTTCTTCAAAACTCACTTAATGATTTGTGGCAAAAACGCTTAACGGTGGCCGTGCTCCAAACCGTGGACGGTGGCGCAGGTCAATTCACAAAGCAACTACAACGTCTTGAAACAAATTGTATTGAAAACCCAAATACGCAAAAATCGCCCAAAGCTTTCATATATCTGCACATACGACGATGATTCTGATCAGCTTTTGATCAGACCATTGAATTCATTTGATCATTACTCAAAATAGACTCAGCCAAAACTTTCTTGAAACATAGTTATGAAGAAGAACGAAGTTTCAAACCAGATACATTATCAGCCTCGAAATCCGATACTTTTCCAAAAATGTTTTTTCTGTCATTATATCGCATTTGTTTGCGTCTGTCACCGTCGACAATAATTAATTGAGTTCCCTATACAATTGGCAGGTATGCTGAGTGCACTGGGCGCTCCGCTAACCCCGGGCGCGATGACGCCGGGCGCGCTGGGCGCGCTGACGCCCGGCACGCTGCTGCAGGGCGGGCTCACGCCGGCCGGCCTGCACCACGGAGCTGGCGCCGGCCTGCTGCAGGGCGGGCTCACGCCGGCCGGACTACATCACGGAGCTATGACACCTGGTGAGTAAGTCAGCATGACTCATGCGTGAGCCATTGCAGAGTACCTAATGACTCAAGAGTTTTTATACCTATTTCATAGCGTTGACGTAAATTTCATATTCTATGGATTTATTGAAGTGATAAAAACTTACACTACACCACTGATGTTTTATCTACATTATTGGAGTTCCGTTCTCGTGGTAAATAAAAGTCACTCAACATCTTATCGAGCAGGTTTGATGTAGAGTATCCATGCATCCCACTGCTGGGCAAAGGCTCTCCCCCATAATTTCCAGTTCTTTCGATCCAGGGCTGATACCATCATCATCATCATCTTCCTGCCGTTGTCCCATTCTATTTGGGGTCGGCGTAACAAATTTTCTTTCTGATCCAGGGCTAGTGCCACTCAACAAGAATGATTAGTCATTGTTTTTCAACCTATGTTTCTCACGAACACCGATTGATGCAAGGCTTTAAATGCTAACAATATTGCATGTTGGCAATATATTCACACGAAGACTTGGCAGTCACGGTGTGAGACATGGTATAGGGTGGTGAATACTTTGGTACAGGATTGCTAACAACACTTTACTAGGTCTAATATTATCTCGCTTCGTGGTTGACACATAAAGTATCTCTTGAGTCTTGGCACGGACAATTGGGGAACTGTATTTGCAATCGTCAATGTTTAAACGAGATCCCAGTCAAACAAAAATGTTCATCCTGAATAATCACCATTTATTGTTTTGCATTTCTGCACAAAGATTATAATTACTAGACACGTTAAATATACCGAATAGTCAGAATAGCAACAATATCTTTATGTATGATGTACTTTTGACATTACTTTTGGAGGCGTAGTGGCTTTCCAATGTACCACTTACCTCAAATAGCAGAACAAAGGAAATTAAAAAAATGGTAACAAAGATAAGTTTAGAATTCAGAAATCCACCTCCTTAGCCCTGAGAAGTAAAACATAATTAACTAAATATACTTAAATATAAATTTTATTTGCAGTTGGTTTACATCACGGTGGCATGACGCCTGCGGGTCTGCAGCACGGGGACAGTCAACACGTCGACCTAGGACTGTCTGCGGGCGGCATGACCCCGGCAGGGTTACACCACGGAGGTCAGTTAACGTCACTAAATCGTAACCCAAGTACTATCGAGATCGTCAGTAGCCAAGGCGTTGCTGGCCTTTCTCGGGAGATACAATACTGATAATAAAATAACTTTCATCAACATAATATAACTTTGCATGCAAAACAGGAGCTAAAACGAGAAATACCTTTTGTTTTCTATTTATTTAATGTTGTTTTTGTGCAGTTGATAACACGGGGGGAAGGGACACCGATGCAAAAACGTTTACCACGTACTCAGTACATCATTCTACCCCACAGAAATTTTTCATCAGTTATTAAGAAAAAATCTACTGTTTCCTACAAAGGTGCAATACCTACACGGTCGTTTTCGCGTCGGTGTCCCTTCCACCTCGTATATGTAGAAACTGGAATTAGCTACGCTAGTGTCAAAACGCTGAAGTTTTATTCCTAAAAAAATACATTTTCAGGAATGACGCCAGGTCTACTAGACGGCGGCATGACGCCAGCGGGGCTGGTGCACGGAGGTCTCACTCCCGCTGGGTTACATCACGGAGGAATGACGCCAGGTACGCTTTGGACTCTTAACACCATCTTCCTCCCCAGCGAGTTAGGCAAATGTACCCTTAGAGTAGACCTATATTTCAACACCATCTTACTTGTGCTGTTACACATCAAAATCCGCTGCTGTCTGGGGAATCTTTTGATTATGTGGGACTGGCATAAATACAAAATTTCATACGCATTGTGTGTCTACATCCACTTGACAACTGCTACGCAGGACACTCATTCGGTTGCATAAACGGGATGCTGCTATATTTTCTGTATAGCTTTATCTGTCTCTTGTATCAGACGAATGATGGTTATAACACGTTATAATACGGCCCCAAGAATGAAAACCTGTTTAACTTTGGCGAAGAGATAGATGTTTCTGGTCAAGCTATCATTTCACAAGGAAAAACCATGCAATAGAAAATAATTGCAAATCTGTGTTGCAGGTGGTCTGGACCACGGCGGTTTGACTCCCGCAGGCTTACATCACGGCGGAATGACTCCGGTCGGGTTACAGCACAGCGGCATGACGCCCGGCGGCCTGGCGCACGGTGGGATGACGCCTGCGGGATTACATCACGGTGGAATGACGCCTGGCGGTAAGGATATACCACAATTTTTATATTATATGCAAGCAATTAAGCTGGCGGCCCAAATGATGTTAAGGGGTCACCATCTGTAGCGGTGTCAGTGCGGTACCGCATTAACAGGTCCAAACATGTTGCTGCCTCCCACTATTCCATCGACGCAACTGTACTTGTCCCGTCTACATAACACCACGATGCTAGTGGAGGTCGAGGTATTTATAGAGCAAAACCATGTTTATCTTGACAGTCCAGACGTTGAAGTCGCGCCACAAGATTAACTTCAAGTCTTGTAGTACGGGTTCCAACATACCTTCTCGAGACTTATACGAAGGAGGAATTTAGTTTTCGCGGAAGGCTACATGACGCCTCGACTCATCGCAATACGTGGCCGATCAAACGTTTGAAGGCGCATACGCACCGCGGCGCACGGATAGGCCACTCACGTGTGTTAAGCTTAGCTTTGCAAGAAAATGTATGTGATTGTGTCCACTGGAAACCACGGACACGCTATGCATCAATTGACGTAATTAGTACATGCGTGGCTTGCTCGAATAAGGCTATACCAAATCCACGACTATGTACATGCATCGTAGCACACCGCGGTGGGCCACGCACGAAACGTTGTGGGCGTGTAGAGTGTACTGCAGTGGAAACGTAGACCCACGTTGTCAAATGCGCCGCGCGCCCGTGCGTGGCATTTAGACTGACCCAGCCACATTTTGAAGGTCCATGTCACTGGTACCTACGATATTTTCCTTTATTTATTTTCCTACACACTAATTACATTTTTAAATATTTCTTAACAAAAACCATATAAAAAAACATTTAAAAATATAAAAAATAGTAGCCCACCGGTATCGGGAACGTACCTACGATTATTATTACAAGTTAAATTCATTAACTACAGTCGCTGGTAGATAAGTAATCACTAGAGACCGGATTATATGCAAATGCATATTTGCATATGTATTCGCATGTTATGGCCAGTTTTTTAAGATATAGCATATTTTACCTGAAATCGACTGGTTGTGCATAATTTGGGCGTATGCAAAAATGTGCCAAAGGCAATGCAAATAAAGAAACTAAATTCAAAAATAGACTTTTCAAGTCTTTTTTAATTAATAAAAATATTTTAAAGCATATTTTGGCAAGTTTAGCGTTTTTGTTGAATATTTCGAGTATTTACGATGCATATTTCGACCATTATTCTGTTGCATAATCCGGTCTCTAGTAATCACGTTGAGAAGCAGATATTTTCTACATTTGTTTCCTACTTATTCCAGGCGTACAACACGGCGCGTTACTGCAGCACGGCCTGGAACAGCTGCCCATGATGCCGCAGCTGGGCGGCGACCACGTGAGCTCGCTCCTGCGCAGCTCGCTGCCCACGCCGGGCGCAGACCGCGCCTCTCACGACCTGCCTCACACGGTGCCCATGGAGCCGCTGCTGCATGGTTTAGATGACCATGGGGATTATCAGGTAATTTTCTATGATAATCAGCCATAAAGGTGGTGAGATGACGGATGCATACCGCAAAGGTCTAAGTAATGCAAAAGCGTGGCTATGTAAAATAGAATTTATAGCTGCACCATTAACCGATAATTCCAAGTCACAACTTCTCTAAAAAGACATTTTATTTTAGACCTGAAGACCTGACTAATTTTCAATTTTATTTGCTTTGAAATCAATAAATAGTAGTCATTTCGTTGTTAAATTAGTGATGTCACAGGTTACTGTTGCCATACAAAATCTATGGGGGAACCGCGTTTTTACAGCTCGCAATGTATGTCAATTGATTGGTGGTGCAACTACAGTATTTCGGGGCCTATTTGCCCAGTACAGACTACAAAAAGTTATTAATACATAGGAGAAAATGGTAAGAATATTTCAGCACTAGCAGGACACATGGCAAAAATATGAGAAAACATTATGGAGGGTTTGTGAGAAGAGAACAGCAGGCTAGATAGAGCATAGTAAGTAGAAGTGCTGAAAGGTTTCAGCACTTCTACTTACGATGCTCTTACACTTGTGTTTTATCTTTCTGACTACTTGCAGCCCTAACATGTATTTTGCCTTGATTGTGTTAACCAACATGCTTTATTCTTTTAGAATGGAATGCAAATGCAAATGACGAACTTGGGATACGACGACCAGCACGGGCATCACAGTCCACAGCACGATTACGATTTACCTTTAACGCCAGACAACGTAAGTATACCATCAATTCACTGTAATAAGTGTCTTGCTGGATATAAAATAACATATTACATGTAAATTATATGCATAATCATTGTCAAATGAGAATTTTATACAAAATATGTTATCAGGCGGAAGAGGGTGAACGAGAGGCGGGTGAAACGGACGAGCAGTTCGAGGAACGAGTGTTGAACCGTCGTGCGGCGCAACTGTTCGCCGTCATGAAACCCAAACTATCCATCGGACAACAACTAACCTTCACAGATCTTGCGCCTAGACACAATAATAGAAAACAGGTACGTTTCTAAACCATTAGACTAATATACGATCTATTCACTATCTATGTTTGTCTGCCTTATCACAGTAAGTGACATGCCGCATACAGAATACTTATATAGCATTCATACTTTGTTACAGGTCGCACAAAAATTCTACAGTTTACTCGTTCTCAAAAAGCATCAAGTGTTGAAATTAGAACAGCATGAAACATACGGTCCTATCACCATAAGCAAGGGCAATCAGTTTGAAACTGAAGCGATTTAATACTTGATTAACACATTATTTATAATAGAATGTAATATAAACAAAATATCAAGACTAGTTCATAAAAAAGATTTTTATGGAGGTGAAGAGATGAGGTTTAGTTGTAAAGTTATGGACTTCACGGGGAAACGCGTTGAGCCAAAAATAATGTGTAAGTTTGATCTTGTAATTCGAATTCATGAAAACATTTTATTTTTTAAATATTGGACCAAATAATATTACGAGTGTTGATCTCACAAAAAATCTAATTGCAATGCGTTTTGATAATGTGAAACAGTAGTCGTTCTCATGAATTCGATTACTTGTGATGAGCAGTTTCTATGTGGATAATTATGTTTGATAGAAATGTGTAGGAAAATGCCTTATTTTGTTTTGCTGTAGGCTAAGTGAAATTATTGTAAAGTTGTTTACAAACATTGTTTAAATAGTCAATCATAGAAAGAAATAGCTATTTGCTGTATTGTTAACCCCTGACTCCAAAATTATGTATGCATATTAACTGTTGCTGCAGCCACAAAGATTATGTTATGCCTTCAACATTTAACTGAAATGTACCTCTCAAGGAAGTGTAGACTTTAAATTTTGTTTATATAGCTTGTTGTCCTGTTGGGATTAAGAGATTTTAGTGACTGTGTGTTTATTGACCAGTGTTGTAAAATATTTTAGTAGCAGACTGGAGTGATGGAGAGAAATTATGTAGAAGAAATCAAGCGATTGTTCCCAACAAGACTAGTTGGGAAAAACTGTGAATGAAAATCCCAACCAGTCACACTGTTACTAGATAGGACATTTTTTATCGTTTGTTCTCAACGTGTCACAGTGTGACTCGTTGGGAAAAATTGTGAATACATTGCAACTAGTCACACTGTTACTCAATAGGACACATTTGGCACTAATTCTTACACAATCAGTAACACCATTGAGACTCATTCACACTCAATCATTTGTTCATGATTTTTGATTAAATATGATTTGTTTTAATGCAAATAATAAAAGATAATTTGTAAAAATCAATATAAATATTTACTATAATTATCAATCACAAAATATCAAAATAATATCACAGCATAACAAGATAAAATCAAGGTATAACAATATAAAATAAAAAAATTGCACTCATCACATTAAATCGTTTAAAATATATTTTGTACACAAAATATATACCGACTTTATACTTACTAAATAGGGAATAGGTAACTTTCAGATTTGGACAAATGAGGTGTTGATACGTTTTCAAAATAAATTAGAGAAAACAGAAGTATTTTACATAAAAACAATGTAAAAAACTAAAACTCGACTGCATGATTAAATTATTAAGCTAGAGGCGGCGTTCAGATTTGAGATCATCAAAATATTTAGACGAAAATAGAAGAACTGAATGCCGCCTCTGGTACTTCTATTTAAGAAAACTTGCCGTAGCATTAGATTATTACTAAAAAAATATATTTAAAAAGGTTTACTGTGATAGATACAATAATTTGAAACTGTCGGTTGTTTTTTGACTTTTAAGTATTTGTTTTTTAAACAAGCGATAAAAAGTTGTCCTATCGAGTAACAGTGTGACTGGTTGGGATTTTATTCACAGTTTTTCCCAACGCTTGTTGGGAACAATCGAAATAAAGAGTGATACTGATAACCTTAACACCAAATAAGATAACTATAATGTTCCCCTATGTGCGTTAGTATGAATTTGGTTTTTACATTTCTTTGAGATATTTATTATAATTAATGTAATACAAATTGAATGCATACCAAAATCCTGATTTGTTTTGGTTTGGATTCATTTTGTTTTTTTTTGTAAAATTTCTTGATCTAAAAGCATTATGAATGCCTCAAACAATTAAGTGACTATTGTGTATGTTATTTGGACATTACTTCTATAAAATTTAAGAGTTTACCTCCGCTATGACCTAGATTCGTCAATTTATTTCCCCCTTTTATGTTCGGAGGTATCCACTTAGATAATTTTCATAAAAAAAAAAAACAAACATTTGCAATAAATTTGTTGATAAAATCTAGTTTTTTTTTTCTACAATATAATAAGTTCCTAGAGTACCTGTGTAGTCTCTACCATGTGCAACTGGATTGAGGGCCCATTTTTTAAATCTTTGAGAAACGAAATAAGACGTATAGCAGAATTAGTTAAAAATAGTAAAAACTTTAAGCAAAGGGTCATAAATTTCTTAAACTTGAATTAAAACTGTTATGATCAAATCACTTCGGCCCTCAATCCAGACGAGTGCTTAAAGTGGCATAGCCTAAATCTCAAAAAGTACAATTTTTGGGTTAATCATTTTTATTTAAGAATTTAGTTAAGATTTTCTTAAACATTTTATGAAATTCCCAAATCTGTAGAATATGACATTACAAATTTATGGCGGTATATCTAGGGACCTCAATTCATTAATGTCTGGACTGAAGAATCTGCAAAACATGAATTTATCTGAAGAAATACGACTTTAACATATTTTAGTTAGATACCTCTGTGAATTAGTTAAAAAGAAATAATGACACAAAAATAAATTAAAGTCGAATTTTACTAAAACGTCTGAACTGAGGGCCCAATATTTTCGGCTTTATTGACTAGGCTCAACCCCATAGATAAACGCCAATTGGAATAAGTTTTTTACTATTTTTTAACTAAAATGTAACATATCGTCCGTTCCTTTTAATGACATACTACTTTAAGAGAAAATTGATTTTATTTTTTATAGGAGAAAATTTTTACCTTTTTTACCTATTTTTAACTAATCCCCCTATAAGTCATATTTCGTTTCTCAAGGATTTAAAAAATGGGCCCTCAATCCAGGTGCACGTCTCTACCCAGTCAAGAAAAATAAGCAGTGCACATAATTTGGTCCCCGAAGAAACTCGAATGTGCATTCATAGCCGAATTTGAAATACATATTATTATGAAAATACACATCTACAAATCAAGGCTTTTTCTCTACTCATTATTAGATTTTCATTTTCTCAAGTCAAACCCTATTAAAAATATGTTTGTATTTTTTTGTTGTAAGTAATTTGTCAACTAACTTAAAATTATATTAAACATTGTTTTAAATACGAAAGAGAAAAGTAGGTAGCTGCGTTTGCAGCCTGACAGAGTGTACGTAAACCGTACAAACTCTTTTTTGTCATTTTACAACCAAAATGCTCCATCTGATTGCTATTTGCCCTTCGGTTTACTCCAGGGCGGAACTTTGCGGTGAGCGCAGGGTCGGACTGGCCATATAGCCGAGGCGGCGTTTGCCAGCCGGGCCCCAGCCCCCCACGGGGCTTGCCGGAAGCGAGTTGTCGTCAGGAGCCCTTGCCCCGAGACCTAATAGGCAATTATGGATACTTGCACAAGATTGCAAAAAAATAAAGCATGTGGACATTTTGATCTCAAATTACATTTATGAATTTCTTCGAGGCAAGATATAAAATTTTTCGAGCTCGCTTCGTTCGCTCTTGCTCGTTGACTTTATTTTGAATCTTCGAAACAATATTATTCTAATCTGTCCAAGGTAGGTTAGGGTGGTCAAAATTTTGAGCTCGCTACGCGCTTTTTTCACTTCGGTACTTTCTCTTAAATCTTGACTTTCTAAAAGCCGACCAAGTAACTCCTGGACTTAAATGACTATCCCGATCATTCGTTTAGAATTTTCCCTGCAGGAAAAACGTTACTCCAGCAGGAATCATTTTTTTCCAAAACGACAAAGCGCACAATTTTTTTTATGTGGTGCACATTCATTATAAACTATATACGTTCCACTCATTATCACTCTAGGAGCCACTTTCCTGGTGGGGTAACGGCCGGTAACGTACACTCGTTCGCCTGTAATGTAACAATTCAAGATTCAATTTTGTATAGAAACGTCATTGCTAATAATTGTATCATCACAGGTTGCGCCGTGTAATCGGTTCGCTTCAATGATGTAATGCTCGAATTTGAACTGTTATTACTACAGGCGAATGCTCTCCTTGAGGGAGCTCATTCAGGACGTCAAAGATTACATAAGACGGTTCGCCCACCCTTCGCCATTTCCTTGTATTATATACTTACCTAAGCAAGCTCGTTCGGTCATCCTCCCTTACGCCCCTCGCGTAGGTACCTTTATTCAGAATATTAGTCTAAGACATTCAGGCACTTGCCTCACCCGAACGACTATAATAGATACCTTACCTACATACACCCACGTTGTACGTCCCTATTGATTTTCTAGGAAACCTGCGCATTTGCTACGATGTTATATAATGTTTAGGTGGGTAATCGTTAGATAGTAGCGAGTTCTCCGATTGATATGGCCCTTATTATTCCTCGTATACTTGGGACTATTTTTTTTAAATCTTTCGTCAATGATTTGTGTGTAGAGTACCTATCCCTCTACAGAATAACTATATGTTTAGTTATCCTAGTATACTACATACGAGAACAAAACTTTTATAATTTCTTTGTTTTCAATATTTTTATACACAAGTGTGATGATGTACTTGTTCAGAACAATATTATTTGCATATTAAGTTCCTATACTCAATTTTTGTGCACCCATAGGGTAATTCGATTATGACTTGCGTAGAATACTAATCAGAGCTCAAGATTCTTTTGTTGAATTTCTTTAAAATTCCAAGAGCTCTAGTGACCAGGGTGGTATTAGGTCATCAACAAGAAACGCTCGTGATTTTGGTTTTGTATCATTTAATCGCCCTAAAAATGTACAATACAGATGCCGACATTCTTCAACAGGATAAACTCACACTACAAAAATCGATGACAATACTCACGCAAATATACGCAGTCACTGGCTCAACTATAATATTGTCGCCGACTTTTGATATGAGGCTAATATGTTTAACATGATTTAGAACAGTCTACAAAAATCAGGAATAGAAATAACTGTAGCATCAATGTAATGTTTTACGTACAACATTTTATTTGCTTTTCTTTTATACTACATAATTAAATAAATTGCATTCCTGATGACACACACTGGTAAGTGTAACACTTATACACATCAGTCCATGCATCACTATGAGGGTGAGGTTTCCACACATTCGATTCCATGGCCGTCCACTCCAGATAGTATTCACTGAAACCTCGGCATGTGGGATGGCAGTAGTAGTGTTCTTAAAAGTAAGTAGCTTAGAAAGCGAACAGCAGCAGGAACGCCATCATAAGACAGAAAAGACCCATAGCCTCAGACAGGGCGAAACCCAAGATGGCGTATGAGAACAGCTGCTGTTTGAGGGAGGGGTTCCTGGCGTAACCGATGATGAGGGAGCCAAACACCGTTCCGATTCCCGCTCCTGTAATACACAAATAATGCATGAGTCTTATATAAATAAATATTGATGTAACATAACATTTACAAAAGAAAATTCTAATTACGCAAGTTCTACAGCTAACTACCAAGTGCAACAGAATTAATCTCACCTTTATTTCTAATATTCATTAAATTGAGATTGAGTAACTCCCCCATTCAAATCATGCATTTTATTTGTATATAACACTTTTTGGATGATATTATAGAATATGGTTAAATAATTACACTTTTCATAAAATAAATCACTTAAGAAAAAAATATACTAAAAAGCGAACAGCATAAGGAACGCAATCATCAGACAAAAGAGGCCCATTGCTTCAGTCAAAGCGAAGCCTAAAATTGCATATGAGAAGATCTGTTGCTTTAGGGAGGGATTGCGAGCATAACCAATGATCAAGCATCCAAAGACCACACCAATACCAATTCCTGTAGATAACAAAAAATATAGTTCTGTTAGTTACATGTGCAGGGCAAGCATTCAGGCAGTGAATAAGTATGCAGTATGAGTATGAAACACATTGAATTTAGGAATTATGGAAGGAAACAATCCTTTGAAATACACACTATTCTATTTTATAATAAATTGCAATTTTATTAACTTGTCAAGAGAAAATCAGACTTTTTTTCTGACACTTTCTGTTTATTAGTGCTTCATTAAAAATATGCAATCAACTTTTAGGTTGGTTTTAGATGAGAAAAACTAAAGATTTGAAGAAACCTTTCATTTTAAGCTGAACATTCCATTAATCCCGCCTTCGAGAAGATTACTGGTTCCCTGTTAGTCCACATTTCCTCAATACATTTTGAATTGAACCTTTAAATACTTATGTAAGCAGGGATAGTCCTATGTTGAAGAAAATCAATAAAATGCTGCTTGTGTTATGCAATCACACCATCTTGCTAAATTAAGTTTAATGGCAATTTTGTTATCACATAAATCTACTTGAAAATTGCATAGAATTGTGAGAAAAGGCAAGCATCACTTCAGCTTAGGTAATCCCGAATGAAAATATGGTTTGTTAAATATATTTTGTACAAATTTTGTAGTAAAAGGTTCAATCAAGCTTTAATTCTTGCTTTACCAGTTAATATTGAATAAAGAACACCATAACTAAGACATCACAAGGAACAAAACCATGATTAATTGCTTTTTAACTTAGAAAAAAGGTAAACAACTTACCAGATCCTGCTACTCCTACTGTTGCTGCACCCGCACCAATGAATTTGGCAGCAGAGTCAATGTCCTTGTTGGCAGCAGTGGTCTGGAAGGATCGCACTGCGGATAGCTGAGCTGGTACAGCAGGGGTGATCTGTGTCTGCGAGGGGAGGGCAGCAATAGGTCGCACGAGGGCTGAGTTGTTGAAGATCTATAACATACAAAACAAATTGCTAATATACACCTATAGTAGGTATAATCTCTTCAAGGGCTACACCCTAAAAATCAATACTGCATCAATTTAACAATCAATCATCAATTATTCAGATAACGACAGTTTCGCGGCCCTTATCCGTACCATTTGAAATTGTGATAATTTTTGTTACCTAATACTGGAATAAAAGTTGGATTATGTAATGTTTTATAACATCAATGTCAGGACTGTCTGATATTATATTGACTGATATTAAGGAAATAAACGACTAGAAATATGCACCTGGAACCGGCAAGTACAGCTTACATTGCTGAAGGAACTTACAAGGTCAAATAATATAATTTCTACGTAAAAAATTACAAGTCCTGAAGGGTCGACAAAAAAAGTGTAAAATTGAGGTAAATACTAAAAAATCCAATACGGAAACTGTAGAATACTTACAGCAGACCTGGCTGCAGGGGCGAGCAATCTGGCGGCGGACAGCATTTTTGTTTTATTTGGGTGCGGCGAGCAACAACTGAAAGAAACCGTTCGACTAGATGGGTTAGCTTCTCGAGACTAGTGAGACTATAATGCCTATTGATAGGAATAAGTTTATGTGAAGTCACTTGTCAGTTTGACCGACGACCGCAGAATGTTACGTAATTTACGGTACTACGTAACGGAGACTGAGGTTGTACAACCTGGACTATCTCGAACAGATATCAATTTTGGTGACACCGTGGACACGATTTAACGGGCAGAGCTACTGTATGTTACCTCTCAACAATAAAATTGAATGTCGAGCGAAAATGGCCGAATCGGCGAGTTGACTTCAGATGACTGATATTTGTTCTTCTATGACAACTTACGAGTACACAGCTAAATATTTACACTATCACACACTATATGCTTTTATGCGCGATTACAATCACTTTTTACTGAATGATGGCTTCAAAATGTTACACTTTTTCACGATTAGTTTATTCACCAAATTCTGCCGCACTTACCAAAGAACACCGAGATGGAGGAGACCGGCCTTTGGAATGTTCAATTTTTGAGTGGTGAAGTGAAACAGAGTACAAATGCCGCATTGCTATTGGTCGATACAGCGGGCAGTTCCGTTCAGAGCTGCCAACTGTCGATCAATATACGCGAGTGACAGAAACTTTCAGGACCTATTATTATAAAATTGCAATAAATGAGTAATGCTCAAGAGCGTTACGTTAGTAAATCATTTATCGTTTTTTTTTTCGACACATCTTTGATTCAATATTTATTTTTATTCAATTTAGAGGCATGATAAAGATTACAGCACGAACGAACACAGTGTTGTCATTGACTAGCGTATTACCATTGTACGACATGGCCGTCTTCATGATAAACATCTGTAAATTTAATGGCTGTGGCATAACATTTCCAAGATTAGCGGACTTAATTGAACACATCGAAGATGTACACATCGGTAAATATTAAATATTCATTTCTAGTACGAGTATTGTCCTTATTATAAGCATGTAATGTAATCCATGACCCTCCCAATTTACGTCTTATCAATATGCCAATGTTGTCATCATTGGAGGGTATTTTTGCGTCAATTATAAATAATGAGTGGGTCTACACAGCTTTACTATTGTTATTTTAATTAATGGTTTGTTTAATTTCATTATAGCCTACTGCGTTCACATATGCGTTGCTATTTTTAAGTCGGTTTCCTCTTAGGGGCAACGAAAATAGTTCTGCCGATTGGAACAGCTGATCGGGAGCGGCAGATATAAACACTGTGAATGCAAGCTCTAAACCCGAGATTAATTTTTCAGATTACGATCCAGCTGTAATAGAACAAAAAGAAGCCTCACAACCAGCATGTATTCCGCTTAGTTATATACTAAAATACTTCTCGGAGGCTTCGAGGCGGGAAAACCAGAACAATGCCCCACCGCCCGATGTCCGCCGGCGCCTGCTGTCCGCGCCCAAAACACCTTCTGTTCGCAGCAGCACGCCCACCGGTATTATAATTTCACATAATTACTTCCTATTATACTATTACTTAGAGTTTGGAGAATTATATAGCCTCAGTTTACTGTATTCCAGAAAAGGTACGATTGGTTATATATTTCTTTGAAATTTGCGTTCCGTAGAAAAATATAATCTATTTTTGCAGTAATGATTAGGTTTGGAAAGCAAGAAAATCATATAATTATAGATTATTATCTTTTGTTTATCTTTTCTACACATTAGTTACATTTGTATCTTAAAAAAAAACCATATAAAAAACATTTAAAAATATAAAAAATAGTGGTCCGCCGGTGTCGGGAACAGGGTCCAAGCAACCGGTGGTTAGGGCTCCAGAGACAGGAACATCCTCACACAATATTGCCTTCTGAATCAGGCCCTTGATCCAACCGCCTAAGGAGAGCTTCGTTAGATGTTCGTCGAGGCTCTTGGGCATGAGGCCATTGGCCGTTACGACAATCGGCACAATAATAGCCGAGTTCACTTTCCACATGTTGACAAGTTTGTGCCTGTGCAAGTATTCACCGTTAGCCAGACGAGAACAAACAGAAATAATATGTGTCCGGAAGTTGTTCGTCAACGTTACTTCGTCCATAATCGCACAGACAAAACCCTCAGTTTCCCCAAAGTGGTCGCCGAAACGTAGCCAGGACACGGATGCTAGAAAATCTACATCAGGCCCATGAAGAGCCGGTAGAAGCGCCCGAGAAGCTCCTTGCCTTGCCATACTTCCTTGCGGTTATCGGTATTAAGTACTACAAGTTTGCGCCAGTTCTCTTTAGCCATGAACAGCGGGGTGAATTCCTTGTCCACTGCAACCACATCTCGGTACATACTCACCTCGGCTTTTAAAAAATATTCTCTGAGACTGCACACCTCGCGGTTGTTGAGGGTCTTCGCATTTAAAAAGCCGCGACCTCCGCCGCACTTCCGCGGGATGTACAGTCTTATAACCGATGATCGCGTTTGATGTATCGGGTTTGCGGTCAGCAGTGTACGAATCCGGGGCGTCTGAGTCCATTTGAGTATGTCGAAAGAGTACGTTGAAACCGGAAAGACCCAACCGTTGAAGACGCGTACCTTGTTCCCGCCTGAAAGAAGACTATTTAATACCTTTTTCAGGAGACTGAAGGAGCGCTCCGTCAACGATTTCTTCATGTCAGCTACGTTAATGCCTAACGCTTCCGACATACCCAAATACTTATAGCTTTCGGATGAGGAAAGGGATCTTAGGTGTATGGAGTCCGGGAGCTGAAGTCCCTCGGATTCCATAATCTACCCTCGCTTTACATACATTACTGCACATTTATCCACACTAAACTCCATCCTGATGGCGCTACTAAAAGTTTCAGTTACTTTCAGTAGCTCCATCAGTCGCAATTTGTTAGGGGAAAAGAGTTTCAGATCATCCATGCAAAGAAGGTGATATATGACCTGACCATCTCTCCTCAACCGGTAGCCTAGACCTGAATCCTCCAACAATGTGCTTAGAGAATTCAGGGCTAGACAGAACCAAAGTGGACTCAGACTGTCGCCCTGGAATATTCCCCGTTTAATTCATACAGGCTCATCGTTCCCCTGGATCTGTCTACATCCTGGATATCGAAGGAATTTTTTATTTTTATTTATTTGGAACAACAAACAATTACATAATAAAGCATAGAAGAGACATACAACTTAAAATTAACAATTATGTAATCAGCGGCGTTATTCACAGAATATGAACGTCCTCCATTGCCCCGACTGCATACACTACTCAAGGATGGCGCGTAAAGTCGCATCTATCTTGTACAACTCCAGCACCCTCATGAGCCATGTATGTGGCACAGAGTCGTAGCCTTCTTATAATTTATCCAACATGTCGACAAATCTTTGCGAAATCGACGAACCTGTGGGCCAATGGCCATGTCGATGAGTAGGTCCCTAGTGCAGCGGGACCCATTCCTACATCCATTTTGAGAAGTAGACATAATGGAGTTTTTGTCAATGTGTTTATTAATTTTCGCTCTCAAAATGGATGTAAGAAGTTTATAGACCGTCGAAAAACACGTGAACGGTCTATAATTCTTGGGTTCCGCGGGACTACCTGATTTATGGAGCAGGTGGGTAACGCCGGTTGTTAAAAACTGCGGTAGGGACCCAGACTCTAAGGATGACTGGAATTAGGATGCCAGGCAAGTGTGTGAACTACTAAGCCATTTGAGCCAGAAGTTGTGCAGTCCGTCCGGTTCCGGTGATTTCCAATTCGGTAACGGACGAACTGCTCTGGTTACATCTAATGGTGTTATTATTTTTTTTTTCTATTTCTGGGATTGGTTCACACACTCGCTCGACATCAGTCATTCAGTCGGCCTCAGTATGACAGACGGGCACCGACCAGATGCTGCACAAGAAAGAATTCGTGGCGGCATCATCTAGGCGGCACAAGTCTGTCATATTTTGCTCGGGTCGCTCCCAAGCTCTGTATACCTACGTCTCATCGCTCTGGTACATGCGATTCTGTGAGTACCGATCAACCCAGCGCTTATACCGCCGATGCATAAACTTTCTGCTTCAGCAAGTCGATGCGCTCTGTGACACGTGACATGTATTCTTGAGGACTGATTCCAGTCCCCGAGAATGCCCGCCTCACAAAGCGCATAGCACATGGTCGTCTATTACCCTCCCTGAAGCAGTGTAGTTTGCCGATGAGTACCCTGGCCCCGTCGATGCGGCGCTCGATTCAGCACTAGGCTACCAGGCTGGTACGGCAAGTTTTGGCCAAGTAGCTGAGTCACTATTTGTAAATTTTACATTGGCTAACCGACATGTCGCAACAGCCCCATAGTACAGGATCGAGTGCGTATCAAATAGATTCTTGAGTTGCGAGTCCAGGGCACACACCAAGCGCCATATTTTTTTTATGCATGGGTAACTCGCGAAGGGCATCCTCCAGTGTGCTCCTCAATCGGTCGTTGCACTGGCTACTTACCGTAGCCACCCTATCATCTTCCACTATAACAGCAGGGTTGGACCGCGATGGGGTTGCGTCAATAGCTGACACTTATACCGCGATTTGTGACGGAGTTAAGACGATACGGTTGCTCAGTACATCTGAGCGCAGCCTACAAAGTACGGCGTCCAACATGTAATTGCGTTGGATGACCCGCACCTCATTCGACAGTCGTTGGGCCGAGATTTTGACGGTTGGTTCAAGTTCCTGTAACAGAGACAGCATCCTAACACGGTTCGCATTGAGGTTAGTTCCTCCCTCTGTATACCCATATTGTAGGTATTATTAGACCTATTATTTGTCTACAGTAGAAAAAAATATTTGTGGCTAAGAAGTAACCCGCCAATCCAGTTTTTGTTCAGGGTGCTAAGGGCGAATTTCACTAATGAATGTGAACACGATTAGTGCATTGAAAGCGAGTTCTAGAGCCGTCGTGGGTGTCAATATTCTAAGACGAGGTGACATGATGGTCTTGAACGTGGTTTAGGTGTGCTGATCGCATTCAATTTCATTGGTAAAATTCGCCCTAAGTATAGACTTGGCTTTTGTCAGAGAAGTCGCACCACCACATGCGTAGCATGGTCACCGTAGAAACGGGTTTATTCGACGGTAAAATCGAGAAAATTACAGATCAACAAACGATATCTGTCATTTTGTCGAGTCTTCCGTCGACAAAACCCTTAACGTTTCCCCGGTGTTCAAGCTATGCGTGCTGTGGTTATTTTTATTAGACAAGATGATGGGACCTTGGTTTTGTATGTTCCAGGGAGCGAGATGGATGAAGACGAGCTGGTCAGTCCATCCGAAGACAGCAACGACTCGTGGACCACGGCCGAGGAGTACAGCTCCGAGTTCATACTGCGATATGGCGTCAAGTAAGTGAAGGCAGGATCTTACAATCACTGATTACTATCGAAATTAGAAATACTGTTTTGGGAAGTAGCCTTTGTTTGTGCTATGAGTTGTATCAGGTTGCTGACCATAGTATAAAACATCACCAAGATCAGTGAATCAAAATGTTTGATGTCTTAATTTTTTGCATGCCTTTCTTCTACTGCTGCTTTTTTGGATGGGGTAAACAGATTCTGTTATTATAATCAATTTAAAAGATTTATCCTTGTTTGTATGACTAGTAGGCGACATGAAAAACATCGGGACAAGAAAACCTTCAAGCTGTGAAACGATCCTCGAACAACTCTTCAGCATTTTCATAACCATCTTGTATGATAATCCAAGATGTAGTTGCAACATTTCGAACAAGTTTGATAACTCACAGTATTAATGGCAAGCCGGAGTCTCAAGAAACAAAGATTGTATTTTAATACAATATTTTCTTGTTCAGAATGAACGCTAGTGCGTCATCTGGGGCCCTCGGTCCCGCCGCTCAGGAGAAACCGTTTGCCTGTCCAGTCCCCGGCTGTAAGAAACGGTACAAGAATGTCAATGGCATCAAATATCACTCGAAGAATGGACACAAGAAAGACGGGAAGTAAGTATGAGTATATTGATGATATTTGTAACCAAGCAGAAAAATCGCGATTAGAGCATTTGATAAATCTGCAAACATTTCGAATGCTCGATTATCTGAATCGTTAGACTTTAAAAACAGTAGTGAACATTTGTTTTTGAACAGGATAATCTGTTATTTAATGTAATCTTAAGTTTGAAAAATTCGTCTGATTAGCATAAAATGCTGTTGAAATGTCAAAGTAAGTGGCATTGCTGTTGTAATGTCTAACGGCGCTTCCTCACCGGGAGCATTCGCCTGTAATGTTAATTCACATTTACTTGTAACATAACATAACGCCTATAACTCCTGACGGGTTAGGCAGAGGTGTATCTAATTGTACCCCACATTGCATTCACTTATTTCTGTACAGAATTGAATTTTGGATAGTTACATTACAGGCGAATGCTCCCGTTGAGTGAGCGCCGTTACTTAATTAGCTAAGTACTCCTCTGTTCAACTTATACCGCTGCACACTCGCATTAACAATTTACTAGTAAGAAATTCGACTGCGTGAACTTCAACCTTTCCCATGTGGTAATAAAATCGATAGAAGACATTAGCCTAGTCTGTTTTATTAAACGACGACGGTTTGATGTGGGTCGATATCGATTCTTTTCAATGTCACAGATGCATAGATATAAGAAAAATTGCAGCTAGTATTGATGTTGATGAAATGATTTTATATCATCCCACCTGATCTGGGAATAATCAATGCGTTTACTTTCATTAGAAAATACCCGGCCTTGTCGAACCCAGAACAGTACACTAAAAAGATTCTATCTGGGCCCAAGAAGCGCCTCTCGGCCCAAGAGTATTTCTGGAAGAAATGGGTACAACTCACCATTTGTGTCTTTGTAGTTAATAGATATTTTATTAAGAGCCTACATTGTCGCATTGCGGGGCCAAGGCCTCTTCCCTCTTTTATACTTAGTTATTATAGTTAATAGTCAAACAGCAGTTTTAGTAGTAACTTGGTAAATTACTCCGTACGTACCTAATCGTAGGGTTCTTGCGTTTTAGCGTGAGAATGCTAGAATCTTTCAATAAATACTATCATTAAACACTGTTTTAAGCTTTCACGGTTTACAACTAAACTTACGGGAAAAAACACGGAAAAACAAAGACAAACACGAAACGAAAATCAAACACGGAAAATCACGTCAATCACGGAAGATATTCCGTAAGCGACAGTACAAGTTTAATGCTATCATTTATTAATAGATTCGAGCATTCTCAATTTCTAAAACAGAAATTAAGTCTTCTATCGTGTAATCCTCAACATTTTTTTCTAACGAAACGATAAAACGACATAGTTTATTGTTCGGGTCCCTACGAAGAGATATTATACAAAGGCCAATGGCCACAATTGCCATGTTAAAACGCAAAAACCATATCTAGTAGAAAATAAATTGTCACGCTTTTGATACTACCCGTACTATGTAATTCGCACTCGATTTTTCTTTTTAACACATGTCATTTTGCAGTCGCCTTATCGGACAGTGATTAATGTAATCAGAACATAGTTGTGCAGTATATAACAGTATTATATGGGTCGGGTGATATTTTTCAGGGTAAAAAAGGCATACAGATGCCAGTGCGGCAAAAGCTACAAAACGGCACAAGGGCTTAAGAGCCACTCGATAACGCAGCACATCGCAGCTGCTACTTCGGAGGTGGCGGTGGCGCACAAGCTGCACGCGCCCAAGATGCCCGGCCTCGTGGTCACCAGCTCGCCCGCGCACTCGCGCACACTCAACTTGCTCGATGCTGTCGATGGTAACAAGCTAGTCCGTATTTATGACACTATCAAGACCAAAGACCTGCCGGCGTTCACCATCCCCAAGCACAGCCTGTCCGGGGTGAGTGTGATGAGCGCCGTGTTGACGCCAGCCTCCACGCCGTGCTCCAGCCCCATCGACAAGCTCAAGTTCGAGCGATCGCCCAAAGTCACCGTGCAAACCGCGCACATGCCTCAGCTCACTTCCATCTATACCGAGGCCACCGACTGAACTCGTCGCGACGTCGACCAAACGAATTTAAGTCACTAGTGTAGTTTACACACGCAGTTCCTATATAAAAATGTAAAAAAAAATATTCATTTTCATCAAATGATTTTATTAATTTATTTACTCTTATTATATGAAGGTACCGTGTAGTGTACCTATCGTTGAATGAGCTTGTGCATGCTTTTAATTTATCATTCGTTGCACAAATTATTCCTATCGCAACTACGTTTAAAGAGGTAAAATATTTGTTTCTAAAAGAGATGGGAGAGTTATTTATTTGTTTTTGTTTGAGATTTTTATGTTGATTAGTGCGTATGTGTAAGTTATTGGAACGCTAATTTGTTTTAGTATTTTTATTAATTACAAGGAGACGCGGTGGAGCCAATAGTTTATTTAATTGGTGGATATAATTTTGTTTGTCAATTGATATTTTTAAAAATACTTAATGTTCTTAAAGTGATGCAGACGATGCACCCAATTTGTATACTATATCATAGTAAGAATATACCTACAATATTGTGGTAATTGGTGACCATATTGTAAATGTTGGTCTCCGCTGTGTCTCGTGTATGCGACGGCTGTGTGACCTGTCGTGTTTGTCTCATGTATACGTACCATACGCACGACGGGTTGTACAAATATAGTTATATGATGTAACGTAATCCTCAAATGTATAAGGAACGATTATATTTTAGTAAGTGTTTACCCCGCTCGATTATTATTATATTAAAATTTCTGTGATCTCTATGCGGGGGTTCTGATGATTGTGTACTCTAAATACTTCTACGCGTATGTCATATATGAATGACGTCCCGTCGTATCTCTTTGTGCCATTATTTCTAAATTGTGTACTTAATCGTATAATTCACGCGAAACGCTTACGTTCATATGGTTTCTCATTTCACTGTGTTAGATTTTGTAAATTAAGAGGAAAAAACAAAGAAAAAATAGCGTTCACCTAAGTATCTTTCAAAGCTAGAATAAAGGTCATACTCGTAAATGTGATATGGTATTTAGAAAAAAAAAGTAAAAAAAAAAGCTTATAAGCGTACACGTATTTAAAATACCTAGTTGCTAAGGCTGGCAATGTTTGTTCGTTATCTGATTGATAAAATGTGCGTTTTGATGTGTCTAGGTTTTGGTGCCTGTTGATTTTTTTATGATTTTTGTTTTTTTTTCGCGGTGTACTGATAGTTTTATTTTGCTCGGAGCACTAGGATGATGTAGATTCCCAAGGTGGAGCTGTGTATCTAATAACGTGTATGTATTAGACGGAAGGTATAGATGTTCATTATTTAGTACCTCCCATTATTGAACTGTCAGTTCACAAAAAGGAGCTTATTGTAGAGGAACGTTGCTACGATTAGGTACATCTACATAAATGCTAGTTTTTCTTGTATTTGCCATATCGCTTAACAAAGATTATTACGTAATAATATAATAAATAACTCTTTTAACGTGTTCCTAATGTTTAGTTATGCTTATATATAGAACTAAAATTAAAATATCAACCTACAACTTATAACAGGATTGCAAGACTTTCTTTCAGAGATGATACGTAATCGTAGCAAACGTTTGTAAGACATTAAGTTAGGTTGGAAATAAAATATCCTCTCAAAGTATTTAATAGATTGAAAAAAATAATGTTTGGCTGGTAAGCTAGGAGAAAACGGTTGAGGTGCTACCAAAAATGGTGATTTGGCGAGTAGGCTACGAATGATGTAAAATAAGTATAATATGTATGTATAATGTCTGTTCCAAAGCGAAATTAAATTATCTAAAGATAGCTGTACGGTCACGGTGCTTAACGGGTAAAATGTGTGATATTTGGATTAAAAAAGTATGTTATAGTGTGACTACCAAAGAAACGACATTTCAAACTACAATAAGTATTTATTATACTCTGTTTCACAAAAATACTTTATCTTATGAGGGACACGATTTTAAAACGTAACTTGCATGTTTAAGTGGTTTTGTTTGAAAATTGATAAAAATACTTTACATTTATTTTAAGCCTTTCTTACAGGAGCCCATTTTGTTACTTATACATTATCTAAAATATAAAATGTTGGATTTTGATCTTGGATTGACGGGGAAAATATGGGGGGTTTGAAAAACACCGAATCCAGGAGAAAATATTTATGCAATGAGTTTGCATAAATATTTTCTCCTTCTTTCCCTCATTAATAGCTACGCCCATGAAGGTAATTATAATGATATGACTGGGTATTAGAAGGCTGCAAAGTAGAAGGTATTTGCGTAACGATTAGATAATAACGTGCCTGCCAATCCGCTTTATGTCGCGAGAGACTTAACGCGTCGATGATATTCAAATTATTGTACTACCAAAAAATTAGACAATTTTCACTTGTGATAAAAATTTAATTCTTTGCAGTGTCACTCACATTGGTGTTGATGTTTCAGGTAGGTAAAGAATAGTGTATTTAGTTTTACCTAAAATAAATTTGACCATTACCCTTTGTAATAATTTTAGGCTCGCAGTTGTCTAGTTTTCTTGGTAAAATTGTACATCCAAATTATTGTATCGCTATTCGCTAAGTTAGGTATAGTATGTGTTGTGCCACATGCCTTTGAATGAGGCATGTTAATATTATTGATGATGTGCGGAGAGGGGAGCAAGTATCTCATTTGTCGTACCCAAAAATATTTACTTAAACCTCAGATATTAAATGTAAATATTTGGTCCTACACGAATTATTACTCATTTAATTGAGTATCCAATTTTATTTACATGATTGCGGTCCGTCCTCACTGAAAGTACCCTTTCTGTTAATTTCTCATTCTGTTTACAAAGTGCCCCTTAGTATTCGACATGATTCGTTCCATTATATGTGCGTAGTTTTAATGTAAACGTATTTAATCGTATTGTAAACGGACTGGCATTGTCCTGGGTATAATTACCGTCGATGCTTGGAAGCTAATGCGCTGGCTTCGTAACATTAGCTTTGTATAACACTGGATGTGGCAATTGGGTTTATGTAACTAATTAGTTATTGCACTGTTTGGTAGATCTAGCGTATGATGATCGCTGTCTTATTTTATGTATGATAAGTGGATTTTTTTACCGTTATATCGTATGATATATGCTCATTTTTATTATAATATCGTCGGTATAGTTTCAATGAACATTGTTAGTCATGTTTAATTTAAGACTGATAGTTGGATTATAGATTATTGTCTCCTTAATTTATTTTGTGTGCATACGTAGAAAGACATTTGTATTGTGAGGAGGATTTCAGTGTAAATGAAAAATATAACGGAATACCAATATTATATGTTGATAAAGAATTGTGCCGACTGTTTGTCTAATAACACTTGTTTAGAAATAAACAAACACTGGTGTATACTATTTTTTATTTGTTTAGAATTTATTCTAACTAAACTAATATTGTCTGAAAGACGGTGAACAGTCGGCACATTTCTACAGACGTAACTAAGTAAGAGGTATGCAATGCCTCGAACGTACGTTCTGAAATTTAATTATAAACTATTTGTCTAGTCTCCAAGAGTAACTGAAGTTTATGATTCATTATCAAAGAGATTGAGATCTGTGTGTGTCAATTAAAGAAATGACCAATTTTACAAATTGTTGATTAGGATGGGTAAAGAATTTGAAGGAATGTTGTAAAATCGATATTTGTACACAGAGTAAAACGCGTGTTGATGATTTCCTCAGAGTTATTATTATTTGACAGCTCAAGAAATTTTCCATTCATTTTATTATTTGTCGATACATTTGATTTTGTTCAACTATTGTATTTAACCGTTAATGGTTGTGAATAATGTATAATATTCTACTCGTATGGTCGGTGAAGCCGCCGTCTCCTGTTGCAGCGACACCGTCGGACATAGTCCTTTATTATTATTCCACAGTGATGACAAATTGGCCTTATTAACGACATGCATGTTTCAATTATTTCTGCTTCTTATAATAAGCTTAAATAGTTGATGGAACTGCAGTTATTGATAATCACGTTAGACTTATTACGGTGTCGCTACACATTGTTTATAGCATCATATGGCTGAATAAGTGTTGCTTACATTGAAAACAAGCGGACATAGCTCACCGGCTGTCGTCGATTTAATAAACATAATATGAATAAAGATTGATGTTATGTAACCCCTCTAATGTATTTATCAATTCAAGATTTTGCTAAAGCCCTTTGACTGGTAAACGATTATTTTCTGAACGCTAGTTGTTCAATCAAACAAGTAATAATAATCTTTTTCTTTTTTCTTTTCTGTAATCTTTATAATGTCTATATGTAATAAACACAGTTTTGCTATGTTCCCAGGTTAGCGCAGTCAAAGGGTCGAATATCATTCTGATATCAATCTAAGTGTTGTCTTTATAGTATTTTGTATGGAATTGGAAATCGTAAGTCTGTTATTATCAACCTACCTTCGTACACGCTTACTATGTAACAGTGTCTATATTAAAGGAATTCGCGACTCATGTAATGCCTGCATACATGATATTTGTCTCCATCTTGTCTTGATAATAAAAAAAGTAAACAGCAACCATAGATAACATGTTTTATTTGAATATAAAATAGCTATACGTTTACAAGCTTATTGAGAATTTTTACATAGAAATACGTACATATACAATAATATATTATATTATGACTTGAATAAATTATATTTAGATTAGATACAGCCAATTTCCGAAGACACGTTCTCCGTACATATTCGTATAGTTGAGAAAAAGTAACATTAACTAACACATAATAATTATAGTCTTGCAACAATATTTAAAGACCTATCTGACCAATAAGAGAATGTAGCTGGTCCAGTTATTTTTCGAGTTTAAACAAAATAAAAAGGTTCGCCCCCATTACATGGAACTTATAACATTACCGGCAGAATGTGAATGAACAACGCACATCTGCCTACCCCTTCGGTAATTAGAAGCGAGATGTCATGCTTGTACACAATATATTTCAGTCTATAATACCTATTTACTGTTCACTTTTTGGTCGGTAACTTTTCGAGCAGCGATGTGATCTTGTCGCGTTTCATGGGCTCGTTCAAAGGACATTTGTTCAGCACGAAGACTAGGGCACTTTCGTCTTTCTGCTCAAATGCTACTTCTGCTGCTTCCTCGTAGAAACTGTAAAAAAAACATTAGATTATTATAAACGGGATGACAGGAAAAACTTTGTCGAATAAACGACAAAAACCAAGGGCATAATATAATGTTATTACTAAATCCAGTAAGAAATGAAATCATAAAACGAGAAACATCGTAGACCTGATAGCATGCCACAGTATTCTGTGAGTATTTTAGTTACATGTCTTATTTTAGCTATTGAACTTGGGTAAGTATGGTTGGACCATGTCCTTTATAAAGCATTTCTACTAGTAAACTGTCTTTGACGGCCACATGAGAGCACACCAAATGGCGTTGTCAAGTTACATTATGAAGTTACTAAGAACAACCGAAGAGGTCGCATAAGAGTGGCACTGGCTGATAACTGTCACTTCCGTCTTCTGATGACCGATGATGTCAAGGAGAACCGCTGTCATAACTTTGGTATAAGTTATGTACTTACCCTGCTTTAACATAATACTTGACTTTGATGTCATCGCTGCACCTTGGCAGGTACTTCAGCGCCTCATCCTGTTTGCAGTATTTGAGGCATGCGTCCACGAACGGTTCGTACCCGACGGGAGATTTTTTAGATTTAGAGAACCGTTCAAGTTCCGCCCAGTCGTCTTTGTCGGCTAATGCTAAGATTCGCAGCCACCAGTATCTGTGAAAAATAAAATATTTTTAGTTGGGAAAGGTAAATTTTGAAGAGTGAGAAGGTGCAGTACTCTCAGTGAAAAGTTTCAACACATCTGGTTGAAAATTAAACTTATAATGGTCTTCATGTTCACGATTAATTCAATTCAAACATTAACCTTGCCATTCAAGGTAAAAATAAAACCCAACACAAGTGATTTTTTTTGCGATTGTCTTTTATTTTTCCTGTATTCCTGTTAGCATCTCCCGTCTATTTAAATTAATCCTCCTGTGATAGCTACAGGTATGCATAGTGTGTACTATTAAAGTACAAAATTTACCGGGTGGAGGGATCAACGAGAGGGGAACGACTATCTCGCGTCATTTATTTAAACTTCATGTACAATAGTGGTAAATAGGCGAACTTAATGCCACAAGGCATTCTCTACCACTCAACTTTTGGATTAAATAGGACAACATTGTAATAGGGTACAAAAAAGTATCTAAAAATGACTTCTTGTTTTCGAAATTTGTTATACTAATATTGATACTAATACACATATACAAATCATCACATTGTCATTGAACATTAGGGCTTCCATTGTTTTCCAACCTACCTTTTATCAGGCATCCTATTCTCAGAGCGCAGTTTGTCAGCCAGCGATACTTCTCCCAGGTCGAGCAGTTTCCTCACGGTGTCTTGTAGTGAGAGGCCTACGAAGCTGGTGCCGTACTTCTCTTGTAGGCTGGACTGGTGCTTGCAGAGTTTGCGTGCCTCTTCGCATATTAACACTCCTGGAAGATGATGACTATGAATATCATGAAAGTTTATGCTAAGGTGTAGTTAAGACAATTTAAGGATTTGCCCAGATAGCAAGATGTGATAGGTTTTTTTCTTGTGATTCAGGGATGGCAGGCAAGCGAGGGTACTTTTCCACTTGTTGTCGCGTTCAAAAATCCGAGACACTACTTAAAATGACAAGAAACAAAAATTATAAAAACCCACCTAAATCATTCTTCCCTTTTTTATAGCACTCCCTGGCGGATATGAGGCTGGCCTCTATGCTGCCCGGGTTGGTCTGGTCGATGGCGTCGCGGATGTGCGTGGCGGCCTGCGCCGGGAAGTCGTCCTCCTGCACGTGCACCTGGCGCAGCGCCTCGCGGTTGTTGCGCGCGCAGAACTTTATGTACAGTGCATGCGCGAGCGCGAAGCTGCGGATTGTTAGCTGGGGAAATTCGAAAATAGTTTATTATCGGGGTAATACACTAAACAAAATAGGTTAAACTGGGAATGAGAAAGCCTGGTTAGTTTACAAAGCGTTATTTGCCAGTGAGCATAACTTAGGGCCCGAAATACGAAGGTATGAAATGAAATGAAATTTTCCTTGCAACCATGCACCAACATATTGCTTGGTCTATACTAATATTATAAATCGAGGTAAAATGTGTTTGTAAGTTTGTATGTAGGGGGTAATCTCCGGAACGAATGATCTAATTCCAAAAAACTTTCACTGGCAAAAAGCTACATTAATCGTGGCTGCTATAGGCTATAAGTATAAATTATATAAGTGTCATGCATATTAGATGAGATATCACAATTTTTGCGGACGAAGTCGAAGTGGCGAAGAGCTAGTGACAGAATAATAAAATAGAAACAAGAACATACTTTTTTGTATTTACCTGTTTGCCGGCCATGAAAGAACAAAGAGCTGTTTTTTTCTTCTCTGTAGAAGATGTAATAAAGTCGCATATTCTATGAAAATATTAGATAGGATATAACTATACTTACTTCGAATTCTCGTTTGCCCATTTTTTCTTTGAGATGTAACAGTACTATGTAAATTAAATCTGTATCACCACTGGCCGTTGCCTTAAGCAAAGCGGTTGGTCCTTCACCCAAAGATAAAAGTAGAGGAACTTGAAGTTTACTATGAGTTTCATACTCCAATATCTGAAAAAACAATAAAAAGTATTTATAAACATAATCAAACTGCAAAAAGCCAACGTCACGCGGTGTTCCCAGGCGGTCACCCATCCAAGTACTGACCGCGCCCGATGTTGCTTAACTTCGGTGATCGGACGAGAACCGGTGTATTCAACGTAGTATGGACGTTGGCGAAATACATGTTCAAATTATTGTGTACTATGATGTAGGAACTGACGTCATAGGTATTGCAACTTACTTTGATAGCGAGTGCTTTCCGTCCCTTTTCAGCAGCTTTCATGGCAATAGTGGTGTAAGATATACCGGGCACGTTGCGTAGTTTGTCTCCAATCTCGCGGGCAGCGCTCTCGTTGTCCAAATGTGGTTGTGTCACCTGAAAAAAGAAACACACACTTTGAATAATTTAAAAGAGTTGTGATAAAATATTGAGTATTTATTGAGGCATTGGCTGTGATTGGGTTTTGCCATTATATATTTTTTTCCGTAATAATATCTCTTTTTATCCAAGCTTGGTCTCATAAAGCCGACGCTGGACCGGTAACGTGGTACGTTGTCGTCTATGGAGTTTTCAACACAACAGGCATAGCAAGTGCGTAGCCATTCTAGAGATCGTTGGTAAGCGCAACACTAGAGAACGCCTGGACCGTTTTTTTTTTAATATTCACAACAATCTTAATCGGACGATTAAGATGTTTAGATAAAGAAAAATTTGGAGGAAATTTGGCCAGGAAAACATTTGTCTGGTTACCGAATCTAAATAAAAAATCAATTGCCAAATGTAGGACGGAGCATCACTTGAGGACTGCTCGACCGATTTTTTTTTGCTAACGGCCCTTCTCGTTTACTTCATTAGTAAAACACGCGTACGGTGCCGGGGCAAGTCGCTAATAATGAATTAAAAAAACTTTAGCGTACCTTGTAACACGCCCAATGCGAGAGTACCCTCGTCCTTCCATCCTTCAGTTGTAGATAGGAGGCAATATGTCCAGCCAAACAGTGGAGACGCCGCCATATCAATCGGTCTAGTAGAACTCTTTCACCTAGGTTAGTCATTCTGGAGTTTGGTTAAGGAATTATAGCAAAAAGCAGGTAATTACTATTGCTATTCTTTTTGAAAATTAGCTGGTCCTTGAGGTATTTACAGATAAAAAGCTAGTTAGAAGTTTTGTTCGCGGGGAAATAACAAAACTATTCATTTTTATTTACTTTGTCCATGGACAAAAGTAATGAGCAGTGGTCCACATTAGCTCTGGATCGAAACAACTGGAAGTCATGGGGAGAGGCCGTTGCCCAGCAGTGGGATGACGCAGGGTATCAGTATCGCTATTTCTTTCTATCACACAGACTCATCCTTCACTAGAACGAAATCTTTTCAAGTCACAGTATTATGTATGTTTTAAAAGTAGACGAGGCCTGTTGATAGGCCTGGCTGAGCTGTAAACGTATGGCTTAGTTGAAAGTAAACACTTTTAAAATTACAGCCTTCATAGTTTCAACAAAGTCTGAGTACTTTTTTGCCTTTTTATTTAATACTAGTTGTGCCCCGCGGTTTCATCCGCCGCTTCCAACTTGTTTTTTTTTTGCACGGCTCCTATTGGTCGTAGCGTAGTGTTATATAGCCTTCCTCGATAAATGGACTATCCAACACTAAATGATTTTTTTAATCTGAACCAGTAGTTTCTGAGATTAGCGTGTTCAACCAAACAAACAAACTCTTCTGTTTTATAATATTAGTATAGATTTGAAAAGGATACTGCACAGAAGTAAGCGGTATACCCACTTTGGGGTCCCGCACGGCGTTCAAGACCCTGAGCCATCTGCAAGTCTTGACGTAAAGGTCAGTCAGCTCAGGGTCCATGATGAAGCACTTGCCGAACTGCGCGGCCCTGATCAACATCTTCTGAACATCAGGGTTAAATTCGAAGGCAGCTGCCTCGATGCAATCCTGGACGGCTATCGAAAGAGTTGGCTTCACCAGTCTTATGTATTCGTCGGCTCTGTGACTGTGGTTCTGTAATATTTTTTTGACAATTTAGAATATACATTAATAAAATAATAGATAAATAAGATAAGAAAGAAAACCCACATAAATTATGCAAAAAAAGGTGACTTTTATTCTTGTACTTTTATTTAAAAAGCAAAAAGCCAACGTCACGCGGTGTTCCCAGGCGGTCACCCATCCAAGTACTGACCGCGCCCGATGTTGCTTAACTTCGGTGATCGGACGAGAACCGGTGTATTCAACGTAGTATGGACGTTGGCGACAGTTATAACGAAATTGTCAACATGTATTATCCATTACCTGCCAGTGACGTCACTCAAATGCCTACGCTCTCGTACGGTCGTACCTAATTTTAATCAATGTTTCGAGACTTGATTCGGTTTTACTATTTTGTTAACTGACTTCTTTCTTATTTATAAAAAGTGTATTAAAGGACACGCGTAAACTGCTACCATGAGTTTAATACATGATTATAGACCCACTAGCAGTGAAATTACTGCCGGGTGTTTAAAAAACAGCCATTGCATACATTTTCCCATATGGTTTTTAAACTTTTTTTTATGAAACATCTGATTTAACAAAATAATTTTAGCTAGTCTAAAACAGTCTGTGTGTCGATGTTCCTTACACCGAGTATTATGTGAAAAAAAAAACCGGCCAAGTGCGAGTCGGACTCGCGCATAAAGGGTTCCGTACCTTTATTATTTGTTATAGCGTCAACAGAAATACACATTCTGTGAAAACTTCAACTTTCTACATATTACGGGTCATGAGATACAGCCCGCTGACAGACAGACGGACGGACAGCTGAGGCTTAGTAATAGGGTCCCGTTGGTTACCCTTCGAGTACAGAACCCTAAAAAAAACATCTATCGTACCTGAAATTGTCTCGAAGCTTCAAGCAAATACGACCCAGGCGCGGTACTATTAAGCCTGAATATTTTTTCGACGACAAACGGCACTTTCTGTATGAGTTCGTGGGTCATCTCAGAGACAACTCGGACGCAATCGATGTCTTGTATGAGGTGGAATGGGCCGTCGTAGGGATATTGTACTGACTGGCCCTTTGAGCCGTAGATGCACATTGTGTCGTCCCAATGAGCCACTACGGCTTGAGAACCGCACCTGGAATTTATAAGCAAGTGGATACAAGTTTCAATATGAGGGAGGTTCTTGTTTTTTTTTAAAAAAATCTGCTGCTATTAGGGCTGATACTGTTGTTATAATTATAAAATGAAATTTTCTTGAGTGGACCTTCAGAGGTCATCTATGACAGAACTCCCGTCCCAAGAGTTTTAACTATGTTATGGAAATTATAAATTTTAATCAGAATTTCTTGATACTCTTATTTAAGCGTAATATAATTGTTACGATAGATTAAAAATATCAAACAAGGGAGGTCCTAGCTCTGCAGTAAGACGAAACAGGCTGAATGTAAATTAATACAGAGATAATCATCATTAGTAGAGAATTTTTTTTTTTTTCTATTCACCCACTCGACTGGTTTCATCTTTACATAGTATAAAACAAAGTCGCTACCGCTGTTTGTACGTTTAGATCTTTTAATGCAGTTTTCAGCAATAGATAGAGTGATTCAAGGGGAAGGTTTATATAATTATGTATAGGAGTATCTACATTGCACGCATGCGAAGCCGGGGCGGGTCGCTAGTTATTAATAAATGTTTAACTAACCACATCAACTCCTTAGGCTGTTTTATGAAACCCGTGTCAATCTCGGAGTAAGGAGTCTTGAAGTCGGACGAGCCAATCCATAGAAAGCCAGAATCGGTGAACAGCGCCACATGCATGCCATTCTGTGACGCCACTATCGACAGAATCTGGGTATACGGACTCTTTATGTAAGGAGGCTGGAAAAAGAAAAAAAAAGATGTCAGTTTTATATAAAAGTTGGAAATAACATGATTAGCTTTTGGTGTGAGGCTAAAATGGGAACTAATGCCGCCATATTATTCTTTCAATATGTTTCACAAACTAAAAACACAAGTATTTTTAACCAACGAAAAAAAAGGAGGAAGTTCTCAATTCGACGCGTGTTTTTTTTGACAAAAAGCTTTTTTGGCGCGTGGCCATAGTCAATACCAACGCCGCCATCTTATTTTCCCCAATTTCGCAAATGTTTACAGCGTCCTCCTGCCGTCAACATTTAAGCGCCAAAAGATAAAGTTTTGTTGGTTTCGGCGTTACTACTTACCAAGTTACCACACCCTACAAAGTTCAATTATTGTCATGAACAATATTACGTTGTTCATCAAATAGGCGACAATTATGGGCACCAAAACTTTTTATAATCGCCGAAATGTTAAAAAAAAAGCAAAAAGCCAACGTCACGCGGTGTTCCCAGGCGGTCACCCATCCAAGTACTGACCGCGCCCGATGTTGCTTAACTTCGGTGATCGGACGAGAACCGGTGTATTCAACGTAGTATGGACGTTGGCGAAAGCTTAAGCGAAATTATCTAACTGTATCCATGGACAATGAGTGACGTCACTTTAATCTTGTTTATGGTGATGTTATCCATACATATATTAAAATCGTTGTTTGTCGGTTTGTCTGTTCGTTTGGGTATCGTATTATAATAATTATGCCAAAAAACACAATCTTCTTCAACTTCGTGGGAAATATTATGTTAATTATTATTTCCGAGCAGGTTTAATTACTTTATTTTTATTTATTGGGGAAAACAAACAGTGACCCATTAATTTTATTAATTTTATTAATATAAAAACAATAAAAATTACAGACAAGAGTTTTGTATCCTACAAACTCGAAAAATAAATTGTTACTTTTACATGTATTTTTGTAGTTTAATTAATTAATCCCACAATCAAAAATATTATAATATAATAAAAAACGATATTAGAAACTGCAAAAAGCCAACGTCACGCGGTGTTCCCAGGCGGTCACCCATCCAAGTACTGACCGCGCCCGATGTTGCTTAACTTCGGTGATCGGACGAGAACCGGTGTATTCAACGTAGTATGGACGTTGGCGATAGCATGAACGAAATTACTCAACTGTATCTGAGACCAATGACGTCAATGCGATAACATTGTAATTAGTTCAACAAATAAAATGATTTTTATGTTATCGTCAATGGTAACGCCCACTACGTTGGTACTTTCTAGCATGAATAATAGTAGTTATAAATAATGTTAAATTAATAACAGATTTATAAATTCGGCTTATCAAAGTCCACAGCTGAAGGCCTCCTCCAAATTGTGCCATGCACTTGGATGCTGATCATTCATCAAGGAAAAACTTTTCAGGTGGAGATTCGTCTATGCTCCACAAACGATGGGACGATTGATATCGTTTCCTACCTGTCCTGTTGCTTGCACATCACAGGAACTGTTAGACGCTACTGAAAGTGCCAAATTTTGCGTTGACTCAATTTAAACTGTCATCGACACGCTAAGAAGATTGTTTCATAGATCGGCATCATGAGCCTACAGCATAATTCTGTTATCTTAGATCGCACACCACTCAACTCAGATCGATTCTCGGCAACTCTCATTCAATTGCTACCAGCCACTGTGACGATCGTCGCTTCACGTAGCCTGAAGGCGCGTCCTACCTTACGTTTGCCGATTCGCGATCTCAACTCAACCCCTACGATGGGGTTGAGTTGAGATCGCGAATCGTTCTACGGCAATTGTCTTTCAAAAAACACTTTTATTAAATTACTAACTTATGCCCGCGGCTTCGCCCGCGTGAAGTTCGATAATTGTCCCACGGGATCATACTTACGGGGTAAAAAGTATCCCATGTGTTAATCCAGGTTATAAACTATCTGTGTGCATAATTTCATCCAAATCCGTTCAGTAGTTTTTGTGTGAAAGAGTAAGAAACATCCATCCTCACAAACTTTCACATTTATATTATTAGTAGGAAGTAGGAGATGGCTGATGGAGTAAAGTTGTGGCCAAGGTTGGGCCACAGAAACCAGGGACGTCCAAAAACGTGTTGGGTTGCCGTTATCGTCAGGGTCGCGGGAAACAGATGGATGAGGGATGCAAAGAACCGAGAAGTATATTCAACAGTGAGTGATTCTGGGCTGAGATGATAATGATTTAATAAGTAGAAATATTTACCATAAGCACAGCTCTGGATTCGCCTAATTGACACTTGTAGATTTCTTTGTCCCTGCACACAAGGAATCCAGAACTGATGACGCACCAACATGATATTGGGTCATTTGGTCCTGGAATTCAAACATAAGCAGTTTATCAATCTCTAAAGATAGTAAGTATTGAAATGGGGAGACAATTAAAAAAAAATCATCAAGGTATTCTTAAATTATTAGGAGGAATCTGAGATGTGAAATAAAGACTAGAAAGTCACCAAACAAATAAAATCCTACTGTTACTTGCCCCTTCAAGAAACACAGTGTTTGACGTTACTCCTTGTTCAGAGATACAGTTTGATAATTTCGCTCATGCTTTCGCCAACGTCCATACTACGTTGAATACACCGGTTCTCGTCTGATCACCGAAGTTAAGCAACATCGGGCGCGGTCAGTACTTGGATGGGTGACCGCCTGGGAACACCGCGTGACGTTGGCTTTTTGCATTTTGATTGCTTTTGTTGTCATTTTATATTATGTTGTGTTTGTACCAACGTGCAAGACGAAAAATAATTGAGATAGAAAATACTTACTTGGCAAATCAGGGACAGATCTCACTTTTGGTTCAGAGACATTACTGAGTAGGAACATGCGGTTGGTGGTGGTGATAACTGCCAGGCCTATCCCATGGGGGCTGGGAAACAACTGGGCTTTGCACACCTGGAAATACATACAAGAATATTATGGGCTTTGTTGTAGCAATTTTTTAAAAGAAGCAGTTGCATGATGCAATATTTTTGTACATACCTACTTGTGCAAGACAGAGGAGGGATTATAATGTAAATAGTTATAAACATTAGTTTCTTGTATTCACTTTATTTTGATCAACAAGCAGTTTTAAAATAAAGGTTTTTATCATCAGTTCATCACATAAAGAATTCTTTGTGAAAAATGAAAAAACAGTGAAATTTAATCACTTGAGGGAAGAAAGATATAGAATCTGTACCTATAATAATATTGATGTAGTAATATATCACCTACCTTGGTATCCCTGACTTCTTGCCCCATATTGAAGGACCTCTGGTAGGCTCCGAACATGTCATAGACTAGAACATCCCCACTCTCTTGTACACATAACAGTTGCTCACCATCTGACCAGCCCATGTGAACTAGTTCGCCGCTGTTCCACTGGATTATGTAGAAGTAATCAAAAACATGCTTTATGTTTCACACAGAATGTGAACTTGTCATGACAGCCTACAAAATATAGAGTGACTTCTAATTAGTGACCGATACTTAAAGACGAGATTGTACTCATGATAACAATCAACTTTCCTAAAGAAACTTTATTTTTATACTCGTTCACTTTTATCCCAATAACACAACAGCCGTATGAAATTCGCGCGCGCGCGCTCCTGTGACCTATCTGCTGTTAGCCACGTGATAGGCAGAGCAGCCGCACGGCTCGCAAGGCCGCTTCGTAAGGGGCGCCCGCGCCACAGGACGTCTGCCACGTGCCGTATACAGTGTTCGTATAAAAAATGTCTCTTTGGGAAAGTTATTTGTTATCATGAGTACAATCACATGTTTTAAGTATTGGTTACTAATTACCACTCACCCTATATTATGTTAGGAATATATTATTGGGTTATTGAATAAATCTAGCAGTCAGCATGCATACTTGAACAATGTGATGATAAATGATTATTCTTTTATATTTATAGTAAAGAAAAACTCTGACTGCCTTGTGGGTCTATGGTTGCAAGTGCGATTGCTGAGCAAGAGATTCCGAGTTAGATTCCTGGTTTGGGCAGTGTTGTTAGGTTTTTCCATCAGGAATTTCTCAGTAACAGGGTCGGGGACTGGATCTGTGCCTGGTTGATGGCAATAGGCTCGTTCTCTTTTGCATGGAACTTTAACATAACTGGCGAAATGTAGGTGTACTATTAGATACACCTTTGCTTACCTAAGCCTTCGCGGATTACAGGCGTGATGGTATTGTTAGTAAATAAAAACCTCTTGAATTGAATATATGCAGATAACCTTACACTGTTTCACAGTTCTCCTGTTTGCCAAGTTCATTAACTGCCTTAGATTTTAGATAAACCAACCAATCACTAATTCTAAATTTTTTATTAAAGCTAGATATAAGCTTCTTCACTATTATTTCTATTTATACAAAAAACATACCAAAATCTTTGAGATAATAGTTCCAACTCCATTAAACAGGGTGATCACAGGTTTCGCCGTGCCCATGATGCGTACAAACTGTTTGCGGTCCCTCACTACAGCGATGGGACCCCCATATTGAGCCCCACTGACTATCATGTTGTCCAGCCCTTCATCCATTAACCAGTTCATGGTATACAGGTCAAACTTCCTGAAATCAGAATGCAAACTTTGTAATAGTTTCGAGTTTAGGTTCTAACCTTTCAGGATCGATTCTATCATTTGACAAAGGGTGCAGGAAGGAAATAGTGCTATCAGTTATATACAGTAAACATAAAATGGTCATGACAGCTATTGTTACAAGGAAACAACTTTTAAAAATTAATTAATAACATACCTGTAATAGGAGTCTAACTGAAACCAGTCTGCAGTTAGTAACGCCGACATTTTGTGATATTAATTACACTGAAACAATATTAGAGAACACTGTTGATAAGAGATTTATTTGATTGTAATTTTCCTGTTTTTTTTTTCAACACTTCATATCAATGATTGTTTGGCATATTTGCAGTACGTGTTTTATTTTCCTCAAGTCTCACTTCAAAGCTAAATCTTAACACACAGTTGATTTGTAATCTAGTTTTGTTGTAAGATATAAAACAATATTTTCATTTAGGAAAATAAATACATGAATCAGTTTTTTCGAACAAGATGCAGTGACATATTGACGTTTGGATTTCAAAGGTATATAAATTAAACCTTTCTGTTCGTCGATCTCTTTTTGTTCAACCAAAATTCTGATCTTCAGATCTCTTTTAATAAAATCATTGTGCTTTAAAACTGGATTTGGACTGGTAGACTGCGCTGGAATGAACATTTGACAATGACATTGACGTTAGAAGGTACGTTCAGAAATGTTATAGTGAAAACACAAACACACACACTTGACAAAAGCAACAATTCAGCACATTTTGTAAATATTGTCAAAATAAAAAACAAAAGTATAACCACATTAGTTTCACGCATGAGCAAGAACCTGCGTTATGAAAAATGATAGCTCGGTCTAAGTGCGATTCCAGTCGGTAACACATATATAGTGAATACTCATACTCCGCATTGCCAGGAGATAGTCAACTCTGTTCTAGTAATACTAGACAGCAATTAGTATGTGAACTTTGTATAAGAAAAGAAGCACCGTTCAAGCATATCCTTTTATATGAATTCTATGATAGGTATGATATTTTTGTAGTTCTAAATGTTCATAAACTAGGGGATAATGACGGATAATCACGAATGCGATGTTAGTGGTCGCCCGATTTCGGGAGCAGGGTTCAAGATGCAGGAGCTGAAGGCTAAAGAGACAGGAACCTCCTCATAGTGCGAGCCGTATTGAGGAGTACCTACTGACTTCTGAGTCAGGCCCTTGATCCAATCGCCTAAAGAGAGTCTCGAAAGATGTTTGTCGAGGTTCATGGCCATCAGGACATTGGCCGTTACGAAAATCGGCACAAGACAATAGCCAAGCTCACATTATACATGTCGACAACCTTGGGCGCTAAGTCAAAATATTTTATTTGTTTCTCTTTTTCAGCTTTCACAAGGTTCTCGTTATGTTGTGATGAGAATTATATAATACCGAAGCATATAACGGTGGTCCCTCATCGCGAGCATTCGCCCGTAATGTAACAATTTAAGATTTGATATTGTACGGCGAATGCTCCCAGGTGAGAGAACGCCTTAAAAAAAATAATTTAGATTATAGAAAGATTATTAGATATAGAAAAACCTCATGAAAGATTCTAAGGGATTAAAAATATGGTAAATACTAGTTTTATTTTAATAAGTACCTACTATTTAATTTTATTCTAGTAATATTTATTCGCCATCTTGCATGCTCAGATACGCTTGGCGGGAGAAAATGAAATAGATAGAATACTTTGGGCTTATTAGAGGGATGCCACAGCTGCTACTTAAGTGTTACGGCTTGTTTGTTATTTTTGTAGTAAAATAAAATGTAAATTGTGATTCTTTACGATATAAAAGTATGTAGGTGGTTTAGACAATTAAGATGCTTGCTTGATGATCATCCCTAATCCCTTTAACTGTAAAAATCTATGGGCTGTATCAGGTTTTTTCATCTTATAATGTTATCTACTTGGTAGATAATCAAGTATGTAGTTAAAGAGCAGTTTCCATTTAATGAAAACAAACATAAGCAGATGAATATCTAAAAAGTTCTTCAGCTACATATATTTTTCAGAATTATTCAGTAAAATAACATGCATTTTGCATTAGGGATTCATACATTTCTCTGCGAGAGGCGAGGCGTTGACACTGACATGTTAGTTCTCCAGTCGCCGCCACATTTTCGCATGGCTGACTGCGAGCCACCATTTTCTCACGCCGCCTCTCGTCCATCCGTGGACTATTAAGTAGTGGAAGGAATTTGCATCCATAATGAACGACACTGGCTATCTCTTTCGCACTGTATGGAGGTTCTTACATAGAACATCTTATCTTTTATATTTTTATTATTTTCTGTCTTTAATCCTAAAGCAGATTTCGTACATTCTTGTATCACTTTGGATAATCTAAGCATTTTTCGTAGAATAGGCACCTAATCTTTGCGAGAACAGCTGTCATGAGCACGTTGAAACCCGCAACTTGAAACTTTGTCTTATTCACAGAGAATGATGAGGTTCATCCCAATGTGCTGATCAATCATACATTAGTTAGAATAACAATTTCTCTCTCTTCCATTCTTTACATAAAACCTATTCAAGATGCATAAAGAGAACACTGAAAGCGAAGTGTCGTAAAACATTTGTCGCGTGAAATCTTTCCTTTGGCCATGTCGTGTCGTGCCGAGCTCTCTGTGCCGACTTCCTTAGCCACGCGTGAAAGAAATATTAAAAACCGCGAAAGCGTAGCCTCCTCGACCATTACCGGCTTACACTCGCAAGATATTTTTATAATACTAGTTTGCGGACCTAATCATCTTTTTATATATTAACTCGTTAGTTCGCAGTCTGATTATTTCGTGGTTTATGTACGAATAAGTTGTTAGTGAACTATTAACTCTTAAGGTGGTAGTTAACACTTTGGAAACGTTTGGTTAATTGATTTTCTTTTGGCAAGTTGCTAAATAAGAAAATATTTTAATTATGATAGTAATTATAAAAGATGTATTTTCTGCGTGTTTTACTGACAGACTGAACTGAAAAACGTTAATTAACTTTATTTAAAATCATGTAGACACATAATTACCTAGTTCTTTATGAATCTACCTCGTTACAGATTCATGAACCTATCCATCCATTAATAATCCATAAAATATAGTTTTCTTCTTTGGTATTTCATCAATCAAATCCACAATGTACCATCAATCTTATACCTAGTGGGTTAAAGGCATTAAAAAAAGCTGGCGTAAACACTATTAAAAAATAAATACGAAGGTGCGGAGACACGTGTCGAATAGATCCATCATGGACATGAACGAATCAAGGCACAATAAACCAGATGAACTTTGGAACACGCCGAAATGGTTTTGTGGAATATATGTAGTTTCATTAGCATTTTTAAATGTGGCACCTAAGACATTCGCTGGCCCTGCTGGTATTTGCAAGCGGCAGAAAGTATGGGGTCAGAAAAGTCTTATTTGGTCGTGTTAAGAAGCCAATATTTAAGTATAGACAAGTAGATAGGTAGCCATGAGTGAGCTGTCAATAAATAAATTATCTTACAAAATAAATTGTAGAAAATTGTTAAAAAGTAGCTAGTTAGGGACTACGCGACTGATGAATTACAGAGATACAGGTTGTGATACCAATTTTTAGGTAGTCTTTAGAAATAAATAAACATCGTATCAAGGAAATGAAAATCCGGGAAGTCTTATTTATATGGCAAGTATTTTCTATAATCTCTCTTGTACATTTTCTAACGGGAAAACGCCAATTTTACCACATAATACCTAGTAACTACATTAGTTACTCTATTGGAGTTCAGACGTGGCACCCGTGACTGAAAATTTAGCCTTGGCATGGAAGTTTGATGTGGAGGAACGGAGAGAGAAAAAAAATTAGACGAAAAATAGAGGGATTGACTGTGTAAAAGCGTGTCGATGGCAATCTTACCTAATTCGACCCAGAATTAAGTTACGAGCCTGGATTCAGTAGCGTCCAGCCTGAAAGATTTAGTCCTTAGGCATTATCCATGTTTTTGCTATAAAGCTAGAAAGGAAGTAAATACTCAGATGACTGCTGATAGAAAAAGTGTCGAAGAGGTCGTGTTGCGCCGAATGCGCATAAATCAGGATAAAGGTAAACGCACACTTGTTCGCGCCGAACGAAACGTTCTGTCATACGTATAACGTTATCTAATCGTCAGATTCGGCGCGGATAAGTGTGCGAGGTTACATAGGATTTCATACAAGTAATTCTAAAATTCGATTCTTTTGGCTTCTTCGCTTCCTTCGGCGTAAATGTGCGTTTACCTTAAGGGCAAAATTATGATTTTGCTACTCTGAGAGTTTGTAAGATAACATCATCATCTTCCTGCCCTTGTCCCAAGTTACTTGGGGTCAACGCAATACGTTTTTTTTCTTCCATTCTCCTCTGTCAACCACGCTATCATTTACTCCTTTATCTTTCATATCATCACAATCCATCCATCGTTTCTTGGTCTTCCTTTGTTGTTTGTAAAATAACGTAACTACATATTCAACCATAGCGGGATTGGGTAGCACGTTTCTCGCAAATCTTCTCTAATGCCACCAATACAGTTCGGATAAAACAGATTTAACTTTAGCTAAACGAATTTCCTGTTTTATTAAGCGTATTTATTTTATTTATATGTGATGGAAGTAGCGAGAAAGGTTTTTGTTTTTCCCCAAATGGAATGAACGACGAAATCAGTTTAGATTTCGTGAACTGGCTGGATTTTTGAAATAAAAAGAATCAACCATAAATAAAATTATAGTAGGTACAGCATGGTTTCTCTTGTGCTTGAATGATATTTCTATTTTACAAATGCACCCTGCATTTGTAAAATTGTCACTGGACATTGTAACGGAAAAAAAAATGGCGGCGCTAGTTCGGATTGTGGCTACGCGCCAAAACAACCATTGTAGGTATCAATATTTTATTGAATACTTATTATAATAGTAGGTGTGCCTGTGCTGTGCATGCGTATACCTTTTCCTACCTACTACCTCCTACTACTCTACCCTAGCCTACCTAATTATCTACCCTGCCTACATACTTATCTATCCTGCCTACCTACCCTACCTATCTACCCTACCAGGGTACCTACCTATCTATTTACCGTACTATACCTACCTACCACAAAGGCATCCTACCATACCTACCTACCTACTCGACCTGCGTGACGTGTGCTGAATTGCTGAAGACGCACAAACCTTATTTATTTAAAAACTCATTTTATTCATATCTTTTCCCCCCGGGAATTTTACAGATATTTTTATAGTTATTCTGTTTTGCGAGGCGGAGATGAATCCAACAAATCAGAGATAATTAAAATCAGTCTAGCAGTTCTTGAGTTATGAATGGTGTTACTAACCCGACTTTGTTTCATAAATAGAGGATAGATTTGAGTATATTATGACATCTATTTTTTTTTTTTCAGGCCTTTACTGTGGGACGCAACATTCGTTGATACTCTTGCGCCATCACATCTTCCAAGCTCATCGTGCTGTGCTGGCACTACCGCTGCGGCTGCAGTGAACCTCAAGCAGCGTAAATATAGAAACCGTAGTGGAAACTATATTTTCGAGCCGTTTGGGGTTGAAACTCTGGGGCCCTGGGGTCCGAGTGCTCATAGCCTGTTCAAAGAAATTACGAAACGCCTAGATGACGCTTCCCGTGACCCAAGGTCTGGCTTTTTCTTTGGCCAGAGGCTAAAGTGTTGTCATACAACGTGGCAAGGCCGCCAGTCTCTTGGGCACATTACCAGCTGACAGCGTTGAGGAGGAGTTTTTCGATGCCCTTTTATAGTTTGTTTTTAGTTTATTTAATAGTTTTTAATTAATAATGTATAATTATAGTTAGTTTACTCTACTCCATAAATGATTATTAAGCTGAATTAAAATAAATACTGCCTTTTTTTCATCTTAGCACTTTAGTTACTTCGTCTTCTTCGAAAGCCGGGCCTTCAAAAGGCACCGTCTCCCAAACCACCTACCTACTTATATCTTCTTGATAGTAAAGAAAAATACCTTTCAAAGGATCTAACTTAATTTACCTCACTTAGAAGATAAGTTTCTTTCCAATCTTCCACAAAAATAAATAAATTCCAATCTAGACAGATAAATTGGGACAAGTTGGGGATTCCGTCAAATAAGATACTTTATACTTTGTCAAGTTCTCTTTTTCAGGTAAGCCAAATTATGTTTTTGTTAACAATCTTTTTTTTTTGCCGTTTGGTGAATATCAAAACTAAGTAATATTGCTACTTTTCTAGAGTGTACTTTGAGGAATCTTTCGCTGACCCATACTTTTTTATAATAATATGTTTATTCAATAAATGTCACAGAATTTTACAAATATCTTACAGGCTATATTTTTCATTATGCAAAAGAATTACTATTAAGAAACTAGGCAAAAGCCTGTATTTCGGCTATCAGCGCCAATCCCCTCAAAATAATTAATAATTTATGGCAGCCATCAAGCAGAAATGTTAAGCTTTTTATAAAATTTTACCAATAATAATCATAAAAAATAAAAATCATTAAAATCTAGTTACTAAGAATATCACATTACATAATAAAATCATTACAATTAAATAATAATAATAAATAATTACATACTGTACATGATAAGTCAAAGAAAAACTCTCTATCACAAGAAACAACTGCAAATGTGACTTCTAAAGCAAAAATGACGTCGTAGGTAGTGAACCCTTCACAACTATCTCAGAATCAGGTAGGACCAGTCTATTAACTTTCCTAGATCCAAGTATGCAAATAGATCTAGAAGCTGGCAGGGCCCATGTCAAGATCTAGTACATGATTTCATACGAGATACCACGACTAATGTCGCGAGATAACCCAAGTCTTGTCATGACATTAGACATGTGATTATGAAATTTATAGCCCCAAGAGCTCGTAATATAGCTTGAACAGCTTTAGTTAGCCGGAGCTACTTTATTGCGATCGTAAACTGAATAATTTGTCGTTTTATGTTTGTAGATTGCCTATTGTAAAAATATTTATCGCATGTCAAGTTAGATAAGTGGAGAGCACACAACACGCCTCTGTTGCGTATAAAATGCTGTTAAACAAAATTAGCTTTGTAGGCGATGAGTTAACCACAAAAGCTTTGATAGATGATACAGTAAGCACTTAGCTTGTACTGAAAAAGCTCGTAAACGACACCGTGACCTCCAAAAAGACTTGTTCTCCGAACAAGAACGCATGAAATTCTTGCACTTCTAACTAGAAATGAATGAAACCTCTCACTCGATGTTTTGCATCGTTAAACAACCCATCAAGGTAATCAACTGCTACAATTCCGGCTGAATAGCACTGCGGATCTGTGCCAGAGCAGCAACAATAACAAAAGCGAGTCATGGCATCGATATGAAGTAACCAAATAACTTAGAAATGTCAAAGCCTGCCGGCTTGTCCGACCTCGCTCCCACTCTCGGAGCAACGGTACTCGCGTCTCGGCAGTCGGCGCCTGCGCCGCCACACGCTCGAGGTCTGTGCCCTCCTCCCCGACTGCTTGCACGCGTCATTGCGCCCGCGCACACTCCCTCGCAGCAAACACTCCAGTTTTAAACGAATATTCACAAATAACGAACAATCCGACCGCGAAGTACCCGATCCTCGTGACAAGTCGGCAAACGAGCACAAGTTTGCGCCGACAACTTTTAATGTGACACATTACGGTACGCAGCAGCGTGTGACAGAACTTTTATCAATACAGCCTTTTACAAGCTCTCAACTCTCCGCGAGTTCAATGTGATTTGTGAAATGTTGCGAATTATGGAAATTTCATGTTTTCATATCGACGTGGTGATTTTTTATCGTGCCTGAGGCGTAAAGTGGAAGTTTGTGAGTTATTGAAGGAGGAACACTCTCGGAGTTAAGGTGCGAGGCGCTGGAAATAGCATCAAAGGTGAGTTTAAACGTTCAGAATTTAAAAGGGAAGTTCCTTTGAGTGTGAATATAATTTCAAGTTTGCCGGGAAAACATAAGAATTTCTTAAGATATTACAAGTTGATCTCTTTAACAAGTTCTGACGGCGAACACTTGAATAAATGAATACATTTTGTTGATAATGATGGGGAGAATTGTGTAGGAGACAAGGGTGCTTACAGCTTGATCCACTTTAACACGAATAAATTATTATTTTGCAATAAGCAAAGCTTTCATTTGTGTTGTCTCTTGTTATTGTAGCAGGTACTAAATATAATTTGAATAATGCTTTGAATAGCAACAAAAATAAAACTAATACAAAAGCTTGTTAACCTTGATTTCATCTTCGTTTTTTGTTGATACGTGGCCGTCATACCGCGTATGCAGGGAGCTGTTGTAGGTCCATGCTGCATCATACTTATGTTTAATCAAATTATCTCAGAAACCACAACAAACCAATCTCTTTCTCTAATGTCTAGTACGCATTATGAAATTGCAGTATTTGCTCCGCTTGCATCACTGGTGGCAATTTCTGAAGGCAATTGAACGCAGAGTCTAATAAAAGCTTGACAAATTGCTATTACAATTGTAATAAGTAATCTAGATTTATTATTTCAATATCGTCGTGGCACTCACTATTACAATTTCCATGTCTATCTCTAGATCTTCGTTTAGGGAGTCTTATAAGTATTCTTTTTCTGGGACATGAAAAAAAGTAAAAAAATAAATAAAAAATCCGTCATAGTTTATTTAGGTTTAGGTTTTAATACGTTGCCCCACACTAGGAATGTCTCCTGTATCGAGGGTGCGTTTACGAACATTTAAACTTCATACACAAACAGCCAGACCGGAACAACTACCTGTAGCCCATACAAATGTTTGCTCCGTGTGGGAATCGAACCCGCGACACGCAGCGCAGCATTTCTGCAATGCTAAGGTTGGTTTCTTTCAACAGATATAATTAGTTTACATTTCACCTTCTGTCCTTCAGTGCCATATGCTCAATAGAGCCGGATATTTGAGATACGGTAGCCCCAGTATTTGTTCCATTTAGGTCATTTTTAACAGTTAATCGATTGACTTCGTAATTAATTTCCTTCAGAAAACACTAATTGGATACGAAACTGTCCTTTATTTCTTTACCACATTGCCAAAAGTCAACGAACTTTTTACTCAACATAACGTAATTTTTAAACTGGTTTCTTTTGATAACAGTTTTAATTAAGCTCCTAATAACGTGTTTACTATATAACTGTAAGATACTGTTACATAGAATTTTGGGACACATATTAGAATACTGGATGAACTTGCTGTATCGTTATAAATTATCTTGATTTCATTTAATCTGTTAATTTTGATATTGGCATTTTTATTGCTGGCAACATTGTGATTTACGTCACATAACTGTTATTTAAAAGGCTGTTTTATTAGTTTTTTATACATAATTGTATCCTGTAACGATCGTGATTTTTTTTTTATTTCGGTTTTGAAGTAGACTTTATCATTTAAAGTTATGTGTCCGGTACCTTTGTGTTTTAGAAGGGCTAGACAAATTAACATTCATTCCGACATAAGAAACCGAAAAGCAAAATAATTATTGCAATCCTGTCGTTGTAGAAATACGAACTGATTTCATATTCTGCCTCGCCTTTCTCCAACTATGTTGCGGTCGTCTTCCAGTCGTACATGATTCAGCTGAACATGATTCAGCGACTGCCTATCTGCCCTCCAAAACCCAGTTAGTACTTTGTAATACAATACCCCTTGGTAAGACTGGATGTCAGACTTTCGAGCCACTGACTACTTGTAACGACTGTCAAGATCTACAAATGACAAGCGGGACCAACAGCTTAACGTGTTTTCCTAAATACGAACCGATTTAGGAGTGATTTATAGCTACATAAGACCCATAACAGCTATAAGAGTAAATCTTCTTGGTATTTATGCAAAAAGGCCTATATGAGCATCTGTATTTGAATTGTATTCTTAATTTAAAAAAAAATTAGAATCACTTTTTGATGTCTTTAGATCTACCAGAGGCTGAGCTTAATGATGAGGTTTACAGTAATGTTGTGAAGTAAAATAGGTCAAGTTTTAAGAGAGTCAAATCACGACGAAAGGCAACGTTCTGCGTTTAGTTAGTTTTCCTTCTACTGTGGTTTTCCTCGTGCATTAAGGCATTAATGCCGTAAGGCGGTAAAAACGGTCGAAAATTGAGGTTTACTTGCGAAATCAAATATATTTGCGGTAACAATGATAATCCCTCTTTTTTAGTATGTGTGTATGTTTGCTTGACCACAAATTATATCAGTACACATTTAACAGACAATTTCAAAAGCAGACATCTGAAACTCCATTGAAACGAACGCAGTCGTTTTCGAGATCAAGAGGTTAGGTAAGGTTATCGGGACAGATAGACAGGCTACTTTCTTTCAAATTTCGCAGTAATAAGTAGCTACATTCACTTATGATACCTACACACTGGCGGATGCAAGTGGCACAGATTGACCAAGAAGAAAACGCTCAAGTGAATAAAAACCTATAGGAATATGGATTGTTAGAGTTGAAACCGGAACACCAAGATTAAATAATTTTAGGGAAGGCTAGAAAGTGCACTCTCCGTGCACTGCTTGACTCCATTGTTGTATATTAATAGTAGTGGTAGCATATATGTATATTTAAGTGGTATATATTACTTACCTTAGGAGCTTTATAACCTAGAAAACAAAACACGGACCCAACCGCAAAGCACAGCTAGTCCTACAAAATTTCGTTTAAAATACAAATCGTTTATCTGCGTTAACGCACGTTTGCGCGTTAAGACATTGTCTCACGAGTTTCACATGAAAGCAAGTAAAAGCGTTGTGTGATAACTTTTCTCAGTCCGAGGCGAGAGTTTGAAATGTTACACGCTTGACGAGGGGGACACGAAAGTACCTGTTATGTTAGATGGGTGACTGATGTGGCTCGCTTTCTTGATTTAATCGTGGATGTAGTATAAATACGGGAAAAGAATTCTTCTTCTTTATTGTGTGGTTAGTGTCTAGCACGCACGCTTAGCATGACCACCGGTTTGTCGACGGAAGGATCGACAAAATGAATCTGTAATATTGTCGATTCTTCCGTCGACAATACCTGCTTTTACGGTAGTTATGGTACGCGTGTGGCCCCCGTAGCATGACCACCGTAGACAAGGACTTCTTTGACGGAAGAATCGACAAAATGACAGATAGTGCAAAGAAATCTGTCATTGTGTCGAAACCATCTGTCATTTTGTTGATTCTTCCGTCAAAGAAACCCTTTTCTACGGTGGTCATTCTACGGGGGCTCGTGTCATAAAAATACGGGAAAAGAATTGGTTACTAACTTGCAATGAAATGTTGGAGAATCTTGATGAAACATCAAGATTCTTCTTCAAGTGTTTAATTAGAGACTAAAGCGTTTTTCCTACGGCAATACTACACAGCGGCACCTACGATACGATCCTTACCTACGTACACATACGCCTTTTGCTTTGTCTACATCGGTCGCATCAATGAAATAATCTTCATTGAAGTTTCCTCCAAGAAATAAATGCTGATATTTAGAGCTTTTTATTTGGTATCACTGAAATCAAAACTTTTTACTGGATGTTTAAAATTTTCAGAATGTACATGTTCGACATGTAAGTACGCTGGTCCACCTAATAGCCAAACTTACTGTTGTGTACATACCTGTGCCTACCTAAGAAAATTAATTCATATATTTTTAACCGACTTTATAATCAAAACAAAAAACGGTTTCACTTCCTGCCATCAAACCGAGGAGAGAAACCTCATAGCCGTTCCCAATCACTTGTTTTTTATACTAAAGGTTATAATTTACGTTAGAGAGGGCACGGTGATTAGAGCAATTATAGAGCTGTGCATGCGCATTCCAGTCGGCATGACCGGTAGTACCGTTGAGTATGATTGCACCTTGCTGTAATTAGATGTATGTCAGTTTTGTGCTTATGTGAGTACATGAGTGTATGCTATTTTGTAATATGTTTGAGAAAATTGGTTAAATAACTTAACATAACATCACGTCTGTAATCCCCGAAGGGTTAGGCAGAGGTGTATCTAACAGTACACCCACATTTCGCCAGTTATGTTTAAGTTCCATGTAATAAAGGGCGAGCCTATTGCCATCAATCGGGCGCAAATCCAGACTCCATGGCTGGTACTGACGGAAAAACCGAATATCACTTTGCCCGACCTGGGAATCGAACCCAGGACCTCATGCTCAGCAGTCACGCTTGCAACCACTACACCAACGAAGCAGTCAATTGATGAAATATAAAACACATTTGATGATATGCATGAATGTATTGCACCTTCAGATATAACTATTCCTGCATTCTTAACTGGAGTTTATCTAGTGGTTACTGCTATTGGTTTAATATTAATATCTTGACACATTTTGTTTCTGAATACTCAGTCATGTACGAATCAAATGAAATCATTTAAATCAAAACCAATCATTTATTTCTTGAAAAACATGGGTACTACTAGTTCCAGTTCAGAAGACGTTATTCAACACAAACATAAATTATTCATAATCTAGAATAGAATTCTTCCTCTCTTATGGATAAAAGAGAGTTCTGGCCAGTATAGAAATACCTCTAGTTAGGGTTCCATAACTGAATGGCAAAAACGGAACCCTTATAGATTTGGCATGTCTGTCGGTCTGTCCGTCCGTATGTCACAGCCACTTTATTCCGAAACTATTAAGACTACATAGTTGAAACTTGGTAGGTAGATGTATTTTGTGAACCGCTTTACGATTTTTTTTATATCAACGCAGTATACAGCCAGTTAATAAAAGTTATCTTATAAGTCACGTTTGTGTGAAAGGAAACCCAACAAAAAAATAACTTTCCGTTTTATTGTATTACTACAATGACAAAGGGAGATATTTCTGCGCTTTTCGCTTGTTATGGAATAGTAAACGCTTAGTATTTAATGCATTGTCGCGTTTATGAAACTATATAAGATAGTTATGAGTTACAACATGATAGGTAATAAATTATGAGTGGATAATAAAGTTCATGGATGAAAATTAACAATAAAAACAAAAGTTTTCGGAAAGGTTTACCTCTGATAATAATTATTTCTTATATTTATAATTATTCTGTATGAATTGACTTCCAAGCTTGTCGAATATTTAATATTACTGCTTGTTTGTATTTTTATACATCACCACGGACACGGCATATTATTTAATTTTGCCCGTTCCGTACAAATAAACTATCAAAAATATAACACAAAATGCACGTTCAATTTTATCTTTTTGTCAAACAAGAATATAGTTTCCATCAAATATAAATTTGTAGCCAATATTTGTTCAACAGTGTAAAAGACACCAACGCGTGCGCATGCACTGATCGCAAGCAGTGTGCACGCACGAATCGGAATCTCGGACAAATAAAAATTCATGTTTTTTATTACTTACGACTGTATTACTGTCGACTGTGTTCCGCTTTATAATTGGTTGTACGTCAGCTGTTTTACTGAGGTATTGGTATTTCTATTAAATTTTTATTTAATTAAAAATTCATGAATAAAACTGGTATCTACATAGGCAGTCTCTACCAGTAAACCTTTTATTTCAGTACTTTAAACAACTTTAGTAGCATACACTAAGGCCCGTTTGCACCACAAAATGTATGATTTTTTTATGGGTTGTGGGTGGGTTTAACACTAAACATCATCCGTCTGTGTCATTTTCAAACGATTGACCAAAACAGAACGATGTTTGTTTAGCGTTAACCGCGTTCAGTGATTGTGGTGTAAGCGAGCAATTCTGGCCCACTTATAGCACCAATCACCTTCATCTAGTGCTTTATCTTAGTTTATTGAACAGCTGTTCTTTTATTTAAGTAAATTGAACTTCTATTCGCAGATGTTAAATAGTTTCATACTTAGTAGTTTTGTAAGCAGGTGAAAATTATAACAGTTTCAGAAACGTATATTGAGATTTCGGGAATGAAGTAGGTAGATATCACAAATTTATTGTAGCTAGATAGTGTCTTTAAACAAAATAGGTACATGATATTACGTTAAATATTGAATAATCTCGTCGTGGTCTAGTTATTTTGTTAAATCGGTTATTTAACCTAAACAGAATTAATCTGAATATCTGCAGCACTTAATTTACATAACCTAGCAATAACTTCACTTTCAAGATGACTCCTTGTTTAATGTTGGCATGTATATTTACTCGAAGGAGCTCGTGGCTAAATAATAATAGCCGCTCGTGTCGATCTATAGGTTAAGCCGTGCTTGCCTCGGCTGGTCTGTGGATGGGTGACCACCCATTACATAACGAGTTTCCAAAGCACGTTAAGCCGTTGGTCCTGGGTGTCATTTGTACATTTTTGACAGTCGTTAGGTAGTCAGTGGCCCAAAAAGTCTGACAACCAGTCTAACCAAGGGGTATCGTATTACCCAGTACTAACGGGCTTGTGGAGTTCAGATAGGCAGTTGCTCCATGTAAAATACTGGTATTCCAGTTAAACTGGAAGCCGACCCCAACATAGTTGGGAAAGGCTAGGCAGATGATGATGATCTTTTTTTACTCAAAATCGTTGTGAGTGCAATAAATTTTCTTCAAAATGACAAACTAGATCCCCGAAAAGCCTCAAAGTTATGTTTAGTTTATCTACAGGGGCAAAGTTTTAATAAAGTTTTGTTAATGACTCTTGTAATACTGGACTCCTTACAAATGTTTGAGAAAGAAAATTCATTAAATTATTCTGTACTTAGGCATTTGAGTAATTTTACGTACAAGATTCATTTCAAAACTAAGAACTTAAAATAAATAGAATAAAAGTGTAACCTCAGAGCCCGAGGTTACTTACTCTTTCCATAACAATTTGGACCAATTTAATTGCTGGGCAGTGTACATACCTTCAAAACAGGTTCAGCAATAAACATCTCTCAGATACAAGTCTCACTATACGTAATTAAATAGTTTTCGGCAAAATAATTAAAGAGTTCTCGACTAATTCAGAACACATGGCAATGAAGGAGAGAGTTTTTGTAAGAAGGTGATATAACTGTGGGTTTTTGTACGAACTTTTAACGTTTTTACGCCATCATGGCGTTTCTTATGGCCAGTTAGAAAGTTTTTATTTTACGGGTAATTCTCGAGGTGTTGTATGGTTCACAGTTTATTATGAACGCGCTTGACGGTGTCTAATGCGCTTCAAAGTGTACTTTTTGGAGAACAAAAATGAATAAGTAAGGAAGTATTACGTGAACTTATGGTTATTTGGTTGAAGTGAAGATATCTCACAGCCTATTAGTCTATTAAAAACTCTTTTTATTGTAAACATGATAGTTATAACATAACATGCCATCTGTTTCTTGCAAAAGGTTTGTCAGAGGTGACATCATAGTACACCCACATTTCGGCAGTCATTTTTAAGTTCCATTTAGTGGGGGCGGGCCTCCTGATGTCAACCGGGCCCTAATCCAGGCTCCTAGGATCATGAACGCAATAACACTTTGTACGAACACAAGACCCAGGATTCATGCTCAGCACTTCAGCAGGTGTCCTCATGACCACTAGACCAAAGAGGCCAATACATACATGATAGTTATAAGCCAACATTCCCGGGTTTAAATAATACAATAAAATAAATAAAAAATTATTTTGCGCCCTCTTCTTAGAATAGGGACACATTTTAAATAAATCTAAATATTTTCATAAAAGTCATTCAGATTCCATTAACGTTATTATATTACGCTATGCCAAAATTCCAGACTCAATTTTTGATGTCATGTTAAAAAGCTTTATTAAAGTTACAACTTGAAGAATGCTAAGTATTATGTCAAGCCAAATTAAAGCGTTTAGTGTTCGTTGTCATGTTACAGATTTGCATTAAAATTAACATGATAGACGGCTTTGTTAATGTCGTAGTTATTTTGACATAATTCTTTTTATATATTTAAAAAATTCAGGTTTACTCCTTATTTATATAAGTTAAGTCATTTATTTGAAGCATGTATAAGTCCTTTTTTTTGTTTGAATGTTTATGGTAACAAAATTCGGGGAAGACCAAAGAAACGATGAATGGGTGGTGTGTGCTACTATTCCTATTTTAAATGGTGGAAGGCGCCACACCATCTATGTCTCGAAAGAGTATGAATAGAGAAAATAATAAAACGTACAAGATGCTGTTAAGTGCCTATTACGTAAATTATGAAAGGAAGTATTGTTACAAAACAACTCTGTATTACTCCGTAACCCCAGAATTATTCATGATGGGACTATGAGCTACGTTTTTTAATGGCAGATGTGTAGATTAGCAGATCATTTAAAAGTGACGTGTTTATAATTCCACCAGTTCGTTAGTAGACTGAAACGAACTTAACTAGTAGGAGATTAACTGAAACTTCGACATTAGATCCGATCATAGTTTAAAATTAGGTAACTGGGTACTATAAGTTCATACAATTTACATAAACTTTATAATTGAGTTTCTGAATGATTGTTAACTTGACTAAGTTGGAGTACCTGCCTTAAATGTTAAGAAATAGATCTGGAAAGCCATTTTATTTAGTCTTGAATTGAATACTCAGTCCGGGTAAATAATTTTATTTTTACCTACATAAAAAAGCTTTAAAGTAAACAAAATATCAACAGTGATCTCAAAGTTTTAAGAAAACTATAAACATTTCTATTTTATTAGTAAAGTCATTTTCGATAAAGACTATGAAACAACACAAATATCAACATGGAAGATCGGAACACTGAACATCCGGTAAGATTTTCCAATTTCCGTTCTTATTTAGTTGTTGTTTTGATTCGATCGCTCTTCTTAAACGACGAAGTAAAATAAGCCATTGAAAACACCGAAAAAGTCTATTTATATATTCCAAATATTGACAGGAGCAGGACTAAGTTATTAAAATTTCGAAACTTGAAGGTAATTTTATGATTCGCATTTTAAACCAGATATTTTCGGCGTTTTCCGAATTAAACATACGTCAAAGAAAAAATACATTATTCGCTACGGAGCACAAAATTATTGACTTGGCACTCATTCGTGATAAGAGGATTGGATCATTTCAACGTCACAGAGGTTTTGAAGCAGCCGGCCGGAGCTGGCAGCCTGCCATACTTCCACAAAGCGATCCAAACGTCACGAGAGGCTGCGAAAGCATAAAACTCTCTTTTACTATTATTTTCATATTCCCTTGCGCTTTTTATACAGCCTTCATAAAAGCTGTTGAAGATATCGAGACGACACAGAACTTTTGTATCTTTCTTTAGTAGTAGTTCTTCAGTAACGTGCCTATAAAAAAAAGATGGCGACTTTTCCCGCGTTTTCCGCTTTATCCACGCATCGGTTGACAGCGACGTGCGTGAACTGATATTGTTCCACTCGCTTGTACAACTTGACAGCTTCTTATATTTTTATTTGTAAAAAACTAGGAATGTTCTTTTTTAGTCAGCTATTGGGGAAATAGTTGCTATCACGGTGTATAAATTTAGATTAGGAAGGTAAGTCTGATGTCAGTGTGAACCAGAAAATTACTTGGATTAGGAGACCTTAATTGACGTAACATTCTTTGACAGGCAATGCTTAGGTTCTCTCAGATGGTACATTACCGAGCAGCAACAATGTCTACTCAAGGAGGGTTTACAACATTCATAAAATTATTTTTGCCACTTAAAAATAAAAACTGCTTACATCAGGCCGTAAATAAGATTAAAAATAAAACCAAGTACTGCTTCTATTCATTAGACAATTTTAACGCAATACTTTACCATTGTGTGAAATTCACGTTTTCTTCATAATAATGGTAAGCATTCTGAGCAAATGGTACTGACTTACAAAATATCGTGAGAGATACAAAGTAACCGTGACTTTTATTAGAACCATGTATGAATAATATTATTATATTTGCAGTATTTTTAGAAGTCTATAATATTTATATGAATGGAATTGAAGTGAAGTTTTGTGTAAGATTATGTCAATAAATATTGAAAGATTATTCAATCTGCTTTTAGTTATTCAGAGATTTTTTATCCTTGGACAGCTATTGTTTAATTAAAAAATATTTGGCAAGCATTTATTATTTAAAGACTAAAATAAACAGGAAAAGGCAACACAACATCAATGAATAAATCGAGATTCTTTATAAATATATTATATCCCGATTTATTACAAAACCACGTAAAAATGCGAAGAGTAACACAATTAGCAAGATGAAATATATCATTTGTAAGAGCCGCCTCACTCTCAGATGTTGTCTAACTTTGTTTCGTCAAGTTTGATTCTTGCACGAATCTAGAACACCTAAAGTTGGGCGAAAACAAAGGGATCAGGCTCAAATTCGTTTAGACGACTCGACTTACAAGTTTTGTTTTTATGGAACACGATTAATGTTTTTGTTTCAGAAAGTTTTAACAAGGCTACCTTAGGTAACTATGAGGAGCAGCTTTAGGGTGATTCGTAACACTTGATGTTATTTCAAAAGTTGCTGTAGTGCTTATTTACTAATACCTATTTACATAGGTCTAGCACTCTAGCGGGTTGTGCCATATATAAAGGCCAGGGTGGTTACTATGCTGAAGGACTGTCCGAAAGAGATACCGTGGCCCTGGAACACAAAGGGCAAAGAAGGAACATGGATGGGTTTCAGTCAGTAGAAGTCTGACACTCCCTTCCGCTCCTCCCAGAGAGAGCGGGGGGGGGGGGGGTCATTTGATGATTTCCCATATGAAAAAAAAACAAAAAGGGGGGGTTACTATGACGTCCTAAAGCGGGAGTAATTCCAGTGTGGGAAAGAAACAGAGCTATACAGGTCGTCTCGCCCCCTCTCTTTCCCACACTGGAATTAGTCCTGCTTTATGACGTCATTGTAAGCCACCAGGCCTCATACGCAACTTCATTTTGAGTCAGTGTTTATTCTCGTGTTGTTTCTGTCATTTTAAGCTTTAAGGCACCGATATATAGACTTTAGTCATTTGAGTATTTACTAGTAGTTCTCTAAAATATTTTAAACAAGTTTCTCATTCATAAACTTACCTTAGAGTAGAAAATTATTCTATCTCGTAAAAGCTAAAGCCTTCACACGCAGCAGTAACTTATATAAATTGTGTATTTACATGCACCTGTGCCGTCTTTATATTAATTAATTTTCTTAATGCAACTTTAGACGTAGACACATTTGCGTGACACATGTACAGTCACAAGCAAAAAGGTGAATTACACAACGAGACATTCAACTAATTTAACGAATAGGGCTTTTCCATTGATTATTTAGGTCATTTTCCTAAATAATTACCGGAAAACTCTTCGTTTTTGACTTACCTAGTGTAGTACCTTGTGGTACATAGTGTAGTTACAGTTTATTTAGTATTCAAAACCCCAATCAGTTTAACAACAACCGCTTTTGAATCGCGAACCAATTCAATTTCGACGCGACTTCATAAAAAATCCCCTTAAGGTACTCCAGTAAAAGTATTTCTTAGGTTTCAGTCCTTTTGTTCTACGTAATCCAATTTAAGCTCCATAATATTGGTGAGGAGCAGACATTTTTCGTCAGCTCCTTAAAGCAGACGGGACGAGACAAAGGTACCGAGGATTTAATCATTTTACCTGATAGGGAGAGATCTTCAAGGAATTTACGAGTAACAAAAGCGATGAAAGACTGGGTATTTCGCAACTGTGTACTAAACGAAGTTAGGTACGTTTGATGTCTATCTTTTGTTTGAAGGATAGGTTGAGGATGTAAGCCTAAGGAAATGCATAGATCTTAAGTAAAATAAAGAGTGAATTGGCAGCCAATTTATATAACGTCACGTGTTTTGCCAACAAAGTATATAAAGCCCATCCTACACTACGCTATACAAGTCCTCAAAGTGCGACACTTATGTTTCTAAGACCCCAAAACACAAAATTGTTCTGAGCTTCGCATACATGTCTTGTTACTGACATAAGAAACAGTTGAAAATCGCATGCTTACGTCACCTAACATACAGACTGACAAAAACAAAACACTGCCTTGTTTTGTCTACATGTTCTGATTTTAAAACAATTTGAATTCTACAAGCTTTTTTGTTTTATATTCATGACAGCAAGCGAGGGGCCTTGACATATTGCAGCATTGACACTCAAGTGTAAAGTCAAGACTCATGATAGTAACACAATGCATAAGACTTGCAAGACTTTACGCAATAATGTGTTGTATTAAGAAGTACTTATGGATTACAGATTCTCTATTGAAATAGGTATTGAGATGATTGTTGTGATTTATTCTCAGTTTAGACGACCAGCAGACTATTAATTTATCAGAGTATCTCGTAATTAATGGACGATAGTGACCGAGTAACAGACGAGGTACAATACTTGTTAATTTTTTCTTAATGGAGTACTTTTATGGTCGCCCTTTTCTGACGACTGATGATGGAATACAAAAAACTTGGGAGAGATTGCCCCAAATAGTCACCGATTCCACTTCATGATCGTAGATTCACTTGTACCAAGTTTGTGTATAAGGCGTACGCTTCTAATCTGTCAAAATAATATTAAAATTTAAGACACATAACATCTTTATGGTAACAGTACACCATAAAGATAGGAAGGAGCTCGTCAGTCATGGCTCGTTCGACATAAAAACAGGTCTATCTTTGTAACAACCACCATGATTACACTTCATTGTTTTTGTTTAAACTTCGTTCAGCTCTAGACGATTACTTAACATCACTCCTCTAATTCATATCCCCGGAGAGGATAAGCAGAGGTAGGAGAGCACTCCAACATCTAACTAGACAAGTGCCATATCTAGACTTAGGAATACTAGTAAACATTTCCTGAAACCTAAGTGTCCTTATACATATAGCCCATTTTCTTTTTTATGTCGCAAAATCCAGTGCATATCTGCGTTACTAATGCTTTATTTACTGCCTGCAGCATTTAAATCCCGAATACGTAAGCTGTTTCCGATAAATTATTTGTTTTTTTCCGCTGTTAGTCGGGTCGTTTAAGGTTTTCCAGATCAATGGTTTAAAGATTCAGCCATACGGATCTTGTTGAAAGGGCGCGAGAGTTTCAACTGGGATGTATAATTATATTGCTGTTATATAGCCCCTTTTCTTTGTGATAGATACTTAGTTTTAATTTAGTGGTACATAGAGAAAATGTCTGTGTTTCAATGTAATTTTCTGAGCTTTCATCAAACCATTATAAAATACCTTAAATGCAATCATAAGTCTTGTTCGTGTATTAGTCGTGAATGTCAGCAAAATAATTATCTGCAAACGTTAGTACACTAACAGCCCATTTCCGTTGGTTAATAAGCTAAGCAGCTGCTCATCTAATTACATAGTTTTTCTTCAACCATAACGGAAACTAATTGCTTAAGTAATGCCTCAAATTAGTCCAGTAGGCATTTATAAGAAGTGATAGACTAGATGATTACTGCATAAATACTTGTTATCACAGACCAAGAAGACGCCTCCGTGGTCGCTGTTGGATGCGGCATTTTCAACACTTTGCATTAGTTTTCATAACAAACCATTTGCTTGCATCACGGATTTACGGCACAAATGACTTGTTGAAACTGACGGCTTTGTAGGCAGTCCGTGACAGATATTGTACGCTTAACGCACTTTTGGCGACATGAATTTTTATTCGTCTTGCCGTCTCTAGTTGCCGCCAACGCAGCTAATCCGTGACCTGGACTCGTCTCTTACTCAGCATTCCACGTAGTCAATAAATCAATAACCTTAACATAACATCACGCCCGTAATCCCCAAAGGGTTAAGAACAGGTGTACCTAATTACATAATACTACTCCCACATTTGGCCAGTTATGTTTTTAAGTCCCATGTAACAGGGAGCGAGCCTATTGTCATCAATCGGGCACAAATCTAGACTCCGTGGCAAGAATCATGTATCGTCCAGAATAGGCTTAAAATCGGCGCATTTTCAGCAAAACTTTACATTAGTTTACATGTGTCAACCCCCAAAATGGTCTACCTTTCACAACTTCTAAATCTAATCCAGTAATGTTTCCTTTTCACACTGGTCATAAAGTGGGTGCAAAAGGTGATAACTCCCAAACTTTTCCGCCCCATATCCCCGATAACATATGACGTAAAACTAGAATAATAATATAAATTATGATTACGTACGAACGTTCTTCACGAAGTCGGCACATTACAGAAACTATTATTCACGGTACATTATTGTTGATGTAATAATAATGGCTTTACAGACGCTCTTAGTCTAGTGTAGAAGAACTTTGTCTTGATATATTGAGCGAAAGTAATTGGGTATATACTGCGAGTGCTTGTTGTTGGGACTAGATTTTGACTAAGTATCTGATAGTTTATCATTACGAGGAGTTTAGTTTTAAGTGGAGTTTTCCAGCATTTCTGCGATTGCAAAATTGTCTCAAGGGGTTACTATTCATTCTAAAATTGATCTTTAACAATGCTTGATATATTTTAAAGGTTACACACCTGTGCGATGTAGGGAGAAGGAGGGGTTAAGTAAAACATCGTAATGCATGCTTCTCCATGAATCAACTAATAAATAGTTAACGTCCTGTATATACCTACATATAATATAAGTGCGTACGTGATACTATTCTAATAAAACTGCGAACATATATTATCTATAATAACTTAAACTATGTGCTATACGTGACGTACGTGTCATCACACCACATCACCCCTCTTAAAGTAAAAAAAAAACTAAGTCACATTGTTTTTTTAAAAGGTTTTGATTTAATAAGTTTTATTGTACAACACCAAAGTTGTAAGACAGCTCTTGTACAATATTGCTAATTCTATGGGTTCAATGGCCCTGGGAAGGTTCTATAGCAAGACGGATAAGTCATGGAACGGTTCTGTTTTTTTCCAGGAATGACCCAAGCTATGTTTGAATTCAGAAGACGTATTTTTTTTAACGTAAGTGACCGTTAGTAATCGTTATCTATCTTAGTCTGACGACCAGTCGAGAGAATTTTCCCATAATCATCATTCTTGTATAATCATATGCACCAAGGTACTTTCAATCGTATTATTTTGTACTAATGGATTGTTATATCAGCCGGAAGACATCCATAAGTCTCTGAAATAACTATTCCTTGCGAATTCCCATGTGTTTCAAAATTTAATTATTTTCCTATTGCTCTGTGAAAATGTAAAGATACACGTCATATTTTTCGAATTTATATCATTATTAGTATGAAAGGATTTTCATAATGAGCGGCTCTGAGCCTTATGCACATAATGGCTTCCCCATGACCTTATCTTCCTTCATAATTAAGGGGTTGAATGGGTTTTTTTAACGAATTCTCTTATCCAAATTTCTATGCTTTATTCTCATCTCTACTACGAAACCGTTTTATTCAAAAATCTAGTAAATGTGGTATAAGAAGATTTGATAAAAAATACTCAAGTAAATGGCTGTATAACGATAAAACTTTAGATAGTAGACAGTATTTAATAGAAAATAAACTTCAAATAAAGTGCGGCTCACCATTCTAATGTTTTACGACTCCGTCATACCATAATCTCATCTGGAGCAATATAAATCGTGGTTGTCACACCCCGCGCACCCTCCCTCGCCCCTCCGACGCCCTCCGAATAACCTAATGCCGTTTTTACATTCTCCTCATCAAATTAAGAGACGGGCTTCAAAGAAATATACGAGACAGCAATCTTACTAAGTATCAAGTTTTTTGGCGCCCTCCGCTGGAAAATCTTATATTATTTTTCTAGGAATCATTTCTTTTTTGGCCATGATGACAAAAGCACGTGGCACAATAAAGCCGAACGGTCCCCTTTGTGTGAGACAATGGCATGAAATGATGGAATCTGTTGAGATCTCGGTTTCATTTGGTGAGCTTCAATTAATTTAAGTAAGACGTAGCGCCCCGCTGCTGCGGAATTGATATAGGGATATTAAATTCTGTTTTCTCCTTGTTCTCGATTCTAAGGCTTCATTAGAAATTTATTATAGGTGAGTTATAATTAGTTTACTCAAAGCATTTTTTTTTGTTGATAAGTAATTCAGAAATCTAAATGTTTAAAATCTAATTCTTGATTGATGAAATGACTTTGCATTTTAACGTCGGTGTAAAGATTTGATTTACCTTCAAAGAATATTTACGTAAATCATTTACGTTATATATTGGCATTTATCCCAATTATATTGGGTGCATATACCGTTAGTTATTCTATCGTAAGCACGCACAAGATTTAGCAATTTTCGTCACTTACAAAGAGAAAATCAATAACAAGTTCTCGCACGCAATGACACCGTAAAATAACATTAATAACACAGAATTTATTATTAAAACTAACACACAGTAGCTTTGCATGCATGCAGCAGTTTCTATCATAAAACTGGTAAGTAATTGCTACGTGCTAACCTACAATCAATAAAACGTTAATTTTCTTACTTAACTAACAAAAGACGCTGTATGGAGAAAGTATGTGTGGAGTACTATAGGAGTGGGGAAGTGGCCAGCTAGTGAATTGTTTTAACGGTGATATGGTTGAAAAGAAGAAAAATACGGTGTATGCTGCGGTGATGCCAAATAAACTGGGATAAGATCAGGGTGGAAAAAAAAAATCTCCAGAACGGATGATGGCCGATGGTGCCGAAAAGTTCTGGAGTGGCGACCGCGAACCGGAAGACGTTGCGTTGTAAGACTAGGTGGACTAATGACCTGGTGAAGGTTGCAGGGATCCGCTGGATGCGAGTCGCACGGGACAGGTCAATGTGGCGACACTTTGGGGAGGCCTATGTCCAGCAGTGGACGTCTTTCGGCTGAAATGATGTTGATGATGATGAAGGAGAAAGCAGAAGAGAAAAAGAAAACGATATCGTAAACGTCTGTTATGATAAAAGAATACTGCATCTGAAAAACTTACCAATTGATTGTTAAGAAGCTCGTGGCTAATTAATAACAGCCGATCGGATCGATCTTTAGGTTAAGTCGTGCTTGCCTAGGTTGGTCCATGGATGGGTGACCACGCATTACATATCGAGTGTCGACAATCGTTGAAGCAGTCAGTGACCTGAAAGTCTGACAACTAGTCTTACCAAGAGGGGGACGTATTATCCAGTACTAACTGGGTTGTGGAGGTCAGATAGGCAGTCGCTCTATGTAAGATACTGGTATTTAGCTGTATCCGGTTAGACTGGGAGCCGACCTGAGAATGTTACCAAATGATTGTCTTTCGTATCCAAGCATGCGTTACGAGCTTTTCCATCTGGTCCCGAAATTATCTGAGCCCATCATCATGGACTGTTATTTTCCCGTGGCAACATCTTCACATGTTTCAGGAAGTAGGGCTACTAGATTACAGCTTTACTTAAGAACATGAGTGAGGCGGAAAAGGTGCGTCTACTTTCATAATTACATCACGAATGTACCTTATCCATTACACTTCTTGTGATGTAGTAGGGAAACTAGTGGAAGTATGTATGTACATCCGCTACTATAATTTCCGGGTCCACATATACTTTTCATGACCGGTTGGTATGTAGGTAACTGTGGTACTTCCTTAGATGTTGTTTTGGTTTATTAAAGCTTCATACTGTTAACAACATAGTCCTATTAGCGACTTTAAGTAAGAGTTTTTATGAGTTTTTTCCTGACTACTAGTTCATCCAAAGGCCATTAAAAACATGACTTATCGGGGTTTGCGGCGAGACATTCCATCAATATCATTAAAAACGACGATTTTTTTTAAAGAGTTTTATTATATAAATAACTACATTATTAATAACAACACTCTCGTTAAGAGCATATTACCTCAGACGCAAACTGTCGCCGTGTCCATATACGCTACTGTGATATGGTCATCGCTGTGGGTGCGCCTGCGCCGCCCGCCAGTTGGCCTCCGCGCAAAAACACGACACTGAAAACTTTGACGTCTCAATGCGGATATCGTGACCGGCAAGTTATTTTTATGAGAGTTTTTAACCAACTTCATTAAATTTGTTGAAAACAGAATTATTGTAGGCTACTGCTATTTACTTGATTCTTGTACATATGATCATCATCATCTGCCTAGCCTTTTCCCATCTAGTCCCATACCCCTTGGTAAGACTGGTTGTCAGACTTTCGGGCCACTGACTGCCTGTAACGGCTGTCAAAGATCTACAATTGACAGCCGGGACCAACGGCTTAACGTGCTTTCCGAGGCAAGGAGGAAACTCGGTATGTAATGGGCCACACATCCACGGACCAGCCTAGGCAAGCGCGACTTAACCTAAAGATCGACCCGAGTGGCTGTTAATATACCCGAGCGGCTGATATTGACACAAAATAAATTAATACAAAAGTTAATAACTTTTATTTCTTTTTCGTATCGATGGTACAGACGCCAGCACATGAAGCTACCCGAAACTGTCAAATTTTCCCAATCATCTTTGGACGTAAAACTTCAACGATAAAGTTGAAATCTACTAAAGATACTGACAGATTATAGTAGCTTGATGTGCTGGTGTCTGTATGTACAGCTTGTCGCGAGTAATAGAGACGTATGGAAGAAGAAGACATGCTGCGCCGACACCAAATCATTTGGGATTTTGGGATAAGGGCAGGAGAATGATGATGTTGGTACGATTTGTTGGGCCCAGTAAGTGGCCAAGTTAATCGTGGTTTCTGTGGCGTTTTTTCTGTAAATAATCATAGTTTGCCTTTGACCTTTTGACCGCCAGAGCATAAACGCACGCGCGTGTCCTCCACGCCAGCCAAGCCACAATTTCACCTATCATTTTGTCACATATTTGTGTCGTTTGACGTACAGGGCACGCGCTTGCTAGTCATGTATATGTGACTATGGCGGTTAAAAGGTTAAAGCTCCCACAGCTGGAGCACAGACATTCTCTCTACAATAGCGAGTACGGTAATCTACCACCCAGGATCAATATGGATTAGTAGATGTCACAAGTCTTCGAATCTATGGTTCTAGGACGTGCTGGTTTCCTTACGATGTTTTTCACCGTTTCACAAAGTATAATTAGAATAAACTCTTCTAGCAGTTCTAGGAAATAAAGTAAAGTATTACAGTAAGCGTTCTTAATTAAGTTCTAAATTAGAGTACCGTTCTAGCTTTTCTTTCTCGCAGAAATAATTACTCTTTCTGCGACATTTTTCAGTCCCTACATGAGTTCATTATATTTTTAATATAAAAACAACGGTAGTCTGTGAATTGCTTGTCTCACCGTGTAATAAAGTATTATAGATAGGTATGTACAAAGAAGGATTTACTGTCAGAATGAGGTGCTTCTTTTCTCTATGACACTGTTCTAACCTCACTAGTTTAGAGCTATAGCATGTTTTAAAGTTTCATATATACAAAATATTTTAGTCTGCCATCAGACGGACTGTTCCGTTGGATATTTTCAACAGTTGAATATATCGACTGTGCGCGGTTGTTGCGGTGTGGTCCGTCTGATGGTGCTGTGATGCAGTCCGTCTGATGGCTGCCTAAGAGTCATTTTGTATGGAGAATTCCGTTACAAACGGTGTGTGCCCTAAAGGTTTTTGATTGTAATTTCTGCCAGGTTACAGAGTGTCTGACACTAAACTGCATCATCACCATAATTTATTTTAAAATCATATGTTATAATCAACTATGGATTATGCCAATTATGAGTATCGCCTGATCATCAGCAGTAGGTATTTGGACTACTATTAAATCTACTATTCTTCTAAACCTTAAGCCATGAAAACTATTGTTCCAAGTTCCTTGAACAATTTTAGAAAGCCATGAATACCTCGGAGATGTAACTGAAAAAACAAATGACGAACACAAATCTAGGGCACTTATTTCATTTATTGCGCACAATTCACGAAAAAGAGACAGTACGTACTCTAGACAAATGTGATACTTCGCATTTACTTAGTATAGTCTAGTGCTAGTACTCAGACATTAGGATGTACAAATAGAAATAGGAAACTTGATGAGACACTCATAAATATATAACTATATAGAGATACTAGAGGTAAGTGTTGTAATGTAAATGAAGGGTGTAGTGAAAATCGTAGTCGTCTAGACATTTTATTATCATCTTTTAACCTGTAGGTAACCGTCTCTCTCTAACTTTATTGGTTTTTGAACGCAAATTCAGATTCAACTGATTCAGAGCTTTCCGGCAATCAGCAGTGTATTGTCGTTATAAATCTAATGAAAAAAACAAGAGAGACCAAATCATTTGAATGTATTCATTATAATAACATTGAAAAGACACAGCGCAAAAATAAACCTCTAAAAACAAGTGAATAACTCACTTTTGAAAGAAAAAACCTTCAATTGTCTTTTGGCCGCTGACAAATATCCATAATTTGAGATAACACGATTTCATTCAAGCCCACAATCTTGATGAAGTACCCGCATTTAATGCATACCACTTATTTTCAGAGACTTATGGTTTTCATTTGACTTTAATATGTTTTTATTAAAGGTTTTGTATGATAAGGCGTTAAAGTTTAAGGGGCTGTTAATATATTTTTTTTTTTTAGGTTATGGCTGGCTTTAGTTAGGAGTTCTTTTATAGGGAATACTATTTTAGCTGTGTGAAAATATATATATATTATATTTTGCAATTCGTTACGGAAGTGTGTTGCGATCTATTAAAATTGATCGATTGTTTGCATTTCTGAAAAAAGTGTTCTGTTTTTTTTCCCAAAAAAAGTATTTATTTGCATGAAACAAATCGAATAAAACGTTACCTATCGAAGCTTTCGATTTTAAATCGGGCCTCTAAAAAACTGTGACCCAATAAAAAATCGACAAACTTTATCGTTAAACGCTTTTGAAATGTGTAAATGCTTTTTCTATTCTCTATTTTTGGGATTTACAAACAGAAGGGACACAGGGTCTATTTGCGAGTGTCTATATAGCTTAATTGTTACGTCCATTTTATGCTTCCTTTTCATTCCCATGAAACACTGTGCTATACAGATTTTATCGAAATATTTACTAGATAAGCTGCGTCCATTTAAAATCAAGGGCTCACAATTTTGTTTTAAATACAAGATCCAGTTCTTTTTCAATCTCTTTCTCTGTCTTCAGGACAAGATTGAGGTCAAGAGCCAAATAATATTAAAAAAAAAAAATCAAGCTCTAACGTTATAAGAACACTCGAATTAATGTAACTAACTAATCTGAAGACTGATGACGCAAATAGTATAATTACCAGAAATATTCGGCATCACAGTACCAGGATAACATAAATCAAAACAATTCAGACGCTTCCCGTCTACCCGTGAGCGCTTCAGATTCTTCGCGAATTAGCCGCCGCTGGTATTCAGAGATTATATTTTAATTCCTCGGGTACCCGAAGTAACCGCAATGATTATAAATCGCTTATCAAAGAATTCCACCAAGTTTGCGCAGCAATATTGGAAAAGTTTTAGCGTTCTCGCAATCTGTAAATGTCTGAGATATCAGTCACAAGTGTTTGACTTAACGACCAGTATTCTTTACCGAGTTTTGGGAACTATTGAGATTCGATAACAGTTACATATGTTTTATCAGTAAATGGAAAAGTATGTTGAATACGTAAAGCTTAGAAATAGGTAAGGTTCGCGACGAATAATCACCCTTATGAGTATGTGGGCCTACCCTTAAACCGCCTTTTTTTTATTCGGATGGGATATCATCAAATGACCCCCCGCGCTCTGGGCGGAGCGGAAGGGAGTGTCAGACGACTTCTACTGACTAAAACACATCCATGTTCCTTCTTTGCCCTTTGTGATCCAGGGCCGCGGTATCTCTTTCGAACAGTCCCGCAGCCCTGGCAGGCATCGGCCCATGCGGTGCCCTACGTGGTTGCTGACATCTCTTTGAGGCGCGCGTGGAACACGAGGAGTCATACTTTTGTTTAGAAGACTAGTATCATGGCCTCTCTTCCCTCTTTTACTGGTTTACTGAAATTGTGGTTTAATAAACATAATACATACCATCACGTTTGTAATCCCCTTAGGGTTATAGCACACCCACAATTCGCCAGTTATATTTAAGTCCCATGTAATAGGGGGCGAGCCTATTGCCATCAGCCGGACACAAATCCAGTCTCCGTGGCTGCTACTGGGAAATTCCTAATGGAAAAACGCAGTAACAATTTGCCCGACCTGGGAATCCAACCCAGGACCACATGCTCAGCAGTCGCGCTTGCGACCACTAGATCAACGAGGCAGTCATTTTGGTTTAATCTTTTAATCTTTAAATAATAATAACTTTGACATGCTGTGTTCTAATTACTTCGAAATCATCCGCTCCATTGTGTTTAGCTCCAAATTAGGTTTCGCTCGAAAGCTCGGAATCCCTTACAAGCCTCAGTCGAACAAAGCAAAACGCGTAATCACAAAGCGTAGTTAGCGGTCACTAGACACACGATCCGTTAGGACTCAATGTACTGTTGCAATCTTTAACACGTTTATCCGAGCCGAGTTTTACTGCCTTTCCATGTGTACTGTATACCGTTGTGTAATGCTTTGGTCTAGAGAATTGGCCAGCTATTGTAAGAAGTAGGTTGCAGATATATGGTATTGCAAATAGTATGTAGGTCACATTTTCTCTATAATAGTTTCGTAGCAATGCTAAGATCAATGAGCTAAAGTCACGAGACAAGAAGTATTGGCTAGCCTAATTAATATCGAGCTACATCGCGGAAAGCCCTGACAGCGAGATGACCAAAACTCCTTTAATAAAGATAGATCTAGCTAGAGAGTAGTAGTCTTCCAGTAGGATTATACTTTTCCCAACTATGTTAGGGTCGGCATCGAGTCTAACCGGATGCATGAATAATAGTATTTTACATGGAGCGACTGCCTATCTGACCTCCACAACCCAGTTAGTAGGTAATATGATACCCCTTGGTAAGACTGGTTGTCAGACTTTTTAGCCCACTGTAACGACTGTCAAAGATCTACAAATGACAGCCGGGACCATCGGTTTAACGTGCATTCCGAGGCACGGAGGAAACTCGGTATGTAATGGGTGGTCCCACAGACCAACCTAGGCAAGCACGGTTTGACCTAAAGATCTATCCGAGCGGCTGTTATTATTTAGTCACGAGATAATATGATGTAAAAATAATAATGAAGCCCTAATGTTCTGTGGGTGGTGATATATTTACGATCACATGCGAGCTACGCTGACGATATCTACATCAGTTATCAACACATCCTAAGTCTCTGACTTACACAAACCCGCGTGGTAACAGTAACATATTTCATAACAAAAGTACGGGTTCTGATTTTAAACTAATTATCCACGTGGCCCAAAGTGGTTAGCAACAGTGTTATTTCCTAAAGCATAAAATACATCACAGAAACAAACGAAATGAAAGACTTGACATGTCCTTTGTAGTTGTAAAATGCCAACAATTATATTAAAACGAGACATAAGTAGCTAGGTACATTTCACAGTCCACGAGTAAATGTGTGTACGTACGCCCAGAAAATCTCGCAATGGTGTTACTTAATGTTATGCTAAAATATTGTAGGGCTTATAAGGGTCTGTCTTCGCCTGGTGTTTTATATAAAAAGTAAGCATTGGTGTTTTATTTTACTTGAATAAGATTGCTCAGAAATTAGTCTGGATTTGCCAGGAAAAATGCTCCTGGGCTTAGATTTTTTATGTACATGTCAACCTCTCGAATACATTAGTCATTGTAGCAAAAACTTAGGCTTATTTAACGGTGTTGCTAAACGCGAGCGAAAATGTTTAGCTGTTATATTTGAATAATTTAAACCTACGCAGAAATAGAAAAGTTCACACATGGAACTGCAAACTAAGCAAGACCTTGCATTCGTTACCGTGACCTGAATAAATAAATTAAAACATAAGAGATAAGTTTCTAATAAGCACACATTACTCTAAGAGCATCATTTGTAGCATCAGATCTCAAAACACGACCCAATTATAAAGTTTAATGAAGTACTTCACGTTTTTCGATGAGACTTTCTAGAGAAACTTCACTTGCGTCCTTATTCCATAAGAGCTAGTACAGACTAGGCGTTACAAGCGCGCGCTTTGATGACCAAAGAGAGGTCTCATTAGGCGTGCCTATCGACAAAGGCGCGCTTTTGGACAATGGTTTTCGTTAAAACGCACGTTGCACGGGTGTCCTGCATCTGGTGCACGCTTCGAAATACATTTTCCCATGGGCGTGTACATTTCGTGTGGAGTGGCCGCCCGTTTGTAAAAATAGAAACCGATCATTTTGACAACGAGTTGTTGGGATAAGCGCACTGTGTGTACGCTAACAACGCGCGTCGAACGCAACACCGAGCGTCTAATGTGTACCAGCTCTAAGGCCTAGGGCGTGGTCTCTATTTGTATGTAGATAAACCACTTTATTTGAAAGAGGGAAAGTCATTTGTGCTGCAAAAGTAAACACGGGTTTGAAGAAAAAAGGCGATTATGCGCAATGATGTTTACGATGTAAACAGTGTTGGGGCCGCCTCGCCTCAATCTTTGCTTTGCAAATACTGCTTGAATGGGAATCGGCTGGGAGGCTATTTTTGTAACTGCTTTTTAGATGAGTATGTTTTATTTTATTCTCTTAAATGTTAGTTTATTGGCGTTTTTTGGGGTATTGTAGTTGATTTTGAATTTGGTCAAGGAATTCTCGGAATCCTGAATATGGTTTAGCTTTGGAACTATTTAACCTTTTGACCACCAGAGCAATCTTTGGCTTTACTTTGAGTTCACCAACCATTTTGTCACATATTTGTGTCGTTTGGTGTACAGGGCACGCGCTTGCTTGTCACGTATATGAGACATTGGCGTTCAAAAGGTTAATAAAACTAACTTTACACGATATATCGATAAAAAAATCGATTACATTTGACTTCAAAATAATTAGAATTACATTGTTATTTAAAAATATGAGGTTTTAAAAATTTCTTTTAAAATAAAGTTTGCAGTTCTTCAACACCATTTGTATTGTCTAGAATAAAATTATGCGCTATTATGTTATCTAATGCAAAAAGTTTTTACAAACGAGCCTGTTTCATGCTTGAACTATCTTTACAACTTACAACATAATAACTCGTCATATAACTTGATTTTCGTAATTAAACTTAACAAGACATCACTCTTATAATTTGTTGACAAACTCAATCTTGTTAAACATTTGATTATTTTGTGTCTTGAGATTTAAGAGAGATTTAGGCTTTTAACAATTATCATCTACCTAGGCTTTTCCTAACTATGTTGGGTTAGGCTTCCAGTCTTACCGGATGCAGCTAAATACCAGTATTTTACATGTAGCGACTGCCTATCTGACATCCACAACCCAGTTAGTACTGGGAAATACGATATCCGTTGGTAAGATTGGTTGTCAGACTTTCGGCCGACTGACTACCTGTACCGACTGTCAAAGATCTGTAAATGACAGCCGTGACCAACGGCTTAACGTGCTTTCCGAGGCACGGAGGAAACTCGGTATGTAATGGGTAGTCACCCATTCACAGACCAACCCGAAGATCGACCCGAGTGGCTATTATTATTTAGCTACGAATATTGATTTTTAAGAATATTGATAGTTATTTACGTCTGTAATGATTTTGCATAGCACCTACACACCTAGGTAATTGTCTTTGCTTTAAGCAAAGAAAAAAAAGGCGAATTATATTTTTTGTCAGCATAGTTTATATTTTTCATCAAATTCTATCATCTAATTAATAGATCTATCGCCACGAAATATTTCAATTCTCAGATAAATCACCCGGTACGAATTTACCAAATTAATGTCAAGTCAATAAGAGATGGGTTTATCAATAAAATCAACGTTTATTCCTTGGATAAAACTTTGTTCTCAAAATAATAGGTTTATCCTTTAAACAATAGCTTCGCCCTCAGAATAGTACATCTGTCGCTAAATAAATCGATCATCGTCCCTAGATTGCTTAAATCAGGGTATGGTTTAAGCAATCTAGATAGAGATCTACAATCTAGATAGAAAAGCACAAAAAATATCATAATAGTAATCTTATTCAGCATTGAGTAAAATTATCTTTCGCACTTTCCCAAGGACAAACACCCTTACACAGTGCTCGTATTTTTACAAAAATATCACCCAACATCTTTCACACTACACAGATGCATCTTTCAATTCCATCTATTTGTCAAGCACATGCCGGCTTCCATTCCCTGGTACATTCCAAAAGGGATTTTTCAGTTCGTGCCTCGTTGGCCCTCTATCTATCACTGTCGTATGTTCCACAGATATTCGACGTGTTTCATCTTAACGGGGAATGACTGGTTGCATACAAGAACTTTTAACGAATTTCTAACGTCTCTTTTGCAGTGATAAACAAATTTTCCGGAACTTTGTAGAACGTTCGCGTAGCTTCCAATGTTGCTGTACACGGTATCATATTTCTTTTTAACTGCAAATTTTCAAAGGTGGAACACACCATTTTTGTTTTTCTTTTTATCCGAAAACTAGTTAGCTGCCAGCATTAGCATTTTATTTTTCATAAAATTCTTTTTAGAAATTGGGACAAGGAAACCTGTTTAATATACAAAGAAGACTAAAATAAGTATAGTTTATATTCAATCCATTGTAATGGTATATTCTAAAGTGGCATGTCTTCGTGTGGGTGTAAATAGATTAATCGGAACTTATCTGATAGCATTGCTTGCGGATTCTAAAATTCTGTGCCGATTTGAATGGGATCTTAACGCCTACTTGTTATTTGAATGCTAAAGTTAGCTCGCGCATTTCTAAGCCAAATTCCTTATTGTTGATAAGATTGTTAGGTATAATGTTATTATACTTATCATCCTAGGTATAGAAGTCTGTCATTACAAAGGAAAAGCCTACTTTTCACATTGATAGCGGCACGTACCCACCCTACCCAGTATTACATACGGGACATTTTCATTCAAATGTACCTCTAGATCATTTTCTAACTAATTACATACTCTTATTATATTGCCCGCTAAAACTGATATGCCTGTGCATATGATGATATCAGTTTTAGCCGAACTCGAGGTTCCAGTCTAACCGGATTCAGCTGAATACCAGTATTTTACATGGAGCGACACGTATCTGAACTCCACAACTAGTTATTGGCTGCCACAAAAAAAAAGAACTAATACATTCTTTCCAATTTTCATTGGTATTTTCTTCCGCTGCCTATAACCTGTGTGTACAAGCACCTTTCGACTTCAGCAAAACTCTATTTAAACATACCTACGTGGGGGTAATGTGAGCACTTTACAGAATTGAATGGGTGGGCCTACGTCAAAACGCTGTATCATAACATAACATAACAGTTAACTGTTAAAGGGTTTGCTCGGAAGGATAGTAATATCCTATTGTTATCTTTTGTTAAAGAGAAGGAAGGTAGGAAGCTTTGGTAAAGGAGGTTTGGTTATGTTAATGATTATTTAGGTACCAGTAGCGAAGAGTCAATTTTTATAAGAAGTAAGCCGGAGTACATATCTTTAATGTGATTATATTATTTGTCTATAGAATACTGACTGTGCCATTTTTCAAAGGGAATCCGTTAGGAATCGAGTTGTGTGGAACCTTGGCCCTGGTAGGTACCTATATTTAAAGTAATTAAAGTTTTCAGTTTATAATATTTCTTGTTGCTGTTAACTTGTATAAACTTAAAGACACCTCCTTGCAAGCATACCAGCTTTTAAAATATACTATTCTAGTTAATGTTAACATGTTTAATGTGTAAGTAATTCTAAATTGATAATGCTAACTAATTACTACGAGTTCTATCTACATGGTAACTGTTGGGTATGTAGTTTCATTATTTTATTTATACAATTTAACTCGCAAACTAGAAAAGTTACTGTGCTCAAAATAACGAGCACAACTATTATTACCAACATAACAACAACAAAATAAATATCAGGGTTAGATACTCTCACAACTTAGATTCGAAATAAATCGATCTATTTACGGCGGTTCTAGTAACGGTTGCTAAGTTCCCTGGAGAAGCTCCATCATTCACCTCAACACAGAACTAAGATGTCTGCCTATTGATCACTTCTGATGTCTTCATTTCCCAAGACGATTGTCAAAGTTTTCATGAATTTGATGAGTTTCTCAAGTGTGTTTGAATATTAATTGTATTTTGGCTATTACTCTATTCAATAATCATGCCTCGGATAGCACGTTAAGCCGTTGTTCCTGGTTGCCATTTGTAGATCTTTGACAGTCGTAATTGGTAATCAGTGACCCGACAGTCTGACAACCAGTCTTACCAAGGGGTACCGTATTACACAGTACTAACTGGGTTGTATAGACAGTCGCTTCATGTAAAAAACTGATGTTCAGCTGCATCTGGTACGACTTTTTTTTTTTTTTTTTTTTAGTATGGGAAATCATCAAATGTCAGACTTGTACTGACTAAAACCCATCCATGTGCCTTCTTTGCCCTTTGTGTTCCAGGGCCGCGGTATCTCTTTCGAACAGTCCCGCAGCCCGCATCTGGTAAGACTGGAAGCCGGCCCTAATAAATTTGGGAAAAGGCTAGGCAGATGCAGATGATGAATCGTCACAAGGCATAACAATTGGTATCACAGATTGCTACGTCCAATTTTTTCAACCAGTGTTGTCTGACTCACTGACCAGCATTATTCTAAACCCAATTCCTTGAACACTTCTATCCACACAATCAGTTAAAGATGTAACCAAACAAATCATACTCAACGTTGGTTTCGCTTTAGTATGGAAGATACGATCAACAAATTAAACATTTGTATGCTACACACGATTTTCGGACTTATGTAACATTATTATTGAAATCAATGTCATGATCGCCATAATAATGACATAGGTCGTTCTAGCGATAGTGGGGTCAACAGCTTTCTAGGTGATACAGAACTTTATAACAATACTAAGTATTCTGAGCTCGTAGAACATTCTTCGTGGTGTAAATAGAAGGTCGTAGGCACAAAACATTGTGTATTCTGCCTGGAAAAGGTACTCCTTACTAGAGTCTGAGTTCTATTAGCATTCTTGAAGTATCCTTTCTAGTTATTTCTAGGAAACGGGCCCACTATCTTGCATACTATTGCATTATATGAGGTAGTGGTCCGACAAGTTGCGAAACTATTAAAAAAAAATAAACTGTCAAATTTTATGTTACCTACAGCCACAAGAAGATACAGTTCTAGTTTGCTCCATAAGTTGAGGCTAAAACCGCATTGACCTTCATAAAACTATCAGTAAGTACCGTCTGGTGAGTGTCTCTTCACTTTTAAATTTGCCCGTAGCCGGTGTACGATAATGATACCAGATCCATAACTAGGATATTTGGAGAAAATTCCGGATTTTTTAAGACAATTCCGGACTTTACCTGTACGTTTAACTTTATTGAGAAATTTTACCACAGCGATTTAATAATAGAGAACAATTTGTTGCAGGACATTGCAGGGTGATAAAAAAATATGCGGTGTGCTCTTAATGCTACTTACATTATAATATGTTTATGTTACGTTACAATATGTTATAATGCCCGGCATTATGAATAATGAATGACAAGTCAATTTAGGCAAAGTCATTAATTGTTACCGAAACTCCAATATTTATCACAGTGTACCGGGCACTGTGATAAATATCTCTATGTTTTTTCTATGATCATAGATGATTCATAAATATATTTATTTGGAAATTCACTCCCCGCATTCCGGATACTAAACTTAAATTCAGGACTTGTCCGGAAAATTGCAGACTTACGGCAACCCTAGTGTAAGAACGTCCTGACATTCGCCGAGACGAACCAGGCGATATTCCTCGAATTTTTTCTCGGACACACAACATGTAGGTCTTAGCTTACAGGACTTATAATCAAGTTTCTTGCTTCCGTTCTTGTTGCTTATAAGTTATAGCCGGATAACCGGGAAGTGGACCCGGGTAAAAAGGGAAACAATTGTGGTTGTTGAAAAATTTGTTAAATTACACGTTTATCTTGTTAGATCTAGGATTATTCACATACTCATTTTATTTCACGGAATGTTTAAATTACGTCATAAAAATAAAATCGCTAAAGAAATAATTCCTGTCTGTATCATGATATAAGTGTCTATTTGTAATTTCAAAATAACAGCTTTTTACTGAATGCATATGAAAGTATATACGGTACTTATAACAACAACACATTTATATTTTTTTTTTCTGTCTGTCTATCTGTTTGTTCCGGCTAATCTCCAAAACGGCTGGACCGATTTTGACGAGACTTTTACTGGCATATACCTGATGTTATAAGGAGTACCTAAGACTAATTTACTTAAAAAAAAGAATCATAATTCCGTGCAAAAAAATTACAACCATTGAAATTGTTAACACAAGGGTAGTATTTAAACGAGCGAAAATAAATTCAAATTAAAGGTGTCAAAAATATTGTAAATGGGCTACTGAAATACTAATTGAGCGACAAGCAGTGGGCGAATACAAATGTTTAAAACAGTGACTTGAAAATACAAATTTGAGTTACTAGTTGCTCAATACGATCAGTGTGATAATTGAAGGACTGAAAAAAACCTAAAACAAGGTTATTAACCACTAGATTGTAGATAAGGCGTAGTCGACGTAGCCCCGCTGCGTAGGGCTCCTATTTCTGTTTGCAGGGTTTAAAGTAACCTAACACGAAGGGGATTCCGAGGTCTTAGTTCGCTCACTTCGCCCGCTCACTAGACCCCACCATCCCCTTCGAGATCCGAAAATCCGATTGAAATATTGAAGAAATTTTTTATAATAATTTCACGCAGAAAAAGGTCGCGAGGCACACCGGTAAATAAATTGCGGTAAATAAGGTTGAAATTAGGACAAGTCTCTATAAAGCTCTGTTTCCACAGGATTCTGTATTGGGAATAACAAATATGATGTCGAAAATAACAAATATGTAAAAGTGGTTATGCTAGTATGTCTATAGGGGAAATGTTCGTCGAATCTGAATCAGCTGGCCCACTGAACCGAAATGCTATCTGATGCAAAATTGACAAACAGAAAACTAACGGGTTAGAATACCTATATGGTAAGTTATTTAAAAAATAGCGTCCTGGCCAGGGGGCGTCCATTAATTACGTGAGCCGTTTAGGGGGGGCAGGGCGAATCGCACCCAATCTCACGAGGGAGTGAGGGGGGTCTCGTCAAATATCACATATTTTCTTTTCTCCGCAAGAAACAGTGTAAAATTGTGAGAAAACTAGGTTTTATTGAGTACCTAAATATGTTTCGCTCCTAAAATATGGCCAAAATAAAAATTCATATGAAAAACACAATAATATTTAATAATAAATATTCAATGAAAATAATAAAACTAATTATTTTTTTGTTGAATCAACGTAATCAAGCACAGATTACCGTATTTATACTAAAGTAGGTACGTATTTTGATGAATCTCACGTGAGATTAGGAGGCGGGTGAGGGTGTCAAGTCAAATCTCACGAGATCTCGCCAAGGTCGAAATAACGCTAAAATTACATTTTTGTGAATAGTTATTTAGTACAACATAACATAATATCACGCCTGTCTTTTCCAAATGACTAGGCAGAGGTGTGATTTCGTCGATCATATTAGTTGTAATTTAACATCTTTTAAAAAAAGGTAGTATACTTGCAATAATTCATTTGCTTCATCGAATTCTCAGTCTTATGTTACATTTTCTAGTCTCTCATCTCTTCATCGATACTCCTTAGGTATCTCATTATTTCAAAAACTCATTATTATGCGGCATTCACTAACAAAACAAATGAAAGCAATATTTTATTGCCTTGATTGTGCATTCCGACGTAAGAATTCTAATAAAGTTTTGTAAAACGCACAATGAAATTCATCAATAAAATAAAATAGAGGTAAAATATTAAAACATCAGTACTATAAAATAGTATGAGAATAGACTGGAGCAATAATTCGGGCGTTCACACACTAGGGGACATTTGCTCGGCATTTTATCACGGTGTCTCGCGTATATTTTACAAATGCGTTATAAAGCACGTCGCATACCGATGTAGACCCTTGTGTCGTGACCCTCATGGAGTTATTCCATTGTTTCTTATGATGTAAACGTACTTTATATCAAGTTAATGTTAAAAAGTGTCATGTTCTTTGTGCGTGAAAGCTTTACGTGGGTTTGTCTCACTTTGTTATTTTAGAAAGATGTTGAATAGATATTTTTTACGGCTTGATTTAAATCGTGTGAAGTTTAAAAATAGGATATTGCTTTATTTCGCGAAAAATACAAAACATATAATGTTTTTACTAAAAAGAAACCATTTTATACACAAAAAGAGAAAATGCGTGTATATGCTATTTAGAAAATTGGTTCCACAATAAAAGTAAATCACTTTGATCAGCCGTTACCCGTGATGGAACACCTCACCCCATAAATAGGACAGTTACAAAAGACGTAAACGGTTTTTAACCCACATTTGACATAGGTATAATGGCACACCACGCCGCGCGCCGTTGAAAAATCCTTTGAGCACAATACGTTTAGCAAGAGGTCATCAATCATGATCACAGTTCGTCATGATTCCTACCTACATCAGTGAGGTAACGGGATCTTTTCGATTGATTGCAGAAACCTTTTTTAATCTTTTTTTTTCGATTACTTTAAGCCTATTTGAAGAGCTTTATTTTTTCCGGTATCAAATAAAATTATAAAACCTTTTTGAATGTTGACCTCCTTTGTTGAATCAAGGTGTGGTCAGCGATGAGTCAGGAATTTGGCAGGGCAGAATACACATATTACGGATGCTTATAGTTATGTAAGATCAAATAATCATTACCAATTTTTTGTAAATACCTTAAAACCGGTCAACTCATGATGCGATCATTGAGTATTTTTATAGCTGGTAGGCCGTCCTTGCTTACAAATAAGGCATAATTATTCCAATATAATAAAGATTTCAACTCAGTTGTTCTTCCAAGAATACGATTACGGTAAGTCGGTAAAAATCTTGACCGTAATACGACGACCACAAGTCTGCATCACGTAATAAATCAAATAAGGTTGATTGACACGCAAAATGTTTGGTCACGCACGAACCAATTGTTGTATGTGTTGCTGTGCTAACCGTGTTGCTCTCAAGCCGTTTAATATTTTAAAACTTTATATTTTGTTAGTCTATTAAATACGAAACAGTTCCTACAACTGCAGTACTAATTGGCACTTACAATTTTATTAATGATGCCTCCTCTCATAAAATTACTTTTTGTTTTTCGGATGGGTAATCAATCATCAAATGATCCCCCTCCCCTCTCGCTCTGGGTGGAGTGGAAGGGAGTGTCAGACTTCTACTGACTAAAACCCGTCCATGTTCCTTCTTTGCCCTTTGTGTTTTAGGGCCGTGGTCTCTCTTTCGAACAGTCCCGCTGCCCTGGCAGGCATCGGCCTTTGTGCTCGTGGAACATGAACGCGCCGTCGACATGGCCTGTTTTCATAAGACGTCCGCACGGCGAGCTGGCCCTTTACTCACCATCCATGGCCCGCGCCTACGGTGGCCGGGAGCTACCACGTGACCTCCGACGCCCGGGGCGTCTCCCGCGGTCATAAAATGACTTGATCCAGCTTTTTTCACCTCGTTTCCTTGCAACATGAGTCAATGATGTCTCAGATAATCTAAAAAAACCGGCCAAGTACGAGTTGGACTCGCGCACCGAGGGTTCCGTATAAACTTGTAAGTATTTTGTTATTAAACTACATATTTACGGTTTTCAGATTTTTTTCCTTTACATGTGCTGTAAGACATTGCTTCTTGCCAAATTTCGTGATTCTAGGTCAACGGCAAGTACCCTATAGGTTTTGATTCCCTTGTGAAATTGCAAAATATGCGACATAAACGTTCATAACTTTTGATCGCGTTCACTTCTAAGTTTTATTTTTTCACTGCTTCAAGGGGTAGACAAATTTGAGTATATGATATGAATTTCAGCTTGATACCTTTATGTGTTCCTGAGAAAAAGGGTCTTGATAGACGGACAACAAAGTGAGGTAATAAGGATTCTGTTTTTGGCGACTGAGGTACGGAACTCTTAAAAAAACTATTTTATGTTATAGTATAGTCTTTTTAGATTAAGACAAAACCGCGGCCTTTACCGGCTCGTAAAACGTATTTGTCAGTAGCCAGAAACTAAAACTAGACCATTTCCCTCGAATAATCCCTTAGTTCCTTTTTACGATGCCCATAGGAAGCGTAGGGATTTGGTGCGGAACTGCACACTATACGATCAGTTTCGTATTCGCGTAGCAACAAAACATTACCCACATTTTAGTTCCGCCGTAGTCGGGCAAAAAAGTTAACACGGTTTTCATACTCATTCATGAAAGATTGATTATTACATTCAGTGTTCTTCTATATCTATTGAGTTGTAAGTGATCAATCAAATGAAATGGATATCTCATATTCGTTTTATTTAAATGGCGTATACAACTTTCTCTTATTGGTTTCTGGGTATGTCTAAATAAGTGTTCGTTTCGTGATTGAAAATGTGAATTGAAGTATTAAATAAATGTTATCTTTGATCACTTTTAGAGTGGTATTATTTTATTTTTGGTCGTCACCGTTTGCTTACTCATGGGAGAGTAATTCACTTGTTCATAACTTTTGTCGTTAACTATAATGCATTAACATAACATAATATCACGCCTGTAATCCCCGAAGGGTTAGGCAGAGGTGTACCTAGTACAACTACATTTTGGCAGTTATGTTTAAGGCCCATGTAATAGGGGGTGAGCCTGTTGCCATCAACCGGGCTCAAATACAGACTCCGTAGCTGCTACTGAGAAATTCATGATGGAAAAACCCAATAACATTTTATCCGACCTGGGAATCGAACCCAGGACCTCATGTAAACCTTATGCTTTAACGTGGGCAGTTAAAAGTTATGTATACTACTACCATTACATAATGTAATAGGGGGCGAGCCTGTTGTCACCAACCGGGCTCAAATCCAGACTCCGTAGCTGCTACAGAGTTATTCCTGATGGAAAAACCCAATAACACTTTATCCGACCTGGGAATCGAACCCAGGACCTCATGTAAACCTAATGCATTAACGTGGGCAGTTAAAAGTTATGTAGGATACCATTACATAAATAAGTATGATTTAACCGAATTTTATCAGTAAAAGTAACTTGTTACCGTGAAAATCTAATTAGATTCGATCTCGTTGTATCATTATGTGAAAGCGATTTGATCTTATACAATCTAACGACATAAAGAGTCATTTATTTTTCCATTATCTTTTGTATTAAAGATGGAGGCGGCAAAAGCTTTTATCGTTGAAAATATAACGTTACCGGTGAAGGGGGAATTAGGGAACTCGTTGCGTAGCGAGACGTACCCTTAAAATCTTAAGCTAAATGTATTTTTTATGAAGACGGCGTACGATATTAACTTCCGGTGTCTGCCACATCAAAATTTCATTATGAAAAAAATCAAAAATGTCAAGAGTTCAATTTGTGGTTGAATCACGAATCCCAAAAAGATACACAAGGTAACAAATTGCCAATAAAAAGCTAACAAAATGCTGTGGGTAAGCATTTCGGTCAAAGCTGTAAATCCCCGGGTTGGGGCAATAAATCCCGGGAAAAAATATCGAAAGCTGTGTAATACAGTTAGACTCGGATTGTGCTTGAATAAGGGCCGTAGGGATACACCGACCATATTTGGGGGGAGTTTATCCGCCTATTCAGAATATTGGAAGCGAGTTTGATGATCGGCTTCTCATTTGATATTTGTCGATGTGTTTGATTTTGCGGTTACTGTTTGCATTAACCGGTTGCAGCGCGGTTCGGTGTAGCTTTCATTTGAATGCGAAGGTAAATAATTTTAGACGAAATCTCGAGGTCATTTAACACTCTATTTGACGCAATTCTATTCATAATTCATTATAGATGAAATACCTGTCCACAAACCACACACCTCGCAAATGTAGTGACAAGTTTCAAAATGGCTTCTTGGAATTGCAAGTAGTACGAAAGTATTACTGGCACTCTCCGTGTCATCCATGTCAGAGCAGGGTCTGGCAAACCGGTCGGACTTGCCTCTGTCATATGTGACCAGTTTCAATGCCACAGGCGACATCCGCTGTCACAGTTAGCTCTTTAAGCTTAGTTTAGAACCTCGAAGTGTGGTTTAACCCCTTTTAGTTTTACAAGGTTTGTTACCTAGCTCAAGGTTATAGATACGTATGCTATTTTTACTGCATTTTACAATCTCTAAGAGCAATCTTCATGATATAAAACTAAGTTGAAGAATGTCATCGACCGATCGTGCTATCGGCTGCTTTGTACTGTCTAGATCAAAACACTAATCTGGACAGATTATGCCACCCTTATTGTTACAAATCAACTTATAATCATCATCTCCTGCCCTTGTCCCATTCTGTTTTGGGTCGGTGCAACACGTTTTCCTCTTCCATTCTTCAAATCAACTTATAATACTAAACATAATTCAAAGTCATCGCTTTATCAGTGCTTCTGAAGCAGGGGCAGCCAGGACGGTGTTCTCTTGCCTCCTCATATACCATTAAGATCATTGCTACCTAGTAAGTGCCAATCTTGGCCAGGTCTTTTAGTTAAACCTAATGCCATTGACCCATCCTATCGGTCTCCCTGTTTGGAATACTCCTTTCAGTTAGGGACCATCAGTTTCTTGGGATTTAAAAGGAAGTAGATTTACCAATCAGAGACTTGATATTATTAAGCTTCCACCATTACAGCAGACTGGTTATGGCAAACTTGATTATTGAGCTTGAACTTAATATTATAGGTACAATGTAACGAGGTTACCTACACCTGTTTCTTATAATGTGCATACCAGCTGCATAATTATAGCATATTATTTTTAATAAGTGCCAAGATTTCTCTATTGAAATGCTCAGTGAAAAGCTGTTATTATAATAATTTCTAAGTATTGTTATTTTGGGTCACTTTTGTAAAAGATTAGCTATCAATCTTTTACAAAACTGACCCAAAATAACAGGACTTGCTCACGGCTTCACTCCCATTATGGTCGGAATTTATGACACGGGAATGTTTTAATTATAACAAATGTCTCGGGGATAATTCAGCATTCATTAGTGAAAAAGTTTTCGGAAACTGATCAGTAGTTCCGAAGATTACCCCTACATCCAGACTTACAAACATACAAGCTTTATCTCTTTATTACAGTACGTTACAGTAATATTAGTATAGAGAATGGTTCATGTGTGTGTATGACAAGATAAATGCTCTAGAAAATTCAGTCATTAATAATGTGGTTATTAATCTGAAATAAAGGTTAATAGATCATTTATTTTCTTTAAGAGAATGTCCATCACATTTAATAACTGTCTTGATGAAGTACTGTCGGTCTGAAATTTGGCGTGTTATATTTTCAGAATCTAATTTTGTTCTGAGTATTATTCTGTAAGCCTGTAAGAATTTTTACTGGTCTATGTAAAAAAAAAGATATTAATTGGAAAATCGAAAAGGAAAACAATGGTTTTGTAGTTATTATTTGTAACACAATATTCTATTAAAACCTTACTGAAGTGAAACAGTCGTTAACTAGGAACGTTTCATTTGCTGTCATCAATTCGACTTCAATTAAATCGAAAGAGAAGGTTCTAAATAAGTAAATTAGAACGTCTAGTGAACCGAAATATTTACAAAGCGACAGAAAACAAAATGTCCTACTAAGTGTTGTGAGCATAAGCCAATAGCTCTCAACTAGGACAAACGTAGGGTTGCCCGCTAAGATAATTAGGTACTTAAAAAAGTGAAACCTGTAAAATTCTGAATGACTTTTTGCAGATGTTATCGTTCAAATTCAATTTCAATGAAACTTGTAATACAGCTCTTGCAAACAGACAAAATTTATACTGTCGCTTACGTGTGTCGCTTATCTTCCGTGATTGTTCATTATTTTGAGCTCCCGATATTTCGGCGCTGTTGCAAGCGCCATGATCGCGGGTTGACTGGTTCACTGATTCTGAATCACGGTAGATACTCCGTTAGTGACAGTATAAGTTAAACAACTTAACAACTATATCCTAACTTGCGGGGTCTGGAATCACTAACTATGAAAATAATAAAGGCACTTAAATGACACTCCAGAAGTTTGAGTTAACTATCAGTTCCTCCACCTTACTGACCTACTATTCGAGTTTCAACACACAACACCTGTTCTGTTTCTAACACACCTTCATCTACAACTATACTTTATCAGAATATAATCGGTACAAACAGGTTTCCACCGACGCCAAAAGGCTAATCAATCAAACTGTACGTGTACAACAGCGAGGCTTGTACAATGGCGTACATAATTCGTTTGCTGCCATCCCTATTGGCAAGTGTGGCACTCGTCTCTGGTTTGAGCAATTACCGCTATTGGACCTAGCGGCCTGGCGGCCTAGCCGGAAAGCGGACCGAGACCCTTGTTTGTCTAACTGTACGTAGCGCAGCGAGTCTATTGCCTAATGTGTTGATTGTACTTTGTGTCACGCGACTAGGGATATAGGTAAATGTACCTGTTGTGTAGATAAGGTGTCTGCGTTCAAGGTATCTAAAAATATTGAACAGTATTAAACTTGTACGTCATTTCATCATCATTTCAGCCGAAAGACGTCCACTGCTGGACATAGGCCTCCCCAAGGGGGGTTTTGCCATAATCGCCACGCTTGGCATGCGGGTTGGCGATCGCAGTATGTTTGTTATAAAAAATCACAGAGAACGCTGCTGCCCATTCACTGGTAAGTCCCTTAGTCGCCTCTTACGACACCCACGGGAAGATATGGGATGGTGCTATTCTTTACGTCCGGACACCATACAGAACAAACAAACAAACTTGAACGTGCCTATTTCAATTATTATTTTTCAGAAAATATTTATTTTAAAGAAGTTACGTGATGAAGACAATCACAGTCAGTCAGTGTCAGTCTTACCAAGGGTATCGTATTACCCAGTACTAACTGGGTTGTGGAGGTCAGGTAGGCAGTCACTCCATGTAAAATACTGGTACTCAGCTACATCCGGTTAGACTGGAAGCCGACCCCAACATAGTTGGGAAAAGGCTAGGCTAGATGATGATGACGTGATGAAGATACTGAGTTCAAGTAATTTTACTCATAGCTATATTTTATGCATGATTGTGATGGCGTCAGGGTCCAGGGAAACCTTGATAAAAACTATATAATGAAAACCCTAAACTCATGATTTCGACATTATACACTCTTTACTTTTAATAAAAACACGTATGACACAAATCGACACGGGCGACAAAGTGTTTGTCCGCTGCAATTAGTACTGACCCGCCACAGCATACATTTTATTTTAGTTATGTGCGACCCGAATTTTATTTTAGTAGTCAAGCTTATTTAACTGCATTGAAGTGCTGAATAAAATATAGAGTTTTAATACTATTTTTGTGTAATTTCATTTGGGATTTTTGTACCTATAGCAGAATACTTCAACACAAATGTTTTATGTTACGGAGGCATGTCAGTTTTATTATTAAAAAGATGTGGATATTTTGTAATTGCCCATACTAGAGGTTGTTTAATTGCTATATTCGTGAATCTCAAATATTTTTTTTTGTAATTTGCAAAAACACCGAACACTTGATTTCCAGGAAATGACGTAAACGTGTCACGATTATCGATACTTTGATGATGTAAAACACTTTATTGGATTCCGTAACGAAATATAAATTGGCCTGGCTATTTATAAAGGGAATTACATCTCTGCCTTGGGTTCCTTCGGGGATTAAACGGCGAGATTTTATGTTACTATTTATAAAGGTTTAAAGTGTTGTAGTTTGAGGCAAAACAACCTACAGGGTGTAAACAGACCCTTTACGAAGCCATCAACCAAGGATTCTGTACATCAAACTAAGTAACTCTACGCAAAAAATATTGCTGGGAAACGACCTCTTTGGGGTGAAAAATCACGTTTTACGGTAGGACTCAATGTAACGCACATAAAGCATTGTGCTGATGAATGCGTTGAATAGTACGTCGTGGAGGTATTTAAAACTAAGTTATAACATTAAAAACTTGTATTTAAAAAGAAAACTTGTGAAAAAGTCGGAACTTTGAGCCCCAATATCCCCGTAACTAGAAGGTTCCTAGGTATGGTCTACAACAAAAAGTGATCGTAATGACGGGGAGAACAAGTGCCTTTCGGCTTGGTTAAGGGTAGTTTTACACCATTTATAATCAGTAGGTTGTAAAGCCAGCAAAAAACTGATGTAAAAGGGGGATTATGGCCTCTAGTTGTGCTAAAAGACACTGATGACGATTTGAATAAAAAAATACAAGGGACAATCGAACTTAACTTGTAATAAACGAGCTTCCATTTCAAATAAACTTATTGTAAAGAGAAAGGTCGCCGTCTAACCTCTTTACCTCGTCCGCAGTAAGAATTTGTTCGACCAACATTTCGTTTGCATAAAGTTAAATATTTACAAGTTCTGTGTCTACATTTAATACTAATTGTATACTTTGTATCAGTAAGTCTATGCAGCGGTGTCCGTTATGTAAAATATTTAAATTCACTGAATATTTAAGGCAGACGTCGCCGTCGACGATTTTACGTTGGACACGAAGTAAATTGTTGACTTCGTTTGAAGAATTGTGGAACCGTTCCTTTGAGTAACCAGGATTTAATGTTCCTGAATTACTTTCGATATACTTTTGGAAATTGGACTTGTTTTGTTTAAAGGTGTTGCTGGTCGGGGCTTTTTGATAAATTATGTTTTGTACCTATTTAAATATTAGGAAGGAGCTTGTAAATGAATAATACTGGCTGGCAATGAACTGTAACTAAGTCGCATGTAATTTCTGTCACTCACTGTTGCACGATACTCAGGACTGGTTTATTAAATCGTAATGTCTCGTGAAAAATAATTGAGAACTTTAATAACCAATCGATCGAAAGGTTTTTAAAATAGAATTTGTTGTGAGCTCACTGCTTTGTGAATCTCACTGCTGTGTTTCGTCATATCTTTTAAACAATATCGATAACAGAAAGTCTTGAGTCATTTTGGAACCATCTGTAAATACCTTCAGAATCAGAATTAAATTCAAAACGGTGGATTAATAATGGTGATTGGAAAAGAAAGGCTTACCTGAAGGAAATTGAATATTTAATAATTCACGCACACAGGTATACACAAAATTTCACAAAATTTGTAATTTTAATGCCAATTAATTCGAGTCACGCTTAATCAAATGTTTTTTTTTTGTAATTCGTAATTGGCGTAATGTTTGATTAATATTTTTTTGTTAATGTACTGTCAGCTGTGAAGCTACGTTTCATTAAAAAATAAAATATTGTCATAGACATTGGGGTCTAATCACTAGTCACTGTCGACTAGTAGCCGTTAGCAACTGTTGAATTATTCCTATTCCTAAACTAGCTGATAACCGCGACTTCGCCCGCGTGGAGTACGATAATTGTCCCACGGGATCGTATTACCGGGATAAAAAGAATTTTATGTGCTAATCCAGGTTATACACTATCTGTGTGCCAAATTTCATCCAAATCCGGCCAGTAGTTTTTGCGTGAAAGACTAAACATCTAGGTATCTATGCATCCTCATAAACTTCCGCATTTATAATATTAGTAGGAATTAGGATTATGGAGACTGACGGGTGGTGGCACAGGTGAGAATATATAAGCACTTCAAAGGTATATCTTCATACTAAATCTTATATGCTAATAATTCAAACCTATTTATTTCATTATGAGGTGGATTTATGTGTTGACTAGGCTCAGATTGAAGAAATAAGACATTAAAATAACTTGATAATGTTACCTGATCATTTGAATACAGAGCTACAAGAATCCTTTAGCCCTGATAGATGTCGAAAGCGGCTGTTAGCTAAAATTAGTGAGATTGTTTTTGTTTTTTACTAACTTATGTAGGTATATGATTTTAAACTATCATGGTCACTAACATTATTACTACAGGAAACGGGATATTTACCATGTTTACTATTTTTGTTGAGTTCCCGATATTTCGGCGCTGTTGCAAGCACCATGATCACGGATAAACTGAAGTTATTGCGGGTGGGTGTTTATGAGCAGACAAATCGGTCTACCCTCTTTCTTGGCTTGGAATCCAGTGGTCCAGCTATGTAAAAAGCGAAAAAGTGCGGAAAAAAGTTCGCGAGCGGACACAGTGAGTTTCGTATGTCGGGAACAGAATCGAGTTGCGAGTGACAGTGGTAGCGGTACTGAGTGCAAAAAACGAACAAGAAAGAGGGTAGACCGATTTGTCTGCTCATAAACACCCACCCGCAATAACTTCAGTTTATCCGTGATCATGGTGCTTGCAACAGCGCCGAAATATCGGGAACTCAACAAAAATAGTAAACATGGTAAATATCCCGTTTCCTGTAGTAATTATGTAGGTAGCTAATAGAAAAACAAGATTGCGTCGTTACTTCTGATTTTGGCAACGCGTCAAAATAGCCTTGTGCAGTACACTGTGTTACCATGTTTTGCGACGAACTGTGTAAATACATGCCACATGAGTACCTAAGGTAAATTCTAAAGAACGCGACGGTCTAACCATCGTTGGTCCATCGTCCGAGAAAAACAACAATAAACTGTAATACGTTTGTAAGTTATGTTTTATTTATTTCAACCATTTGTGAAAATTGCGATGGAATTGTCTTCAAAGCTCACTGTGCGAGTGAGCTGGAAGACAAATTGCTTTTTATATGACATACTCTCATGCAATAACGTGTAGAGTTTTAAAATGTTTGTTTTTATGCTTCAGTGTGGACTAAATGCGACATCTCATTTGGCAAAGCTTTTAAGAGGAGACATTTAGCCATTAAACTAGCTAATTTTTATTTTATTTTTTTCTTATGCATGGCTCCTGTTATCCCCAAATGCATTATTTAGAGGTTCCTATTGATAGCACATCCTTATTTCGCCAGTTGTATTAAGTCTCATGTAAAAGGGAGCGAGCCTATTGCCATCAACCGGGCACAGGTCCAGACTCCTGGCTACTATTGAGAAATTCCTGATAGAAAAACCTAAGAACACTTGGCATGACCTGGAGATCGAAGCCAAGGCCTGATGCTCAGCAGAAACTCTAGACCAACGAGTCAGTCAATTGTTTTTTTTTTGCTCTAAATTAATTTAAATACAGAACACTGGTGTTGAAGGTATTACAATGACAAGTAAGTGTGAAGAAAACCGTTATGTTCGTGTACGTTCCACTATAAAGCGTGTAATTTTTCATATCATACATAATTTTAAGATGTACTTAACCTATAAAAACGTTGGAGATAAACAAATATAATGTTGTGCTCAAGGGCTCTAACGGTTAACTCATCATAAGTAGAGTTACAGCTATAGTAAATGGTATGTTTTATGTAGTGCCACCATTATCTATGTAATATTTCTGCTTCTTGTTTTACTAGCCTTACGGTAGCATTTTAGTTAGTCTTTGCCACCTTCCAAATTGGTGTTAACCCGTTAAAAAGTCGAAAATTTTACAGTTAAAATTATTGTAACCTAGCTGTTGCCCGCTACTTTCATTCGCGTGAAATTATTATGTATTAAAAAAAATACTTCTCTTTTTTTAATCGGATTGTGTTACCAATTTCAACAGTTTTTTTTTCACGGAACCCTAATTCTATTCTAAAATAAAAGTAGTCAAGTTACTCCTTATTACATCAACTATCTGCCAGTAAAAGTCCCGTCAAAATCGGTACAGCAGTTTCGGAGATTAACCGGAAGAAACAGACAGACAGACAAAAATTTAAAAGGATGTGTTTTTGTTATAAGTGCCGTATATATTTTCATATGCATTCAGTAAAAAACTGTTATTTTGATATTACAAACAGACTTTTCAATTTTATTTATTTGTATAGATGTATGGATAGTTTAAAGTAACCCTTAACAATCACCTTACCGTAAAGTATTAAATTATGAGGAAACATGATTTATAAAAGTTAACCAAAGCTTTCTTCTTCCTATAGTTCTTTATTAACGGAGGTTACCAATTCTTTTTACTAAACCCTTTTTTATTGAACTCAGCTGTGACACATGGCTGATATTTTTACCCCACAACAACAATCTAAGAGGTTACTTTTTTACCTACATCTTACATTTCGCATATCAAGGCCGTAACGGTACATATCCGGACTGCGATAGCTGTCGATGGCTTTTTAAGCGCACGCGCACCTAGGGACCGGCTCTTGCGCAGAACTCAACGGTACCGCATTTTTCTCGTTATACCGTCTTGTTGGTATTGATTTAATTTACTGAGTGTTGGCAGGTCTGTATGTGTTATACTTAGCAGTGATGAGTACGATGTTGGTCTATATATATATATTTTTTTTTGGGAACTTACAAATTTAATTTTTCTGAGATTGGCGCACACTTACATTCCATGAGTGTACCACAGCCTTCCCCTTTGAGAACGAGATGTTATGTATGAATGAATATTACTAAATACCAGTGTTATGAAGATAACACAGGTCTTAAGTAATATTCATTCATAATACTTCTATTATGTAAGCTCCTTATGAAAGAGTTCGTCCCTAGAGAGATTTACAACCAGCATTGCTTCCACTCAGTCCCTAAGGTTGGTAGCTCGTAACACGCATTTCCTTAGTAGTTAAAGGTGAATAGATTGAATGAATAATAAATAACATTTATTTTGAAATACTCGTTTATGCATTTGTTCTTTAGGACCAATATAAATGGGCCATTTTACCGTCTTATTTAACCATCAATCTGAAAACTTCAAAACTATGTACTCTATTTGATTATATTGCATAACATAAGCATAGCATAATCACCCTATAATGTTCCCACTGCTGGGACACAGGCCTCCTCTCTATGAGAGGGAATGGGATACAAGTCGTGGGTTCGAACCCAGGCAGGCGCATTACTTTGTGGAATTTATTTCATCATCTCAAAACGGTGAAGGAAAACATCGTGAGGAAACCGGCATGTCCTAGAACCAAAAATTCGAAGACATGTGACATCTTGATTTAATTAAAATAAATGCTTTAAGTTGCAGTCTAGTCTACTCCTATTCCTACTTACTCATGTCGTATTACTTCGTCATCGTGTCGAACAAAGAACTGTTTACATCAGGGGATTCTAAGTAACTTAAAGCGTGTAAGTACGTAAATGATTGTCTATGAACTACTGCCAACAATTATCTTCAACGAGGAATAATTGCAGGAAAGTTGGTAATTAGTTCATGAGCAATCTTCAAAACAACAGTATTTTAACTTGCAACTTACAATTCTGTTCGTATCCAAAGAAACAATAGGGATTAAATTAAATTTACACTAACTTGTGTAGGTATTAAGTTATTATTATAGTGGTAGTTATTGCTGAATCACGATTCTCGACCACAAAAAGAACAATTTTACGTACATCCTGCATGCCAAGAAGAATCTATCATCATCATAAAGGCGTAAAAACGACTACATAAGTACGTAAGGCATTAATATAATTGTCATAAATGAATGTCAGCCATTCGAGTTGCTGATCCTAGCGAACGTATTTTGTTTTCTTCTGCTAACGGAAAAAAATGCGGCATATTCTAAACAGGCAGCCCACATGTAGGAAAATAATATACTCGTACATATTGTCAAATCACGCCTCGCAATACCAGAGGCATATTACCATATACCATGTATATGTAAACAGACATGGCCGTATAATAAAGTATTCAACGAGTACCTACGCGTCCGAAACGAATTTTCCAGTTTCCCGCACCAACGCTAAGCTAAATGAGACTTTACCTATCTATCGTAATCCGGGCCCACATAATCCATGTCCTATCCTATTAAGACTGTGAATTTGAATGGACTAATAGTGTCAAATATAGGATTTGTATGCCGAACATGGTAATCCTAGCCTGTGATGCTTGCGTGCCCTTTGTGGTAGGATTAGGAAGAAATGTTAAATTTGTTTATAGAGCAGTGGTAACGCTCTATACTTATTTGTCGTCGGTCATGGGTTCGTACCCAGGCTGGCACTTTAGTTTAAGTAATTAATTTCATCTAATGGGGGTCTAAAATGTCCGCTTTAGCACATTCATAATAGGAAAATAAAATGAATTACGTTACAATTCGTAAAATGGTCACAAAGTGACAATTCATAATGTTAACTGCGTCTGTGATGGCCTGATTTCAAAACGGTGAAGGTAAACATCGTTTGGAAACCGACATGGCAATAAAAATATAGAAGACATGTGATATTCACTTGACTGCCTCGTTGGTGAAGTGGTCGCCAGCGCATCTGCTGTGCATGAGGGCCTGGGTTCGATTCCCATATCGGGCAAAGTGTTATTGGGTTTTTCCATCATGAATATCTCAGTAGTAGCCACGGAGTCTAGATTTCTGCCCGGTTGACGGCAATAGGCCCTCTCCCTATTACATGGGATTTAAACATAACTGGAGAAATGTGGGTGTACTATTAGGTAGACCTCTGCCTAACCCTTCGTGAATTACAGGCTTGATGTTATGTTATGTGACATTCACTCACTCAATTTCATAGAGAGGAGGCTTGTGTCAGCAGTGGGTACGTTATAGGTGGGTTATGCAAAATTTCATAGCAAAACGACGGTTGAAGTAGTGGGCTACCTGACATAGCTGAGGCAGTATTTAATCATGATAGGTGCGCCCGGAAGATAATGAACGTATCCTCTTTTGAGCGGTAACTCTGTGGGGTATCGTCTCATAATAACGGTTGGTTGGCGAACGTGGTAGTGATAATTTATTAGTATCCGTGTTGATAGTTGCAGTTTAAATCACCTGCAATCTTTTAAGTTTCATGACCAAATTTAAAGTTTTAATAGAATATTATCCATTTATAATACACTAGCGATCCGCCCCGGCTTCGCACGAGTGCAATATATACATAATAAACCTTCCTTGAATCACTCTATCTCTTAAAAAAAACCGCATCAAAATCCGTTGCGTAGTTTTAAAAATCTAAGCATACATAGGGACAGACAGCGGGAAGGGACTTTGTTTTATGCCTTGTAGTGATTTTAGAGGTAACTAAGGTAGGGGGGAGGGGTGAGGTATTTTTCTATCAAGAAAATGTTATGGAATCGTGTTTTTGAAACATATAGAACTTAGAAGTAGTCCTCAACTTTGCTATTCTCATATTAATCACAAAGTGAATGCTGCAGTAATATTAAATCGAGAGTCATTCAATTTTCACAATTTGGGGTTATTTTGGCCCTTTATCCTTTGTTGGAATTTTCTAAGAGTAAGCTTGAGATTCTAGAAATATACTTAGGCTATTTATAAAATAAATAAAGAACGCAAACAGTTTAGACTCGTAAAAAAATACTTGAAATATGACAAGACATGTTTGTTACCAAATATTCAGTTCTTCTACGTATACAACATTAGTTTTAGTATATGCGAAACCTGAAACACGTATCTAGTATTTTTATGTAAAGAATCTATATACAAAATTTCAAAACTGTATCTTGATAAATCACAAAGTTATTAGCTTGTTCTGTTGTCTGCGTAGAAACGTGGTCACCACGCAGCGCGCCCGCGCACGCGCCTCCTACGTCGTCTTGAGCTCATTGATAATAATAATTTGACAATAGGCACCTAAATTATTGCGATAGGTACTTAATGTCGCTCGGTGTCCAACTTGTAACTTTTTGAAAATATTGTTGCGAAAAATATAACATGGTTAAAAATTATTGGAATCGATTCAGTTACTCATTCTGAACAAACTATATTCAGGTTTCGCATATACTAAAAATAATGTTGTATATTATTTGGAAAAAAACCCAATCGTAATAAATAGGATATTTTGTTTACGATATAACGAGGACATGACAGAGTTTCGTAATTGTATATAAACGTGACTGTTTTTCATTTGTAGGCCTGCGGCTAAAGCTCTGAATTTATTGCGGAAAAATGATGATGTGTAAATTGAGCTTATTTGGGACTTTACAGAACTCGCTCAGAACAATTATTTATTAGATTATATTTTGATGAAAATGTTGTGTTATCGTTTTTGAATCGTGTACAACGTGAAGGCTAGGTTTATTGAATAAGTTAACAATATTGAGTCATACATTCAAGGAAGAGTGATCAAGGTAATAGATACAAAGTTACGAATAGTATCCTTTCTGATAAATGCAAATGCGAATGTCATTCTCATTATTCTAGGAAAACGACAGAGCTACCAGCTTCCTATACAGATAATTTTACTAACTTATTATAAACTCTTATTATATTGACCCGCTAAAAGTAATATCATCATCTGCCTAGCCATTTCCTTTATTTCCAGACTTGGCATTACTGACAGATTCCCGGAAAACGACAGAGTTTTCTACCCGGATTTTGACTGTGTTTTTGCCAGCCATTTACAATAAATATAATCAAGTTTTATTTTTAAAAGACCAGGAGTATTAAAACAGCCTGGATGCTGATTCATTGACAGCACAAATTTTCGTAATAAACAGATGCCTATCACATCGGTGTCTAGGTTTTTACGCTGTGTTTAACAAACAAAGGAGAGACTAAATAACTTTGTCTCATGGCTCATACATCAAGCACACTCATAAGTCCGTGTTTGAACAAACAAAGACATGACAGTACTCAATGACAGCCTGCAATCGACGACCGCTACGATTGCGGGTGCAGAGTCAAGAGCTGATAATTGCACGCATCTGTACTATAGGACCGTCCGTTTGTCCGTATCTTGATGTGCTTTCTATAGTGATCAGGGGTGGCAAACAACGTCAATTGTTTTTGATGAGTCCCGATCACAATAACGAGATGTTAAAATATTTACAAAACCTGTAAAATCAAAGCTCTCTTTAATAAATGCTTAGTTTTCGTAATGAAAAGTGTTTTAAATGCGATCAATCGTGAAAAATATAAGGGTAGTGATGTAGCTTGATTGATGTGCTAAAGAAAAAAATAGTGAGGTATTTTCATCGTACCAATTCATAGTTATATGCGTGTTATTACTCCTTAATTCCCAATATGGGTCGAGAGACTCAAGATACCAATATATTCGTATATAGCGAAGACTACAATCAAAGACTGAAGAGTGAATTGTCACAGCGAGTTTTCATAACTCTATTTACCCACAACAGAAAACAGAGCCGATCAATTAAAACTTTCTATTAACTTACGTTTCAATTAAAGTCGGGCTACAGTTTATATTGTTTGTCAATAAGTCTGTGTCCTTTAAACCGTTCGACAGTTATCAAAGACAAAGGCAAATCCAAGGTCGGACTATCGACTGGAATGAACTGAGAAAGTCGTGAAGTAGTTTAAAATTAATTAAAGGTCTATTAATTTTGTTGTTCAATCTATTGGTGAGTGTATTTGTGCGTTTCAAAAGATAAAATCAATCAAACGAAAGCAGTTCGTTTCATCGTTCAACAATTGTAATTGAAATGCCTGTTGCATGCAATTAATAGGAAACGTTATAGAATTGCACACATCGGATCGGAATACTGTTGACATAGTATTTTTTATGCTTCTATTCATTGGTGTAGGGACGAATTCTTATTGGCCATAAGTAAGTTAAACTTGAGCCTTTGTGGTCTACAACTAATTTTATACTTGTTTTAAATGTTACCTTTTAAATGTTCTATATGATATAATATTTAATCATATTGGAACGAGAAGGGTAGTCCATGCATTTCCTACCACCATCATTTTGCAGGATTGTAGGAAGCAAGAACCCTCTTAGCTGGTTTAAAAATACTATACTTGCTCCCAAAAACTATAGGTTTAAGCACGATTTGTATACACACTTTCGGAGCTGGAATCGCTTCTAAACGGAGTATAATTTATTTTTCCATGAAATTTTAAAGCAGGCAACCCTAGTTCGTGAAGTGCGGTGCAAAAGAGAAGATGCCTTTGACAGTAGTAAACGATCTATTCTTCGACGCTGGTGTCAATGATCTCATTTGATTTTGATCGTGAATAATGCTCCGTGTGTTATGTTTTATTGATGTTCCTCTTTCAACTGCATTGATGACGTTTATGTGTAGTTTTCTGTGGAATATTCTTTGTATTGTAGTCTGAAGTGAGCTATGGTCGTATGGAATAGGGATTTTCTTTTCGGATTTTTATGTTACTAGTTTATTTGTTTTACGCATTCTGATGACATGTTTATTTTATATACCAAGAACAGACCCCGCTTACTTTTGGAAATAATTGGGCTACTACCACAAGGTATTTGCTATTCTATAAATGCGATTCAGGATGGACAGCAACCATATATTCGATCACTACTACACAACTAAATTATTTTTTGTGAAACTTTCGGTCAGTGGATACGAAACGGTGCGCTATGAAAAAGTCGACGTAGCCGCGCTACGCGGGGCTCCTGCTTTTGTCTACAGGGTTTAAAGTAACCTAACCTAACCTAACGTCGGGTTGCCCCAAGTCCCGAGCTCACTTCGCTCGCTCTTGCATCTAACACTTTTTTGGACACTGTCTGAAAACAGACAGAAATCTGAAAACCTCAATGGCCCGTTACGTACACTCCAACCAAACTTTCTGACACCCATTCACTAACGGATTGCAAAGGTCTAATATCACCAGAACATAAGAAGAGTCAGGATAAGACTGTTCTTTTAATCCATAGAATTTTCTGTAAGAAAATGTACTGTTCCGCTAAATCTGTATCAGTTTTTGTTAGAACATGCAAAATTCCTCTTTCCCTAACATAGCTACACCAACTGTTTCATATTCAATTGTTTCCATTAAAGATGAGACGAAAAAGTAGGACGCCATCCCAACATTGATTCTGAGAAAGAATAGAAGGAATTTTAAATAAGTTTTGTCGAGTATGAAACTACTTCACGAAGTATTTAAAAGTTTTGTTCGTGATGGTGTAGTATGCACTTAATTTCTTAGGTGCTCTTTTGTGGTGAAAGAATTTTACCGGACAATTGAAAAGTTGCTCAAGTGATTGGTATTTTTTATTTTTTATAGACTGAGTTATAGACCTTATGGCAACGCCACGGAAAATTGTGTCATCCCAAGTTTTAGTTTATATATTTTTCCACTTTTTTGTTTTCGCTTCATAAATTTTCCAGAGGGATTGACCAATGTACTTATGTAGATATTTTATCAAACCGCCGGTTATCATACTTGACTGGCTCGCTGCTCTAGTAGTTTTAAACGTGTCTGATGAGAGTAAGGTCCTTATATATTTAATCAACCTTATGGTCTGTCAAGAAAATCCTGCCATCTTCACCTTAGTCTTTCGCGGTGTAACCTATCGTTTCTTATCCATTTGATGTTTAATTTAGCCAGATTTAATATCTACCAACCCGCACTGGGTCAGCGTGGTGGATTATAGCCCATTCCCTCTCATAGAGGGAAGGCCTGTGTCCCAGCAGTGGGAACATTATCGGCTGATTATGCCAATCATAAATGACCTTTTCTATTTTATTTTGCATAGACATTTAAAGTAAATTTGCGAGCTATAAAGCGTATGTTCCACACAAGTTGTAATAACGTGGTGTTTGTGCGGACGCAAACTGTTTTCCTTGAACTTTTCACTAACGTGCTTAGACAAGTTTGATGCTTGATTGAGTCGAGTTCGTGTGTGGGAGGAAGTTCATCTGTGGAGGGATGTTCGCGCCATACCCTATTAAGTGGTGGTCTTGTGATCTATACGCGTTTCTGTCTATATTGCGCATATACGCATTGCGTCAATAAGCTAACATGTATGAGAATTATTAGGGAAGAAAATAGATGAAAATGATGTTGTTATAGATCGCTCAGCATCTTGGTGAATCGTTTTAGTTTTTATACAATCCTCAATCTCCCGTTTGACCTGTATAAGGCAAGGTTTCGAATATTTGAGATTTAGTGCGCGGCTATTGCTTTGGAACGTCTCGTTTCAGAAAAAGTTCGACTACATACACCAACGGCTTTATCACTCAATCGGACCTGTACACAAATTCCGTAACACGCTTGTTTATCACTATACGAAGAATTTTGCGTTGCTCCGTAAGTTTTAAAAATTCATTTGTTCGACAATGAATATTGTATTATTGTCGGAAATAATAGCATTGGGTTACACAATAAACCTGCTGATTCGGTAGTGTGATTAAACGATCGATCTGCCATATTACCATAGGTACAGTTCTATATTATAGTTTATCTTTTCCCTTATGAGTGAATCTCTCCACATGATTCATGATTGAGCGAGCACATCACAGGGAAGTTGTTCCGCGGCTTGGCACATATTCGCGCCATGCAATTAACTGGCAACCACATGATTTAAACTCAGAACAAGGTACGCTGTCAGGCGTTTAAAACTTGTTCTATTTTTTAAATACCCATGATTGGCAATTAATGCTTTATTTCTGCGCTATGGTTTTTTAATGGAATAAACTCTTTAGTGTACGTAGCTAGCGCAGCGTCGTTTTTTAGATTGGTTTCTTGCATGATATTGTCAGGAGATTAAGAAACTTCTCTCAAGTATCATAAAGCACTTTTTTCGATAACCCGAACTTACTAAGGTCGCAGTCTAAGCAGGAGACACGCAAACACGGCTTTCCAAGTGTTCGCCATTTTGGGCTATTATTTTTTATCACACACCTCCACTCAAACTTTACGCCATGGCTCACAAAATCCACACGTGAATTTTATACAAATCCGATAAGCCTTTAAAATGTTTGAAACAACTCGCTCACACTGTTAACATTTAACATAAAGCTTTACTAAAATACACGTACTTCTAAGTTTCATTCAACTGTAAATCTGAAAATGTGTCTCTGCAATTGTTTTTATTAAAAGTTTAGTGGATGTTGTTGACAACTAATACACTGCACTTTTTTATTCTCCTGTGGGTATTCAGAAATGTATAATAGTCAAAATACTTACAGTACGATAAAATGTAAAGATAGATAAAATGAGAGAGAGCCATAATCTCGCCCTGTTGTACTGACCTTTTTCGTGCTGGATTTGTAATCTCCTTTTTAAAAAGCATAGAGCTTAGTCTCTGTACGCCTTCCTTATTACTTTGTTTCAGAACAGTTTATTTTTATACTAAAACTCTACTTCTATTGTCGGAAAGCACAGTACTATTTTATGGAAAAGCGAGTAAATTATTTATGAATTCATTTTTGTTGCAGATATACCACACGGACAGGCTGAATAAGAGGTCAGTTCACTACTAAGTCAGGTAACAAAGAAGTTTTTAATGTACCATGCTTTGTTGTGAAGGAATGAAAAGGTATATAGTGCTTAATGGTTCTTTTGGTTCATGGCCTTAATTGGAGCTAATGTTGCCATCATGTTTTTACGGTATCTTCAATACCATTGACAATTTCACAAAATAATGTTCACGATCAACGCCCTCCTGTCAATGTCATTCAAGCGTCAAAACACCAAGCAGCACTATAAATTATTGTTTATGGATAAGCGAAGTATTCGCCAACAAACCCAATATTTGTTAGGCTTCCAATTAGTCGAGTCGGCGCGCGGCGTTCTAAAATCAAATTGAATTAATCGTAATGAAGCTTCGCTTTGATTCGTTTGCTTTCCCGGGGCATTGTTTTCGCGTTGTAAAGAGCTAAGTTTTTTAACGCGACAGCATAAGTAGGTATTACTTAATTTGCGATTTAAATTGAATTACATTGATTGGTTCATCGTCCATATCGTCATATGAGATAGTGTTCCTAATACATAGTTTTTGGTCAAATTTCAGGTAATTAACAGAATTTAAACTCAAAACCGTGTAAACTCTGAGAATTCAACCTGCAGCCATAAATTGTTGTAGTTACTTTGGTTTTGGCACCTTTAGCTGAGCTAGTACCTACTTAGTGGCAGCAATCATTAAGAGCGACTCGTATACGCGTCGATTTACCAATTTATGTTGGTAAAAGTCTGCATTTACTAAAAAGATTACACATTGTTATCACCTGCATAACTGTTAATGACATCCGCAAGTATAGGGGAAAGTGCGTTGACAAACGACGCGACGTATGCTTTCACGCACAATCGGAAACGAACAGTCATTGAATAGTTGACTAATAGTCGGAAGTGTAGGGAAACTTATGTTGTAAGATTTTGTTTATGTTGTCAGGGAGAAGGAAAGAAACGCGACGAAGAAGGTTGAGTAGGGTTTGTTAAATTTTCATAACTGCGGATCTCTGCTGACCTTTAGGACGAAGTTTGAGTGAACATATTGAGACGGGACTGACTTCTGAAAGTCAATCAATCTGGCTAAACACGCCTAATGGTTGGTGTTATCATCTTGTAACGATGATGAAATTTTTTTTTTTAAGATATCAACTCGTAGATACACAAACTCATAAAATCGTACAGTTTTAAGAATAGAGAACGCCTACACCTGCAATCTTCATCATCATACTATCCCTGTAATCTTCAAAAGATTTTCTTCAAAGAATTTTTTTCTAAATCAATTGATCGCCCAAATACATTTTCATGATTTGTGGTGCAATCGGACCCAACAGAAATAAGCAGAAGATCACGCTTGATTGAATCATCATCTCATAGAATCATCAATACAGTCAGGTATAACATGAGGTTATTAACCTCCCTACTAAATAATTTTCACTCTCATTCAATGCTTATTTCTGTCTATAAACCAAACCATCAGCTTGTTGTCCACTTTTGCGACACATAGGTAATTGCGTTGTGTGCGAATTTCACGATAATACCGTTGAATATTTATTACGTTCATCAAAGTGATACATAAATAACAACTTTTAATGAATTTGTGATTGATCATGTTCCGAGAGCTCGTTGTCTCTATTTTCATGATATTCGACACAGAGAAATAATATTGATACAGGCTGGTTTATACTGAGTACTATTATTAAAAAACAGTATCTATAGATGGATTCGTCTATCATTTAAATGCCTACAAATATGATATATGTACAATGAAATACAATTTTCAACTATGGAAGATACGATATAGAAGATACGAACTATGCAAGAGACAAATACGCAGACTTCTGAAATCATAATCAGTGCACGACACTATCGATCTTGTCTCTGAAACTCTGCACACAACTCTTATATTTGTGTATCTGCTTTTTTGTTTTTTTAACTCATCAAGGTCTGCCTCATTTACTTTTGGGTTTATTTAAATGAGGGTTCGTCGAACTTCGTCACCCACCAAGACAAAAATAAAAGACTAACAAAAGTGACAAAGAATTATTGTTCTCGTGAAAAACAAGCTCTGAAAAATATTCCCCAGAGGATTTTCTTACAACGTTTTCTTCATTACCATTTTATAATAAGAAGAAATGAATCGAATGACATCACATTTATTAGTTTTTAATTTAAAATGCTGTATTGTAATTCTTTAATATCTGACTAAAAGCTGCATAAAGCGAGGGTAATAACTGCTGCTGATCCGACAGATAAATGAGTTATTGCACTTTAAAACATTTAATTGAACAGCAGTTGACAGTCCTGAGCGTTAAATCGACGCTTAGTGTCAACTATTATGGTTGTAAATAAAGTAAGAGAACAATTATTTGTTGACTAAATAATCTTTAATGAAGCTTTCGACTGCGGTGAAGGTTAATTATTCTGTTGTTTTATGATATTTTATTGCTTTTTTAGTGCAGTAAAAATAATTTAACAGCCGCGTTTGTGACGTCACATTATCTATATGAAAAACAAATAAATACATAGTAAAGTAACTTCGTACAGCGAGATATTTTAAAAGTTTAAAATATAAATATTAAGACGCAAATCTCAACATTCATAAATCCTCGGACATAAAAATGGAAAAACCCTGAAAAATGGAGAAGTCATCGGAAACAATATTTACAGTTGTAATTCAATGAAGGTACTTTTTTGTTGACACAATCTATTTAGGATTTTGAACTTTGGATACTTTTAGCTTAAGACCTGTTTACCCTTAACTGTATCAACAATCGAATATTTCACCCACAACTTTCTGAGCTTGTATTGCGCATGCAATGCAAACACACACAGAAATATTCGATAAAACCAACATGATATCCTGCTGTGAATTCAGTATGATTCGATAGCCATTGCTAACTCAATACTTAGCTCAATGGAGCGTGGACGCTTACAATATGATATGAGGACAAAGCGGCCTCTCTGATTGTGTGCCCGGTCAGGGCTAGGGTTACCACCTCCAAAGGAACATGGGCAATTTTCTATGAAACGTAACGTAACGCCAACAGAATTGAAATATATCTCAAATAGTAGCTTGTAATTAGGACTTCATACTAGAACCACAAGTATCTAAGTAGCCGGAGAACAGAAATAGAGGCACCTGAAATATGTTGCCTATTTATGTAGGTATTTGGTCATTTGATATTCAAACTAATAATAAACCTAGTTTTACACAGGGATTACGTTATACAGTTGGATTAATTACTATGTTTGTTTATTTATGTTTCCAAAATAATCTGCTTTAAAAACAAATGACAGTTGTACTGAAATTTCGACAAAACACAGGAAATTGCAACATTTTAAATTGGCCCTAGACCTGGTCTCCGGAGACTATGGTAATTGTCGCTATAGTATGATATGGAGTATTTATTATGAGCAATATTTGAGATATATTTTAATTTCTGTTGGACTTACGCCCATTTCGACAAAAAAAAAAAACAAATTGAAAATTCCTGACAAAAAGTCCCCAGATTTGCAAACAAGACAGATATTTTATTTTTTGATCGTTCTTTATTCAGCATGCTATTTACCTTTTTGTTTTATTAAAAAATCTCCTTTAAATGCAGACTACTATAGCCCTACTCAGGGCTGGCCTAAACATGGTTAGCGAATGGTTATTGCGTGTATTTGTAATGCATTAGCGGTCAGTTTTTATGATGTCAAATAGGCTGACGTGCGAAGGTCCGTCTGATGCAATACCGAAGGTATTTCGATTTGATAAAGTCGGTCTCAGGCCGAACTGTGAAAAACCAATATCAATCAAGGTTTTCTAATCTTTACTGTGGTCTATAGCGGAACTATAGTAATGTTTAAAACAAGCTTGGAAATTAAAGAAAACTTTGACGTCATACTTTTAGTATGTAACTAATGAAACTTTTCAAAGTCCCCGCAAACTAAACCTATGCAGTGCAAACCAATATTTTAATATGCGTATAAAGTTCAGTAGGTACTGTCGAGTTCACTGACGGTCTGCCAGTTTTCCCCCTTATACCCTGAGTAATAAGGTTGAAAAGTGGTCGACCCTCAGTGAATTCAGCCCACCACGAGCTACGTCGACAGGGCATCGTAAAATATCTGAATATTCATCATATCCCAACCCAGTAGTTTCCGTTGCAGATCGTAGACCAAAACCCCAGTCCAGCATAATCGGTACTGCTGTAGCGTTTAAGTGTACAGCTTAGATCCTTTACCTGAAAAATTACAGTATTTACCTGATCCTATTTACAAATTCGCACGGGGTGGATTATGGCCCGAAGTGTGTCCCAGCAGTGAGAAAATTATACAGGGTGTAAACGGACCCTGCACGAAGCCGTCAACCAAGCATTAAACAAAGCAAACAAAACAAACAAAGTAACAAACAAACAAAGCACAAACAAACAAACAAACAACAAACAAACAACAAACAAACAAAAAACAAACAAACAAACATCAAACAAACAAAACAAACAAACAACAAACAAAACAACAAACAAACAAACAAACATCAAACAAAGTAACTTTACGCAAAAATTATTGCTGGGAAACGACTTTTTGCTTGGGGTGGAAAATCACGTTTTACGGTAGGACTCAATGTAACGCATTAAAAATATTGTGCCCATTGATGTATTGGATAGTACATGGGTCGTGGAGATGTTTACAGTAAAAATATTACGTTAAAAACATGTATTTAAAAAAAAACTTGAGAAAAAGTTGGAACTTTGACCCCCAATATATAAATATATAATATCTAGAACCAAAAAATGATCGCAATGACGGGGAGAAAAAGTACCTTTCAGCTTCGTTCAGGGTCTTCCTACACCCTTTATTAGGCAGTCGATCCAAGTAAAATACTGGTATTCAGCTGCATCCGGTTAGACTGGAAGCCAACCGTACATAACATAGTTGGGAAAAGGCTAGCTAGATGAGATGAGTGCTCATAAATAATAATAAAACCTTTCGGGTTTTATAGACACATAGATAAACAGCCTAAAATTAAGTATCTTAACCTTTCTAAGTATACGTATATATACGTACGTACATTTGTGTTAGTAAATAAAACTTAAAACTATGTTAGTTTCACTTTACTTGCACTGTCTTATGTTTACCTGAACTAAGAATGCCAGAGAAACGTCAATATTATCTTTGGTCCCAAAACTACGTTATCTACAGCTTTAGTATATTCCAACAGTCTTTCTTGGAATATAGATTTGCCGCCTCTGCGGTCTACATATTTTGCAATATCTGAATATTCCAGCAGCTTGATACACGCTGTTGAATAACGAACGGGCTCCAAATATCATAAATTGATGTAGCTCAACACTCTAGGGAAAATTTCTAAGAGTATGAATAAGACAAGGGGTTGACGGACACGTCTTTAGCTTTAACTTGCGATGCAGAATAACCCAAACCAAAATTGGGTATAAGCATAGATTTTGTCTTTATTGTGCTGTTAAAATAACCTCATCGCTTGGAACAAGACTTGTTTCTGTGTACCTATATTTGCCAAAGAATTTGTATTACATCAACTTCCTGCACTTGTCCCATTCTATTTGGGGTCAGCGCAACACGTTTTCTTCTTCCATTCTCCCCTGTCAGACGTCACGGCATCATTTACTCCTTTCTCTTGCATATCAGTCTTCACACAATCCATCCATCTTTTCTTTGGCCTTCCTCTCCCTCTCCATTCATCAACATTCAGGTCCATCACTATTTTAGTCACATGCGTTTCATCCCTCCTCATTACATGTCCATACTAGGACAAACGGCTGCCTTTTAAGTTTTCTGTAACAGGCGCCACAGTCAAACTTCCTATAATATACTCATTCCTTACATTATCCATTCTTGTCACTCCACACATCCAGCTCAACATTCTCATCTCCGCTATATGCAAATGTTTTTCCTCCATCTTGTTCACAACCCAGCATTCTGATTCATACAGTACAAAGAGTTTGTATTACGATGCCCAAAAATCTTTTGTCCTTAAAGCTCCACAAAAATACCGTTTTATAAATCAATAGTTCAAGATAAGTTTTGTCATTCGCTCATATTACTTCATACGAACAATTCATGTTTAACAATGGACCTGAAGCTTGTTTTATTCATACTTTCAGGCCTAGACTCCGTAGGTTGATGAGAAGCGGCTATTTCTCGGTAGAGTCTGGGATACCGTGAAATGTCTGTATTTAGTTGCGGCAACCCTGTAGATATCGCCGGCAGCCTCCGAATGTACCGCAAATTGATTTACCCCCTTTATCTCAAGACTTGCATGGCGACCCGATTCGAGCTATACTTGTAATTGATTTCTATTTGAGTGAATAGAATAAAATAGTAGGGTTTTATTTTAGTTGGTAATCAGTAGGTTGTGAAGAGAAAGTGTCTGAACTCTATTGTAACGCATTCATAAACCCAGGAGATAAAATTACACATTCATACACCCGCATATTCGGCATTTAATTTTAAGAGGTGCTTAAAAGTCGTCCTGCTTCTGCAATTTAACATAATGTGTGCATGAGACTGAACGACTCAAAATTAAGGTGTATTTCAGAAGAATTGTGTTCCATTAGTTTTAGTTTCAAAGATTTTACTCTGCACGCGAAAATTCATATCGGACCAATAATGTGTAATAAAATAGGTCTTATGTGACACAGACTGTTATAACATTTATTTAGTGTAATTGTAATATGGCCATTCCCAACCTAGATTGAATAGGGAAAGTTCTAGAACTGAGTAGTTAGATTCACAATCATAGTTTAGATTCCAAGTTATTGTACTGTAACTTCAGTTCTGATTGTTGAACCATTCTGTGAAATGACCCAGTTTCATTATGGTCTGCATTTCTAGGAAAAACCACCTTGGTTGATCAACCAAGGAGCTTTCTGAACAAGCTCTTTTACAAGGGAGCTTCCACAGTGTTTTGTTGTTTGAAACTGTTTACATGAGTCATTGTGTAGGACGACCGTTCAACACTTTATTATCGTGCAGTTTTTAAAGTGATGTAAAAGCAAAAACGATGTTTGTGCTGTTCTTTTCTTGCACGTAGTTTAGTCTTATGAGTACGTTCAGTGAAGGGTATTTACAAGTGACACAACAATAAAACAATTATAATTTCACTACAATACCTATGTTGCACCTATACCTATGTTGTTACTGCTGTTTCTTCTTCTTCCTAGCTGTATTCCACTTTAGGTGTTCAGTTCTGCCTCCAATAAGAGCTTCGTCATGCTAGTCTACCACGTAGCCAGAGTTCATTTTTTTATTTTGTTTTTTTATTGTTCAATAAACACTGTTACAACTATTTCACAAAAGTAAACATACCACACAAACCATCGTGGGTTTAACAGTGGTATGACACGGTAACTCGGTGCCACTACATTATTAATCGTTACATAACTTTGGAATTACATAATAGGAAATATATGGAAAAAGTATAGGTAAGTAGGCACTTAAAAGACACTTCCTAGATTGTACCACAGTCTAGACAGTATTTCTTTAGTACCTTCAATTTTTCACATTTATTGCATTCTATGACTTTTCACGTTCTCTATATCTTTTGTTTAGGTGTTTTTTTGTCTTTTACAGTGATCGTCATCACGTGTCTTTACCATCTGAGACGGCTCTCGGTTAGTTTCTCTGATATATAATAGTCTATAAGCTTACTTGAAAATAAAATAAGTAAATAACGGAATTTCTGCAAACATGAAAACGAGCTTTTCATTATTGCTAAGTTCTTTTCAAGGCTTTGTATGAAGACTTTATCTGGATGTCCATCATAGCAACGGAGGCAATTAGAACAGCTCAGACCAAGTTTATAATTGAATTGAAAACTAAACCGACGGAAAGTGAAGTTGTGTAAACAGGCATTTTGACAATTAGATAGCGTCTTTCTAATAATGAAAGTTTAATTAAAGTTCGTACTTCAAGATAAGACACGCTAAACTGTCCTAACTAAATAATTTGAACTTTATTGAAATTGATGAAAGATGAACAGATGTGTTTTTAAATAGTATTTTTAAGCACTGTTTTAAGCTTTCACGGTTTACAACTAAACTTATACTGTCACTTACAGGATATTTTCCGTAATTGTTCATATTTCGACGCTGTTGCAAGCGATCGCGGGTTGTATTTTTAAGGTTTTACTTAGTGTTAAGAGCAAAATTCACTGATAGAAAATTAACAGTTTTGCTTATTTAACTACTGAAAGATATTAAAATAGATTTCAATCTGTAAAGTATGTTTTTAGTAGGCCATTACGCGTTAGTAAAGAATATTATGCTAACGCTTTAGATAGACAATGGCTAACACTGAGCAGTCCTAATTTCAAATAACATTTTAGAATTTAATCAATACATTCTAAAATTTAAATATTCTGAGCACGTTAGTTTAAGCGTTGAGTTTTAGTCCTAAAACAATATTAAGGAGCCTTCACACGTGAAAATACTTTAATGGCTGCAACACAAACGAGGCACAACGTGGTTTTCACTGCGCGGCGCCTGGCGAAAACTAAACCATTATATTATTTTGTATGAAGGAACAATACTTACTATTTCTTGATTCTTATTTGGTGGTGGATAGTGTGCCAAGCTGCGCGTCGGTAGACGTGGTCTGGCCAATAATGCCTTCCACATTGCAAAAAAAAACTCGTGATTTCAGAGATTGTGTGACTACAATGCTACGAGGATATTTTGGCGCTTGAATAACATTGACAGGGGGCTGGTGTTATGGTAACATAGTAACATAGATCTATTATTTAGTAGTAGTACGATCATGGCGCCGGTGGCCCCGCATTCTTATCTTTTCAAATTTCAAAAATGCTAGCATTCATATTTAGTATACAAGGTGTTACTAACTTAAAAAAAAAATCTGTTCCATAAATTTTACCATGTAGGTATTGCAGTTTTGTAGGAAACGGCTGTTTTTTTTAATAACCGACAAAAAGCATGTGGGGATTTCAGAACGTTTGACTGAATACGTGGTTACCGTTTTAGCGTCGGTGTGCTTTCCTGTATAGTAGACTTTAACCAAAAGATATTGTACAGCTATATTTAAGAAAGGGCTCTATTTACTTTTAATTAAATAATATGTCATAAGTTTTATTACAACAATGACAGTAGGAAAATTTAAGCAGAATTCCAAGAAGGAGGTTCTTTACGCGCCGCAAGCAAGGCCGTTGCCATAGAAATGGATTACAAGAACTTATTTAATTAACTTTTACTTGTTTAACTAAGACTTTCTTTCTTTTCCCCATCCTTTGGACAAAATTGAAATATATCACATTTTTTCCCTTTTGTAAGAAAAATACTGTAAACTTGCTGTTTTAAAGTAATGGCTGGTAACAAAAGATATTAAATGACTTTACTTTACTAAACACAGCAATAATACTTTTTTTTCATCGTTTAACTAACTTACCGAACTAAATTACCGAAACGACTACCTATGACAACATGGTTAAAAAATAGTTTAATCTTATTATTAAAAGATAGATTAGTCATTTCCTTAAACAATAATATTCCATATTAATTATGACACTGACAGCTCTTGAATTCGGTTTAGATGAACTGATCACGTTCAGATTTATTTATGAAATTCATCCGAATTTGCGGGTCCCAAGTTTCTACTATTCTGTTATTTTTATTGTCTGATTTTCGCTCTGTACCTTAAAGATGAAATAATTCAAAGAATTAAATGTTATGCGAACCGCGAAAAAGATCCAGGCCAGGATGCAGGATGCAGTACTTCACATCCTCAAAAATATGCACTTGCAGGAAAAGCAATAATATTAATATTAGCAAGCCATGCACCCAAACCTGTACTCAAATATCTATAGAGTATACAGGGTGTACATGGACCCTTCACGAACCCATTAACCAAGCATTATGTACATCAAACTAAGTAACTTTATGCAAAAAATATTGCTGGGAAACGATTTTTTTTGGGTTGATAAATCACGTTTTACGGTAGGACTCAATCAAACGCACTCAAAACATTGTGCTGATGGATGGTTTGAATAGTACGGGGGTCGTGGAGGCGTTAAAACATCTATTTAAAAAAAAAAACTTGTGAAAAAGTTGGAACTTTGACCTCCAATATCTCCGTAACTACAAGGTTCCCAGGTATGGTTTAGAACAAAAAAATGATCGTAATGACAGGGAGAATTAGTGCCTTTCGGCTTCGTTACGGGTCTTGTTACACCTTCTGCAAAGTAACGCCTTATACTAAAACTTAATCCCATGAACTCTGTACACTCATCCAAAAACCATTCAACCCAATCGTCTCTAAAAACACAATAACATTAAGAAAATAACCAATACAATAAGTTGTAGAAACAATCAAGTAAGTGAGGCTGACGACACAACAGATGAACGGAGATAAATCTATTTACGCTAGATTTGAGCTGCAATCCGCTTCGCTGGGCTGAGCCAACGAACTGAAAGGTACCGTGGGATATCTTATGAACAATATTGAGACGGACTTACAGACTAAGTTCAGTATTCAGTACCATTATTGGTGTGAAAAGGTTTTATATAATTTCGGTAAGTAAGATAAGGGTGGATACACAGTTGTCTAAATTGCCTTGAAAGGGTGAAGTTATATTAGCTAAAAAACTCAGCAGATTTTTTTTTCTAAATTAGCTATTTCTTTTTTTGGATCGCCACTCCAAAAAAAGAAATAGGTAATTTAGAAATAAAATCGTCTATATTTCTGTACAAATAAATAAAATGTAAGTGTCTCTTTGTAATATCAAAATAACAAAATAAAAAATTGTTGTGAACGAGAAAATATATTTAAAGCCCAAAAACGCTGCCTAAGAGCAATGTTTAAATTAGAAGTTACAGACAGCTGCAAAACTTTTTTCATTGATAATAAACTACTTACTTTTCCCTGTCTTTACATATAGCTTTCTATTTTTTAAAAAGTAATAGTAACTTATTCCCTGCTGTAAAGGGGACAACAAACCGAATATTCAAATAATAATATTCAATTCTATTCTAACAACTTTTTACTATTTTTGTCTGTCTGACTGTTTGTCGCTCTGTCTGTGCGTTTGTTCCGGCTAATCTGCGAACCGGCTGGACCGATTTTGACGGGACTTTTCAGGCAGATAGCTGATGTCATAAGGAGTAACTAAAGCTACTTTTATTTTAGAATAAGAATTAGGGTTCCGTGCACAAAAACTAAAACCTTTGAAATTGGTAACATTATTCAATTCTAAAATGGAAGTAATATATTTTTATACTAATTTCACGCGAACGAAAGTCGTGGGCAACAGCTAGTCGTTAATATAATAATTTACTTTATTTTCTCTCATCCCAATAAACAGTGCAGAGTTAAATGATCACTACATAGAGACTGGTGTCTGTTTTAGGTAAAACCTGTATTCCAGGTCACTATATTATAGACTCCATACAAATGTCAGCTACTACAAGAAATAAAAAAAAGATTTTGAACAAGATGTTTTGTATTTGTTTGTTATGCTCTTTAAGAAAAACCGAATGTGTGTGGCATCATGAATAAATGTATTGTTTGGGAGCAGGCGTGGTATAAAAGCTGGTACCCGTTAAAAATATGTACATTTTATAATGGGGTTAAATATAATGACCACCATAAAATGCTTTGATACCCTTAGTTCTTTTACCAAAAATAGATACTTGACACCAGAAAAATAAAGTCTAAAATTACAATAGTACTAGCTATTTTAGTCACGACTGCACTTCAAATTGTATTCGAACACCAAATGTAGTAAATGATCACCAAATCTTAGCGAGCAAATTAATGCACTATTTCTACCATAATAAACCACTGTCATTGCCATAAAATGTAGGCTTATTACCAAATAAAGTATTCGGCTTAAGCAGCCACCTTCAGAGGCCAGAGCTATTCCGATTGGCATGAAGCGCAAAAGAGGACGACCAGCCAAAGCTAAGAAAGCATTAATTGTGCAGTAAATCAACAGAAGACTGATTCTTCTTAAGATTTTTTAATGTTTATTATTAGTTTAGTTTTAAGATGTTTAAACTGTTTATTATTAGTTTTAAGAGAACTAACTTTTTTATGATTTTTTAAAATAATTAAAAAAGGGATAATTCAAATTGTAAGAGTTTTATTTTTTATTTTAGGCATAGCATTCGGTTGAGTAAACGAAATGCACATATTTTTTTTTTTTGGTAGTGGTTAATCAATTTGGGACATAAGGTTAGGAACTTACTATGTTTGGCAAAATATTTTCTTTGCTGAGGGTAATTTACTTTAATCGGATAACAAGATGTTATTTTTTTGCATGTCATTTTAAATTGAAATGTGGCTAATAATTCGGTTTTCAATAACTATTTTTGGGTTAGAAATGATTTTTTTGGAGTCAATTTACTTAAATCGGATAGCAAGATGTAAAAACTTTGGTTACAATTTTACATTAATATGCTGGTTTCATTTTGGTGATCATTTACTACTTTTGGGTTAACAATGATTTATTTGGAGTCATTTTGCCTAAACAGGATAGCGAGATATTAAAACTTTGGTTATAATTTTACATTAAGATGCGGGTTTAATTTTGGTGATCATTTACTATTTTTGTCTGTTATATGTTACTATATCTGGTGGTAAGTTAAACATAAGCCTTTTATAATTGAGACACAAGAATAGTACTGGTATGTAAATTGCGTATGTCAGGTTATTCACCTAGAAAAACGAGCGGAAATAATAGATACAGATATGTAGGTTACTATAACAACACATACCCGTATTGCTGTCCTTTTAGAAAGCAACGTCCATATTGCCAAAAGTAAACGATAAAATACACTCACCCCTATAAATTCGCCCACATGGATCCGTAACAGATGTTAACAGGAATCATAAAGAAAACAAAACACTGGCCACAACAAAGGAAAGCCATAAAACAATAGAGAAACAAAAATGGATGCAGTATCGGCATATACTGGGCAGTCTATGTGGAGTTGTACAGTCAGCGAGAAAAATACAGGAGCAAACGAAAGGAAAGCAATGCAAATAATCGGAACAAATATCTAAGAAAACAGACAGACAGTTGTTTTGACTCGAAGCTTTAACCAGTAATATCCATTACTTTGGTATTGAGATATTGAAGATCATTTGCATACCAATTACGTAACTCGCTCACAATCACATTCATTTTGAAGCGAATTCATAATTCATTGCATTTTTGACAAATTGGCCTACTTTACAGCGCGGGGAACGAAATGAATATCGCTGAGCTATCAAAACGAAAGGAATGGAGATTGATTGATACGAATTAAGGCTGATTATTTTGAACAGTCTGTTCCTCTCTATATTTTTCGCGGTGGCTGTACTGTTGTCTGTGTGTGTCAGACAGGGCTGTACCCTGTCTTCCCGTCAGCGATACAGGCCCTGTGGGAGACACCGTTCGAAATTGAAAACTGAACGAATCGCACTTGTCGCGGGAAAATTGCACATGCAAGGCATTTTGTGAACGTGCCGATGCCTGGCCTGCCTACTAGATGATTGTGATTGTAGTAGGTTTTATGTCGGTTTTAAGGTCTATCGATGAGTTGAGCTCAGTGGATTTAAGGTCAGTTGTTAAATGGAGTTAGCCCAAACTGGGGCGTATTACTTCGTAGGTTTAATTTGTAAAAGACAGTAGTGGCAAAAATTTTGCAATGACATGAACGAAACATAACTATATAAAGCAAGTATCCCAAATTCACCAAACAACCTGTTGATCCAACATACAACTTGACAATGACTTGCAAATTGCAAAAAACGTAAGAAAATTTGAATTTCGCGGGATACCCTGGCGCTTTTACCAATTAAAAATAGGAGCAAAAGCAACTAGGCCTTACTTAAGTCAGATAGTTATGCGAATGCCAATAAGAACAGCAACTTGACTGAGGGAAATAACATAACATAACTTCACGTTTATAATCTCCAAATGGTAAGACCAAGTTGTACCTAACAGCCGACACCTACATTTCGCCAGTTATATTTAAGTCCCATAAAATAGGCGGCGAGCCTATTGCCATCAACCGGACCCGAATCTAAACTCCGTGGCTACTACTGAGAAATTCCTGATGGAAAAACTCAATAACACTTTGCACGACCTGGGAATCGAACCAAGGCCCTCATGACCGCACTAGACCCACAGAAGTATCGAATATTTCGAGTTTTCAAATATTCAGGGCACCAGAAACACAGAGCTAGAAAAAGCCAGAAAATAACAGTAACACGTTTTCGACCTTCCTTTGGTGAATTTGTGTTGGCGTTTACGGACTGCCCCGTTTGACGGCGCAGTTGCGGTCTTTGTGTTAGGAAAGCTTCTCTGCGCTTATCTAGCCAAAACCGAATGGTAGTATGCGACGAAGTGGGAGTCGAAATTTGGTTTAGTTATAATAAGATTAGTTTTTGAACGGTCTTGTACCTTTGAAAAGCCTGTTCAAATGAAGATTAAATAGAATTCATTAGAAAAATTGTATTGCGTCTGTGTTACGTGTTCAAGTAGATATATTGATTTTACTTTTTTGCAAACCAGAATAGTAACACAGCTCTGTTACGATACTTTTAAAACTTTTGGTACAATAGTGGTCTTATCTTCAGAAAACCTTTAGATGGACTGCTCTTCGGTCACGGCGACCATTATCAGCTGAGATTAACCATCGGCGCGGGAGATATTCCGATAGGACGATTTTTTATATTTTTTTATATCAGCCTGGTCTGTCCCATTGCTGGGCAAAGGCCTCCCCCGTGGCTTTCTAATCCTGCTTACAATTTGATGGGACGATAGTGGGATATAATAATTAAGCTATTTGCAGAAATGCCAAAAACTGCGATCTTGTTGCATTTTATTTGCAAGCAACAATATGCATGAAAATCACCATTTCAGTAGTTTATGGGCAACCATAGATATTTACGACTTTCCACACCAAATAGCTAAAAACGGGCCGCTTGAATAGCGACCCACGGGCTTAAACGAAAAAACTTTAGCTTAGAAATGTTGGCACCCTGCCATCACCCCCCCCCCACTCCTCTCCTGATCCGTAATTACGTTCTATTTACACACACAACAAAACCTGCAATTTGAATAAACAACAGTAAAATGAAATTGTTTGTTTTTAAAAAACAAAACAAGGCTCGGACGATGAAGGTAAATCGCGTTACAATGCGAACGAAATTTGCTTTGTGAAAAAAAGTTGATTCTGTTCGCGTTCGTATTATAAGTGAGTTGTAACAGTATTTTGACGTAGACTTTTGTATAAATACAATTGGCATTTAATTGATGGAACATCTTAAATGGAATATATCTTGGCAGACTGGTTGCCTAAGTTCTTAACCTTTATCATAAGTACTAGGCAAAAGGAATTATATAGAGGGTGATCCTTAACGAAGCCGTCAACCAAGCATAATGCACATCAAACTAAGTAACTTTACGCAAAAAATAATTCTGGGAAACACTTTTTTTTTGGGTGAAAAATCACATTTTACGATAGGACTCAATGTAACGCATTCAACACATTGTGTTGATGGATGTATTAAATAGTACGGGGTCGTGGAGGTGTTTAAAGTAAAAATCTTTCATTAAAAACATGTATTTATTTAAAAAAAAAATTGTGAAAAAGTTGGGACTTTGACCCTCAATATCTCTGTAATTAGAAGGTTCCCAGGTATATGGCCTGGACCACAAAAATTATCGCAATGTCGGGGAGAACAAGTGTCTTTCTTACACCCTTTATGTATATCTAGTTTAAACTTATTTTATTTATGCAAACGAGTATATTATCACAGCAATAATGTCAGTTACCAACCTATTTCTCTCTTCTAGTCCTAAGTCAAAAAGGCCAAAAAAAAAAAACAAACAGCTGCTTATTTTATTTCGATCATAATAATGTACACATCACTATTGCATCTATATTTCTCGTAGAACAAAATACACTAGCTCGGTAGCACGTCAACTAGTAACACGCAAGTTTATGCATTGCTTGCATACATGTACTCGTAACTAAGTTTACGTGGTTTATGAGAATTAATCACGACTTCACCGAACTTCCATGTAAGTTTCTTAAGCAATTTCGGTAGTAAGAAATTTCGTTTATGTGCATATGAACTTTAAATAGGTATACGGTTCTGTGTAGGAAAATAGTGGATTAATATGTTTTTGCAAACAAGTTATGCGACTTTTTAATTAATTTATGCAAATAAAACGTAACAGAAAACAGTTTGTCCCGTGTCCTTTAAATAAATTATTCTATTATTATTATTATATTATTCTAGAGAAATATAAACTTTTTAGAACGTTATTTCAAAGGTCCACCAAACCAAACCAAACCTTACAAATATATATGTTAACGTATTCGGAAATAGTACATGTATTTTAATACAAGTGGGCAAAATGTGTTATTGCAGCTGAAACGGAATTCACACACGAGTCGAAGGCTTGGGTGTTATGGAGCCGAGAACTGCAGTGACAAATGTCCACGTGTATCAAACGACGTTTTTCAATACATTTACGAAGAAATTAAATAATAGAACGAAAAGTATTTTTGTTATTTATTGTCGTGAAACTATGATTTTGTTAGGTATTTTCCCTCACTTTGCTTTCGCAGGTTGAAAGAGAAGCAAAGGTATGAAGTCGCAAGACAGCCTTGTATTAAAAAGTATTTTTGAACTTATTACACAAATAAATGTTAACATGTGGTTAAAAACAAAAATTTCATAAATAATAATGTTTATTTACGATGATCTATGTATTTATAAACACAATTTAAATATTCATAAAATATTGAGGGCTCATAGACATGCGCCTCTTTGCTGACATAAAAAAACGACTACGTGAATTGAACTTAGTTTATATAGCTATCTGTGGAAATAAAACACTAGTAGAAATAAATGAAAATAAAACCACGAGTGTGAAATATACTGCATTCTGAACGTAATAGACTGCGATAAGAGCCAGTTTTCGAGGGATTTTTTAAATCAAACTATCATTTTTATTAAACATGTATTCGTCGCTATAAATAAAAGTATTGAACCAGTCAACTGCGAAGCTGAATTGTATGGCGAAATAGACAATATTGAACTTTTATTGTGAACATCCTTTGTACTGAAACTTGGCACTGTATTGAGAATCCCCCTTTTCTACACGTGTGTGTTCAAGTATCTAAGGAGTAAGGGATTTTATCAGAGGAAACTTCATCTTAAACAACGATGGCAATATTATTCTAGTGTGAGCTGTACTGACTGTTGTAACTTTTATCCTGTGAAATGACAAAAATAAAGCCTGCTTTTACAAAATAAGTTTTTATGTGATGTGTTCATCTGTAACTCAAGCTTCCCTTAAAATGTTTTCATGAGTTTTTATGCAGAATACACAAGTATACCATACTCAATAGTACGTCTATTTCAATGCACGACGAACTTATTGTTTACGTTCCAGTGGAAATCTCCTTGCATGTAGCACACCAGTTTCTTCATTATCGGTTTTTTAATCACTTACTCTCCACAACCCTGATAGAACTCCCCCAAGCCCCAAGCTAGTTTACACAAAAACAAATTGCAAGTGCAGTAGACACAGAAATACAGCCAGAGGATAGATGTTAAAGTAGGCGATATTGAATTCTTATCTGGGTGTCATTACGTCGGAACTAGCTGGCTGGCTTGTTGCGGATATTGCGCTACCGATTGCGATCCGATACATGTACTGGCGGCAAAAGGAATAAGTGTCCGGGGAGTGCAACTGACTATTTTGGATTGCAGTTTGGTGTGTGGTCAATGTTTACACAATAAGTCATTGGTTTTTGCTGGTATTGGCAAAGGTTAGCTTTTTTGGACTTCAGTTAGGTGTGGGGCCAATACTTTCGTTGTCGTTAAGAGAATCATTAGTGATAGCTGGTAGTTACATATTGATATTCTGGCAGCGTTGTCAAATAACGTCAATAAGGATCCATGAGTCACTGATTAAAAGATTGCTTATTATCTTTATTACTCAAAAAGTTACCTTTAACTCAGAGTTTCAACATCTTTGAGAGGGTCCTACGTAAATCGTTCACATTTAATTTTATAATAATAGCTTGCATGTTTATATCCTTTGCTGTTAGTACCTACATCGGTACTTGTATCGCATGATGCGAGTGCAATATTTTCAGTGTTCTTTTTGTTGTCATCCAAACAAAGTTCCGGTTTAAACGATTTTATCGTTTGCAACGTGTTTTTGATTAAAAATTAAGTTCGGCACACAGAAGTTTATACAAGCAGAAAAAGCTTTGTAATTCTGAATAGATTAGACGGAGGCAGAGTCTTCAAAGCCAGGCTCTACGCTTCGATAATCATAATAAGTCCTTCAGGCATCTGCTTTGAAAACTCATAATTTACAAGTAATGATTTTCCTTCATACAATTTAAACTGTTTCTTGTATCGCATGTAGATAGCTATTTTGTTATCAGCATATTTGAAGTAAACCTGTACCTACCTACAGCTTTGATATCTGTTCATATAATCAGCTATTTATTTGTTCAAAAGTAGACAATGCTTTCTTCTTTAATGACCTCCACCAGGAAATGGGTGGCCGGGTTGGCCTCATTACGCCAGGAACCGCAATCCATAGGAACAATATCTGCAAAGTAATAATTCTATCGTGTCAGAAAGGAAATTAAAACAAACGATAAGTCTGTCGACAAATAATTAACTTAGGGGCTTAATTAACGGAAAAAGTTACCAACAAATGTTTCCACGGGGTGCCGTGAGAAAGAAACAATAAAGGAATTATGTACTATCTTCAGCCAATAATTAGATCTTGGCAGGAAAGTATACTCCCTAATTAATGTTCACTCATGGGTAATAGAGTAGTTTATAAGTTGATTGACGTTTGTGGTTTGACAGACAGATTGGTTGAATAAGTCAGTCACACGAAGTACAGAAAGATGCAGTAATTGAGTACTTACTCACATAAAAGTAACCTAACAAAGGTGGCAACCAACTATTGTAGTCGATTGTACATAAGGCACACACATGAAACTTTAAATCCACTGTTTGATATCCACCTCAAATTATTTCCGTAGTTTTTACGACAGATACTAACAAGAAGTAATAAGTAAGCCCTAACGATGCTAACAAGACATAGTTTGGTAATATTATTTGCGATCGCTGGATAAAGTCGAGCTTCATACTTATTGCCACATGTATTTACTTTACTTTGAAGTTTTCCAAGTAGTAGGTAGTTATTCCGTAGTAGTTAAAGTAAAATACTTGTAGATGCACATCTGCTTGATGTTGATGATTAGATTCCCGGCTCCAGTTTGCAGGGGGGGTTTTCCAGTTATACATAAAATTTTACATTTTCCTCAAATTTGCCGCATGTCATTACTTCCTAGAATTTGATCCCTATTAGCGACACTATCGAAATGCATGTAATAATACAGTGTGTTTTTTTTTCAAAATAAACAGGTTCGATTCCTGACCAGGAATATTGATTTTACAAAAATCCAAAGATGCAGTTTTAGTTTTCATCAAAATCGGGCTGGAGACTCCTTTGAGCATTTTTCGATATTTCTCACAGTTTCGGATTTGGCCATCCACACCCACTTGAAAACTTTACCCTGTTTATGCAAAATTGTATATTTCTGATATATAATAACTAATATCATAATCAGCCTATAATGTTCCCACTACTGGGACACAGGCCTCCTCTCTATGAGAGGGAATGGGCTATAATCCACCACGCGGGCCCAGTGCGGGTTGGTAGATGTCACATGTCTTCGAATTTTTGGTTCTAGGACATGCCGGTTTCCTCACGATGTTTTCCTTTACCGTTTTGAGAGCAGTGGTGATGAAATAAATTACACAAAGTAATGCGCCTGCCGGGGTTCGAACCCACGACTTACTGCTCGTAAGTTGGGACCGCCACCACTGGGCCACCGCTGCTCTCACCACTGGGCATAACTAATATAATCTTCTTTTTTTCCTAAAAAAATACAATTTGCAACCTCCGTCCATATTTTTAAACTTTATTTAACGAAAAGCAAACCACGGTGACGTGCAAAATATTATCAAAAGATTAAACTGAAAACTGCGAAGGGCAAAATTATATGAATTTAGTTATTTATATTGTTTAGGGTCGTTTTTAAGCCCGAGGTCAAAGTAAATGATTAAATCCTAAAGCCGTAACAAATTGTGTGAGGGTCAAGAGGGGTTATTTGTTATAAAGAAGGGTTTAAACAAAACGCCCCGTTATTACGCGTTATACTCGCTGAAAATGTGTTTAATTTCCTTTCTCGTTTATTTAGAGTATCATAACATCAAATATGAATATTTTTTATAGCTTTAAAACAAGGTACGGAACGTTTTACTGCGTTTTGGATTTGATTGGGATAATTAAAGCCTTTAAACTTTAATTTGTTCTGTTACTGGAGACGAAATGGGTTCTGACGTAAATTGTCAATTTAGTAATTTCCGGGAGACAATTAATAATGCTGGAGGTTAATGGGACTGTCACAATGTTTTTGGATATTATTATTTTGTATCTTGTAGGATTTCTACCGTGATTTATTGCTGAATGGAGGCCTTACTATTCCGATCCCTGCAGCAGTAGCTGGCCACTATCAAGGTGGATCAAAATTAAAAAAAATACAAATGTGGTCCGTTATATTAAAAACTTTTAAATATGTACTTACGAGCGATAGACGGGACAAGACGAACAAAATCGTAATCCAATACTTGTTACTACTTGATAACAAATCGTTCGGTCTAGTGTCATACGCCGCTTGTCAGGTAGCATTTGTGTGTCAAAATCGAAAATGTTCGGGATCAAAATTTTTGTATGAAAATATTTTCAATGTCCGCTCTATAAGTCTTCTAAATCTCTTTGATTATATGTGGACCTAGGCTTGATTGATGAAGTGTTGTTAGAACTATAATTAACGTTTTCTTGTTATTTTTTAATGAAGGTACGCACGACGGCTCATCAATCTATACAAAACCAATATATGCGGATCTCTCATTGTATAGGAAATCTATACAAAGCGAGGCCAAGCCATACTGGAAATGTACCGCTTCATATGCCGCTGTGTGAACCTACTTCACTTATTTACCCACTGCGACCGAATTACTTTGAAAATACATTTTCACCGAGTCCATTACAAAAACTCGTTATTTATTTCGACCAAAAGAAAATATTAGTACGGACAAACTTTCGGACCTTTTTCTTGTTAACTTCGAACTCATTTGAGGCCAACGACCTTATCAATAAAAAAACTTTGCCAAATAAATAAGTACTTATTTCTTATTTTAAGACATTTTAGCTACTGACTGCCTCGTTGGTCGAGTGATAGCAAGAGCATGGGTTCGATTCCCGGGTCGGGCAAAATGTTATGGGGATTTACAATCAGAAATTTCTCAGTAGCAGCCACGGCTGATTCTGGGTTTGTGTCCGGTTGATGGCAATAGGCTCGCCCCCATTTACATGGGACTTAAGCATAACTGGCGAAGTGGGTGTACTACTCGGTACACCTCTGCCTAACCCTTCGCGGATTACAGGCGTGATGTTACGTAACTACTGAAACAAACCTAAGTCAATATAAACTGCTTTGATAAAGCTATAAAATATCTCAATAGCTATTTACAGAACTAAGTTTAGTAATTTAGCTGCCTTGATAAGGGCTAAGTTGAGTAAAGTCGATAAAAATACTCCTTCGAATTGATTAACGAACTATTTGTTATCTGAAAATAAAATCTGACCTTTAAACTTAATTGGATTCTAGGAATTCAGAACTTGTAGGCAATTATGGAGAATTTTACTAGATTTGGAAAGGAAATCTGTTGGAATTGAAGACTGCTATTTACTCAACTTCTTATATTTATCTCTATTTTTTGTTGGTATATTTAATACCAAAAACCTTTCGAAGAAAAGCAACAGCTTTTATGCAAAATTACGATCATAATAGCTGAAGACAGCTAATTGAAAGCTATAATAAGCTTTCAACATCGAATCGACATTATCCCAATTGATTGGCGGTAAGTGGTCTAGTTCAGAGACTAAAATATAAACTTTCGTCGATTTCAATTCGAATGTGAGTCTTATGCAAACTCACAACTTAGTAATATACCTGGGAACTTCATGTTTTCCGTTTTGTACATAACATGTTTTGATTTTAATGGCAATCAGATGAGACATGATTTGGTTAGTTGTACTTTGTCGACTTTGACATTTTATTTTCTTAAAAAAAAAAGGTTAAGGAAAGAAGTTAAATTATAAACACTTTAGACGGCCAATAAGACCTTTTCTAATGCTTATTATTGATTTGTGTATTAACATAACATAACATCACATCACACTTATAATCCCCGAAGCGTTAGGCAGAGGTGTACCTAATAGTACACCCACTTTTCGCTATTTATCATAAGTCTCATGAAATAGAAGAGCGAGCCTATTGCCATCAACCGGGCACAAATCCAGAATCCGTGGTTGCTACTGAGAAATTCCTGATGGAAAGACACAATATCACTTTGCATAACCTGAGAATCGAACCCAGGACCTCATAGCTCAGCAGGTGCGCTTGCGACGACGAACGAGGCAGTAGTGTGTTAATAATAGTCATAAAATATCTTATAGAACGTCACTCCAGAGAATACAGACGTGACATAATGATATTTTATAAGATCCCTTTTCTAGCTTAAGCCTCTTTGGAGCAGCACAACGGAAAATCTAGCGTTGTACTTATAAAACGCGGCAAATCTGCTCATACACGAACTAGTTCTAGAGCTAAAACTTACGAGCACTTTAATACAAGTGCCGTTAAAGCACATAATGGTAGTAGCTATAAAAGTAAGAGGTTTTATGTAAAATCATAACGCTAACATAACACTGTTAGCTGTAACAGAGGAGTAGCGTCGGGGGAAATATGCGGATTGGACCATTTTGCAAGGAAACTACACGCGGAGATGTTTACCGGTATTTACTTATTTATGACGCTTTTGTGGTAGGTGTGGTGTAGTAATGTCTTTGTTTATCTACGTCAGCTTTAGTGTGGAAGACTTTTATGTGCGTGTGCGGCGTAATTATTGTGTCAATCACTATTTTTTTTTTACACTTTTTCGACTGAATCTTGTCAAATGCCTAGTGATTTTACTAGTTGTATTTATTTATTTTCACTAACCAATTACAAAAGATTTACTGATCAAGCTGTCAGATGTGACTTATTAATTTATTGCTGACTATAGACATGAATTGCTTTATTACTGTTGAAAATTTAGTAAAAATAATAGATAAGTAGATAGGTATATAGGGTGTAAACGGACCCTTCACGAAACCGCCAACCAAGCATTATGTACATCAAACTAAGTAACTTTACGCAAAAATTATTGCTGGGAAACGACTTTTTTTGGGTGAAAAATCACGTTTTATGGTAGGAATCAATGTAACGCAGGGTCGTGGAGGTGTTTAAAGTAAAGTTCTTACATAAAAAAAATGTATTTAAAATAAAACTTGTGAAAAAGTTGGTACTTTGACCCCCAATATCTCCGTAGCTAGAAGGTTCCCAGGTATTGTCTAGAACAAGAAAAAAATCGAAAAGACGAGGAGAACAAATGCCTTTCGGCTTAGTTAAGGGTCTTGTTACACGACGAATCAGCAACTTGCTATATTTTACATAATAAACAAACTAGAGTTTTATAACTAATTTTATTATTGGTCCATGATTAATATAGTCTAGAAGGAGCAACACAAACTTCGGTCTTGAGTCAAAGTTTTCCGTAACAGTTTCTGTTAACGAGGTTTCACTTAAGTTCGTAAAGTAAGACCGGCTAATGGAAAATGTTGATTTTTGTACGACGCAGGGATGAGCTGAGACGCTGGCTACGGAGAAAAAATGGAGGGATGTTTTTGTATCTTAATGGAAATAAGCTTAGGAAAAATGTTATCAATGTAGGTAACTTTTGAAATAGCTTTCTAGTTTCAGGAAAAAAAAATACCGGTATACCTGTAATGGCTGCAGAAAAAACTTTTAAGTATGGGTTTCAAACTGCGTGGCTAAAGCGATCGGTCGCACGAATAGGCGATCGTCGCGTTCATGTCTCTAATTTACCGAAAACTGGAAAGTTCCCTTTATTCAGGTTCGCTGAGGAAAATTAACGCGATGGTAGGGTGTTCGTGCGACGTTTGTTTTGGTTAGCACGCGGATTTAGTTTAGCCTAACGTAGCATAAGCAATCATTAACTGAATCTATAAATCAGGCAACATGCTAATGTATTTAATCCAAAATTCATAGTAACATTAGTACGCCCAAGTTTAGCAGAATTCATTAGGTATCACATAACAAAAGGCAAAATCATATCCATATTGTAGATGAAATCAACTGGTTCTGCGAAATGTTAATTGCGAATGGCACTTCCTATAGTTAAATCCAAATAACACCAATTAAAAACTTTCAACCACTTTCTTCTAAATCTACAACGTCTCAACGTCAATAATGTCATCAGTACGACATGGCTCTTTTGGCGCTTGATTGACATTGTAAGAAGGGCGCTGTAGGTAAAAAAATGTGAATTGATCTGTGAATATTGTATTGAAACAACAAAATGGCGGCGGCCACACACCAAAAGACCAATGTTTAACTATAAGCACAAATCAAGACGTCATCGACATCCAACATACGGTTTGATCTTCAAAGCAGTTTTGAAGATAAAATGTCGCCGTTCGATAAGAGTGATCGGGAAATCGGAGTACCAGGAGGACCTATCAATTTAGCGAAGCTGGAACCGAAAGGACGAGGGATAGCGAGATGTCGGCCCGTGATAGCAGATTGCGCTCCTGACTCTGGAGACAAATAGAATGGATAAATCTCACTTGAACTTTGAAGAGTATAACAAATCAATTTCACGGTTTAGTTTGCAGATAGTCGACAAAAACTGAGCTGCAGATATTGTATAAAGCTTCGTTTTAAACGTGTGAGAAAGCCTGATAGTTTGTTTTCAACCAAGTGATACAACGATATTTCGAATAACATATTTTCAATTTTACTTAATTTGACTGCCTCGTTGGTCTAGTGGTCGCAAGCGCGACTGCAGAGCATGAGATCCTGGGTTCGATTCCCAGGTCGGGCAAAATGTTATTGGGTTTTTCCATCAGAAATTTCTCAGTAGGAGCCACGGAGTCTGGATTTGCGCCCGGTTGATGGCAATAGGCTCGTTCTCTATTACATGGGACTTAAACATAACTGGTGAAATGTGGGTGTAGGCTGTACTATTAGGTACACCTCTGCCTAATCCTCCGGGGATTGCGTGATGTTATGCTATCTTTTATTTTCACTGTGATATCGTGAGTAGCTTGATACACAATCGGGTTTATTTTTAACTAGCTGTTGCCCGCGACCTTCGTCCGCGTAAAATTTTATAGCCTTCCTCGATAAATGGACTATCCAACAGTAAAATAATTTTTCAAATCGAACCAGTAGTTCTTGAGATTAGCGAGTTCAAGCAAACAAAAAAACAAACAAACAAACTCTTCAGCTTTATAATATTAGTATAGATGTATATTTGATATAGAAAATTGGTAAAGCTTTTCATCCCTTTCTAAAGCTATTCTTCGGTATGTCTGCCCCAGATAAACATTATTTGTTAAGCCTTCTCAAAAGTGTTGCAAAGACAAATTAATGTATGATAAACTTACACTGTCACTTACGGCATATCTACCGCGAATATCAATTATTCTGAGCTCCCGATATTTCGACGCTGTTGCAAGCGCCATGATCGCGGGATGACTGGAGAATGCGGGTGGATAAACCGTGAAAGCTTAAAACAGTGTTTAATGTATGATATTTACGTTACGACAGAAGTACCCTATAGGGTATGTTCTGTAGCACAGGATGTACTTGCTTATTTTTATTTAATCCTATTCACAATGTGCACAAACCGCTGTCCTACACTAAAGGACAAAGCCGTTTACAACACATTTCCCTTTACAAGATTCTGACCGCGGTTCACCGCAACTATGAAAGCCTTCAGCGCATTGCTCGTACAAAGTGAAATATTTTCCAGTAAAAATACACCCTAACCGACAAACAACTCGCGAGTAAAATGGACTAGGTTTTTCTTAAAAAAATAGCTGTATTTTTATAGAAGCAGGATATTTTAAGCTAAAACTTGTGCAGACGTCGTTTTCCATGGAGCAAGGCAACACTAGATAACGTCACCAGCTACCATGACATACATCATTGTCCTACCCTTATTCCTATTTATTTGGGGTCGGTGCAGCATGTCTTCTACGTCCACACTCTCTATTTCTCGTCATCTCAGCAGTCACCTCGTAACTAGCCATTTCGTCCTTGACACAGTCCAACCATCGTAGCATTCATACTCAAAACTTTCGTCACGACATTTTCCTCATTTCCAGTACGGTAAATGCAAAATAATTAAACATTATCACGCCTTTAATCTCCAAAGGAAGGACTAGATTGAGGTCAAGCGTAAGCCCATACAGAATAATAAAAAAAAAAGGGCTACACAAAGAAGTACCTATAGTGCACTCACAGTCATGTTTCTGGGATAATCGCATTGTCATATAACTATTTTTCGTCTCTAAGAGGGAGACGTATTAGGGCCACGTGAGGAGACGTTCCTTCACATATAACTGTTATAACTTAATTGAGTAAACGTTCTAACTTGAAGCGGAGAGTTGAAGTAAGTTCCCTTAATTAACCGACGTTTACCTAAACTGAGTTTAGAGACGAGACGTACGTGACACTTCCAAGTTACCGTTAGGTATTCGTGACGACCTTCTAAGATTTACTTTAGTTATTTAACTTAATATTACCGAAAGGTTAGACACAGGTGAAAAGTAGACATACTAATGTCCCGTCGTATGGAGCAAGCCCTCAACATCATAAAAAACAAATTCCTTAACAAATATTCAAAATCAGGCTAACCTGAATATCGAACTTAGGACCTCAAGATCAACGAGGCGAAGTAACTTTGTAACATTTGAACAAATATTAACGAAACAAGGAATGGTAGATAATTAGTAAACACCGTAAGTTTAACCCGTCGCGTGGCGGGGTCATTTGTAACTGTCATTTGGTAACATTGACACATTGATTTTGTAAAGTGGAATGGAAAATGGTGACCAAAACTTGTTTTAAGTAATCAACAGAATTTAAATAAAAATATATTCCATTACTGAATAAATAATCTTAGATACTCATTACTTTAACTCGAATATAAATTTTATAATGAAAAAAAGCCTTCAATAATGACGATAATTACGTAAAAATATAACCCTATTGATCTTTTCAACAATATGCACGAGTAGTATAATCAGTTCCGTAAACTTGTGTAACCAATACAAATGCTATACCTCCTTGCTTGTTCAATGACATTAGTTCCGCTGTCAACTGAAATTACACGATTACCTAAGTATATCATCGAGCGGTGACGGAAGAGATTGTTAAATACTTTTTGTTCCTTCCTCTAACGTTTCAGCTTTAATTATCCATGGACTGGAGTTCAATTCCATTAATCGTGGCTGTTCACTTAGGAGTTGGACAGTTCATTTAATCAACGGCGAATTTGAGGGGACTTGAACTAGCCTTCGGTAGCTTTGGGCGTGCGTGTGACCTTAATGTCACTGGTAGTTTTCTATGACATTTTGAGTTGATGAGAAGGAATCTTTTAAGTTCAAACACTGTTTTAATCTTTCACGGTTTAAAACTAAACTTATACTGTCACTTACGGGATATCTTCCCTGATTGTCCATTATTTTAGCCCCCGATATTTTGACGCTGTTGCAAGCGCCATGATCGCGGGATGACTGGAGAATGCGGGTGGATGATAAATAAATTGTTAAACAGGTTTCTACAAAACCTAGAGTGTGTTTTGCCATGACTTAGTGTCGAGTTCCAGTAGTGCGCGTAGCAAAAGACTTAGAAAGAGGGTAGATAGATTTGACTGCACTTAAAAATTTATTTACTATCCACACGTATTCTACGGTCATCCCGCGTTCAAAATAATGAACAATCACAGAAGATATCCTGTAAGTGACAGTATAATTTTATCATATAAGTTAACGTAACGTAACGTCATTTATTTAAAACAGAGGAACGATAACATCACGCCTGTTTTTCCCGAAGGGTCAAGCAGAGGTGTACCCACATAGGCACCCGCACATTTCGCCAGTTTTCTTAGATCCGATGTTGTAGACGGCGAGCCTATTGGCGAGCCTATTGCCAACAAATCCAGACTGCTACTGAGGAAATCGATTTTATAGCATTTCATTTTTATGTTTATAAACTTGTACTTACCATCTCATTGGTCGATACTATATCAAACCTAAGGCCGTGGGACTTATGAAGTCAACCGAAAATATGAACGAAAGCCTAGCCCATATACCATAACGAATCATTGGTTTGGTCCAAGGCGACCCACCTGTCGCCTGCAGGGTTAATGGTTATCGGTTTCACATAAATTATTCACGCATAAAATGCGGTTTTCGGATGTCAGAAATTAATAAAGGAGATTTGTAACGACCGCGCATTTGGGGATTGTAATCATTATTGTTTTACAATTTATGCTCAATGTTTTTGGTCTGGAGTCCTTCATTATTGGTGAATCGCAGTTTATTGTAATACCTAGCTTTTGCTCGTGGCTTCGCTCGCGTTCATGTAGAATTTGACAATTAAACTCTTAACACACTACTAAAGTTTCTATAATAATATAGCTCAATCATGATTCGAAAGACACATGGCGCCGTCTATTATCATAAGAACGTTATTGTTGTTTTCCTCGGGAACAGTACTTTTTTTCGGGATAAAAGGTACCCTATGTCCGTTTCTGTACACCTCACAACGTATATGCAAAATTTCAGGATGATCGGTTCAGTGGTTTAGGCGTGAAAAGGTAACAAACAAACTTACTTTCGCATTTATAAAATTAGTTAGGATAGGATGATAACAGAAGCTATTAAAAATTTACTTTTAGTCAGTGAAAAAAGCATTATTTTTGTTAGTAGCATGCTTATTTACAGCATGATGTCCGTGTGTGTAAAATGTTACGGGGAGTCAGAAGCCCGTAAGTATGACAACCAGTCTTACCAAAAGGTATCGCATTACCGCCGTAACTGGGTTGTGGAGGTCAGATAAACAGTCACTCCATGTATAATACTGGTATTCAGCTACATCCGGGTAGACTGGTAAAGGCCGATCATGATGATGCTAATTTGTGTGTTTATTTTGAGTGCTATGGCATAGCATGTGTATTTCAGGCTTAATGCTTTTTGCTTCTCTTTATGAAAAGAGACGTATTCTGCACTTTCCTTGAAGCATTCAAAGTTTGCAAGTCATATAAGTTATGCTAGACCTGCATGTTTTAATAACATCCGGGAAAATGTAATTAATATGCACTATGCGTGCTCATAGCTTGGGTTTCGTGACTGTGGTTGTTGATAGGAAGTTTGAGCCCCGTGTTCCCTACTCGCTTTTGTTAACGATTCAAGGAATTTCTTACATGTTCACGTCACAAGCTCCAAATTAATATTCTTAAACACGGAGTGTAATCACTGTATTAATTCGATATACTCTTACAAAAATATACATTAGACAAATATTTTTATATTCTACGCATGTCTCAAGTTATCGCTCACAAGTAGATACTTACCCAATAACATAAACAAAGCACTCCAATCTTACTAATTCTATTGTTCACATTAAAATAAGGAAGTACAAAAATGAAAGAGAATTATTTTTTAGCGCACATTGACTCAACTTCGGTGAGATTAACATATTAGTTAACGCCGTTACGTAAGCTAAAGACAGTTAAATTTAACTATTATAGTTATAACCATGCCGATTAGTCATGGTAATCCGCGTATGAAAGGAAAACACCGACTGTTGTTAACTTCCTCTTATGGAGAACTCACGACGATTCTTAATAGTATAATTATACGACTTGCCAAAACGTGGTGAATTCTTTATTATGTTAAAATTGGATATTAATGTGTTACCTTTCGAAATATATTATTTTAGTGAATCGCCGCGGCAGGCCTCGTAGATGATGGCGGGACGAGTTGGACAAAACCAACCAGTGTTCCACATTAACCCTGGATCGAAACAACTGGGAGTCATGGGGCCTTTGCCCAGCAGTGGGATCATGCAGGGTAATAGTACAGTACAGTGATAAGGGCCTATGTGAACTATAATATTATTTAAGATCTTGTAAAACAATAAATAATTGAATTCTTTTTTAAGCTTTCTCGGTTTATAACTACACTTATACTGTCACTTACGGGATATCTAAAAGCGGCGAAATATCGGGAGCTTAGAATAATGGAAAATTACGCAAGATATCCCGATATATAGTGACAGTATAAGTGTAAGAATTGAATTGAAGCAAAACCGCATTCATTCATATAGCAGAACAACGCGGTCACACAGACAGAGGAGAAAAGCGACTCAATTTTATATGTCTACACTAATATTATAAAGAGGAAATATTTGTATTTTTGTACATTTGTAACGAATAAACTCAAAAACTACTGAACCGATTTCAAAACTTCTTTCACCATTAGAATGCTACATTATCCCTGAGTAACATAGGCTATAAATTATATTTATATCATGAAAATTAGCCGAGCTATCAAAATTTTGGCGGACGAAGTCGCGGGCGAAGTGCTGGTAGACTATATAGCTACAGATATAGATTGCTATCATAACGTTCATAGTTATGGGTGGTTGTAAAATTTTAAGACGATTTGAATATAATTTAATTTTATGCGTGGTGCGTGATGTTTGGTTCACTGAATAGGGGTGTTAACCGATTTCAATGTTTTTCTACCCGACATTGATTGTGAATATCATAAGACTTGTTTACAGTACTGAACAGTAGCTCTGTATGACTTGAGACTTAAAAATAATTGGCGAAATATGAGGTTTGTAGGGCTACATCTCTATAACCTATATTTACTACAAGCGCGTGATGAATGTAGAAGATTTTATTTATTTATTGACACCAAAAATGTTTACAACCATTCAAAAATGATGTATATCGCATAATCTTTTTATCTACAATCTTCGTTTCATCTCTTTTGTTTATTCATTGTGACCATAAAAATAAAGACACGTACACAGCACGGTAATCCCCACTCCAATACGTCTGGGAAGCGTATCTAAACAAAAGGCACCAATTTTCTAAAGAGACTCGACATCAACAATACGCTTATCTATCTCGGCAATGTTCCACTGTTCCACCGTACGTCCGAGGTGCACAGTACAGTATACTGTCCCATCCAGTGAACGTTTGGAAAGAAATTGAAATTCGCTACTCTCTTGTGTGTTTTATTTGTACCGTTTGTGTGTGCTATGCCTTTCATCGTATGGTATATCCCTGTTCGTTATTTTTTACGCGTATGGGAATAGTCTTTTCTGTATTTTTGGTTCGTGAAAATTGCCTTTTCTATGAAGGGATTTTTTAACTGTTCGTTGATGTTTTTTATTTTCAATTTAGAATGTTCGATGTGTTTTTGTTTTAGGAGACAGCTATTCTTGTTTGCAAGTTAAAATGTTGTAATAGCGAATGTATGAACATTCTAAATTCCTGAAATGTATTAAATAAAAATTTATGTAGGTAACTGGCGCTTACATATATTGTTTAATTTACGGAAATATTATATATTGTCAACATACCTACTGCGAAATATTGTCGACATACACCCACCATTTTTTCAACATATTGTGTCAGTATTTGCATAGTCTCAGCTCTCAGTCAATGTGTATTTAGGGCATGTTTACACTGGCATGTTGAAGGAGTAATATCACGTTAAATACCCCCTAATCCTAACTCACTCGACCGCGTTCGGGTTCAGCCCACACATGTTTGATTGAAAGTAAACTTAGTCCCTGAAATAACTTCATCGTTAACTTAGACTGGACTTACTTGGCGAACGAACGGGTCTTAGGAACAATTACATACGTCGTCGGTATATTATGTAGCTACATGTTTGAATCCCACAAAGGTTTTGTTATGAAAATACAAGATTCTCAGTATGTTTAGGGTAACGTAGTTGGTTTGAGCATTTATTTATGTCATTATAAGTCTGTCTATCTGTAGCAAATCTCTTTATGTTTGTGTCCAATATTGTTTTATTTTTTTTATTGGTATCGTGTTTGTTAGAGGCCAGCGCAGTATCAGAACGAAGATAACAATGTTTGAATTTGGAACGTTAATTCACGAAACATAAATAAACGTATAAGAATGTGCTGGAAAACACATGAAAATTACCCTATAATCCATGATTGCACTAAAATAGCACCACAATACCCATTATTGCATAATAAAAGCCCCATTTCGTTCTAAAATCTGCACCCGACCCGGAACCTATTAGGATTAGCTAGCCACCACAAAAATCCGTTGAAAAGCAAAAAAACACATTAAAGTTTTGTTTAATCCAAGGCTGCCGCAACGCAGCCTCGTAATATGAAAATGAGTTTGAAAGTGCCTACGGGCCGGCGCCGGCGCGTCAACAAACTTTGATGAAGTTCCACTTGATTTAGATTCATAGCTTTTCTGATGGTATCTGGATTGCTTACTTATGCTTTGATGTTAGTTTTCAGCGGCTAAAAGAAAGGCAGTGATGGGATTTTGAATTAATGGTTTTGGGTAACTAATCGGACACGAACAGGGTGGTCGATAGTTTGTCTTTTGGGCATATAGCCCATATGTGTAGTCCTCGAATTTGTTTATCGTTTTAGCCATTAAATGTCCGTTCAGGAGGACCATCAAGGATCTTAAAAAGGTGGCTTGTGCAGACAGAAGGCGAAGCACCGGTCAGAGGTTATGAAACGGGGCACCGAGAAAAAAACTTTTGTTTATTACATGAATAAACTGGTCACAGCAAAACTGGGAGGATGCTGAGACAATAAGAAATTGCGTAGGCATTACATGGTTACAGTCACTTCAGTATCATCACCAGTTTCTGGATGTATGATTTTTGCATTAACATTAACAATAAGAAACCAGATTTGGAAACAGAACAGGTACTTTAATAAAACTCACCTTTTTCCTGTCTGATTTGAGGTCATTTAAATTCACCGTTCAGTCGTTTTTTATGTGTAAAATTATGCAAAATCTTATCGATCTAGTTAAATCAAAATTCTTTACTGGAAAGTTGACCATCTCGTCGTTGAGATTACTTGATGAAAATTGGAATATCGTCCGCCATTTCCGTACCGGACGGAAAACACCAAATATGCTAATCGGTTTAAAATTGACTTTGAAATGGTGTGCCCTACTAACTTTAACTTGCTTTATTTATATTACGGTTTATGCATACTGTCGGTCGCCGGAACTTTTTGTAGCTAATCGTTAGTACAACTAGCGACCCGCTCCGGCTTCGCACGGGTGAAATGTAGATAATATACATATACATACACATATAAACCTTCCTCTTGAATCACTTTATCTATTCAATCTTCTATTCAATTCTGAAAACTGCATTCAAATCCGTTGCGTTGTTTAAAAGATCTAAGCGTACAAACAGCGGGAGCGACTTTGTTTTATACTATGTAAAGATTTTACCGTCAAAATCATCATCTTCCTGCCCTTGTCCCATGTTACTTGGGGTCGGCGCAACACGTTTTTTTCTTCCAATCTCCTCTGTCAACCGTCACGCTATCATTTACTCCTTTAACTTTCATATCATTCCTCACACAATCCATCCATCGTTTCTTTGGCCTTCCTCTCCCTCTCCATCCATCAACGTTTACATTCATCACTCTTTTAGTCACATACGATTCGTCCCTCCTCATCACATGTCCATACCAAGACAGTCGATTCCCTTTCAACTTTTTTGTAACTGCCGCAACTTTTAAACTTCCTCTTATATACTCGTTCCTTATCTTATCCATTCTTGTCACACCACACATCCACCTCAACATTGTCACGCTACATGCAATCTTCTTTCATCCATCTTCTTCACTGCCCAGCAAAGATTTTACTGTCAAAATGTCACTATTATATTTGCATTAAAAAAAAATTAAATACAAAAAAGTCAAAAAAACCTACAAAGCTTGCAGGCAATAACGAGTATTAAATAAGTTTTAATATAGGTCGATATAAAAAAACCGGAACTCTATTTAACATGTATTACGCTTCTACTTACATAAACCGAATAAATCTAGTACTACCCACATACACAAGAATGTTCGTAGAAGGATTCGACCGTCGAAGGCATTCGCAAATATGCAATAGACTTCGAGCCCAGAATAAAGTACTAGGGGCATACGTCAGGGGCGACTGCGACCGCCATAGAATAAATTGGTCTATGGCAAGGGTTGACAGATGGGGTATATTTGGAAGTCCCGGTAAATGCGGATAAGGAAGTAAAAACATAGATAAAATATGTCTGTGGTATTTGTCTCTTCTCAAAAACTGATGTCGCATAAATAGAGGGGGAGAAGTAGAGAATATAACAAAACAAGAAAGTGTGCTATTAATTGGTATGAATCAAGTCCAATTTTGCAAAATTTTCTCAGTATTGTGCCAGACAGAAAAAGAAACATTAGAACAACTTTTTTTTCAATAATTACGACTGGTTTGTGTATTTACACGTATGTGTTTATCACTATTTCAGCTGGTAATACTATAGCGATGCATGATGAGGTCGACAATAGGGATGATTCCTGAATAAAAAAAATATGATTATTTTTAGCCCGTCAGTTACATTATCGAAAAATTTGGATACGTACTCTTTATTTTATCAAATCAATAAAAATTGACGAAGACAAAACGCATAAAATAATCGAAGTGGGGGCTTGTGATGTCATTTTCAAAAAGTGTACCGAAATGTGACGTCATACGATTTTTCGATGCACTGTATCGTCTTCATTTTTTGTTTACGTGAAGAAAGAAAAAACACGAATGACGGACTAATTAGATTTTTTTGGTCATCTACCCTGTGGTGGACAGTGGCCTAAATATAGAAAACCTTTTCACTTATAGCTTGAATACTCTTTATCTAACTTGCCATCAGTCTTCACGTACAGAATATTTACTTTTCCAAACCAGCCAGCCCTACCAATGCTGCGGTATACGTCTCCATAAAGGCTTTATGTTCCGTGAAGTGGACGGTCGACATTCCAGCCGCCCGTAGTGTGAACGCGGCATTAAGGGCGAAAAATGTGTCAGGGTTTGCGTTCTCATAAACTGTTGAGGCACCAATGGGTAGTGTATCATTGGGCCATTGTTGTTGGTATAAAGGCTTAGATGGCCTTTCTTTGGTAAAATGATTTGTTGTGCACGATTTTAGACTCTGAGCTAGGATTTTTGGGAGAGAATTATGAGAATGTCTATTTTTTTGGTGCCACGATTTGTCACCGTGTAGCGTAGTTGAGAAAGTCTAGCTAATAATTCAAAATGCTTTGCTTTTTCACCTTTGTCCTGGTCAAATTCTATGAATCGACACACAGCAGCAGCACCAGCTATTTTGAGCCAGAATTTTGGCTGCAGCATTTTAAAGCCTCATTCAATTACTCTGTTTATTTGTCCAACGTTTTGCTTTCTTGAGTAAATCTTCAACACCATCTACAAGTCTTTTTGTTAGCTATCGTTTAACAGCACATTTAAATTCTAGCTTATACAAATGAAACACATCCGTCAACTTACATACAACCACGATACTTCTTTCTCACCACACCTAAGTAGCACAAAACATGTAATTCGTTCAAACAACTGGTCTAATACTTTAACCCAGTTCAAAGTTAAAACGCACGTTAGCACAGAATTCATATCGTATCGAGAACGTGTAGTGTTCGTGCAGTAGACGTGTCTTGTTAGTTCGCTACCAATACGTGTACCACCCGCGTTACGTATTGCCTCGGCAAAGTTAAGCGCAGGCTACACCGCCAGCTAGCGAGCGAGCTGGTGGGCGGAGCGAGGCGATGCAAAATATATAAAATTCGCGAAGATATGGCGTGCTACACTATGTGGGTTCACACCGAAAACTACGGACGAGCGGTGGAGAGGAGCGAGGGGATCATTCCGTCTCTTTCCGTCTCGCACCAGGCGAGGCGTGCGAGGTGAACGAATAGCATCGCTGGCATTGTCGGATATTTCGTTCGCATCGTTTGTATTGCTGACGTAGCTTAGCTCGGTATTTCGCGATGTGAACCAAAGTATGAAGCGCAGGCCACACCGCCAGCTGGCGGGCTGGCGAGCAACGCAAACGACGCCCTTTTCATACTTCGTTCGTATCTTTCGATAGTTCGCGGTGTGAACCAAAGTATAAAAAGAGGTGAAAGATGCGTCGTTCGCCCGCTTGTTCGCTCGCTAGCGGGCGGTGTGGATTGCGCTTTATTGAGCGCCCGTACATACGGAGATACAGAAAAACAATTTTAAATCTGAATAAGAATGAGATTCAATTGTTCTGGTTTTGTAGCCTGCAGACTGATCGGTTGGTCGTAACAGTGACTTGTGGCTACTAGTGAATAAAGCGATTTTGGAATTCATGGGATTTTTTCAGAACTATTGTCTTCTTAAATTTACATTTGCACCGAACTTTATGTTAAGGCAGCTTAAAATTCCGTTTACACCGTGATTAGTACGTACCTACGAAACTGCCGAAAGGCAAGAATCGCGCTTTTTACCTGTCTCGATTGATTGACGATGTTCACTAGCTTCCATTTCCTTCTTCAATTCATGTAGTAACAGCCCAATAAACGTTAAGCCAATAACACAGTTTGAAATCCCCACAGAATTTGTAGATCGCCGGCATAAATCCGTCGCTGACCCATGCAGCGCTGCACCGCTGCAATCTACGGCTGCACTCGCTCAATAAGCCAGCCCGAAAGGCGAATGACGTGCCCTATCTCTCGGCTTTGGATTTATAGGCGCAATGATAATCAAAGGCACCGTTTTTAAAGCGCTGCAAAATAGAGCAACTGATTTTTGAAATGCGAATGCTTTTTTTGAATGATAAACGGTTTTTAGACGGCCATGTTTTTTAAATAATTGTGGTAGGAGATAACGTTGTTTTAGTTTTCACAAAACCATACTCGTATTTATATGAGCAGCATCAGAAATGCTAGACATTTTATCAACATTTTGAATAAAAATATCATAAAACTATCGCGGCAGAGTTGCAAGAGGAGATTGTGCCACCTGCGTTTTATAACTTTATTCCTTCTTCGAAATTCAAGATAGATTTTCCTGACATTTCTTTAAAAGTGTTTCATAAAATATTTACCTAGTAAAGTACTATTTTCGTATTTTTTATTGCGAATTCACAAATTGTTTGTTTTTGATTTATCAATTTTAGCAGCTGCTTTCAAACAGCGCTTTTCCAGAACTTTTCTGCTTGATTTACGTGCTCGATCACAGCATGTTGATTTTTTCGTTTTTTCACCGGAACGTGACGAATGGTTTTATGCTTTACTCCGTGCTAATGGTCTGCTGTAAAGACGAAGGGGATTTGAATGCGATTGAAGATGAATGATGAACGAACAGTGCTGTTAATGGTGTCTAACTTATTGCGAAATACCTAGAAAATATTTCCTGTTTCAAGTGAAATGTACTTAATACTAAACACGTTACTAATAAACGTAAATTATAGTTATAGCTTATTAAGTAAGCTATAACTATAATTTACGTTTTACGCCCCGAGAAATAAATACTAATTCTGAGGGTTATACTGTTTGTAAATACCGTTTATTAATAAGAGGGTAGGCGAATGTTATTAAATATGAAAACTACCTTCCGTTTTTTTATTATTGGCTCTGCTGTTTTGCTTGTTTTAGTTGTGATGTTTTTTGACTTCATTCGTGTATTTTAAAAATGATTATTTTTTGAGTTATTCATCTGGTGTTAATTTAATTGTTAATAGTAAATCAGAATTAAAAACTAACTTTCTTCTGCTTACAGGTAAACACACCACCACCAACAGTGTCTCCAAACATTTCTGGTATGTGCATATCTCGTTACAATTCTACATCGCTTGCGAGAATGCTACAATTTGGTTTAGATATTAGTTGTTAAGAAACTTCGCTGTAAGTTGCACATACGTGTGACCGCGAACTAGACGCATTACATCAAGTTTCAAGACTTGTGCAGTTATAACGACTATCTCGGAATATGCCTGTACCAGAGTACAATTGAACTTGGGTACTTTGAATGTTGTATCAAGTTGTATGATATGTTGCGTGTTAGTTAGAAAAGTAGATTTAGAGGTGTTCCTAACTGGATTCTTGAAAATGCGTTGTTGATATAATTCTTCTAATCAAAATATTTTATTTCACATAGGCCTAGATGGGCACTTATAAAACGTCGACAAAAAGGTGCACGGCTCGGGTTGGTCGTTTCCTATGGAGAAGAACCGGCAAGAAACTCCATGGTTACTCTTTTCAAAACATTTGGTATTACAATATTATCATGGTTACAGCATTTGTACTTAAGTATGGGGGGACAGCGTAGGCCCGACAATACAGTCTTACTATACCTACTCCAGTTACTTCGTATAATTTCACGCCTTCCTGTTGAGGGTGGGTTGAAACTAACAGAACACTTAGTATGGTCCTAACATGCCTACAGCTACACACAGGGTGGAAAACGGACTACGAAATGTTGTTTATCTACGCTGAATGTTCAGAGAGGACAAACTGTTTCCAATATTTTTTTAAATCACGTTCTCGAAAACGGCTCTGACGATTTCGATAAAAGTTGCAATGTAGAAGATTTCGGGGGTGAAAAATCGATCTAGCTAGTTCTCATATCTGGGAAAATTCGTTATCTCTATTTTCACCCGAACAGAGCTCGGTCGCCCAGGTACTGCATATTTATGTATAAAGGGTGTAACAAGATCCTTAACGAAGCTGAAAGGAACTTCTTTTCCCCGACATTACGATCACTTTTTTGTTCCAGACCATACTTGGGAACCTTCTAGTTACGGAGATATGGGGGTCAAAGTTCCAACTTTTTCACAAGTTTTTTTTTTAACACGTTTTTTTACTTTAAACACCTTCACGACCCCCGTACTATACAATTCATCCACCAGCACAATGATTTGAGTACGTTACATTGAGTCCTACCGTAAAACGTGATTTTTTGTCCCAAAAAAAAGTCGATTCCCAGCAAATTTTTTTGCGTAATATTACTTAATTTGATGTACATAATGCTTAGATGAAGGCTTCGTGAAGGGTCCGTTTACACCCTGTATTAAAACAACATACATTAAATGTCTTGAGTTACCTATTTATCTGTCTACCATCAATCATCAGGCCACTAATTCCTAATTATGCGGAAGAGCCACTCTAATTAATCAGAAGTGAGCAAGGGTCATTCACCCGTGACCTGCCTTGTCGTCAACAGGTTCTCAAATGAATACCTAAGCTAAGGCCGTTGTTCTAAAGAACAATGGCGGGCGCAATCCGCTGACGTTGCAAGAAGGGTGTGGATTTGCTCTTTGCAGTGTCGACAGCATTTTGTTTCTGGAAACCCTTGGAAAGAACTAAGTGTGTTTAAATCTTATTCTGTAAAATACATATTTATTTCAATTAGGCCGTTACAGGCACTTTTGAAGGCAAAACAAAAGGATGAAGCTACAGTCCCAGTCACAACGCACATTAACCGAAGCATAGATCTCTATGGAGAATAAGAAGAAACTCCATGGACACTCTTTTAATTCAAAATATTTTTACAAGATCTTGATTACATCATTCATGTTGAGATAATACAAATATGTGAGAACGACACGAAAGAATAAATCAACAATTCAAAAAAAAAAGTAATTAAATAAACCGTGGCAGCTAAGAGATGACCATTGACCAGTTCCAACTGACAGCGCTCGTTCACGAACATGACGCCTGGATCAGCACCATTCAGCTCAACCAAATTGAAGGGAACTTAATGATCCGACTCATCCGCCAGATATATTTGATATACCTAAAACATCCATCTCCACCGAAATAAATTAGTATAAGACATTTAATACTTCCTCTTGACATACTTTAAAATCTCATTCATAAAAAGTAACTAGGTAAGGAGTGAAGATTTTTAATTCAAAAGTATACTTAATTAGAAACACATATCTTTAAAAGCTTAATTACTTTTTTAATTCACACTTTAAATCAATTAGATTTTAATCGAAACCGGCACAAAGTAAGTTTTACCGGTTATTTTAATTGTGGTTATACCGCTATTGGTCGTAACGGTTCCTTATTTTGAGACAGAATGTCAAACAGGATTGATGTAATGGGTAATTTTTATTTGTTTTTTAAATAAAAGATAGAAAAAATAGGGCCGAAAAGTTCTGGAGTGGCGACCGCGAACCGGAAGACTCTACTTTGGAAGGCCTCCCACTAGGTGGACCGATGACCTGGTGAAGGTTGCAGGGATCCGCTGGATGCGATTCGCACGGGACCGGTCAATGTGGCGATACTTGGGGGAGGCCTATGTCCAGCAATGGACGTCTTTCGGCTGAAATGATGATGGTGATGATGATGAAATAAAAGCTCATTATTTTACAGGAAAAAGTTAAATAAATAAATCTGAATATATACACAATCAACTTTAGCCTCTATAAATCAATTCTTTGATTTAAAACTGACGTTATTATTTAGGTAAAGGAAGGTTTTCACCGACAAATATTTTGAGGAAACAAAACTCTTTATTTGATTGACCTAGATTCAACCATTTTGAAATTAAAATTGGACACGAAAACAGTTTTATAAATAATTACTTAGCAGTTTACGACGCAAAATAACCGACTCTGATTTTATTTCGGATAAAGTACTTTTTCGTATTGCAATCAAAATCTGTCGTCAGTTTAATCATAAGAAAAGCAGAAGAAAATTTGCTTATCCCGTATACACAATAATTTTCTTTTATACATATTGTTTCTTAAAAACTCAGTAAAAAATTGGATAAAAAACGAAATATAGTAGACGTGTTTTATCTTTTATCTAGAAGCAAACCAATGAAATTAAGTTAAACTGTTTGGCCCGAGAAAATTTTTCTTGTGTAGGATACTATATCTATGCAAGCTATACGTTTGCACTCCAATCTCGAAGTAGGTATGTTTGTTTTAGTATCTCGTCCTTCAGGATGCAAAGAGGATTTTGTTAATGTTTTCAATTGTAAACTTCATTTTTTTGCTCATAACATAACATCACGCCTGTAATCCCAGAAGAGTTCTCAGAAGGAACTGGTGAAATGCGGGTGTACTATTGGGTACGAGGTGTACCTACAAGGTACCACACCCACACACCACACCCTTACAAGGTTACCAAAGATGACAATCGTTGGTAGAATCGTTGACGGCACGGTTGGCGCATTGGTTGAGCGATAGGCAGCTGGGCTGCGTGTTGCGGGTCTCACACGGAACAACTTTTAGTATGGCCCAAATTGACTGTTTGTGTATGTGAGTTTAAATATTTGTAAACTCACCCACGATACAGAAGAAATCCTAGTGTTTAAAAAAATATCGTTTTAAAAAAGAACGTGATGTCTGACAGGGGAGAATGGATGTAGAAAACGTGTTGCGCCGACCCAAAAAAGAATGGGACAAGGGCAGGAAGATGATGATGTTTTTAAAAAAGAAAAAAAAATAAAGAAAAAAAATGTCATTTTGTCTGGGCCCTCTGGTTCACTCATGTGAGGTATTTGTTTGTCAGAACCATGAATAGTTTAAGTGTCAGTAATTACCCTTCTATACCAACGATAAAAATAAAGTGAATTATGCCACGAAACTGGAGTTAATACGAAATAAGTTTTAATGAACGGAGCTTCAGATAATCATCATTTTCACAATTATTATCCACCTATTTATAAAGCAAACCATATCAAAGGAAAAAACGGTGGAAATATGTGTTTTAGGAAAATTAAATATTTATTATTATATTAAGTTTCGGACTTTATACGGTAAAGTAATTGCCTGTACAGTTTTTTTGTAAGTCTTGTACTATTATTTGAGAAATAAATTAAATTAAATACCTATTAGCATTTGGAGCTATTTTTGCATCCTGTTGGCGGATGATCTGGACGCGCATGCGATGCAATACTGGAAAGATCCATATCTTTTACCCAGCAGTGGGACAACCATGGCTTATAAAAAAATTGCATCTACACATTTGTTTTCTATTACATTTATTTTTTATTCTAGACTCTTACATCGGAATAACTGTACATCAACACCTGCCTAATTCTATACAAAAACAAAAAGGCGCCAAATAACAGCACTAATTCAAATTGAGAACGAACGATTTTAAATGAACGCAGTAGAGGACGTTCAATCAGAGGCTGATGCATCCATCACGAGGCGCGCGCGACCGTATCGATCACCCTAACGTACTCGCAAATAGCTTCGACAAGAGACATGTGGATGAACTAGATGCTGAATTCTCATATATTATTTTTTCAGTTCAGTTGGGAAAAACAAACCAGAAAACTCGAGAGCCATAGACAAACTGCAATAAAAGTTCACAAGTTATCGTCATTAGCCAGTACTGCAAAAAGGCCTGTCCAATTGCTAGTCATTTAAATCTGTCCTTGGCTTTCTATCAGCCGCCCGATTATATTTACTTCACCTAGCCTAAGAGTGCCTTACCTAATGTTTCCGATTCAGTATCTCCACTTACTAACAAGTCATCGATTCTAGGGCTATATCACATCCACATCTTATGAGATGTAGATGTGATGTGATTGACTATTTTGGTCTTCTCTTTAGAAAGATCAGGTGCGTACTCGTAACCGGCGGCGTGTCTATGACTAGAGGCCCTAGCACGAGCGTGCGCTGTAAACGAAACGTAAATACGTCGACTTTTTAATAGAAAATACAATTATCATAATTTAAACTGTTTGCAACAAGCAAAATCAGTATCCTCTATGGATGTGAATAAAATCTTAAAATTATGGAAATATTATAATGTTCACATTATAATATGTGTAATTTTAATATCGACGTATTTATTTACGTTATTTTTACACCGCGCGCTTGTGCTAGGGCCACTGATCTATGAACGTGCACGAAGAAAAAAGTGTGTTAGAATAGTATCAAGTGGAGTTTTGTTTTTTCTACCTTTTTACCATAGTAAAAAGGCGTGAGTTTATGTATGTATGTGGCTATCTCTCGGATCACTATAGAAACAAAACTAAAATGTCACAGGGCCTCGCATTTCATGCACTGCTTGAACTATATTCTGTTGTTCAAGAACCGCTTAAAAGCTAGAGTATAAACTATAAATCAACGCAATAGTGGCAGTTCAATAAAAGGTCCGTCAGTATCCATCAGGTCGGTTCGCTTGTCCCGACCGAATCGATCACACTGACGTTCGCGCAAATAATTTCCATACAGCGAAATGTACAATTGGATTTTTCAGTTTTATAACAACAAAATGCTTTGTTATGTTTCATTGAACAATTAATGCTTGATGAAGCCTATAGTTTTTTTCTGATAATGCTACAGTATTAGGAATTAAAGATTTGTAATAATAGTTCAAACCTTCACTAAGGTTGAATTTCACCAATGAATTTAAAAGCGCTCAACAAATCTAAACCGCGTGCATCAGCAGTCATAGTTGCTGTCGAATATTGACTGTTATAGCTCACGATTAGATGCTAGAATATTTCTATTATAAACTTCATCGTTCAGAGCTCCAAAACTTATCCATCATCTAATCCAAAATAATGCACTAAACGTTGTTAGGGCCTAGATTTTCTAGAAATTTCATATGCAAATGTGTTATTGGGAGTGGCACGGATCTCACTGTAGGCTTTGGTATATACAGGATGTTTCAATGCGAGCCGACTATCAGTGCTTACGTCACGCACATGCAGCACATGAGACAATACATTGGAATAACATAACTCGATATCGCTGCTCCCTCATGACGACACCGATGTGTGGATTTATAGCATACGATACGATTACGTTACGGAAAGTAAATATTAAAGATTAAACTATATTAAAGGTTAAACTTTCATTATATTGTTGTTGCTGGTGGTTATTTATAAAGAACAAATTATCTGATTACGAAGGTAGTTGGTTGTAGCAATTTTAAACATCACTTTTGCATAGATGCTGAAGCAGATCTGAATAAAAAAATATTTCTTGAACCTAGGTGCATAGTTTAAGACGATCATGTAAAGAAACGATGGATGGACTGTGTAAAGGATGATAGGGCAAGAAAGGAGGTATCGGATGCGATGACTAGTAATAGAGAAGTATGGAAGAAGAAGACGTGCTGCGTCGACCCCAAATAAATTGGGATAAGGGCAAGAGAATGATGATGATGTGTAAGAAACCAAAGAAATCTCTTAACTTTCAATAGGTTTCAAAACAAGTGGGAATCTATCGTACGGTAAAAACAACACATCGCATGGCTGCATATAGGCTCGTCCTTACTTATTGCACTTTCCACAAAGCCATTGAAATTGTGGACTGTTATCTGCAACTGCCACAGTGACACGTTCTCTGTGGTTGTCAGTATAGACGGTGGGTTGACGGAGGTTTATTTATGGCCTGGCGTGATTGTGGAGAATGCTATTATGTACCCGCACCGCAGCCAGAAGTGACGAGGAGAAATACTGTGTAGTTTTAGTTAGTAGGAGTGACAGACCCCTCCGCCGGCCCCACGGCGGATGACATCCATTGAGGATATCCACTCAAAAATAAAAAAAGTTTTATTTATAGGTCAGTATACAATGATCGATTGGTGCAATGTGTCTTTTATTGAGAGTTTTTGTGTGGGCTTTCACAATGTTTTCATAAATTATAATAAAGTGTATTTAGAAATATTCTTTCTTTCAGATATAGACGTATCTCCAACTGTCATATTGGATTATAAGGTTCATGAAACATTAAGAAAATAAAAATTGTAAAGAGCTCTTTTTGACCAGAATGACTATAGCAGTGCTTTAGATGTGTTTGGCAAAAGTCCTTTCAGTTTGGTAAACCGTAATTTATTGTAGGTTATATCAATCTAGAGTTCTAGAAAATAGACACACAGTCTTACGCCAAGAGTTTATATTATGAACAGTTCAAAAATATTTCATCATAAAGTCCAAGAGCGCAGTTATATCTGCAAGCTATTATTCTTAGAAAAATTACAGCCGTTTCAACGTTCAGAAACAAAGTTTTAACAAGATTAGTCTCCAGGGCCTGCTGGAGTTGAATGAACGCAATTTGTAACAAATTACAACTTAACAACAGTTTGTCTTTATTTCTATCATTTCCGCTTTTTATTATAATAATAAAGAACAAGATAAAGAAGGAAAATTAATTTTATACAAAACGGTAACTTAGATGGAATTTTAGATTCGATTCGTGTTGTAAAATGTCTGCCACGTTGGTGTAGTGGTTGCAAGAGTGACTGCTGAGCATTTTGAGTTCGATCTCTTGGTAAGATGAAGTACTAGAACTTTCTGTTAAGGGGCTCCCCACCAGGAACATTCGCCTGCAATGTAACAATTCAGATTCTAGCAATACATCAGTGAGTGAGGAGAATTGAGCATTACAGTGCGCAACCTTAGCGATTTAATTTGTAACAATCACTTCTTTAAAAAAAAATTGATTGTTACATTACAGGCGAATGCTCAGGGAGCGTCCTCATAGACTGCCGGTGTTGCCACGTTGTATGACAACAATTAGCCTCTGACCTAGGTAAAAGCCAGCCCTTGGGTCACGGGAAGTGTATAGAAATTTCCTTTACAAGGCTGTGAGCACTCGAGTTAGTTTAGTTTATTTAAGCGTTTGTAATTGTAATAATGTATTTGTGATGACAGTTTATCAGTTTGCTAATGAGAAATTTATAGGGCACACGGTTTTTCTAAATACTAAACATCTTAAATTCATTAATGTATTGACAGATAACGCACAGCCCATACCGCTCTTGGTCTAGAAGCATGAAAAAATAAGCAAAAATCTTCCTTCAAGCGAGGATTTTTGAAGATCTGTAACGTAAAGAGGGTAAATAGGGTACTGAAAGCTTGTATGGAAGTTCTTCATTTTTTTCCGTTGGAAAATCCCAACGGGCACATGACTTTGTCAAACACATAAAAGTGTAGTTTTTGCTCTTTTATAATCATTTCTGTCTATCTACCAAGGCAGTTATAAAACGGTCATGCCAGTAGTTGGTGGCAGGCCATGATCTATTTTTTCATACAAAAATCCAACCCGTTCGAGTGCCATCATAATAAACTTTTATACGCCCATACACCGCTTTCGCATCACTTTACAGCGTCTAAACGCACTCAACGTTTATCAGTATAGTTCGCGTATTACTACTAAATTGCTGTTCCGAGTTTAGTGCAGTTTTTATTAAGTTATAGCTGTTTTTATCGAGTTGGTCGGTTTATGTGAACGACATAGTTTGAGCTTTTTATAACTAGATTAAACGGACTTGATAAGGCAAGTAAGTATGTTTTTCAGGTAGTTGAAGAAGATGAAGGTGAAAGCTTTACACGAAACAATACAATAAATCTCCACCAATTGCTCTGAAGGATTAGGCAGAGATGTACCTACCTAAAGTACACTTAAAATTACGCCAGTAACGTTTAAGTCGCATATAATAGGTAACAAGCCGAAACCATTGACTATAAATCCAGACTCCGGCCGCTCCCAAGATATTCCAGATAAAAAAAACCCAAAATAATTTGCCCAATAATTCGGTTGACAGTTAAACATTTTAATAATAAATTCAGCTTGTTTCTAGAACCTTTTTGAGTTTTAAAGCAAACATAGTTTTTTCAAGACAAACAGTGTAACCAAGTTTAGCATGTTTTCTAGATTTGTGCATTTTTCACGCAAGAAAAATGATCAAACTCGAAAGCTTTGTCAAACATATCACGGAGCGTTTGCAATTTGATTATATTTGACCTTGTCTATCATTTCAGTTTACATTGAATATTACAATGAACAGACATAACAAGTCTCTTGTCAGCTTTGCACAGCTTGACAAATTCTCAGTCTCCTGATTTTTCTCACAAATCATATCGTTTTATATTATTTCATAAATAGAACGAAATTATGAAAGCAAAGAAAACCAAACACTATTATAAAAAAAAAAACTATCTCTCTCACCATAAGACAAGTGGCCAGACTTTTTCTCAGGCCAATTTCGTGGTTGCCCAGTAAACCCGTTATAAGACAGTTCTGCACGCACGTTTGTATGGCCAATAGAGGTTAGGTGAAGCAATATGACCGTTATTGACACGTTACATAAGGCATTATTACAAACGGTCTGTAAATACTGTTCGTGTGCTAGATTTGGGGATAATTGTTCAGGAAGTGTGTTTTATGAGGACTGTAGATTAGTCTGTTGTTTTCAAATAATAATGAAATTACCAGTTATTGGAAATAACTGATTTCATGTTTGCTTTTCGGGGAACATTTATAAACATTATCAATACCTAGGTACTGAAGTATGAGACCACATTGAAATACAACAACATGACTTTGAAAATTAATGAATAGACAGAAATAGGTGCTTGAATGACGTGGTCAGGTCGCTTCTTGGATTTTAAACATTTGTAAATATTGAAAAAACAATATTCTAATCCAACTATCGTCCTGTACAAAAAGAACCATGCAGCAATGACCCTAAAGATTCTCATACAACCAAGTTGTGTGGTCTCCGATCTCCGTCTAAAAATAGATGGCAGTACCTGAGCATCTAGATTATGCTAATATTAAAATGCAAAGCCCACACATAGCTTCGAGGTTGAATATGGTCATAAAAGATAAAGGACATGCGAGTAATTCGCGTAGGCTCACTAATGAGTGCGCGACTAAGCTCAGGAAAAATAATTTTATACATTTTAATCGCAAAATGTAATAAGAAGAGGTTACTGACTTTATAACTGCATGGCATAACCATTATTATCTACGCGATCAGCAGGGTAGTTGAAACTGATTCATCATCATCATCCACAGCCGGACTTCATCCACTACTGGGTACAGGCCTCTTTTTGCTTGTGCCAAGCTCCACGTACTTGTGCTAGCCTCAATCAGCATATTTCCGCGACGGCGACAATGAAACTTATTACTCGATTTTAATCATTAACAAATTACGATTACACATTCCTAAAGCATTTATAAGGCAAGTGTGATTGCACCATAGCAGGACTAATGAATAGGTTAATTAATGTTTAATTGGAATACGAAATGCTTCAATAGCACAGAATGCGGCAGCAAATCCAATATTTGTTCGCCATTAGTGTTGCAACAAATTAACCTGTCGAACACGAAATACAGATTCAACATTATTTGCATTAGAAATGTTTGGTTTGCTACCATAGACAAAGTTTCGTGAAAGCAGTCAGCATTACATTTCGCTTTAACCGCGCTGGCCGAATTTAAAACTATATTCGTGTTACCTATAAAATTTAATTCAAAAATCGAATTTAGTTCGCGGTTTTGGTATATTTTTGCCTGTACGTTGGTGGATTTTGTAGTTGGAATGTGGTTATGAATCGTGGATCAATTGAGTCAGTTTGTACTTGTAATCGAATTGTAACAGTGGAAGTATTGTATCGAATGTAAGTGTTTGATTACTTGGTCAAATAAGATCTCGATGTTAGTGAATGTATGTGCATACAGGTTGGTTTATTACTTTGTTATAAAATTTTAAACTCTTTGTTGCATATACGATTTTAAACTATCATGGTCACTAACATTATCATTAACACTAGAAACGGGATATTTACCATGTTTACTGATTGATTTGAATTCCCGATATTTCGGCGCTGTTGCAAGCACCAAGATCACGGATAAACTGAAGTTATTGCGAGTGCGTGTTTATGAGCAGACAAATCGGTCTACCCTCTTTCTTGTTCGTTTTTTGCACAGTCTCTTTGTTTTCTTGTTAGTTTATAGAAATTGATATTCGTTAATGTTTTATATTACTTCTTCATCAGGCTCATGAGCCTGATGAAAAAGTAGAGTTTAGCCGTCGTTAAAGTCTGGATTGCTGCTTTATGCATGAAATTAATGACGACTCGTTGAAAATGTTATATAATAACGGTACACAAAAATTACAATATCCAAAAACACTCGATCTTGACCGGCAGTTCATTTAACTAGTTACAATGCACTTTTATGCAAGCGCATTCACCGTGAAACAATTTTTGGTACAACAACCAATTTATTATTACATAGTCGTTACGAATATATAATTACAGCTATCATTATGTATGTAAAGCATGTTGTAAAGTAATGTATTAATTTGTTACTTGTTTCTCATTAAACATTACATCGTTTGCTAAGAGCGTTTCCTTGTAGTATAATAGCTTACTATCAGCACTCGTGCGTTAATATTTTGTTGTTTTCTACTCTAGCTCGGTTCTAAGCGTTTTCTTCCTATAGTGAAGTAAGAATTGCTTTCTGAGAAGTTTCTGATTTAATTAAAGTGCGCGGTTATGACTGGTGAACACCAACTTCCTTATAGTCATGATGAACAGTAATGGAATTACTGCCATAATCACGTGGTATGATCCTTGTTTTAAGACCTAAGGGAATTAAGGCCTATTTCCTACGTAATTGGTTTCTAGATGAAATTATAAATATGTATATTACTCTTTTTCTTAATATTGAAAATAATATTCGTCAGTCGAAATTAAAGTCTGAAATATCTCACCAGCACACAGCCTTCATACCACTATTCTGTTATATTTTATTCTTTCTTTTTTCAAAAGCACCTACCCACTACATCTATTCATATCACCGTCAACCATATTTTTATTTGCAAAATTATTCTGAATTTAAAATTCAAAGTGACAATGTTACAGTCGCGTTCTGTTTTAAGAATAAAGATAATGCACGTTACCAACAAGTTTTTAATTAAAGTTTATATCAAGTTAAACCTTAGTGTGGTATAAATAATTAAGATTTAGCGTCAGGTGCATGAATATCTAAGTTAGTGGCGTGCACACGTGCTATGGAAAGCTGAATTACGAACTTAGATTCTAAGCAGATGGAGTAAGAAAAGTTAGTCGTTATAGCGGGTATGTAGGCTTAAATTGTGAACTTTGCTGTTAGTTTATTGTACTAACATATTTTTTTACCTGATTTACTTAGGATATTCTTATTATTCCTACTAGTTCCACAAACAACAAATCAAAAACATGCAACAAAGATTATTATTAACACTAGAAACGGGATATTTACCATGTTTACTGATATCGGGAACTCAAAGAAAAAGTAAACATGGCAAGTATCCCGTTTCTAGTGTTAATAATAATGTTAGTGACCATGACAGTTTAAAATCGTATCTGCAACAAAGATTTTTGTTGCCAACCGAAAATAATGTTCACTTATTTACTAACTACACTAACTACACTATACAGTATCTTATAATGAAATCAAGGCAATGCAGTGTCTCAGGCTACGAGAACTTTGCTACTACATGCTAATGTGCATCAAATATTAGCCTAATGTAACCATTTGGCGTTGTCCCAGCAGATTTGGCTCAGCTACGTCGACTTACTTTATTTGTTGCAAGCGGTGTTGCACACACCGAGTGTTGCCAACATTAAAATGTTTCTCCGGAGAAAATAGGAATACCCCGAATGGTATGAAAAGTTTTGGAAACTTTTTAATTTATGGCGAATTGTTTTGCGAGTTTATTCTGTGCCAAATAATGGCACCATTGTTGTGAATTAAAAATTGGTACTCTATTTTGCTTTTATAGTGAGTGTTACACTCACTAACGCCGGTCGTGTTATAGTAACACTAAAACATCTATTTTCTTGGCAGTTTGTGTTTCACTTTTTTTTGACGCAGAGAAAGAAAGAAACGATGGATGGACTGTGTAAAGAAAGATATGGCAAGAAAGGCGGTGTCTGATGCTATGACAAGTAATAGAGAAGTATGGATGAAAAAAAAATATTGTACCGACCCCAAAGGAATTGGGATAAGGGCAAGAGAATGATGATGAGAAAGAAAGAAGTCCTCGTCTTTTCAGAGGAAGTCTCGTTGTCCCGCGCGAACATTCATTTTGTTTTATGGAAAGGAATCTATTAACTGTTTTCTGCGATATACTCTGTTTTCTGAATACATCTAAATCAACGAAAGTTATTACCAAAGTTTGCACACACATGTCCCAGATTTCGGGGTAAAACTCCGATGCAGGCGACACTGTCGCATCCCGCGTAGTTTATTTGTTGCACAGCATCGTTGCGTTGTGACCCGCAACGTTGCGCGCAAGATTTGTTGTCCTGTCCGTTACGCTGAGTTATGGTCTTTGTTTTAGAATAGTTTCATACTATCCGGAACTAAAGCGCGGTATCGTGAATAAGATGTTGCGGTTATATCGTTATTGTATTGTATTAGTGGAGATTTTATTTGGGAAGTTTGTTCAAGGAACAAGAATAATGTGTAGAATTGAGTAAAATATTTCAAGGGATTTTTACCTGTTTTTTGGAAGTAATTGAACTATGAATTCAACGATTAAAGAGATAGAACAAGAACGTCGTGTTAATCTTGATTCTTGAATACACAAAATATAAACAAATCTGATTCATAAGCTTATTAATTAATAACCCAATCGTTTGTTTACACAAAAACAACTTCCTCACAGAATTGCTTTTCATAAACAAACAGATAAGCCGGATCTCCCTCACCAAAGTCGGTGAGCTCTCAATAAATCCCTGTTTTTATTTACCCCAAGATCAAAAGTTTAAGAACTTCCAAGAAAAGAGGTTGAATTTATATTCGGATATATCAAAAATTGTGTTCGGAGAGATGAGAAGCCGATGATGGCAGTGAGGAAGAAGTTCCAAACAAACTATGCTAGTTTCGAACGCGATCGAACAAACTTTTCACATAAATCGAGCTTCGTTAATAATTTTCCCATTCGAAATTCGAACGATGATCGTTTTCCAGCTACGGAACACGGAGCAAATTTCTCATATTATGTGCAGAGCCCCGCTCGTATCTCCGAGACAAATTATTACGGTGTGACACCGAATCTGACACAGTGTATAATGGGAACGCGCCATGCGACAACTCGTTAGCGGTAGAGCGAAGTATCGGAAAATTTTATAAGTTATTAATTTATTGTCTGTTGGGAGTTCGACAATGTATGGAATGAGAGAATTTGTTCGAATAACAGACAATGAAAATTATTATCAGACTTTGTAATATAGTATTTTCATTGTCTGAAGAAAAATAAATTGGATATCAAAGCGAGAAAACGAAAAGTTAGACAATACGAATCAACAAACGCGACTTTCAAACTTGTAATTGTTGATTCACGTCAATGTCAAACTCAATTCAAACTTATGACTAGTTTATCTATTCATACAAAAAGTGAGCACCCTTTTTCTTGTTAACCATCCAATTATCGCTTGCAGTCTAGACGATGTTCGTTGGAAACTTTGCAGACAATGTAATAAAAATAGCTTTTATCGCGGTATATGGTTATTGTGGCAATTTCGAATATCGTACGATAAACAAATATGATCGCTTTGACGCTTTCAATCACTTGTTTATTTGGATGATAGGCGGGTTACTGTGATGAATAAATATGCAAACCCACCGCGGTGCACGCTGTGCACGGGGACGCGGCGCATTTTAACTCCGTGGATACATTTGTTTGAAAACGTGGGTCTACGTTTCCACAGCAGTACACGCTACACACCTAAGTGCAACTGTAGCGTGCGTGGCCCACCACAGCATAGTCGTGGGTTTACTATTCGTGTATAGCGTGTACCGCTTGCACAGCGTGCATGGCGTTGACATCGTTGAGCTATGTGAGCGCCTTATACGACGTCATTCGATGCATAGCGTGTCCGTGGTTTGCAGTGGACACAGTCACATACATTTTCTTGCAAAGCGAAGCTTAACACACGTGCGTATGCGTAGCCTATCCGTGCGCCGTGGTGGGTTTGCGCCTTAAAACTTTGATAAACGCTGAAACGCCTGCAAACAATTTCCAAAAATAGCTTTTGCCTTTTGTCGCTACTAATGAACGAATTGCAGTGACAAATTAAGCGCGAATCAGATTGATAAATACAGAAAAGCTTACAAATCGTGATTGCGACAGAAAGCAGGGTAACGAACCAAGTTACTGTCTTCGTTACTGACAGTCCATGTTACCTGTATCCGTACAATTCGCATTATTGCAACAAATCTAGCGTATATTTCGACATAGGAAGTCGCTAGAAAAGGAATAAGCAACGTAGATTGAGCCCATTCGTACGAGGAAATAAAATTACTGTTATTCCGCCTGAATGTGCAGTGTAGTTTTAAACTCGGAAGATATTTGTTACACAATTTTCTATTTTTACTTTTGACGAAAGGTTGTTTGTCCCGAAGTCTTCCTTTTAGTTCATGAAAAAAAAAGGTTCAAATGTTTTTTGTAAATCGTTTTATTTAAAATGAGCACATGTGGTTATTTTCCGCGGGTATCGAATTTCATTACTCTGAAAAATAACTGGACCGAGTAAAGGCACTAGGCGACCTTGTAACCATTCAAGTAACTTTGACATTGACACGATAAGTTTAAGTTAAACTAAGCATTACTTAATTTAAAAGACAATTGGTACAAGCTTGAAAACACATCTATCGACAGCTACGGAACCACAGCAGTCGTCCATCGTCTTATTGTCTTAGTAGAAAATGTCCAGACAACCTTCGTAGAATTTCCTTTGTGGTTCGACATTAATCCTATAAAAATTAATGCGATATCTGTGAACGAAATAAATAAAGGTCCGACCGTAAATTGTGCCGACGACCTTGTTTACGGGCATTTTACTTGTTTTGTACATTTCGTCGGTAAGCTTCTAAGTAGACCTAAGTTGGAATTTGCAACTTCTTAAAAAAAAAGGTTAAAAAGGTTTTATGTATTTTATTGTAATAAAAGTTGATATAGTTTTATACGTTTGTTAATAGGACTAGACCTAGACCCTTAACGAAGTCGAAAGGCACTTGTTCTCCCCGTCTTTGCGATATTTTTTTTGTTTTAGGCCATACCAGGCTGGCTTCTAGTTACGGAGATACTGGGGGTCAAAGTTCCATGTTTTGATGTAAGATTTAAACACCTCCACGACCCCTGTACTATTGAATCCATACATCAGCACAATGCTTTGTGTAGTGCTTTCCATCGAGTCCTACCGTAAAACGTGATTTTTCACCCCAAAAAAAAGTCGTTTCCCAGCAATAATTTTTGCGTAGTTACTTAGTTTGATGTTCAGAATGCTTGGTCGACGGCTTCGTGAAGGGTCTGTTTACACCCTATAGGTCTAGTGTAGCCCAAGGACAAGCTTGGGACGCCCTCAGGCTAAATTGGGCGACGATCTCCGCAGGTTGAGCTGTGTGGTCTGTAATTAAAGAGGTCTATATCCAGCAGGCAGCATCAGCGGACTGCTGTAGGCTGAAGATGATGAATCCCTACCTAGACCACCAACCTACCTAGTGCTTAGCTGTGATGTCCTACAAAACGTTTTGTGGAGAAACTAACGTAGTAAATTTTCACATAACGTAACTTACTGAGATAGATTTTTTAAGCACTTATGTACCTTCTTTCTAAACTCTTTTCACTGCAGGGAACGTTGTAATCTTAAATAACGTATAAACTCAAAATTTTAATAAGCTGTTCTGGATTTGTTCATTGGTCAGGCGAAGCGCACAAACATAACCTATTCAATAACATCAAAGATTCAGGACAGTGGAAAATTGACTTGATCGATTTTTAGCAACTCCCTACCGATTTGTATGTTTATGGGATATCGATGGTTTGTTTATGGTAATGACCGTCGATGGTTTTATTCAGAGCACAAATAAAAAGTACAAACATTGACTTATTGAGACATTAATTTTTATGAGTGAATTCTTTGATAAAATATTTGTATGGCTAACTTAATTGCTTTCAGTCGGTTATGTTATGAATCAATCAATGGTTTATATTCTAAAAAAATATTTGATGAAAAATCAAAAATAATTATTGTATCGCATCACAATAAATCTTTATTTCTGTTTGTTAGTTTAATGCAAAGACTAATTACATAATTTAAGGTAGGTACTGACAAAATGTTGAGTTCTCAGAGTCTAATCCATAAGATATTTTTATTGCATTCCACAACGTCAACTCGACCGTCGATTCGAAGAAAAATTATGTCTTGATATAGTATTATGAGATTTTTCAATCCTGCTAACAGTAAAGTAACTACCATCGATGTAGTACCCTTTTTGCTTTTTTAATATACAAATATCCAGTATTATAGCTTTGTAAGTTGTTACAATTAGACTCCGATTAAAGAAAGTGTTAGAAAGACAGAAACGTATTTAAACTTACACTTAAAAAGTCACACTACTTTTCAAGGGCCTACCAAAAATCCCAGTCAAACAGAAACGTATATATGGTTCCATTAAAATAGATGGTCAAATTTTAACACAGCGTTCAATACGTCTAACCACAGATATCCAAGCAAAAAAAAAACTGATTAAAGTGATTTTATTTTGACCTAAAATCATTGGGTAATCAACATTTTTAGTGTATTTTCGTTAGCAGATTTTTTTTCTTGTAAGTCTCTAATGCGTTTTTCTTAATTTTTTTACCATTTTCCTTATTTTGGTGGTCTGAATTATTTCTAAAAGTTTGTCCATCTATTTTAATGGGACCTTATATATCATCTTAAAATGTTCTTTCACCAACTGAATCGCGCCTGTGGCTTATGGAAAGGCACCGTTTATAATACTAATTTTGAATTATTAATAATATATTTATTTTTAAATCCTGAATGGCTAACAGATGCCCTTTTATATAATTTTCGAGTTACAATTTAATCGAAACGCGGCCGCGAGTCGACCTTACGTGGGAAGTTACAAACATGGTTGTTGTATGTGTTATTACATGACCCCTGTCGGACACAGCAAAGCACAAGGAATGCAATATTTTATCTTATAAAATAAAACTTATGTGAGAAGGTATGTGCAATAAACGCGATTCCCGCAAATATTTTACCCTTTATAAGGTAAAATTATGTTTTCTTAACAAACGAAGTCATAAAGCGCTATAAATGTATATTTTTATTTCTTAGTATTTAGCTCTATTAAAACATTGCAAGGCAAACATGTTTTACCCTCTGATCTTATTTGTAATAACAACTTATTTACTTGATATTATGTTACACTCTGTCAAAATAAGGCTCAAACCGTGAAGCCCTAGGCTGTCGTATGATCTTATTTAAAACTAACTGTTGCCCGCGACCTTTGTTCGCTTGAAATCATTAAAAAATATTGCTTCTCTTTTTGAATCGTATTTGTTATCAATTTAAAGAGTTTTAATTTTTTGCACGGTACCGTAATTATTTTTCTAAAATAAAAATAGCTTAAGTTAGACCTTATAACAACAGCTACCAGCCAGTAGTCCATCAAAATTGGTCCAGTCGTTTGCAGATTAACTGGAACAAACAGACAGACAGACAAAGATTTAAAAAAGGTTCTTTTGTTTTAAGTACCGTAAAAACTTTCATTATGCATTCAGTAAAAAGCTATTATTTTGAAATTACAAACAGACACTTCAATTTTATTTATTTCTATCTACAGGTACTTATTTTACAGTATATTTTATCTTTGCTCAAATAAAAACTTCCCTTTTGCCTTATTTACAAACGAAACTAATTCCAAATATTTTATTCCAGGTCAAAATGCGGCTCCTATTACTTCTCTTCACGATCCCCTACATAGTGGGTCAGCAGCAATGGGTTCCCTGCTCAGAACTGAACGATGACCTGCGATACCCCTGCCGGTGCAAGGTGCAGGTGGACCGAGCACTGCAGCTGAGGATCCTGATGAACTGCGACAGGGTTGTGTTCCCTGGGGACTTTCCGACCTTGCCTTATGGAGCGCCTATTATATCGTTCAGTCAGAGGTTTGCTGGGCAGCAGACCTTGCCTACTCAGGTTAGTATCGTTTTTGTCAGTTCCTTTGGAGTGCTGAAAGTGCTGAAGGGACCAAGCAGGGACATTCTATCACCGCCAATGATGGCAGAAAAGGCATAAATTTACTACATTGACATAGCTACCAAAACGCTAATGAGTCACTCTTATTGAAAGTTTTCGTAGATATACGAATCGCTTTGAAAGCGAGAAAAAATCCCTGAGGGTCTAGACAATGTTTCTTTCAAATTTTATGAACAGTACCAAATTCCCGAGCGGTTACTTCATCTTTAAAGTAACCAGGTATTGTGCATATATATCTTCCATCATAATGGACGTCACTTCGTGCACTTAATGATTCTGTAAAACTGTTACCGGTACAAAAATACCGTTATTTATTTAGTGCACTTCATTGATTGGATTCCATAGATAATTTAAAATTTGCAACCAAAGATAGTTCACAGCATTCTTTCTACATAGACTAATAATTTAATTAAGACTAGATACGACAGCTCACACCGTGAGAACGTACACGTCGTAACATCGTATTACTAATGTCAAAGGTTGTCTACATTTTGAAATCAGAACATGTATCTGTTTTAAATTCAAGCCACCTTTGCTGTTTTCAAATGGGACGTTAGTCCAATGGCGCTCTAAATATCTCCCTGGAGATAAAAACGGCTTCGACTTGTGACCTTTTGTTTCGTCGTATATTACGCCATCTGTAAATTGTATTTGCTTCTGTATGTTCTAACGGAAAAGTAAGTTATGCAATTTATTGTTTGTTTAAACGGAAAAGTACACAGGTATTTCCTATAAAATTATACTCTAGTTTGTTTAATTTATGTAAAGTGTATTTTTCTTTACTTGAGTTAAGTATTTGGCAAACACATTGGGTACTTGCTTCTCATACAAATTTCAAGACATTACTCGACATAACAAATTATCTATCGTTACGTCTCTGATTTTTCATTCGGAAAATTACTCCTTGGTCATAAAAAAGTTAACTATTATGGCAAAAAAAAATAAAACCACATACAATGACAACTACACAGACATTTACAAGTAATTTTGGTGTGTTATACCGACCACCTAAGGAATAATATAACGACAGCTTTTCTACCGATTCATACAATTTTCTTAACATAAAACCAACAGATTAAACGTAAAACTATTACAATAAATACAGCACAATTTTCACCTAATACCCAAGATAAATTGGTACAAATTAGTTCACATTATCGCCGGTATGCGTATGATTTCTATTCGCGAGATCATCATGCGATCGTTCATGATCTGATAACCGCAGCCGCGGGACGGAACGAGTGGACTGATTGCATGATTTGCGGGCCGTACTACTTACTTCCAAATAGTTTTATTGTAATTCAATTGTGACTGGCGATTTTCTTTTTACTTTAAGTGAATACTTGTTGAAACATTTTGGTTAAAAAAAGAAAGTGTTGTGGTACAAATTAATCTTGACTTGTTTTAAAAGTTTCACAGAAATAGTCAAAAATTAATATAGACCATAAAATACGTGATTTAGCAATCATCTTAGTAGCCTGTACTCGTTAGGGAATGGTTAATCCCTAATGTCTATTAAAAAAGGTATTTTTCATAATGTAAAATACTGGTATTCAGCTGCATCTGATTAGACTGGAAGCCGACCCTAACATAGCTGGGCAAAGGTTAGGCAGATGATGATGTCCCATAATGTATAAATCTACCCTGCTTTACCAAAACAGTGACAACGCCATCATTCCAAGGTAGATCATAGAGGTATTAGTTACCGTTATCTACAGACTATTCCCAGAACTGATTAAGTAATTAAACAACATAATACACCATTAATATTAAAATGCACAATCAATTAGCAGAATCATGCAGCGTTTCCCATTTCGGCGCGTTGTTCGTATTTATCGCCTCATTTGTTTTATCTGACGTAGCAGCCCTTATTGTGACGTCAGAAAGCATACGCGCCTGAATTTATACCGATTCATATCTGTATGTACGACGAAATATCAAGCTTTATATGACCAGTGTAAGCAGAACTAGCATTGTAGGTATATGTGTAGTGTGGGGACCGTAGAAGTGGTTCTATATCTTTCGAGGGTTCGAACCAACGCTAGAACTTTGTGTAATTTATTTCATCACTATAAGGCCCTCAAAACGGTGAAGGAAATCATCGTGAGGAAACCGGCTCGTCCTTGAAATATAATTCTAAGGCAAGTACCTTTAAAACGCAGTTTGCCTACATGGTGGTTACAGCCCACTCCCTCTTATAGAGGGAAGAGAGATGGCCTTTTTCCCAGGAGTGGAAACAGTTGGCTAATTCGCTGTGCATTGTATGTGGCTTTCCATACAATGACAGACCAGCTTATACTGGAAACATATAACTTGAAATGTCGCCGTGCGTAGGTACGTAATACGCAATATTGCCCAAGTATTTCGGTTAATTTCGCTGTATGGTAATGATAGATGATAATGAGGGAACAGTTCAATGAAATTGCAGGCACATAAGCTTTGTCTCTGAATGTAACGTCGAATTTCATGACAAGTTGTTCATATTCGAGCTGGGTAATGGACAGCGGTAATTCTTCTTTTCATGTATGTGTGGAAAGGCTAGTTTTGTAGTGGCGATCACGCAAAGTTATTGAGCATTATCGGAAACTCGATAGATAAGGAGTGATATTGACCATTCTAGAAAATACCAGAATGTTATAAATCAAGTATAATATTCTGACATAAATGTATAATTTTAACACGAGTAATTCAACCAAGATCTTGTAAAAATATTTTGATTTAAAAGAGTGTCAATGGAGTTTCTTGCCCATTCTTCGCCATAGAGTTCTACGCCTTGAAATGGGCAACTTTTTTTATTATGCCTTGTGACTGGGACTGTAGTTCCATCCGTTTTTTTGACATTCAAAAGTAACGGTCTAATTGAAATAAACGCTTTGAGTTGTGTTTGAGTTTGATAATGGCGTATTAGATGCTATCAAACACTTCTTTTCTTCAAAACAAACTAACTCAATTCCTTGATAAATTACACGTCCAAAGAAAGAAAAAACTGTTGAACTCTCGTAAAAGAACTACGCGATGAAACGATCAACTAAAGTGTCATGAGGCGATTTTAATATAGCCCGATTCTTAACTAATATGAATATAATGTCGATCGCTTATAAAAGTAGTTTGGTTTACCAAGTCTGGATGTAGTTTTTGTGAAACTTTACGCGGACGGGGGACAACTTCGGAATACTTTTTGCATGTCTAATGACCGATTCTATTATATTATATAAAGTTTCTGAAAGCATTTTGCTAAAGTTTTCATGAATAATAAGAGGTGTTTTTAAGGAGTCGGTTTGGTAGTGAATGTATAAGTAACACATTACTATATGGGAAGATTTCAGTAATTTCAGATAACTGCCGAAGATGTACAGTGACGAGCACCAATATGTATATTAATTACACTTTCTTAAATTTAAGGAGAAAAACAGTTTTAAAAATTGTAAAGTGTTTATTACATATTGGTGCTCGTGACTGTACTCACTGTGTGATTATATGACTATGGGAAATTTAAACTGTGAAAGTTGGATACCTTTGATATAGTTTAGTTCTGCCTCTATCTAGTAGTTAATCATGACAGTAATGCTGTACTGGGGGTGAATGGAAGAAGAAAACAGTTGCGCGACCCCAAATAGAATGGAACAAGGCCAGGAATATGATGATGAATGCTGCACTCAGTACTGTGAGTAATTTAGTGTACCTACCTAATACTGATACAGAATTTGTAGTAAGTAGGTACCAAACTGTCATAATTTTAAAATAGGGTATATATACATAGGTATAAGTCCAATTTTTTTTTGACGGTTCCGTTTTTATATGATTGGCTATCATTTGAATTCGTTACCCTCATAACAGAACACAATCTGGTACTCCTCTAACCGGGTTGTCAAATATGGTGATTAGTTGATTACGTTTAATTAACTGGCAGTCTGTCACGAGTGTGTCAGTAATTCGATTACGAATACATCAAACATTACTAATCGGCACTGTCTACGGTGTCTCTGGCACGACTGACTGACTAATTGCTATTCGTAGCTTGATTAGTAGGGACGAGATTGCGTTGTATCAACAATTTAAAAGAACAACATGACATTAGGCTAATTGAGGAATGTTCTCGAAGGGCTGCAGAGGGGCATGGCACTTATTCACCACTTATTTGGATTCTGACGGATAATGTACTGAAGTATTTCTCATTGTCCAGTGTCTCCAATTTATCTCTTTCTTCTTAACAAAGAACGCATACATAACAAGTGAATATATTCTTTTTTACCGGTTTGTAGGCCGATAATGGCCTGAAAAATTCGTTACGAGATAAACTATTAAGTAGGTTTTGTTAGTCATTTAGGTTAGATATTGGAATAAAAATTAGACCAATTAATCGATACCTCAAAATTTTAAGTAAACCTCTTTCGTCTTAGTTTCTTTTTTGACTTTTTTTTCGAGTGAAAAAGAAAGCCGTGTTAAAAGTTGGAACGTAAATCTGTAATGTGACATGTCTTCAGTGTAGTAAACCTATAAGAAAGAAGCCAAGCTAAGTCTCAAGTTCAAAGTTATAATACTATAAAAATATTTGGCTAAATCTTGAACTTTTCAGCGTTGACTATTAAAAGTAAACGACGTAGTTGGAGTAATACTAAGTTTTGAAAAAATACTTTTGCCTGCGGCTTTTCTTGTATAAGTACGTATTTTTACAAGGATACTCAACAAACTGTAACAATTGTAGGAAACTTTTGTCAGAAAAAGTGCCACTTTAATGTGGAACAGGCTATTGAAATAATAATATATAAGGCTATTGAAATAATAATAATAATAAGGCTATTGAAATAATAATATTAAGGCTATTGAAATAATAATGAACACAAATAAACATTAGTAAAGAATGAGGTGTTAGAGTCTGTATTCATTTGATTATCTAGATATTGAGCAGTGGTGGTTGGGGCACTAGTTTTTTCTGGTAAACCCACACTTAGCGTAACTAAGGCGCTTTACGTAATATTGTGTAATTTATTGCCACTGATTTCAAAATTGTAAAGGAAAATATCTAGTCGCCATCGGCCTGTCCTTGCCACCTACCCGCACTGGGCCTACGTGGTGTATTATGGCCCATCCCCTTCACAGAGAAAAGGCATTTGTGTCTCAATGGTAGAAACGTTTTAGCTTGACTAAATGCTTTAGGGACTCCAGCGAAGCGGAGACGAGACGAGAGGAGATGTGTTGTAAACCACCTATAGAATTTCGTTATACACACTTCTAGTCTCCGCTTAGCATTCGTGGAAACGATTGAGCAGAGAGGAGAGGACATGTCTCGTAATTGTTTAGGCCAGCGAGTGGTGAGCTGTGAACGATGTGCAGCTTTGCACATCTCCCCTCCTCTCCGCTTGGCACATCTCAGCACAGCTTCGGTGGATACACCCTAGCTTTTACATCATCTCATCTCCTCTTCGCTTCGCACATCGCGCGCTCGTCTCCGCTTTGTTGGAGTCTTCGCCTTATGCTCGTAACACAATACTCTTCTTTCCTTAAAATTTATTTTACGTTCAACCTACCCTTTGTATATAATTTTTTTTATGTTTATGTTGGTTCAGCTATAAGCCTCCCCCCACACACAAGGAAAATCTGTTTATAATTTTTTTCAGAATGTAAATAACTTCACTTGATCGGAATTCTGTTTGATATTTTTTTTGCGAGACGATAACTTTCTCAATATAAAATGTTCTTTTTATATTTTATCCTTATCTGATACACGTTCCAATTTTCTGGCCTTTGCTATTGAGGAGGTAACTAAATAAAAAATATAATTAATAAAAAAGCTACTCGACATTGACACATCGTTTAAGCTTCTACCTACCATAGGTACTCGTCGTATTTTTGTTAGGTGGTTTACACTACATAATATGATAAAATTTTGAGTATATATTAGTAGTATATATTATTTCATTATTATGAGTATGCTAGATATGATTTAGTCCACACATTTAAACAATACGCGTCATAATATACTTTGTCATCATGGCATCATCTTCCTGCTCTTCTCCTATGTTACTTGGGGTCAACACGTTTTTTTCTTCCATTCTCCTCTGTCAATCGTCACGCCATCGTTTACTAATTTTTCTTTCATACCATTCTTCACACAATCCATTCATCATTTCCTTCGTCTCCCTCTACCTCTCCATTCAAAAACATTCATATTCATCACTCTTTTAGTCACATGCGATTCGTCCCTCCTCATCACATGCCCATACCAAGATATACTTGGTCATCATGGCATGAATAATAAAAACTTGCAGCCTTCACGATCATTAAGACTAAAAGCTAAAGCTAAAACTAAAGCCTGCTTCTACCACAAACCACTAAATGCGTTTAGTGCTAAACAAAATTAAACATCAGTCCGTCCGTCTCTGTCGTCTTCAAACGAAATAACTTATGTATGGAGTGATTTGTGGTTCAAAAGGCTTAAGTCAAACTGAGCACACGTTAGCTATCTCAGCTACTGCTAGGATTTTTAATACACATCTATTTATTTATTTAACAGTTTATGTACACACTAAAAACAGAAAAGAAGAAAGGAACAGAAAATTGTACCAAGATGATGCTTATTTCTAAAGAAATTTCTTCCAGCATACCTGCGAAAGGAGATACTAAAAAAGAGATGTTGACATAGTATGTAAAAGAAGAAGAGAAAATGGAATACATAAAACACAAAGCATAACTATTTAAACATAATAATATAAGAATATACTACGTGTTACTTAATCTACGTGTTACTTAAGATTAATATCCTGACTCGTCTGCCTAGCTTTTTCCCAACTATGTTATGTTCGGCTTCCAGTCTTACCGGATTCAGCTGAATACCAGTATTTTATACAGAACTAGCGACCCGCCCCGGCTTCGCACAGGTGCAATATATACATATAAACCTTCCTCTTGAATCACTCTATCTATTAAAAAAAACCGCATCAAAATCAGTTGCGTAGTTTCAAAGATTTAAGCATACAAAGGGACATAGGGACAGAGAAAGCGACTTTGTTTTATACTATGTAGTGACGATGAAGTGACCTCCACAAATCAGTCAGTACTGCCCTAGTACCCAATAGGGCACCCCTTGGTAGGACTGGTTGTCAGTCTTTCGGGCCACAGACTACCAGTAACGACTTTCAAAGATCTATAAATGACAGCCGTGACCAACGGCTTAACGTGCTTTCCGAGGCTCGGAGGAAACTCGGTATGTAATGGGTGGTCACCCATCCACGGACCAACCTAGGCAAGCGTGGCTTTACCTGAAAATCGAACCGAGCGGCTGTTAAGATTCCTGACTAACACGCAGAAATCTGCTTTAAATTCATAATCTGGAATGGTGCTAAGTTCTAGCAAATAGAGAACGCTAAACTTAGGACTATCTACTACTAGTGGTATTGTCACTGGGTACTCCAGCGAATTCCAGTCTTTACATAATATATTCGTGATCATAAGTTTGGAAACTGTTGGACCTTCAAGCCGTGCGCTCTGTGTTCGAGATTCAATGGTATTTAAACTAGCATTAACTTGGTCTTTAAGTTTAAAATAGGGTATGTATGCAAGTAAGGGCGGTATATTATTTTGGCTTTTTGAGTGGAAAATATTAATTGTAATTAGTTCAAGTTTGCAAGATCAAAGGTGCATGCCTTTTCGACGAAAGTTGTGGGTGTATGTGTGGTAGACCACAAACTACATTAAAAAGATTTTTTTGACTATTTACTTAACTTTTTAATTACGAATAAACCAATACCGGTAAAATCAATACTGATTTTTTTATTATATTGTTTTATATTATTCCTATCTTGGCCAATCAATAAATGTTTATAAGTTGCTTGCATCAACTTCGGAAACTCGCTGACCCTTCCCCTTGACTGGGTTCCTAGTAAGTTATATCGGAACCACAGCTGTTATACTTTTGTTTCTGAGTAATAAATAAGTTGTAACGTATATCGAAAAGTTAGGGTCGCTCTTCTTTACGGTGAATAATCGTCTGTGTGTTCATGACACGTGCAGAAATTATGAAAAGTGGATTTATGAGATTGAATAGTTTTATTCATATTTTCGTTTTGGGATTGCCCGACCTTTGACAAAGATCTTAGTAATGAGTTTGTCTTGGGTAAAAATCGCAACTCGAACAAGTCGGAAAAACTTTAAATTAGTTCAAATATGTGTCATCAAAGCTATATTTCCCTAAATGATAGAAACATGTATCTTATTCAGTTCAAAACTTAATTAATTTAACCTCGGTCCCTTTCTTTCCAGATCTTCTCATCCTACGGTCTTCCCTTAAAAGAACTGGACTTCTCACACAACAGTCTTCGAAGACTACCAGACAGACTACTGGCTGGAGTGAGAGGAAACATCACGAGACTGGCTCTAGCGGACAACTTGCTCGGAGACAACCTGAACCCAATATTCTCTACTGCTGAACTACATAACTTGCCAGCTTTGGAAGACCTGGATCTGAGCGGTAACAGTATCCGAGGGTTGGAAGAAGGTCTTCTGATTGGCTGTGAAGTTTTGAAGGTAACATTGTTTGATCTTGTTCAGCTAATAGCTGTCTTCTGTTGAACAGGCTTAAGTATAATTTCGTTTTGGTCATCCTTGGAGAAGAATTTTGTCTAGAAAAAGACGTCTTTCGGCTGATATAGAGGTGTTTCAGATCGTATGTCCCCACGTCAGTAATGTTTTAGTTTCATGTAATGGTGGCGAGTCTATTACAAATAACCGGGCACAATTCCAGACTCCAAAGTCTGATAGAAAAACTAATATCCTGCAAAGACATGATGACTTTATCAGTCAAAGTGACGCATGTAAACACGATTGCGGTTCACAGAATTCGGATGCTATGCGCTTCTCCAACTAACTCAATACCAAACGTTAACGCAAAAGTTAAAGTTTGCTAAGTAAACATAAATTTTCTCCGCAGATCTTGAGACTGGACCGTAATAACATGAACTATGTGCCTTCATCTTCCTTAAACGGACCACAAGCCTTGAAAGTTCTGTCGCTACGAGAAAATAGAATAGGTAAGAATTTATTTTACTCTTTACGAATATATTAGGCAAAAGAGGTGTTTTACCTTTCTGGTTTATTAATGAGACACTTCAGTTTTGAATTTAAAGTCAAAGACCGTTTCTGCCTGTGTACCTCGTTTAGTTTTACCTCAGTTTTAATTATACCGTTTTGTTCGACGTGAAGTTTATTCTAGTGTAAATTGTTCTGTAGTATCAACCGTGTTACCTGATACTTTAAAACTTCCTTTTGTTGTTCCAACATCCTACTGTTCATAGGATTATAAGCAAATTCAGTACGAAACTGCGATCATCATCTACGTAAACTATTCACAACTATGTTGGAGTCAGCTTCCATTCTAACCGGATGCAGCTCCATATCAGTATTTTACATGCACCGACATTATGAAACAGCCATACAATCCGAAAATATTGTACAGTAAAATAATGTACTGATCATCATCATCTGCCTAGCCTTATCCCAACTGTGTTGTGGTCGGCTTCCAGTTTAACCGAATACAGCTGAATACCAGTATTCTACATGGAGCGACTGCCTATTTGACCTCCACAACCCAGTTAGTACTGGGTAATACGATACCCTTTGGTAAAACTGGTTATCAGACTTTTTGGGCCACTGACTTCCTGTAACGACTGTCAAAGATCTACAAATGACAGCCAAGACCAACGGCTTAAAGTGCGTTCCGAGGCACGGAGGAAACTCGGTATGTAACGGGCGGTCACCCACCCTCAGACCAACCTAGGCAAGCACGGCTTAACCTAAAGATAGACCCGAGCGGCTGTTATTATTTAGCCACGAGCTCCTCTACAAAATAATGTACTGATCATCGCAGTATAAACCCAAAGTTATAAACTTACTGTTACAAACCATACCCATTTTTGTCAAACCAACCTAAATAAGGTTATTTCTATTCCAGCATTAATACGACAAGGGTCCTTCGTGTCACAAAAAACTTTCGAAGAAATTGACCTCCACGGGAACATGATATCTACAATCGAAGGAGGCGCGTTTATAGGTCTCGCAGATTTACAGGTCCTTGATCTTGGCCGTAACAGACTCTCAAAGTTCAACAGTGACGTTTTTCAAGGAGCAGAGAATTTGGAGAAATTGGACCTCTCAGAAAACTTTATAACGGACTTCCCAACCGTGGCGATGAAATCATTTGTCGCTTTGAAACACTTGAATCTTTCCAGCAATATGATCACGGTGAGTCCTCCTCAAAGTTAACAGAAGTTTGTTTTTGATTGTTATTTCTGTAATGATCTGGAAATCGAAAACGGTGCTTGTTGTTTTAGGGTGGTGGTAATTATTTAAGATATGGGTGTGTATAACGTAGGGTAACCAGGTTAAAGTCTCATGTTCTTTTTTCTAGGTCCTCATAAAACACTTTAAAAACTACAATTAAAAGGCCACTCATAGCAAAGTATTAAGCGTAGCGTATTTTGTTGCCAGCTACGTCGTAGCTGGGGTGCTACGCCGTAGCAACTGTGTCAACTAATAATGTTATTTAAAATCACGTTTTATATTCACACTACCTTTTGCCCGCGGCTTCACTTGCGTTAATTTAGAATTTGACAATTAAACTCTTAACACACTACTAAAGTCTCTATAATAATATCATTCAAGCATGATTCGAAAGCGCCATTTCTTATCATAAGAAAGTTATTGTTGCTTTCCTCAGGAACAGTACTTTTTTTCGGGATGAAAGGTACCCTATATCCTTTTCTGTATACCTGACAACGTATATGCAAAATTTCAGGATGTTCGGTTCAGTGGTTTAGGCGTGAAATAGGATTATACAACTTCTCTTCTTGTCTTACTGTTTTGCAAAAAATCAATTATAAAATAATGCCACACAATAAGTCAAATAACCTATCTGTAGAACTACATTAGCTTATTAAAATTATCCCTGGCTAACGCGAGTAGATAGTCAATCTTGCAGAAATTTGCCCAACCTGTAATATCTCGTTAACAAGGTAATCAAAAACCCTTTGACTCGGGAACTAATATCGGCGTTAATAACTGATTGAACATTAATTCCGGCTATTTTAGACTTAGTTGATGCTGTAACCGTGTCTGGCTTGCTTTTGTATCTGAAGAATCTACGTTTTTAGTATAATAGACTTGCAAGGGGTTCTGCTGGGCTGCTAGCAAATGTCTGTGTCCCTAGTACCAATAAACTTTAAATTATGATTAAATATACATGTTTGGGGCTTTATCTATTTGTTGTCATATGTTTTTTGGTTCGTTAAATCGTTGATTTCATCCATTGCTCCGTTTCATCAGGCAAGATTGCCGTCAAGAGCAAACCTTTTTTTTTTCTTTTTGTTCTCGACATGGGAATCCTCAATGGATGTCCTCCGCCCTAGCCCAACCTAACCTCCTTTTGTCTATGCATAAGGAATTTTCGTTTTAAGTTCTTCAAATGTATTACAGACCATTGACAATAGTCACCTGAGCACTCTGGTGTCGCTGCAAGTGCTGGACCTCAGCAGGAATAACCTGGTGAAGCTGGCGCCTGGCATCTTCGTGGGGCTGACTGAGCTGAGGTACTTAGATGTCGGCGTCAACGCACTCAGGACTGTAAGTGTAGTTTTGTGTTGTTATATTAGATGTATTGTCTTTTTGAGGATGTGGTACTTTAAAGTACCGACGCCAGCACATCAAGCTACTACAATCTGTCAAATTTCTTTAATAGATTTTCAACTTTATCGCTAAAGGATAAAGGTTCAAGGTTGATTGGGAAAATTTGACAGTTTCGGGTGGCTTGATGTGCTGGCGTCTGTACATTGGTGAATATAGATTTTATTTTAACTATGTTTATGTGTAATAATTTTTCAAAACCAGATTAAAATTATGAGGAACCTTCTTTGCAACGTTTCTTAAATCGATTCTTCTCCAACAAATATGCCATGAAGGCCATAATCAGTAATCTTAAGAAAACTTCATCAATGTTTCAGGTGGAAGATGACGCGTTCGACGGGCTGACAAGTCTTGAAACACTACTCCTACGTGACAACAATATCCTGCTAATTCCCGCTACAGCCCTTTCTCGTTTACCTAGCCTTGTATCAGTCCACCTAGGCTACAACAGAGTCACAGCTCTATCCAGTGACATACTCAAAGCAGTATCCGACAGGGTCACATCCCTAGTTCTGTCAAGAAACGTCATTCGGGAACTACCTCCTGCAGCTTTCGATCATTTCAAAACATTACACCATTTAGACCTGTCGGGAAACCTCCTGAACTCAATCAGTGCTGAAGTGTTTAGCGGATTAGAACAATCTCTACAGTTCCTGTCTCTAAGCCAAAACAGGATACTTGAGTTTGTCGGCGAACCACTGAAGTTCATCAGTCTTTGGTTCCTAGACATCTCAGATAATCAGATTTCTGAAATACCAGTGGATGCTTTCCAGTTCATTCCGAGCCTAACTCATCTGAATATCAGTCGTAACTCCCACATGAGCGTACTGCCTCAAAATGTATTCCAAAATAATCAGGCGTTAAGGAGTATTGATTTGAGCAACGTTGGTTTGAAAGCGCTTCCAGTCAATCTATTCTCCAAGAACTTTAATTTACGAGAGATTTACTTATCCAACAATCTTTTACAAGAAGTTTCGGAAAATACATTCAAAAATCTTAGAAACTTGACGCATTTGGATTTGTCCTACAATAACATCGTGAATATAAGGACCCCATCGTTCGTGAACGTGATGTCTATACAGTACTTATCTCTGAAGGGCAACCAGCTGAACGCGTTTAAGGGGGAGTTCTTCAACACCGGAACGAGTCTCGAAGTTATAGATCTCTCTGACAACCAACTCAGTTACTTGTTCCCGTCCTCGTTCAAGATCCACCCACGCTTGAGAGAAATCATACTTACCAACAATAAGTTCAACTTCTTCCCGTCAGAACTTATAAGTACTTTACAATATCTTGAATTAGTGGATTTATCTGGTAATGCTCTTAAGAACGTAGACGAACTCGATTTTGCGAGACTTCCGAAATTAAGAACCATCTTGTTGGCTAGAAACGAACTTGAGTCAATAAGCGAAATGGCTTATCATAACTCAACACAAATCCAGTATTTAGACTTGTCAAACAATAAAATCGATCGTTTGGGAGATAGACTGTTTGAAGGATTAATTCGGCTTGAAGTATTGAATTTAGGCGGGAACCTTTTGACTGAATTGCCGGAGAATATTTTCGAGCGATCGAGATTACATATGTTAGAAAATATCGATTTGAGTAGAAACTTGTTTGAGCATCCTCCACTTAGAGCTTTGCAAAAGCAGTACTTCTTTGTGTCATCGGTAGATTTGTCTCATAATCAGATCATCGATATACCAGCAGAAGACAGTGTTATGGTGAACATTAAAAAGTTGGACCTGTCTTTCAATCCTTTATCTGAAAAAACAATCAACAATGTTTTGACTGAGCCAAAGACAGTTCGAGATTTAAATCTGGCTGGGACTGGAATTACATCATTCGGACAACTAGAAACGCCATTTTTACACAACTTGAACTTATCTTACAATAACATTAGCAAGTTGTCGGTGAAAACTTTCACTCGAACAACATTATTAGAATCACTGGACCTCTCGCAAAATCAAATTACCGACGTCACCGGGTCGCTCGCCGTGTCGTGGCCCAAACTTAAGAATCTTCTGCGACTTAATATTTCCGGAAACCCAATGGTAATGATCATGGACGGAAACTTTGAAAATCTTTCGTCACTCCAAGTTTTGGATATTGGCAATCTGGAAAAGTGTGCAAGAATAGAGAAAAATGCTTTCCGAGCACTCCCCAATTTGGTCGAGCTAAGAGCTTTTGGGTATCCTAGGTTGGGCTATTTCGATGTGCAAGGTGCCTTGCAGTATTTACTGGCTCTTGAGAAACTGGACGTTGAAGTCAAGGATGCCACCATCGGTACTGATCAGCTACATTCCATATTACATCCACGATTGGAAGAATTAGGTATTAGAGGTTCTCGACTCAGAACTGTATCTTCAGGCGTGCTGGCTGGTTTGAAAGCACCAGCGATCACAGTAAAGTTCAGGAATACCTCTATTACAAGTTTGCCACCCGCATTGCTCTTCCCCTTACCAAGATCTTCGCAAATAACTATTGACGTAGCCGGAAGTCAATTGACAACTTTACAACCGCAGCTTTTAGTGTCTTTAGACGACAGGCGAGCGGATCTCTCGATGTTTGGCTTAGACACTAATCCGATTCGTTGCGATTGTAATGCCCGAGCGCTCAGAAGATGGCTGCCAAATGTCGGAGTGAACGATGTAAGATGTGAATCTCCGGATCATTTGTCAGGATTTTTGTTAGTGGAAATAGGTGACGATGAATTGACATGTGAAACGAGACGTAAAACTACAGCCACCTCGAGTAGCATATCCACTACTCCCGCTCCGCGACTGGTCCGCACATCATCCGAACCTGATATAATTTGGTCGGTAGCACCTTCTCATGACCGACCGAAAGTACCCGGAGAGCCCAAAGGAGCTCCAGTAGTAGGAGTAGCAACATCAAATAATGATGACAATCTGATTATTGGAATTGTGGGTGGAGTAGTCGCTTTCATAGCAATCTTGATCGTAGCAATTTGTATTGTTCGGTTGAGGATGACGTCAACATCGTATAGGGGTGGTCCTCTGGCTAGTAGTCCTACTGCCGGCGGGCCTCCGATGTGGGGCCCTCCATGGCCGGGCTACGCGGGCACCTTGCCACCACCATCTCTGTCTAACGCCACGTTGCCACACAAGGTGCAGTCTGGGCCGGGATCAGTCAGGTATATGCACGCACCGCCTCCTCCAGCGCCATATTTCATTAGCTTGCCACCTGATCACGACAAAATTTATCGGTAAAACATTATTCCAGTTTATAGTTTTTAAGGTATGAGAACAATATTGTAAATATTAGATTTTCTGCGAGAGAAATTATCATATCATATTTTTAACGAAATAAAATTGCGCCTTGAACTTGTGCAAAGCTCATATCGTTGTAGATATCATTATACCCTTTATGTTTGTAAGCTAATATGAAATGTAACAGTTTTGTAGTATTTTCTATCATAACATGGCTTGGACTAGGTTTGAATGCATCTAGTCAACTCTGACAGACTTTAACGTAGCTTAATCTGAATAATTTAATATTATAAACGGGTTCTGTATGTGCTTGAGTGAATAGGGCAAAATTATATTTCTGTAAAATAGTTATTTATAAAATAAACTATATGCGATGCGCAAAATTGACCACAATTCATAATTTTGCTTGGATGTGGCGAACCGTAATCGATTTTGCGCATTACTAACATAATTTTAAATAGCTAGTATTATCTAACAATATTTCTGAAATAAATATTATATAAGAATATTTTGTTGCTGGTTTTATTTTACATAAGTAGTGTTTTAAATTACAAAGTGTCTTGCCGCGTAACATTACGAGTTTGTCCGCATGAGCGATCACAGGCGCGCGTTACGTGCGTGTGGCGTGCTCGCTGGCGCACGCATCGCGCCCTTCAAAGCAAACGAAATTAGGCAAAGCAGCCCCTCCAAGCATGACTCTCATTAAGTCTCAAAAGAAACCCCCCGAGCCCCGCGGGCACTCTTTGAGAAAACCACCGACGTCCTGAGAAAACACAATCTTTTAATGTTGTTCTACATTATTAATTATACGGTGGGCGCGTTTAATTTCGGATTAAGTATCTAATGGTGGTACACCGCAGTATTAATTCCGGCCCACTCGTTTTTATCACCTATCAGGGTACTAACAAAAGGGTTGTACCGGTTGTACGCTGTGTTCGGGAAGCTTTGTTTATGATGAGAATATTTGCATAAAATCGTGTAGCGTGTCATTTTTTCGCCGACGCATAAATGGGAATAGGTCTGGTAAACAATGTAGCGGGTACGCTTTGTGAGCGTATTTCAAAATTGAATTGTGCCGGTCGCGGCGCCGGCTGATTTGATGAACGGCATTTATGTGCATGTATTGTGCCAGTCGAACGTCCATGTTGCCGACGACGTGCGTACTTCTGTGGGAACTGCATTATTTATGTAGATGTAGGCGTGCTAATCTGAGTATGACTGCTCTGACGCAATTGTATGGGGATTTGGAATATAGGCTCGTGCGGTACACTAGGCATATTATTGTGAAACTTGTAGCACGTATTGAAGTGTGTAAACTATGTAAATGCATAAAGATATCATCTGACCAATACCAGTAGGTCAAAGATTTCATTACGAATTACTCAAAGTAAGAAAAAGATCGAATCAAATCGGTTTATATTCTATTCCGTTAAATTTTTTAGTATGGCACGCTAAGCCAAAATCGATCATTCTTCCAATGACTTCTTAATGCCTTGGAATAAATTGGAAAATCAAATGTGCGTAAAACTAGCTATAATATTTGAGTCATATTTTTTGCGCCAATTTAAATGAAAAGAAAATACAAACAAAAATATATTTACCGAAATTCTCGATACTCAAAAGTAGGATTTCTTCGGCGCGAGCGACGTATTTTGTGACAAATAATACGCTTTTTTTTTTTAATTCACTGTTTATAAGTTTATTAGTACATATAAGTTTATTAGTACATAACAACATCACAGCACATAGCATATGGAAACAGTGGGTTGGACTACCAAGTTTAAAATTATTGTCAGCTTTCCGGGCTCCTAAACTAGGTACGCAGACCTGTATCTTAGGAGTCGGAGATTTTGCGGCTTCAATTTATATAATACAACCGTGACTTTTCTATTTGTTTGTAGTGGTTGTGAACACAGCAAAAGAAGTGAGTGATTGTGTTTGTGCATCGGGGTGTGTATGTGAGTGTAGAGTGTGTGTAGAGAGGTGAGTGTGTGAAGTGTGAATGTTTTATTAGCTTTCTTTTTAAAGTAGGTTTGATAAAGTTATGAGTCTATAGCCAATATAGTTTCTGTTTTATCATAAGATAAGGACAAAAGCCATGTTATTTCATTATTTCCAGGCTCTTATTTGGAGCACAGAAGAGAACTATTAAAGTGATTGCACACGTTTGTAGGTAGTTTCATGAAAATAACTGAAATCCCTGAATCAACGAAACAGTGTATGTACTGACGAACGTTGTGCGGATGACGAGGCAGCCATTTTACTGACATACAGGCCAGTGTTTACCTATCTTTCACCCATAGGGTTATTCAAAAATTCTACCGAAAAATCCCACGTGTATTTTTGATGGAATTGAAAGTGCAGCGTTGTTTAAACCGACGGATTGCAGCACAACATGGAATTTCAATTTGTCATCACCTGCACCGGATTAGGGGTTAGCTGTGTTCGCATGCTCCCGACTATGTGTCGACGCTCTTTTAATACATTTTTGAGTTTATTTTGCATATGAAAGGCAGGTGGAGTGAGTGAGTTTTTTTGTGTTATTAGCTCCGGGTTTAAACCTAAACTAAAAAATGCCTTTTCATGAGCATTTTTTTTTTCAATCTTCCCATTTTGGTACAGTCTACTCTTTCTTTAGAAACCAATGCGTTTAACAAAAAATAAAACCGACTTCAAAAACACAAAAAAGTTAAAAATAACTTTATTCAGAAGTCGGTGACCTTTGTTTATTTGATTCAGATTTTTTTTGCCACCGACTTCTGAAGCTATTTTTCATCATTTAATTTATTTTTTCACTTTCTAGTTTTTGAAAGTTGGTTTTATTTTTTGCAAAAAAGTTTTTTTATTTTTCCATTTTTAGTCCTATTCAAATATTTGCGCACTGCTCCAACGAGAAAATATTTTTTTTAGATTTTTGTTGATTTTTCAAAATCTGCTAGTCCGATTTCGATGAAATTTAAATAAAGAGGCCCTTCTGGAAAGTATACCCTTAGAAACAAAAAAATAATTTTCCAAATCGATTCAGGCGTTTTCGAGTAATCGGCGAACATACATAAAAAAAAACAGATTCCGATGAATTGAGTACCTCCTCCTTTTTTGAAGTTAGTTAAAAAAATCATTTAAATGGAAAGTCTTTGGATTGGTGTAAAAATGAAAAAGAAAAAAGAATAGGTATGCATTCAAAACGGTTTTAAAGCCTTGAACAAATGGAATGTTCCAAATATTACGTACAAGTTACAAATTACCTGCTCTAAGTACTAGCTTACACAATGGTACCTATAAAAATAACGCTCACAGGTTAAACTCTGGGATTCAATAAACGTATCCTACCGTCTCGCTAAAATGTTTGCAAAACTATCGCAAAGTTATGCGAGAGTGGCGATATCTGAGTGAAGCTATGTGTTATGGCTTTCAGATATGAAACTTGGGAAACGTGTTATAATAAGTCTATAAGTTAAAGTTGTATAAGTTTTGATTCTAGGCAACGAAGCAAACTTCAACAATCGACTAATAAGTACATAGGTACCTAATAGGTAACCCACCAGACCAGTATACACCACAATATGAATACCTTTAATACCCTCCTTTGATTGAGCTCCGCCGCAGTCAGGTTGAAAGTAATGTCTCTACGGGCCTACAAACTTATCAAAATTAAATAATTCTAGAAAACTTTACATTAGAGGCTGTAATTGCTTAAAATTTGGAAAACATGTAATTTGTGCAGGCGTGCATAGATGTCAAAGTTTCGGCACCAAATTGACCGTTTAATATTTGAACAAGTCCACTACACTAGCTACTATTTCAATACAGTAGTGAGCTACTCTGCTTAAATTCTCAAAATAATTACACGGCAATTGATAGAAGCAAAAACTTCGCATATTTAGCATGGTGACTTTCTATCATTATTAATTGGTGATAAAGAAACAAAAATATCAATTTATATAGTTATACTGAGCGAGCTAAGATGGTGGATGTATATGTAAGTATTCTATGACAATTTTAAATTATTTTGAATACAGTTTGTAGTTGTACAGTTACACTACTGCTTTTAATAATTTTCTGTGTCGTAGCTTAATCAAGAAGATGTGTAACTTAATAATGGAAGAACACTGATATAGTTTGCTAAGAAAATGATTGTAAGGAGCTTGTTACGGCCATAACAACTATTGTATATGATAAATTGAAAGATTTCAAATTTTAGAGTTTAATTTACGACACGTTTTTGTCTGTGTTTTAATATTGTAATATTAAATAATTCAGCTAGATGAAAATTGATTAAAAGTCAGGCGCAGAAAAGGAGAGTAGGCTTAATCTTAACACTACTTAAGATCCTAATTCAATTCAATTGTATAAAATTACACTTCAAACCATATTCTGTAGACTCGCAATCTCGAGTCTGTAATAAAAGCGTTGGTAATGTCGCAATTTATTAGAAAACGAAGTTTTATGCCGCCATTTTTCAGCAATCATTCGCCTCACTGCACCCCATTGCGTATGATAGGTGATTCTTTGAGAAAGCACCGATACTCCGCTTACAGCTTGGCGGCACGGAAAACATGAAGCCAGAAGGTTAGTTCTTTTAAATGAGCGAAAACGCACGCACACGTGTACACGCTTCACATACGTACATACAACGAGTGTAAGTGACAAGCGTACGCATGACTCAAGGTAACCATATTACCATTTTGATCTAATAAAAGTCCTGCCAAAACGCTGAACCTAAGTTCTCAATCTTTTTTTTTCGGTACCTACTCATTTTACTTCGGGAGAATGGAAGAAGAAAACATGTTGCGACGAACGCGACCAAGCACGCCGTGCTCCACGCGCTTTGGTACATGGAACAAGGGTAGGAAGATGATGATGATTTCTTGAAAAAATCCCTATTTCGCGAAAGTCTGGAAAATGTCCGGATGGTGCAAATTAAGGGACAAATACAGGCGAACTGCAATTTCGACTGCCTTTTCTTTCAGACAGATAAAGATCGTCGTACGTAGATACGGCTTAGTGGAATAATGCTCAATTCTTAAAATGCCTAACAGCTTAAAAATGACAAATTCTTAAAAAGCCCAACTCTCAAAAAGCCCAATTCTTATAAAGTCCATTTCTTAAAATACAACTACGCACGTACGCATATACATACGTGCTTCGTACGTATTTCGTCACCGTGCGCCTGTTTTCGCTCATAATATGAAACCGCCCTTCTGTACCTGTCTATTTTGCTTGTAGTGCTAAATTTTACGGAGAAACCATTTTATATGTTCACGGGAGATTGTAGGCGTACAGTGGATGATGTTGGATTAAACGTTTGAAGGTCAGGTGTGGGATGAAGTTTAACGGGGCGCAAAGCTGTTGCAATTGCAATGAATGGGATGTTCATGACGTTTATTTGTTTTTATTCGTGCCACAAGGAGGTTTTATAGGTAGCAGTTTTTCGATTGCTTTAGGTCTTAGCTTAATAACCCACTCAAAGCATTTATTTGAATTACATCATTACAGCGACTTCTAAATGCCAAAACATGAAGCTACAGTCTCAGTCACAAGGCATAATAAATTGGGAAAGTAATGTAGTTGCCCAATCCAAAGCGTGGATCTTTATGGACACGAATGGGCATAAAACTACATGGACGCTCTTTTAAATCAAAACATTTTTACAAGATTTTGGTTACATCATTCATGTTGAGGTAATATATATACATTTGTGAGGACGATGTAGAAAGACGTGCACATTAAGAGCGTCCAGAGCAAAAAGATTAAATGAATAGTGCTTATTTTGAACTAGCTTTTGCTCGCGGCTTCGCTCGCTTTATGATCGGAAATTATCTCACGGGAACTACTGAATCTACTGATCTGATTCCTAAAACGATCTTTCACTAATGAGAACTACATTATCTCCGAGTGTCATAGACTACACTCGGAGATAATGTAGTTCTCATTAGTGAAAGATCGTTTTCGGAATCAGATCAGTAGTTCTGCTGATAACCTCCTACATCCAAACGTTCAGCCTTTTATACCTTTTTATAGTATTAGATTAGTATAGATAGAACTGTCTTTTTTCTCTCTTTATTTAAAGGGGCTTGTTCAATTTGAAGATGAAGGTAGTACTGTCAAAGAGAGTAAACTTACAATATATATTTTTTCTTTCCTGAGTCAGCTGTAAAGAAATGTTTGATTTCATCCTAGAGTATTTCCGAGAAAACTTCTTTTTGGGGGCTTCTAGTACAGTGTTCGATTTCTATAATGTGACACTTTGTGCAAAAGAACTGTTAAATAAAACAAATGTGTTATTTTTTAAAAGGCTTGTTCAAAAATTGTTTACTATCAGTTCGCACTACATTTGCATATTACAACGAGAGTTGTGTAACTGACATCTGCTGTTCGTGTGGTTGGCTCGTGATACACCGACTTGATTAAAAAACAAGTTTTTCTGTAAGGCTCAGTTAACCCTTGTTAAGCGTATGATTTTGGATGGTTAGGAATTTAAACTCGTGGCTAAATAATAACAGCCGCTCGGATCGTTCTTTAGGTTAAGCCGTGCTTGCCTAGGTTGGTATTTGGATGGGTGACCACCCATTACATACCGAGTCTTCTCCGTGCCTCAGAAAGCACGTTAAGCCGTTGGTCCCGGGTGTCATTTGTAGATATTTGACAGCCTTTAGGTAGTCAGTTTCCCAAAAAGTCCCAGTGCCCAGTACTAACTGGGTTGTGAAGGTTAGATAGGCAGTCGCTCCATGTAAAATACAGGTATTCAGCTGCAACCAACCGGATGCAGCCGAACCAAACTGGAAGCTGACTCCAACATAGTTGGGAAATGGCTAGGCAGATTATGACGGATTTAAACACGCGTGCAATAAAATGTGAAAACTAAATGTTTGATAGATGATGAAAATATTAGAAAAGAGGATGTATGTGTGTGTGTATGAACGTGGTCGAAGCAAAAGGAGTACTTAAGCGTTGTGATGATGATCTGTAGTTTCTGCCTACACCATGCGAAAAAAGCGCGAGTTTATGTAAGTATGTAGAAAAGAGTTCTGAGTCATTTATAGAATACTATCCATATGTAAATTATCGTAGCCGTTCGTAGCTGACTTAGTTACGACATCAGCTAAGTTGACTACCAGGTTAGTCTAGTAGTCGCAATTGAGACTGGTGAGCATGAGGTCCTGAGTTCTATTCCCAGGTCGGGCAAAGTGTTATTGCGTTGTTTCATTAGGCTCTGACTCTTTGTATGTATGTGTGATTAATGGTTTTGTAGCTGACAATGCTTTGGTCCAATAACTATCGATTTTCGTACAGTGTTATTGGGTTTTCCCATCAAGAATTTCTGAGTAACAGCCACGGAATCTGGATTTGTGTGGTTGATGGCAATAAGCTCGCCCCCTATTACATGGGACTTATGTTTAAATCCGTGGGTAATTGGCGAAATATGGGTGTATCTGCCTAACCCATCGGGGATTAAAGGCGTGATGTTATGTTATCAGCTACGTCGTAGCAAAGAAGCGTACGCTACGCTGCTACGGTGCTACACCTACACCATATAAAAATTAGGGCAACATTCAGACTGTACATTTAGTCACAAATAATATCCTCAAAAATGTGCAGGAACTCGTTGTCAGTTTGTCACTGGTAATGGCGGTGTGTATCATGTGTTAATGGTGAGCCATTTGTGCCAAATTACGGTTTATGACTTACATACTTTTTAACAGGTTTAAAAGTCCAACGTCCATTATAAGGCACGGGAGGATTTTAAATAGACATTAGTTTTGTTTTGTTGACTCTCTTATTCAGCTTTTAAATGTATGTAATATTAAGTTACATTTATGCTGCCAAAATTCGATACTCGTATCACATCTTGATATAGATGATTACACTATTGTTACCGATAACACATCATCCATAACAATTGGACACTGACAGTAATTTTATGCCGCAGTAATAAGCCGATTTTAGTAATAATTCTGATGTACAGTTATTTGTACTTTTACCATATTTAATATTAAACAATACCTACTAAAGTAAAGATAGAAACGAAGACAGCCCGTAAACCCAAAATAAGTAAACAAATATACTTGTTGTGTATTTTAAATAAATTCAGACTTATTTTCTTCTCTTTTTCAATAATTAAATCTACATCCAACACTACTCAACAACAGAACTGTTTAGCAATGAAATACGATTCTTTTCAAATTAAAACAAGTTAAAATTGGTTCGCCTGAAACAAGCTGAAGTTAAAAGCGACTACAAAAGAGCAGGAAAGATCTTTTTAAACAAGAACTCTTAAAAGGGGAATCAGCGAAAAAGTTAAAATTAAAACTCATTCGTGAGGCAATAACTGCAGAGCTACGTCCTCTGAATACCGGAGTAAAGAGGTAGCAAGTAAAGAGGGGGAGTTTTGGACTCGTTTAGCAATCAGTGAATTGTGTCTGTTCAAATAGAATGGTTTGATTGATAGGTCGTTGTTTGTACTGGTCTAGTTTGGAAAGGGTTAGAATTCCGCGTAAAGGATGATTTTCACCAAACGGTTCGTATCGCATCGGATCGGAAAGGATACGAACGGATGCGGCGATAGCTGATCGGGTCCGTACGGTCACTTGCGAACGTAGCCGCTTCTGCGTGTAGTCAAATAGTTTCATTCTTGCCGTATCGAATACGGCGACAGGCGAACGGAGGTGATCGCACGTCGCAGCATACTTTCGGCTAAGATCGCGTGTCGCGGAATTCACCGGTGGTCAAGCTGCTGTGCGCGGCTCGATAATATAGACTTAAAATACTGTGTACACGATTTAATATCGTTTAAAGATTGTAAAATCCGGTCCGATCCGATACGATGGGAGCCGATTGGTGGAAATCAACCTTCAGTCAATGTTTTAAAATAAATATGGTTTTGACTTTTAAGTGGTTGGCTTCTGACCTTGTTGGTGATGTTCTTTAGAAAGATCTGGTGCGTAGTACTCGCAACCGGGTGCGTGTAAGACCAGGTGCATGAACGTGGACGAGACGGAAGAAGTATGTAAGGATCATAGTAGAAGGCGTTCTTTAATACCCTGATGGGAAAAACGCGAGGGTTTATATATGTATGGTTTCATAATACATAGTCTAGATCCATATTATTATGTATAGGCCCAATCATCAACTTTAAAAGTGTCTGAAAGTGTTTCACGGTCATAATTACATATTTAAATACGTATATTATTACTACATTCGTTTCATTAGGTATAATTAATTCGAGTTTTCACTCTGCCGTGTTTTCTCCCTTTATTTCAAACCTAAGTCTCATTCAATACTTTAGGCCCTAGGTATAAGCACAAAAGTGATTCCCTGTTCTCAATTTGCACTAAAACGGGCATATTCTCCGTTATGCTATAAGAAAGTATATGGAGGGGAAAAATTGATGAGTTTTCAATGTCTATGACATATAAACGAACATCGATCAATCTCTTCTTCATTCCGTCCGTGACACATTTTTACGGAAGTTCATTTTGAGTTTAAGACAATCTGTTACACTTGACTGCTTAAGTTATATTTAAGTAACCTTTTAAAATAATGTGACTCCGTCGTAAAATGACATCGGTAATATGAAAGGCATTTACGGAAAATCGGGTTGGAATTGTTGTAAAAGAGCAAAATCAAGAGTTTTGGTGAACATCATCATCTTCCTAGCGTTTTCCCAAACTATATTGCGATTGGCTTCCAGTCTAATCGGATGCAGCTGAATACTAGTGTTTTATACGGAGCAACTGCCTATCTGACCTACACAGCCCATTTAGTACAGGGTAATACGATACCCCTTGGTAAGACTGGTAGTCAGACTAAGGAAAAAATAACGAAGAACGATAAAGTATATTCTGTCTATTATTTATCTGGTCATCATCTTCCTGCCTTCTTGTCCCATGTTACTTGGGGTCGGCGCAACATGTTATTTTCTTCCATTCTCCCCTGTCAACCGCCACGCCTCATTTACTCCTTTATCTTTCATATCATTCCTCACACAATCCATCCATCGTTTCTTTGGTCTTCCTAAAGAAACGATGGATGGATTGTGTGAGGTTTTGTTTTGTGTTAATTCTCTTTAAATGCGTGTGCGTTACAAGATCAGGGATTTTGTAAAAACGTTAATTTTATTTATGACATTGTAATGTGACTTGTTGGTTACTTAAAATAAATAAATAAATTAAATGTTTGATGTAGTATTATTTCTCTTTGAATGATTATTTTTAACGTTCCGATATTTTTCTTTATTTTTTGTATTCTGCGATGATTGGACACCAAAATACTATAGTCAACTGATCCCCTAGTCCCAAACCAACTTCCCTCGATAAACTCTGTTAATCTGTTTAGGATGGAAACTTAGCTCTGACCTCGGCCACCTCCTCAAATTACAAGTATTTCCAAGAAAATATCTTAGCAAGTTAAACTCAACAAGATTACACCGAAAACAACGGAGGTACCTCTTGTTGCTGACACTTTTAGAACAAGCCAAGGGCCTAGTAATCATTTCCCAGGATTGAGTTACATTGAATTCGAGAAATATTGTTTTGCAACAAATTATTTTCAAGGGTAGATTGTTTTTGAAATGTAATTATAAAAAAGTATTACTATGAAAATCATTCTCGAGGAGAAGTCAAAAAGAGGACAAAGTAAAGACAGCTGCTTCAGATGTCAAGAAATCTATCTTTCTCATTTCGGGTCAAGTAATTTATTTAAAAACTCGAGTAAATGTGACATCCATCAACCCTCACTGGACCGGTGTGGTGGATTATAGCCCACTCGTCACAGAGGGACAGCCTCTGTCCCAACAGTATTAATAAGAAGACGCCTAAATTGGGAAAATTGCAGAGAAAACAATATTATGGCAGCCCCAAGCAATGTGATACCACACAGGCTAAAGAACAAAGTATTGCTAAAGACGTTAGTATTGTTAAAATTTCGCTAATAATTTTGTGAATGTTAAAAGTGTCGCTAAAAGGAAGAATCCATTTCCCATCAAATGGACTTGTGGGAAATGCATTTCAACCAGACTCAAATAGAACCAAAGCAAAAATATGTGCTTTTGAATTACACAATCTAATTCCCTCATCCCCATTCTACCATCGGACGAGCAGAGATACGGCTAAGCGTCACCATTTTATAGTTGAAGTTCCTCGGACCCGAACAAAGCGCTATACTTTCACATTTACTGTGTGAACTTCCAGTATGTGGAATTCACTGCCGGCTTCTCTGTTCCCTGATCATTATTATCTGGATCTATTCAAATTTAGAGTTAATCGGTTTCTTCTAGGCAAGCTTGCTCCACCCCAGGCCGCGTCATTGCTTCATATCAGGCGAGATGCGGCCAAACGCAAGAATATTTAGCATCAAAAAAAATATACGGGGTGTAAGGGACACCGACGCGAAAACGATTTACCACGAATTCAGTAAATCATTTGGCCCACATAGAAATTTTTCTGTGTGTATTTTTTTAATACTTGAAATTCACCTTCAGTTAAACCAGTGCTCGTCACACTTTTGAGAGGTGTCTGAGGGCCGCACATTCTTGTATCATTTAGTTGACACTACCAATCATTGGACATATTTTTATCAGCTGTCAAAACGCGATTGCCCAATGGAATTTGTATGGCAATTATTACATGTGACCAATGTGAAATAATTATTTATTTGACAACTCAATGAACTAACTAGCAAACATTTAACGGACAATTTTTAACTATTTCTTCTATGTTGGCATCTTTAGGGCTACATGCAATTCTCATTGTGTCTTCTAAATGAGTGGAAAGACTTAAATTATTTGTTTTGTCAAAGGCCGCATAAAAGTCGTCCGCGGGTCGCAATTTGACGACCACTGAGTTAAACCGTCAGATTAACGGCATCACTTTGCAAAAAAAATAATATTGCATTGTATTCTTAACTTAAACTTCTTAAGATAAAGTTACTAGAACTTAATTAAGCCAGTAGTCAAGCACAGTATTATGAACTTACAGGTGTAGTTACTTCTTAAGTTCTTAGCAAGAAACTCGCGAAAACCTGAAGTAGTAATATCGGATAAAATTAGTTCAAACTTTTGTAGCTTTATTTCAATAACTTGGTTTTGCAGATATTTTCAGAATTAAATAATAATGTACAAACAATGCGTTAGATTTTATTTTGCTTGTGTGTCTATAACTTTGTAAATGGAACCTATTATACCAAGCATTCTGTACATCAAACTAAGTAACTTTACGCAAAAATTATTGCTGGGAATCGACTTTTTTTTTTGGGGTGAAAAATCACGTTTTACGGTAGGACTCGATGGAAAACACTCAAAGTATTGTGCTGATGGATGGATTGAATAGTACGGGAGTCGTGAAGGTGTGTAAAATAAAAATCTTATATTAAAAACATGTATTAAAAAAAAAAAACTTTCGAAAAAGTTGGAACTTTGACCCCCAATATCTCCGTTACTAGAAGGTTCCCAGGTATGGTCTGGAACAAAAAAAAATAGGGTACAAAAAAGACGGGGAGAACAAGTGCCTTTCGGATATGTTAAGGGTCTATTTACACCGTTTATAATCGGATTAGCAAAAGCAGTTTATAATGTTCCCACTGCTGGGACACAGAGCTCTTCTCTATGAAAAGGAGTAGACTGAAATCCACCACGCGGGGCCAGTGTGGGTTGATGGATATCTTCGAATTTTCGGTTCTAGAACATGGGCCACCACATTCTGTTTTCCTTTTCTTTTTGACAGCATTGAAGATGAAGTACGAGTAATTTACACAAAGGCAAGTGCCTATTAGTATTACAAAAGCTAGTTTTCATATAATTTAATTAACTGCCTCGTTGGTCTAGGGGTTGCAAGAGCGACTGCTGAGCATGAGATCCTAGGTTCGATTCCTGGGTCGCGCAATTTTTTTTATATTAGAGATTTCTCAGTTGCAGCCACGGAGTCTGGATTTGTGCCTGGTAGATGACAAAAGGCTCGCCACCTATTACATGTGACTTAAAAATAACTGGCAAAATGTGGGTGTTCTATTCGGAACACCTCTGCCTAACCCTTTGGGAATCCCCAAAGGGTTAGGCATGATAGGCGTGATTGTTATGTATGTATGAAAATTGCCTATCTATGTTCAAACTCACAAAGCCGCAAATCGCTGTTTATTCGCTGTGAATAAACAAAACATAAATATGTCTCTGCTCAATATAAAATCACTTAAAAAAAGCTCAATTTTCAGTAGACTTAGAGCTTAGTCCGCTACTCGCAGTCTTCCGTAGTAAGATTATTGAGCTAGCTGCTAGCCAAGCCAACGGTAAGCCAATATCGGTTCCTGAGTAAGCTTGTTCTTCCGCTACTATGCTATTTCGTACCGTATTTTTCTCGTGAAAAGTTAAACCGTGACTGGTATTTTATTCGGTACTAAAAAGGATTTTAAAGTTATTGAATTCAGGTTGTAGCCAAAGTAGCTAAACGTTGTGTTTTATCAATGGCTGTGTAATTAAATCACTCAAATCAGCAGCATTTAGCTAATTTTTCGTATTCATGTTCGTATTGTATAATTATCACTTGCTTCGGTGAAGGAAATCATCGTGAGGAAACCAGCATGCCTGAGAGATATTTCTCGACAGCATGTAAAGTCAAGTGACAGGCCTATGGACGGCATAAAAACTCTGACACCAGATTAGGCACTAACCACACGATCATCATCATCTGCCTAGCCTTTTCCCAACTATGTTAGGGTCGGCTTCCAGTCTAAATGGATGCAGCTGCACAACAGTATTTATTTTATATGGAGCGACTGCTTAGCTGACCTCCACAACCCAGTTAGTACTAGGTAATACGATACCCCTTGATAACACTTTTTTTTTTTTTTTTTTAGGTTGGGAAATCATCAAATGACCCCCTCCACTCTGGGCGGAGTGGAAGGGGAGTGTCAGACTTGTACTGACTAAAACCCATCCATGTTCCTTCTTTGCCCTTTGTGTTCCAGGGCCGTGGTATCTCTTTCGAACAGTCCCGCAGCCCTGGCAGGCATCGGCCCGTGCGGACCCCTACGTGGTTGCTGACATCCACTGACCAAAGATCAATCCGAGCGGCTGTTATTATTTAGCCACAAGCTCCTCGAATTAACCACACGATAAAGAAGAATAAGCTGTATTGATACGGAAAAAAATACTTCCCAGTCTACTGCAAAACAGTCCAAGTTGCATGACATTGCCTTCCGTTGAAACAACCTCATTAATTTTCTTTAGCTCACAGTCCCCAACATAACTATTCCTCTAATTCTACTGTATACACTGTACAAACCCACATTGCCGCAATACTGTGACATTACAGTTCTCCGCATTCAAAACTTCCCAAAAGTCACGTACAGTTAACGTATAAAAGACATGAATACATTTACGGTTTGCCAGCCCATAAAAAATCTTAGTGAGCTTGTTAAAAAGTTCCTACACAGACGGGATGCACAAAGTGTCCCACGATGTTAAGGGACTCTCAATTTATGGGGCAACTTGCTCAGTTATGGCGAAGCAATAAATAAACTTCGTGCCCATGTCGCTTGTACAATTTATTTGATGTTATTAATACAAAAATGTTTTGTTCGGTCTATAAATCTATGGTAGATAATTTGAGAGGGCCGGGATACAAAAAGCCACCTTTTTTTCCCGTGATTGTCAAGGATTTATTGTTGCCGTGGAATTATTGGAAACATGCGCCGGGTTTCCCTATTGTTTAATATTTAAGTACCAATGGTTATAACTATAAGGTATCCTTCCAATATCCCATAACCTTTTGTTTTACGGAGGTAAAATATAGCTGTAGCATTTACCTGGTACAACGCCAAATTCAGTATGAACTTTAATAAAATAAAACAAACAAAGATTTAGTATCACAAAAAGTTTTGTATAAACATGATTGTGAGGGAGAACTTGATTCCGTTAAATATGACTTAAGAGACGAGAATTATACGTTTTAACGAAAACTTATTTAAGCTGAGGATATGTGGTTATATAGCGAGTTTCGCAGTTAGGCCAGGCAAACAATGACTACCTATCTAAAAGAATCATTGGGTTTAGACAATATTGCGCTAGTGAGTCAAATTCATTTATTTAATTTTTTGAAGCAAGAGATCTTATTAAATTTTTTCTATGAGTTGCATAAGAAATTTGAATAACATAAAGGCTAAGGAGAGAGTCAAGAAAAAGATTCCTCATTGCATTTGGCTTTTATAGTTTTTCTGTGCAATTGCAGGAGCCTTCAATCTGTCCGGGGATGTTGAGTTTACGTTTTGTGTCCCCAATCAACGTGGCAATAAAACGAACATGCAGTTACTCTTTTTTATTATTGTTACACTTAGGTATATGTCCGTCGAACGTTTTCTGTACTCCAATTAAAGCCTGACGCTGGGCGAACGAAAAGCGACAACTGCTGTAAATACATAGATGTTTAACAAACGAAGCGATTTTTCGTTGAATGGAATGTTGATTCTCAATATTTAGAGTGTCAATGTCGGTATTGTGATTTCATAAAGCTGTACCTTAATATTAACTGAAAAATATTAATTGACGTCGGCCTCTTTGGACGTCACTCACTGTAATGAAAATTTTCGTTTTTCATTTATTTTTGCTATTATTTGACTTGTATTGTAGGGACTCGCTTTTTGGGAGCTGCTCGATTTTTTGTACAGTCAATAAAATATTTTTTAAATAGGTATGTCCTCACATACTATCTTTTGCCGAGAGGCCTTATTATTCTTATTAACTTTATTATATTTTGTATTAGGTGTGTCACGAGCAAATCACAAATTATCATTGAAATTATTTTATTTTACTTACTTGAAAATATTAAACGAATAATCTCTGTCGGAGACTTTTTCGATATGAAGTTCCAACTAAGTAAATAAATAAAATGTAACAAAGACCTTTACTTAAAAAATGAAAAAGTAACGAACACTTATGAAGAGAAAATAATAACACGCAAAAGCGAAAAAAATACATTTTCAAGATTAAAAATCCGTGACTTTTGATTCGACGCTACACAATTTTACGGTTATTTTATTTTTAAAGTCTTTCAGATAGCTGTAATTAAAAGCGAACTTATGCGGTGGAAACCTCATTAAAATAGGAGTTGTATAAAATACGGTATACAAGTTAGAATAAACCTGCAGCATTGAATGAAGGGGTCTCGTTACGAATACCAGGGATATTCATCACGTCGCGGATTCTACGCCATTTTTGAATCCGAGAAATGCGGGCATTTTATTACGTCAAAAGACCGTTGAATGCGGGAGTTGGACAGTGGTCGGGCATTTTTTAGCAACTGTGTTTGCATAAATATCATTCATGTTTTTCAACCTGCGGCATTCAAGTTGTTTACTGAAAATGGCCATCCTATTCTGTAATTCTGAATATGAAGGTACGTATAAAAAATATTAGATAGTTAAGTAATTGGTTCATGGAGCAACATTTTCTTTGAAATATACAAAAACTGGGCTTACAGAGAGATCAAAAGGAAATTATTCAAACATCTTCGGGTACCTATCCATTACTCAGTAAAATACAGGAATAATAACTCTGAATGTTTACACAACATAACAGCACTTAGATAATAAGAAGTTCAAGAGAAAACGAACATCAGCTAAGTACCTTTTGGTAGCGATTACGAAATACGAAGGAAGATAATAAAAAATCCGTTATATTTTGGCACAACGGTAAAGAATATTTTGCGAATTGCTCGCGGAGGCATTTCGCGATTTCAAATTGTACGCATTATGTTCGCGAAAACGTCGCTATCTCTGTTATTACATTCCATCGTAAGCTCCTCTCGAATATACTGAAGGAGCATGCCTTGCCGACATATTGCAATATTTGAGAATCAGCGAAAATATCGCATTATCATCGTTAGGTAAGCCGATATCAGACGCTTCATTCCGGTGAACGGTTCACGAGAGTGATTGTTCATTTTTGTTTCATTCCACGTTCACGTGACATCGTTAAAATTGCTTGGGCAAGAATGTGGATCTGCTCCTTTCGTTTCCTTTTTCGGTAATACTGGAGGCGAGTAAAAGATGATGAGTGCCAAAATCCAATATCCTTGGATCGGATTTCTCACTTTTGTTTCGTTTTGTGTTCAGACATTTCGAGTGAAAGACGCCGAATGGAAGCCAAAAGTGAACGAAAAGTGATCTGTCTGAAATCGATCGATTTTACGAAACAGCACAAATTGGAATGGAATAAACAAGGGGTTCAGTAAGAAGGGGGTGTCAGTAATTTATTCTTCAATAAACATTCCGGCCTTGTCTTCGTTGTTAATGAGAATCATTTCCATCAAAGTGATCGAGGAAATAAATGTTTTGCATCAATGGACTGAAGTTGAAATCAAAAATATCAATTCAGGATTAGATTTTGCTTTTACCCGGATTTACTCATGTAAATATTGATGTTTGTTAAAATTGGTTATTCAGACGTTTTTAATTAGAGAAGAGAATAATTGTAGTAAAGGCTTATTATTCTTATTCCCTCGTGTCTGAAGTTTGCTTTGTTGAGTATTGGGCTTTCTTTGAGTGATTCTATGTCACGATTATTATAACTTTAATTGTTTTTTTTTTTTTAAACGTTGCCTCGCACTAGGAATTTCTTCTGTATCATGGGTGTGTTTAAACTCACATACATAAACAGCCAGATCCGGAACAACGACCTGTAGATCATACAAATATTTGTTCTGTTCAGGGATCGAGCCCACGACACGCAGCTCAGCAGCCAATCTCTCAGCCACTGCGCCAACCGTGGCGTCTATAAAAAATTATATGTCAACAATTTTCATATTCAACTTTATATTAATTATTTGTATAAATGATCACATACATTCGTAGTTAGGTACTCATAATTAAATTATATTAATTATGATGAAAAAGCACTATTTTATTTAGACATCAAAAAGTTTTAATGATATTTTACCCTTCTAATTAATGTAGAACAAACTGATGGACGTTTTAATTCAGTAAAATAATATTTTCCTAGTATAATTTTAATGATACCCAAATTGTACTTGAATTATTTAATCCTATTAAATTAATAAACGATACGAGTCCTTTAAAATACGAGGGCTCTTAGTAAATTAACGTAAAAATAAAACGTCTTTTCTAAATATTTCTTTAATGTTATGTGTTCATTATTTATTTCGCATTTTGAGCTCTGAAAGGACGTACTTAGGGGTATTTTTACCATCCTTTATTCTTCTAAAGATGAAGTTTATTATATTTTACTAGTGTTGTCTGATATCCTCAAGTGAATTAGATTTAAACCTCATTTTCTTGAGAAATGGAAGACAGAAAAGGTACCTACGGCAGATATTTTTTTTTATCAATGTTTTTATTTAATAATTTGTTATTTATAAAAGACTCTAAAAGCTGCAATCTTTATACTCTTTTTATAAATAACTAGCTTATGCCTGCGGCTTCACCCGCGTGGATCTCGATAATTGTCCCACGGGATCATACGACCGGGATTAAAAGTATCCTATGTGTTCATCCAAGTTATTATATTATAACCTATGTGTGTGCTAAATTTCATCCAAATCCGTTCAGTAGTTTTTGCGTGAAAGAGTAACAAATATCCATCCATTCATCTATCATCACAAACTTTCGCATTATCATATAATATCGTCATATAATATTAGTAGGAAGTTGTAATGGATCTGTTTGAAGGAGCAGTTGCAGGTCTGTAGCACGTAGCTCGTAGCTCCGTAGCAGGCTGCTTGAAAGTCTCGTAGCGCGTAAGCTACGCGGTGATGAACGATAAATAAACAATATTTTATTAAATTTTATTGAAACTGCTCCGTGGGTCTAAGGTTCACAAGCGCTGCTGCTTAGCATGAGGCCCTGAGTTCAAATCCCGGGTCGGATGAAGTGTTAATGGTTTTTTTTAGGATGATGTAAGTAGCAGCCTGGAGCCTGGAATAGTGCCCGGTTGATGGCAATAGGCTCGCCCCCTATTACACGGGACTTAAACATAACTGGCGAAATGGGGGTTTACTATTAGCTACACCTCTGCCTAGCCCTTCGCAGATTACAGGCGTGATGTTATGTAGTATGATATGTTCTCTAGTCAAATCAAATGCTCAACTAACAAAATAACGAAACAAAGTCCCTGGTCTATAAAATTCAAACAAAAAATATGTAAAAAGTACGCGAAAATATCTGGTCGTAGCAAGTTTGGTGTGTGTGCCCTGGAGACGGAATGCATCGCCGTAACGCTGGTATTTATGGAATAAGTTACAGGATCAAGCTATAATGGATCCTATGTACTGAAAGTTTGTTTAGAGTGGGAGTTTATGAAAGGAAGAATGCGACAAAAATCTGTTTTTTTTTCAATTTTTTTTTTTCTGACCAAACACTATGCTTCCACATTTGTGCGAACGGCCAGTCTGTGGAAATCACTGCCGGCTTCTCTGTTTCCCGATCATTATAACATACTAGATCTCTTCAAAGTTTGAGTGAATCGGTTTCTTCTAGGCAAGCGTGTTCCACCCTAGGCCGCATCATCGCTTCACATCAGGTGAGTTGAAGCTAAACGCAAGCCTACTCAACATATAAAAAAAATTAACGAATCTGAAGATACGACGACAACAAGATTCTAGTAGCAATTTGTGAGTGATTTAGATGACAAACATCAGATCTGGTAGTTGACAAAAAAACATATGTTAGAAAAAAACTTTCATAGTATTTTTTTTCTTTTAGGAAATTTCATTGCTTTTTAATATTCTGATTGAATTTAAGGCACGCCTACGTTTGAAGAGATGAACAATATTGTTCATGTTGTTTGCATTCTCCTGCCATTTTTATTACAGAACCCTGTTTGCACGAAAACGCACCCATTGCATCACAAGTTACCGCCGAGTGCCGACCATTCGGTTTTGTTTTTAAAAAGTTAATGGATACTGGCCACCGCGTTGTAAAGAGCTTTGAGGTTCTTTACCAAAAAACGGACAGATTGGCTTACGAGAAACTTGTTGAGGAACCTTTACCGAGAGTCGTTGCAAGCGGTTTTTGAATGACCGAAATCATTGAATAGGGTATAAGAAAGTTATAGGGAGCTGTAGGGATATGTAGTACTTTACGAAAACAGCTAGTTCTTCTTAATAATATATATATATATTTCTCATCAACAATTTACCATCAAATCAATCAGCCAGGAGCACGTTGTGTTGTCGACCCGTCGCGGCCCGATCCGTGAGGAAAGTGAACGAGACATTAAAATAAAAATGGCTACCGCGAGCGCATGCTAGTGATGTCCGTATCATTTAGTAAGATTTAGTGTTGGGATTCCAACAATATCTAATCGGTATTTCGGCTTCAAAAATGTTCTTATTATATTCTAACAAAAAATCGATGTTTTGGCAACGTGATGTGTTGGACCTAAAAATATACGCCAATAGGTTCGAAGTTTGTGGCTAAATAATAATAGCCGATCAGGTCGATCTTTAGGTTAAGCCGTGTTTGCCTAGGTTGGTTTGGGGATGGGTGACCGCCCATTACATACCGAGTTTCCTCCGTGCCTCGGAAAGCACGAAAAGCCGTTGGTCCCGGCTGTCATTTGTAGATCGTTGACAGTCGTTAGGTAGTCAGTGGCCCAAAAAGTCTGACAACCAGTCTTACCATGAGGTATCGTATTACCCAATACTAACTGGTTCGTGGAGGTCAGATAGGCAGTCGCTCCATGTAAAATACTGGTATTCAGCTGCATCCGGTAAGACTGGAAGCCGACCCCAACATAGTTGGGAAAAGGCTAGGCAGCTGATGAGGTTCGATTTTGAAGCACCACACCTGTTAACCAAAGTTTGTACTCTTTTCTACAACACATTAAAACTCATTACTATAAAATAACTCGGTTGAAATTCAACCGATCCATTTGATCCGTCCAACATAGGGTTTTCTTTCATTTTCATAAAGTTTTGTGGGTATTAAAGTGGAGGCACTTGAGGGTTGCAATTTGGATCGCCGCCAGCTGTTATATTACTCTGGGCAGCGAAGAACCCCTTCATTTTAACTTATTACGCTTTAATAAACGCCTTTGCTTTTAATGTCTTATATAACGGAAATTATATTAGCTACTATTGTATATTTTGAGGTCAAAAACATGCTGTATTTGTATTTATTTACTTTGCGTATGTACATTGTTTCCACACTACCTATAAATATAATTAAAATATGTACCTTTAATTATCAAAATGGGAAAAGAATAACAGAGTGTCAAAAAAAGTCCACATCGCAGTCAACAGGAAAAGTGCCAAGGCAATGCCACGTTGGATGGCCGTGCTGGATCTTTGGCCAAGAAAGAGGCCAGCCCGCGTGGGCCACGTTAAAGTCACCAAGTCGAACCTCATGGCCCAAGTGTTTCAATCCCAAAAGGCTAAAACACATAATAACTACCAATTAAGTTAATGTATTTGCGCCTTTTGAGGTTTTCAGCTCCTGCAGCAGCCGCTTCAGCGCAACCCGCCGTACTAGGAAGATGGGATGGTGCTAGGGTGTCGACGCAAGTGTCATCCCACCTCCCATTATATCTATAAATGTACTGTGGCACGGAGGAGACTCGGTATGAAATCTGTGGTCACACTTACATCGACCAACCTTAAGAAGGACATTCCGAAAGTGATCGCGGAGTCACAAACCGTATCGGTAAACCCGTATATTCGCTGAGACCGCAGCGACATTGCTACTAGTTGCCGTTTCCATAGCAACCAGTCTTGACGCTGCGGTCTATCATTGGGTGACTTTACTTTGTTCTTTATAATTGTACCTTATAATTACTTCTTAAACTTTGATAGGCTAGTGTTGGGTTCGAAGAATATTAATTACAGGTACTGGCTAGACTTTGACCTTCAACAATTTTAATAATTATAGTTGTAGTCAAAGATACTTACAAACGACCTTGTCTGGAACTATACATTACTAGACATAAGATTTCTTTACATCAGAGCGTGGGCAGAAAACGGTTTATCAAATTATCCTACACAAATGCCTGTGGCTCTGTGGAAGCTAGAGCCTAACTTAAAACACATGAAAAAATAAAAGCCTAGCAATAGTAATAAACCTTTAAAAATAGAATATTGTCAATGTCATTTCAGCACCAAACGATTATTGCAGTACCAAAAAAATCTCACTTTTTATTTATGGCAATATTTGCAAAGTGCCAAAAGCCTTATGTATCTATCGTCTAAGTTTAAAATTTAATCAAAAACCATATCAGTTTCAACCTGGTTTTGTAACTGTGTCACACGTCGGGTACCAGGGTATTATAAAGTTACCAGTATGAATAATTAGAGGCTCCACCACTCAGAGATGTTGACTAGTCCTTAATTCCCTGAAGGCGGGAACATTGTTGATTCAATCTAGGCCTCATCTCCTGTCCTCGCCGCTAACGAGATTTTGATTAAAAAAATAATGGACCCAGAATTGTTTTAATTTTGTTTTTGTAAGTGTGTAAGGTATGAGGCTCTTGTTCTAATAAAGCGCGATTAGATTCTTTTTGTGAATGTTTGTTCGCTAGTATTCTGTTATGATCTTCTTTTATTTTATTCGGTACCTTTTATGTATTATATAATTATTTAAGTTATTAGGTTTACATTGTCTACATTTCAACTGCATAAAAAATGATAAGTGGAAGTGCGGAAACTCCTAATATAACCAGTTCCTTGCTTAAAAGATGACCTCTAATAATAGGTATCGAAATGCCCATTTTAATTGAAATGAACCTTTTTTTTGTGTTTTAGGTATTTGTTAAAGTTTTTAGTTTTAAAAAGTTATAAACAGGCTGGAACATCCAGATCATCGACATATAATGGACAGTCACTGACCATTTTACCGCAAAGAATGTCTTGCAAAATACACACGATAGAGATGGAAATGAAAATAAGCACCCTTTAAAGATTCTTTAGAGTTCACACGCCGCAAACATAATATAATATCACGCCTGTAATCCCCGTAATAGTACACCCACATTTCGCCAGTTATGTTAAAGTCTCATTTAATAGAGGGCGAGCCTATTGCCATCAGCCGGAGACAAGTGCAGACTCTCTGGCTGCTATCTGAGAAATTCCAAATGGGAAAATCCAACAACACTTTGTCAAAAATTCGATAGTTATTGGACCAAACCATTCTCTGCTACAAAACCATTAATCACACATGAATACAAAGAGTCAGAGCTATTAAATGTAGTGTTTGACTTCCTCAGTGTTTGGTCACGGACGGCCATCCGGACTATCCCATTGTCCCCATGGGTGTCGTAAGATGGCGACCAACGGATTATCCGGAGAGGAAACGCTTTCATCTGTGAACTAATTACATCCGTGATTATCGATTCGCCGGTTAAGCGTGATTGTGATGTCCCTAAGGACCTATTCTAAAGGTTTGGTAAATAGTCGGATTGCATTAATTGACATGAAGCTGTCTATGGATTTGTCCAAATTTAATAGGCATGGTGAAAATGGATCAAGTCTAAAAAAATATGTATTATTAAGAAAAAGTATTTTGTACATTATATACAGACTACAAATAGACTGAGAGAAGAACTAAAATAATGATAAAAAGAATACTAAAAGTAAGTACCTATATACATAATATACAACGACGACAATAGGACACTTAGGCGTCAAAGTACTCCCCCGCATCGCTGTCATCTGGAAATGTGCCCAGAAGACTGGCAGCATTGCCACGCATTATATGTAATGTGTATTAAATTTTTGACTGACTTTGATGTGATTTTGAACAATAAGTACAGTTACTTGAAAAAGTTCAAACCGTAGAAGAACATATTCTAATGAAGCATCAACGAAGAGTCTTATAATTAATTCAAATATGTAGTAAACAATGAAAATGTAAAGTATTTCCTTATATGACAGTTAAGGTACTTTTTATGTATTTTGTGAAATTAACAGTCTATCAAAATTACAAAGAAACCTAGGTTTCATTCATACTTTAGAACACGAGCTCCAAAAGTTGGTTAATTCGAAAAGCCTGTGGAAAAAGACATTCATTTTGTTAACTATTGAGTTCTGTAAATGTTTGCATAATTAATTATTGTTTAAAATTGAATCTGAACCGACTCTAACAAGCTCGGCAGAAGTGTGTTCGTTTATTAATTAATTATAATACCAAGCATTAAAAACTTTTCATTTTATATGCAAAGTTTTGAGCGGCGCTAATATAATTTTAACAGCAGTGAATGAAATAATTTTAGATGTTTAATTTAATTTATGCTCTTCGGGATGGTAGTTTTCTACTAAGCCTTAATAACTAACGTTTTAGTAAAGTAGAAAAAGGTTTTGGAAGAAAATTAAAATTGTAATAGTCGTGTTCTCATCTTGAGTTTAAAGAAGTTAGTTTTTGTTGAGCTTTAGTTAATTAGCACTAAAGGGTATCTAGACTAAGAAGCACTTAGCGGGCTAAAAGTTGCGAGATTTTAAGTACGTAATTATGTGACTAAACTAACTTAACTATTGGTTAAACCACGGAATAGACAAAGTAAGCGTCTATTCCGTGAGCTAAACGAACCAGTCCTACCTACCTCTTAAAACTGAAATATTTCTCTTTTTTTCGAATATTATTGACAATGTTTATTTATGTATAAAGGGTGTAAAAAGACCCTTAACTAAGCCGAAAGGCACTTGTTCTCCCCGTCATTGCAATATTTTTTTGTTCTGGACCATAACTGGGAACCTTCTAGTTACTGAGATATTCGAGGTCAATGTTCCAATTTTGTCACAAGTTTTTTTTAAATACTAGATTTTAAGGTTGTAAACTCACTTTAATTACCTCAATGACCTGCTGACTATTCAAAGCATCCATCAGCACAATATTTTGAGTGCGTTACTTTGAGTTTTACCGTAAAATGTGATTTTTAACCCCAAAAAAAAAGTCGTTTTCCAGCAATAATTTTTGTTGGGTTAGTTTGATGTACAGAATGCTTGGTTGACGGCTTCGTGACCAAGCATTCTGTGTTCCGTTCCGTCCGTTACGTATAGATAACTCAATTCAGCTTCTCCATCTACAATCTCCCACTGCTCAGTAAACTTCCAATCCCAGACCGCTGCTCGTACAATTAAGCAGAACAAGCGCTTCACCCAGCGGCATCGATCAGAAGAAACAAACGTAGTTCACAAACAATTTGCACTTCATTTACTGTAGAACTTCAACGTCGGTTAGAATCAAGCAAGTCTTAGTTAAATCCTTGGTTTCTATAGAGTAAATCTGTTTAATCTTGTCTGTAACTATAGTTAGCTGTGTTTGTTTGATTTCTTGTTATCTTTGAGTTTAACGCCGGGTTAGATACGGCGGTTTCTTGTAGGATGTTACGTAATAATTAATTGTAGGGTAAGTTAAATTGTTTAGCTGGATGTGGAACGTGAACGTGTGGCGATGCTTCAGGGATACATTCAGAGACATAGATTTAGGATTCAGTGATGATTGTTAGAATGATTGTGATGCACTAAGAATATCAAAGTTATGGACAGTACAAGTTGATGACTTAAAAGTAATTAATTTAGCAGTAAGAGAAGTCAAACATGTATTAAAAATAGGACAAGAAACTGGCCTACCTCACTTACTAACAAATTAAGAAATTTTAAAAGCAATGAGTATTATGTAGTTACCATAAAAATACACCTCTTTTAAGCACACGAAATATAAACTCCCTGAGGCCCACAGGCAACCATTTCCGAATTTTATAAAAACGAATTTCAAAAGCAATGCCAGGGAAAAAGTATGAAAATTTTAATGACTCCGCATACATGCGACGTCATTAACCATTGTGCGCGTAATTAAACCCTCACAGAATCATGCTCCGTGCCTCTCTTATCAGGAACCATTATCGGGTTTTCGTTGCAATTACACTGGATCTACGATACTACGTTACGTTATTGTGTAGATGTATGTGCAGAAGGTTTACAACTTGAAACTCGGATATTCACGGACTGTGTCTTCAAGCCAGGTGGTGCGACGTTTGCGGATGGCTATCATTTATACATCTTTTGCTCAGAATAGTTACAGCACTGATAACAATATTTGTGTCACTTGTTTAATTTAACACTTTACAATTCTTTTTTTTTACCTTTGTATACATTCTTTTTTATCAATTGTTTGTGAATGTGTGAACATTGTAGGCTTTGTAGATTCCCAGCTGCTTGTTAACTTTTTATTTTGTTCTACACTTTTTGTGTAGTAAGCAACGACTTATTGTCGGGCCTACGCTGTCCCCCCATACTTAAGTACAAATGCTGTATCCATGATTTTATTGTAACACCAAATGATTTGAAAAGAGTAACCATGGAGTTTCTTGCCGGTTCTTCTCCATAGGAAACGACCAACCCAAACCGTGTTTTTTTCGACGTTTTATAAGTGCCCATCTAGGCCTACGTGAAATAAAATATTTTATTTTGATTTTTTTGAACCACTACTGTGATTTGAAAATCATACGGCGGAAGCGGCGAAGATTTTGTGGCGGTGTACCGCGTAGAGAGGCGGTGAGCCTTTTTTGTCGGTGCGGTGTCGTATGAGAATTGACATAGGTGGATGATGTACAACGAAACGCGCATTACTGACCATGTTTGTATAAGTTAAGCGTTTTAATTAGACTGAGGCATTGTCAGATAGTCCGTAATGCCTCTCTAACGGATATAAAAGTATCGAGAATAATTTATCATAATTTTTTGTCGTATCTCTCAATACGAGATTTTTTGTGACAAATGCCTGCACGGTTTACTCTTACTCTATGTACAGGGAATGTCTGCCTTCTGCCTCCACCTACCGAGTGAGACAACGTTTTATTAGCATGTAAATTTGCTCATCAATTAAGTCGCTATACGCTCCGTGTTTCGCGTACATTTCATATGAATTTGCATAATGAAATTGGCCTGGCATGCACCGACCTTACGATCGCTTCGTGGCTGCAGTCTGCTCGTAATATAACGCTGTAATCATTTTGATTGACGGGAAGGCAACTCTTTTACGCCTGTAATCGGAACCGGGGGAGATATTTATAATACTTTATCGGCGAATTTTCCATGGGGTATTGTGGGTAAAGGGAATTTAATGGTGGATATGGAAATTGCTTGCTGTTCATGATATAGTTCAGTTTTATGGTTAAGTTAAATATGTAGAGTTTTTTACATATTGTACTGGACGGCGGATTGTGACTAAAAGAGTGATGGATATGATTGTTGATGGATGGAGAGGGAGAGGAAGACCAAAAAAAAAATGGATGGATTGGATGTGAGGAATGATATGAAAGAGAAAGGAGTTAACGATGCCGTGACGTCTGACAGGGGAGAATGGAGGAAGAAAACGTGTAGCGCCAGCCCCGAGTGGAATTGGACAAGGGTAGGAAGATGATGACTAGGATTAAAATTAAAAAAAATCTTAGAACAGTTATTATGGAGATGATGTCATTTCATATCATTTAAGTATGATTTGCTTGTCTGTGGGATACAGATTAAAAAGTAAGTTTGACCTAGTTTAAAAATACCCAAGATCAAATTCATTTTGCAAAAACAAATAACCCGTAACGACTAAGATTAAAGTTAAAAGCTAAGCGTAAAACAAAAGTGCTGGTTATAAACATTGAACCCTTTAAATAGGAAGTAAGGGACCGCCCTATACCCGGCAACGGCATATAGCTCAGCCAAGATACTGATGGCATCCCTATCATTATCCTTAAAGGATAAATACCGGGGATGGGAATTAAAAAAGGGTAATTTGATGGAGTTAATTAAAGGGATGGGGCTGTTTGTTTAATTGAAAGAGAGGATAAAAACGTTTGGAGTTTGCTTTGAACTGCTTCGGATTTCCTGGGTTTGAGTGTATTATTGATGAGTAACTTCTTTCTTCTTTATCGTATGGTTAGTGCCTAACTTAGTGTCAGAGTTTATATGCCGCCCATGGACTTCTGACTTGGCTTTTACATGCCGTCCAGAAAAATGTCTCAGGCATGCTGGTTTCCTCACGATGTTTTTTCTTCACCGTAGCAAGTGATAATTATACAATACGCACATGAATCCGGAAAATCAGAGTGTCTTGAGTTCGAACTTGAGACCTGTGACTTGGCAGTCCGACGGTCACACCACTAGGCTTTTACTGCTATACTGTTTGGCATATAATGTATTTAAAAAATGATTGTTTTACAAGCACGTTGTTTTCTGAAGGTATACTTTAACGGGAAAGATGCCTCGTGATCGACCTTACTGGCTTTTTATCAAGTAAAAATTCTTATGGTTTACGTAATTCCATATTGAGAAGGTAAATGTTCAGGTCAAGTTTCTATCGACATACCACACAGAGCTGGCTGTGACCCTTAAAGTCCTCGTCAAGATCTCTAGTGAAGCTGGTTGACTGCTCTTATCATCATGGCGCTAGCTATCTCAATGCCAGGAACGACCGCATTTTGTTGCGATAAACTAGATACTCTAAAACAAAAATAGCTGAGGTGGCTCAAAAGGCTGCCCAACTCGATTGGGCCAGTCACATTTGAGCTGGACAGCCTTTTTTGCAGGGACAAATTGTGGTCCAAAATAGCAGGAAACTGGTGCCCTAACACAGTGAGCCGGGGTCGCGGCAGGCTATGAAGGAGATGGCCGGACGAACTACACTGGTTTTCGTCACAACTGGAAGGAGGACGGGGTTCGCGAGAAATGGACGGAGTGGAGGTCTTTGCCCAGAAGTGAGATAGAGCAGGCAAGGAAAAAAAAGTTAATACTTACGTGTCCAACATGATTGCGGACTGCGCCTGATTGCGGACGGCGACTGATGGATTACTGCTGGTCCCTTCCAGAAGGAGGAGGCCTGTTTCTCAGCAATGGTAACGTTTCAGACTGCTTATGCTTAGTACTTACTAGCTGTTGCCCGCGACCTTATTTAAATTATTATTAAAAATATGACTCCATTTGATCGAAGTTTGTTATCAATTACAGGGGTTTCAATTTTTTTGCATGGAACCTGAATCCTTTTTCTAAAATAAAAGTTGTCTAAGTTTATAACATCAGCTGTCTGCCAGTAAAGGTCCCGTTAAAATCGGTCCAGCCGTTTCGATGATTAGCCGGAACAAACAGACATACAGACAGAGAAAAATATAAAAGTTATGTTAATTTTGTTAGAAGTACCGTATATACTTTATAAAAAGCTATTGTTTTAAAATTACAAACAGGCACTTAAAGTGTCTGTTTTATTTATTTATTTGTATAGAACCTATAAACCGTAGCCTTGGCCTAATTATGTAAATAGTTACTCTTTAAGTCCACCACAAAAATATGCCTTTTCACTAAGTACACAACAACATTCAATTGTTTACAGTCATTTTAATATTCATATTGGAGCGTTATCGGGACGTCGCAGCGGGAGTTGTATCACACCGATTACGTATTGTCAACTATCATAACACATTTTATTTACTCGGCACAATGGTTTTATGCAAATGTTCTTTGGTTCCGATCGTCAAGCCGGTGTTGTATTGGTAGACTATTTGTTATGGACTGTGGTATGTGTATAGGTGTGGTTAATGGTGATCCCGGAATAAATTGGTTTTAAGATTAATTGTAGATACCATTTTGTAAACGGACTTAAGCCGAACCAAGCATTCTGAAAATCAATCTAAGTAACTCTAGACAAAAAATATCGTTGGGAAACGACTTTTTTTTGGGGTGAAAAATCACGTTTTACGGTAGGACTCAATGTAACGCACTCAAAACATTGTGGTGTACATTGTGTTGATGCATTGAATAGTACGAGGTTAGTGGAGATATTTAAAATAAAGTTATAATAAAATTAAATACCAGTATTTAAAAAAAAAAATTGAAAAATTTGGAACTTTGACCTCCAATATTTCAGTAAGTAGAAGGTTCCCAGGTATAGTTTATAACAAAAAAATGCTTGCAATGATTGGTAAAACAAGTGCCTTTCGGCTTCATTAAGGGTGCTTTTACACCCTTTATAACTTTGTTCCATGAAAAGATCTCCAAAACAGAGCCTGACTGAAACCAAAAATCACGTCCTTTTCTCTTATTAAGAAAAAGTTTGATGTGTCTGCACTGAGAATTTGTCCAGTGTAAGTGTGTACCTACCTAACGAAGGCCGCATAAGCCGACTTTAGCCGACGCATAATCGTCACTCGTAGTTAGGTAATGATAAAAGTAGACGCGCAGATGCGCGATATGCGCGTTGCGGCTTTGTTTCAAATAGTAATCAGCCCATATTTTTCTCACTGCTGGAAAGACACAGGCCTTATTTCTGTGAGAGGAAGTGGATCATAATCCACCATGCAGGTTCAGTGCGGGTTGGATGAGTCACGCATCTCGAATTTCCAGTTCTTGGTTCAAATTTCCTCACGATGTTTTCTTTCACCGTTTTGAGAGTCCCTAGCATAACTTTTGAACTAACTGCAGTGCCTGCCTAGATTCGGATTACCCACCAACAACTGGGGCAGTGTCTTCGCGATGTAATTCCAATTTTGGTATCAGAATACAGAAACAGGTAAATAATACAAAATATCCTGTTTTAAGCTCAAAATAGAAACTCGTATCCTGTCCCGACGTGAGACGTACGAGACGTAGCGAAAGTTTTCGAGCGATTAAAACTTACACGAGTCGCACGTTACATCGTCTAAACTTGTTATAAGATGCCTGTAAGGAGCTTGTGAGCTGTCATGTGTTTTTAGTACTGAGTCGCCGAAATACGTAGTTGTTACGTGGATGGGAGGTCAGTGTTCTTTTGATTTTAGGTTGTAGAACTTATACAACATTAGTTTTAGTATATGCGAAACCTGAAACACGTGTCTAATATTTTTATTTAAAGAATCTATGTACAAAATTTCAAAACTGTATCATGAAAAATCACAAAGTTATAAGCTTGTTCTGTTACCTGGTTGTCCGTACAAAAACGTGGTCACCACGCGGCGCAGCCGCGCGCACACCTCCAGCTTCGTCTTGTACTCATTGATAATAATAATTTGGCAGTAGGTACCTAAATGATTGCGGTAGGTACTTAGTGTCGCTCGGTGTACTCGTAACCTTTTTTAAATATTCAGTTACTTATTCTGAATAAACTGTATTCAGGTTTCGCATATACTAAAAACAATGTTGTATAAGTCAGAGAAATCAGGTCTACAACTTGTCTTAGTATAATGACAAATTCTTCTATTAAATCTCGTCTTAAAAATACCATGCATTTTATCCCCAATTGGAATGCCTTGAAAACATTGACTGCTCTTAAATTTCAATGTGAGCAGAACCTGTCAACAATACGTTCAGTAAAATAATGCTCGGACACGGTGCAAGAAAAAATATGCAGTAAAATTGAATCTCGCTCAAACTTTTTATTCAGTCATTGCGCAATCTCCAATATTAACCCTAAAATGGTCCAAAACATTGCACAATTCATGTGACATTGTGCAATAAAATTGTAGGTACCATACATTAAGTTCCATGCCTTAGGGGTTCAAAAGTAGGACTGCCTAACCCAACACACAACACTTATGTATAACTTAATGTAAGTACAAGACATCACAAGTACAACTCCCCATGGTTTAAGTAAGTTCATGGGACACTTGCGGACTGTTATCTTTTCATTACAACACCAGTCCTAAGTAAACCGAGCTTTACAAGTTAACTATCGATTAAATAACACCCGTTTTAGGGTTGTCAGTTCTGTGGGGTTGTATGAAGATGTCTTACACCCGTATCTATAAACCAGTCATCGTGTTTAAAATTTGAGTAAAAGTAACAACTTAAGATACGATTTTTATTCCGTAGTTTAGTAATTGCTTGAAGTAAGAACTGTCAAAAGTTAGAATTCTTAGCTTTGATTTCTTTGACGGTTCTTACTTCGTTCAAATTCTTGTCTATTGCGTAAAAATGAGTGAATAAGTAGTGTAGTAAATTTAACTTGTCTGTAGATACAAGTGTAAGTTTATGGTGTCATAGTTATAGAACATAATTATTTTGGCCTACGATGATGACTAAATATCATTAGTGAGAGTTTTAAAACCCGATTAATGCGTGCCGATGAATCAGTCACAAAAACAATGATTGGCGAAGCGTAGTGATTGGTTTCTATTTAGTTTATTTAGAAAAAATATTAAAATTAAACTCATTCTGAAAATATTTGCATAAAGGCTTATTGTTCTCAGTTTCCAATTAAAATATGACCACACATACAGAAATCTAGGTTTAACTAGGGTCTTCATTTAACTTAGTTGTAGAAATGGATATCTTTATTGACAATCTAGCGAGCAGGTAATGTCATGGGGTCACTTCCATTGACCTTTGCGAGCTAAATATAGCTTCAAAAGTTAGCAGTCATACGTGGACTTTTTTGAGTATAGCTGTAGACATTTTTAAGATAAGAAAGCTATCGTAAACTTGAATTGTGTAGTACCTACTAATATAACGGTAGCTAAAATGTAATACAAAATAATGTACAGACTTTTTCTTCCAGGCAATGAATCGTGTGCCTAAAATACACAAATATACGCAGACGTTAATCCACGGAAAATTCTTTCTCCATACACTCGATAATAGCGGAAATATCACGTCATTTGCATAGAACTCGCATCAATCGTACACAGGGTTCCGTAAAAGTGGCCTCCATTACACGCTGTAATAAATCATTTTATCTCACTCATAGAATGACTAATGAAGAAGGAAAAGAACACTAAGCGAATGGTCCAACTGTGCGTGGCGATTTCTCTAAGAGTCAATGATTGTTTCTAGTTGTTCTTACTGATTGTGACGACAGAAAATATTAAATCGAGAATTTGCACTGTAAAATTATCAAGAACTCACTTTTAGCCGCGGCTTGACTCGCATTATGGACAGAAAGCCACGGAAACGTTTAAGTATTTGACACTCTGGGATAATGTAGCTCCCTATTATTGTAAGAATTCTCGGAATCAGATCGAACATTCAAACTATTCTTCTTTTATAAATTAATTATCGACTACAGTGCCGTGGGAATGGTGTCCTTACATGTCCACTCTGTGCTTGGAATTTTTCCCCTAAAGTTGGTTCATACTAGTCATATGAGAGCACACGACAGAGCAGCGCACCAACCACCACCCACCACAACCACCCTAGAAAGCCCCCGAATGCAGTAACTATGACGGAAATCGGCTAGATGAGTTAGCAAGGAAGGCTTGAAATTCGATCTTCTCAACAAAGTTTGTTGTGTCGCTGAAGATAAGATGAATAGACTTGATTTGACCCTTGACTTCCTGAAACTGAGCGACGTAAGCTGATGCTATCAGATCTTTTTCAAAATTCAAAACACGGTCTTTCAAAAGCATGACTATCAGCCCGCACGAGAGTGAGAACAGTGTCTTATAAAACCCGAAAAATATCACTTTGAACTGGATTGTCCATCGTTTATAAATTCATTTAGTTTCAGCGTTAACCATCATCTTAATAAGTATCTTTTTAATGAACTCCGTGTTAGCTCGTTAGAGCAAAAACGAGGAAAATTATGTTATGTTTATTATTTTTTTAATGTAATGCGGGGCAGGTTTAACGAGGGAAGCACTCGCTTAGCCGAGGAGTTACAAGTGTACTTTGGAGTAAGTAGGAAGAAATGGGAATAATACATTTTTGTATGCAGTACGCGATTTTCAAGTTCTTGCGTTGTTTTGCATTTCTTTGTAGGTTCTTTAGGATGTTTTACTTTCCGTAACCAGTGGTCAGGAGAAGCATTGCAGGTCTGTGGTAAGCAGCTGACAATTTTCAAGTTCTCTCTTGCTTCCTAGACAGTAGACTTTAGCTTGAGAAAATAAAATAATTACTCCACCTCCTTCTCCCTTCTTCTCGTGTGGTGAGTGCCTAGCCTGGTGTGACAGTTTTTATGACGCCCATGGGCCTCTGACTTGGCTTTACATGCCGTCGAGAAATATCTCTCAGGCATGCTGATTTGGTTTCCTCACAATGTTTTCCTTCACCGAAGCATGTGATGATTCCGAAAAATCAGAGTTGCGTGTCTTGGGTTCCAACTCGAAACCTATGACCTGGCAATCCGACGGTCACACCACTAGGCCATGACGTCTAATAACTTTATTTATATTGATAGGAAACAAAAGTGATTCATCGGGAATTCTTTATTATAATTAGCCATCTTTTTAAACAAAAATCTTAAATTTGTTCACTCACAGACGACGCACAGCCTCAATAAACAACAAAAGTAAGCACTAAGAAAGGATGTTTGAAAATCCAGTACCTAAAAGGGTAGAAGTGCGTAATTTTTTGCTGATGGAAAATTCCACAATTGGCATACGACTTGTATTTTCGTAAAAGGTTTAATTGGGTTCATTTTGAATTTTTGTATAAAAACAAGGTTAATTTTATAACGTCACTGGGTACATTTTTAAATTAATAACAGCACATGAATAATAAATTGATGATCCGTGATGTTATTTTTATCCTTTGTATAATCCTGGGAGAGTTTACGAAATTGGTATTATAAGTAGGTTGTGCCTTTCCGGGAGATAAGCTCCATACAATTTTTATGAAGCGTTGCGCCATTAACTTTGTATCAGTGTTGGATTACAAAACATAAGGTCTAACATCTAAAATTTAATGTGTTTTGTCATGTAAACATTTTTTTTGCGCTTGCTACTAACTTACGTGTTAAAAGGTCTTTAATGTCATTCGTTTATAATTGTATTTTGTAATTGATGTAACAAGATAACCCCAGTAGTTTATAACTGAAATACAATAATAAACAGCACGTCTCTTATCCCGAAGCATCGTCTTTTTTTTTCTAGAGGTGACTACACACCCTCATTGCGCCAGTTTTGTGTAAGTCCTATAATAGAGGGCGAGCTTATTGGCATCAACCGGGCACCAAGATTTGGGCTGCTACTGAGAATTTCCTGATGGAAAAACCCAATAATTATTTGCCTGAGTCAGGAAATTAACCCAGGATCTCATGATCAGCAGTAATGCTTGTGACCGCTAGTCCAACGAAGCAGTCAACAATAACCAAGTGAATTGAACCAAGGAAATGTCGGCATTTCAAAATATTATGTATGGTATGGTTTGGTCTTTATGGTTAGGTACCTTAAAGACCAAACCATACCAACAATTGTATGGTTACGGCCAAAAAAAATGTAGTAGCGAGGGGCTGTATTATAGTAAATTTTGTAACTGATGCGAAAAGGTAATAATAATAATACACAGTCATAAAACGACGTGAGTACAGCAGTTATTGTGCCGATAGTCGTGTCGGCCAATGGCTTAATAGCCTTTTTTTTTTTTTTTTTGTTCTCGGTGTGGAAATCCTCAATGGATGTCCTCCGCCCGGGGGAGAGCGGAGGGGTCTGTCAGACTCGTACTGACTAAAACCACACCGGTGTTCCCTCGCACACTTGCACCGGGGATCATGGGAACTAGTGCGCCTTCCACGAATGGCTTAATAGCCTCGACCAACATCTGAGGAGGCTCTCGCTTGGCAGCTGGATCAAGGACTTGATTCAGAAAGCAGTACTTCTGGGCACAGCGCGTATCGTTAGGAGGTTCTTCTCTAAGATCCCTGCGCCTAGCCCGGACGCTGTTCCCGATGCCGCTGGGCTACTATTTTTATATTTTTCAATGTTTTTTTTTTATATCACTTTGTACAGGAATATTTAAAAATGTAAATAATATGTTAGTGAAATGAATAAAAGATATACAGTCATATACATAAGTATTTTCCTTCCCAGTGCTGGGCAATAGCCTCCCCCATGGGTTTCCAATTTTGTTTATCATTTGCCCTCTCCGACTAATCCGTTAAGAATGAATTCAGATCGACCTGCCTCGGTTACGACGGCCGTCTTTAGGCACTCCCACTGTGTGACTATCTATCCGGCTTCATCCTAGAAACGTGACCCGCCCTGTTCCATTTTAGCCTCGCGACTTATTGCCAACATCGGCGATGCCTGTCTTCGTTAATAGTTAATTAACGTGACAAAAATAAATGTTGTTTGTTTAGATAAAGACAAAACATCTATTAGGCTGTAAGTAAACAGAACTCCAATAATATCAGAAAGTCGAAAATAAAAGGATAAAGAGAACGTTATTATTACAGATTTCATCTCATAAATATCGTTTTTCCAGCATAAATATACTCAAGTAATTTGTTTCACGTTATAAATAATAAATCTGTCAATATTCCTGAAGGATACATCATACAAAATATTAAAGTGTCTAGACATTTGATAAATTACCACTCTCAGAAGGGCCTGAACAGAATTTCTAACTTTCTAGATTTACTAGATGTTCCTAAAGTAGACAGTAGGCACCCTTCCCATCTGGCTTTACCGTACGTATAATGTTAACTCGACTTTAGTTTCAATGACAAAAACCTCTTATTAGATCAAGTACCTTAGCACCGAGCTCTTGTGAAAATAGAGAAATCAAATCGCACATATGACATTTAGCTAGATCGATATTTCGCTCCCGTAAACCCCCCATATTGCATCTTTCATAGAAATCGTTAGAGCCGTTTTCGAGAACATGATTAAAAATATTATTTATTTTGTAGTGTAAAAAAATAAGTCCCTGAGCGACCGAGCACTGTTCGGGTGAAAATAGAGAAAACGAATTTTCCCAGATATGAGACCTAGCTAGATCGATTTTTCGAACCAGTACGTCTATAATGCAACTTTCATCGAAATTGTTAGAGCTGTTTTCGAGAATGTGATTAAACATATGCTCATTTAAAAGAATAGGATATAAATATAACTTGCTATAGTCACGAATACGCTGCATCAACGAGGAGTTTACGCAGCGTCTACACGACTTCAACTAGCAGCAGATGCGAAGACGTCAATATGCAGTTTTTTACCGTTAATGCTTTTAATAGCTAAATAACATATGCCAATCGTTGAATGTTTTGTCTGTGTTTAATAGTAGATTTCACTGTACTGATCACAACCGTATTAAGAATTTACAGTATTCGTAATCCGGGTTACTTATCTACTTTACAAAACCTAAAGGAGAAATTCTTGTGGTACCTACAGCAAAATACCCAGAGTTAATTTGAACCTTAACACCAAATCTTCAGGTTTACTTTGAATAAACTTTGTAATTCCAAACAGCCTATTATATATAATGTAAGCAATATATTAAGCGGCCATTAAAGCATTTCAATAATCCACTTAGCTAATGGGTAATACCTACATTAATACATGTATATAATGTATTTGTAGTTAGGGCTATTGTTGTGTCTGGTCACGTTGTCATTATCTTTGAAATATTCATTGGATTATCATATTTATTGCTACCGTGCAAATCCGTGGAGATTTAAGAAGACGATCAATATTGATTACGGACCTTTGTAACTTATTTTATCGTGTAGCTTTGCCGACTGCTGAGCATGAGGTTCTCGGCTCGATTCGTAGGCCATGCAAACTGTAAATAAGGATTTTTTTTCCATAAGAAATTTCATAAACGTAGCCCAGAGTTTAGAAGTTAGTGATGTGACACACCAATGCATAAAGAAAACACGTAAAACCGTTGGTCTAGCGCCTGATTTTTCTTCGGTCGTGTCGGATTGCTGCCATCGGACTATGAGAGTAAAAGGAACAGAGAGTACAAATTGTGTTAGCACTCTGACTGGTGCACTACAATATCTCTTGCGAATTTGGCTAATCTCTATTGAGACCGGCTACCGTATAGTGTGGCTCGGAAGTTAGCTGTGAGTGATGGTTTGCGCAAGAATAAAGGTTTAAACTTTATAGCGGCTCGGAACATTTAAGGTAAAGCTGCGAATAACATAATTTTATGAATCGCGGGGCGCAGAGGACGCATCCATCGTCTTGACTGTATAATGCGCTGACCGTCACTCGTAGCCAACTTCCGAGCCGCCATAAAGTTTGAACAGAACTATAATCGAATTACGGTGAGAAGGATATCTATTTATTATTTTTAGAGAGACCAGTCAAAATTAAGAGGTCGCTATCAGTGGCGAAGGTTCCATACAACTCGATTCCTACCGGCTTCCCTTTGAAAACTGGCACAGTCAGTATTTTATAGACAAATAATAAAATGGCATAGATATCTACTCCGGCTTACCTCTTACAAAAAATTACCCTTCGCTACTGGTCGCTTTACTCCTATTGATTGACAGAAGTGTTTTGAGCTTCAAGACCATACAACTTATTGGACTGGTGGTCTCATGTTTAATTTGGATTGATTTGGGTTGTATTGGCAAGAATATGTCTTGGATATAATTTATTATGATAACCTTTATAAAGTCCTTAAAATATCTCCAGATTATTCTCAAAGGTCAAGTAAAACTATCCGTTTTGTGAGTTTAGGGACCAGAGAAGGATATTCATACCACAATAAAATACGAATAGTTTCAAGAGACAATGGTTTTCAAAGTTTTAAATAGCAATTATACAGATTGAACGTCCAGCAGACGGCACAACTGGCTACTGGAAACCACTGGTGTGTCCACGAAAAACTTTTGAGATATGATTTAAATCGCCAGAGTTCTTGAACTGCGTGGTGAAAGTTTAAATGGTTGAAAGAGTTTTATTTGATTTATATTCGTCTGTGGTCTGAGTAGTTTTTAGAATAATCTAAAAACGTCAGGATTTGTTTTTGGTGTAGAAGGAAACCCGAGTAATGTACATAACAGTTAAATTATACTTGAATTGTGTGACATTAGGGCTACTTCTACCACGTTTGGATCAATCCCGGTTAAAGTATTTTTAATATATTTCACTCAAATATAATTACGGTTAAAAAAATAGCTTTTCGTAGGTGTACTATTTAAGTACGCCTAAAACTAACCCTTCTGGGATAACAGGCTATTTTCTCGTGTACATTACAAAAAAAAAAGGATTGTGTGGTTTTATGAAACCACGGTAAAAGTGAAACTTTTTTTGTAATAGTCACTACACGGTCAGCTGATGGAACTATAGACGCCGCCATTTTGGCCTCGGCTGCTCTGACGAGCGCCTTTCACTTTATCCCTACTCCGCGGCCGACCGTCACGCGACATGCGATACACAGACCAGAAAATTTGAGACGATGTAATAAAAGTTTCACTTTAAAACCTTGACATTCTCTCTCAATTTTAAAAACCGCAAGTCTATCCCCAAATCCTCTCGTCAACATTGTCCCAACCGTGACCACGGCCAGTTACAGCTGCGGCTGATGTTCAAAAAGCCATAGCGGCGGGTCACGTCGGCCCTATTAATCTGGCGGCAGATGCACCGCCAACCAGCCCGGGCTCGGCTCCATTACTGCCAGCCACCGGCCGAGGTGTGCGTGAACGGTATACGACTCCATTATACGGTTAACATCTGGTTAGGGTATTGAGATTTTAGGTAAATTGTAAGGTATTCATTATAACAGGAAGACGAAAAAGGAATGGACGAGTGGTAGTTGAACAAAATACTAAAAGTAGTTCGTAAAAGTATTAGATGATCCCTTGTGTAACTCTTGTATACGTTCATTACATTGTGATTACAATACGAAATCAAAGAATGGGATGTTCATATCAGAAATCTTCTAATCTTGTATTTCAGTAGTAAACATTTACCTTCGGGCTTAAGATGGAATTATAACTCTTAATAGCAATATTCAACGTTGTTTGAGGACAAAGAAATATCTACTTCAACATATTATAAGTACAGCGTATTTAAGTACTAGATCAGTTACTTGTAGGTACTTGGTGACAATACGTGTCAGGTCCTCAAGTGATTTGCACTCGGACCCCCGAAGTCAGTGTATTGGGTAACCTCTTGGTACCGACGCAAACATTTGTTTAATTAACCGCGCGACTGTACCTCAGTGGAGGTAGTCTAAAGGTGCGGATAGACTGCGGTCGGCCGAATTATTTGCGTCGTAATAACATACCTGATACAAAATAATGATCATGTCTATAACAATGTGCACGCGCCCGATGGAATATTCGACCGGCGAAAATGGCGAACCATAAAAAAAAAATGCCGTAATGAACTCCTTTTGGTAAATGATGGGCATACAAAAATCCTTCCTAAGTGCAGCGGTGAAGGAATTCTTGAGAAAAATTTCATGCTTTTAGACCCAGCCAGGCTACAGGTACGTTGTCCGGTCAGTGAGTTTTATGATTTTTTAATAAGTGGAATCACTGGCGTTGATCGATAAAATTAATCGTTCAGGCAGATCCAGTGTGGAACGTGGTAGCCGATTTACGGTCACGACTAGTTAAACGGCTATTTTTTGGAACCGATTTTTTTCGGTTTCGCGTTTTATGCAAAACGGGTACCCGGCGTTTTCGGGCATTTTCGTTTTTTTTTAAATAATTTACTACATACTTTAGCTCTATTTTAATTATTAATTACAAAGGTTATCATATAGTATAGTAGTACTACTCCGCACGACCCTTTTCGACGTCGTCGTTTCTTTTTGTAACACAATGTCCTATTTGACCAAAGGCGACCGACTGGGAACTAGAAAATGCCTTGTAACATTAACCACAATTTTACAGTTAATAAATTTTAAAAAAGATCGACCATCCAAATCGATCGATGATCCGTTGTTCAATGATCAACAATCATGAAATTGTCAATGTGGTGTGTGTGGCTTTGGGGTGACAAATAATGTCGTGTTGATGTCGATCGACCGCAGTCTGCGTGCACCTTCACAGACTTAGTGGAGCGTGCTCGTGAGGACATTCGCGTACACAATAGATTAGACGAGCGCTCACTAGATAGCTAATCTAACTTTAGTTTTAACTCAGTGCACTTCCTAAATGGTTTTGTTTGCGAAGCTTCGAAGGTTTTAGTAGTACGTGCGTGAGCTCGTTGCTAGGTATTGATTCCTTTTATATCATGAAACATGTGTAATATATTGCCAGCACCGCTTTTGTCATTTTTCACGTGTTTTTTTATTAAATTTTTATACTCAGGTATTTTACTACCAATCGATGCGCTAACAACGCCATTGTTGATATCAAATATTTTAAATTCTTCACTGAAAAAATAATATTCACTTTTTATTACACAAAAGAGTTAAGGCGCAGTTGTGTAGTTCACATTTTAGGCAACTTTGATATCGCCGGGATGCGGACGCAAGACGACGCTAATAAATCATTTTCCACCATAAAAGAGGAATATTAAATCGAAGGAGGGGAGCGAAAATGAACGAACGACTGAAGGGAACGGGACGATGTGAAAAATTGGGCCGTAAAAAGGCAATCCCCGATGCGCCAAAGCGATGAATAGTGAGCTATTTTCAATTACCTACGGCTAGTGTCCGCATTGTCTGCGCGGAAAAATTGCCCGCATATTAATGACTTGACGTTTTTTTTTTTTTTTTGAATGTTTAATTGGTTTTTAAAGAAAATTAAGGGGGAGATTTTTTTGGGGAAAGCGTCAATGTTGACTTACATACTTTCAACACTTACTTGATAATTATTATTGGCTAACATCAATTTAAAACAATTATTAATCTAACGTATTTATATAACGCGAAGGCAAGTCGTCTATGAGGGGGAAGAACCGCATTTTACTAAAAAGTGATGAATATTAATGTTGATGGATGGAGAGGAAGGCTACAGAGCAGATGGATGAATTGTGTGAAGAATGATATGAAAGAGAAAGTAGTAAATGATGCCGTGACGTCTGACAGGGGAGAATTGAAGAAGAAAACGAGTGGCGCCGACGACCCAGCCCGACTCCGGCAGGAAGATGATGATTATTCTAACGTATTCGGTAAAAATATTCTGTTTCTTTACATCCTGAATCCTTTAATGATATTTTAGCAAGCTTTAAGTTACTTACTGACGTGACGAGTTTCTCGACCAATAATGAATTTGTATACCGACGTATACAAAACTTTGTACTCGCAATGACGAAACCTCTTAGAAATAGAAACAACAACATCTAATGAAGAAAAAATCCAATATTTATTTGAGTTATTTCTGCAGAAATTCAATTTTGTGAACACAGTGCAAAACAAAACGTTAGTAGAAACAGATATAGACCTTTCTAAGACTGTACTTAATCAGCTTACCTATACAGGTTTAATCACTGTGTTCTGGGAACTCGAAACTACCTAAATTTACCGTACTGTGGGACAATGACAGCCGGAAAGTTTTTAGTACCTATTATAAGTACTGCAGAGACCTAATTAAACCTCTAATGTGATGTCAAAATATCAGGCACGTTATAAATAAAAAAGGAATTAAACACTACTTTTGAAATTAGAACAAGAAAAGTTTACACAGCCTAGTCGTCTCATTTCTTTCCAATAATTATCTGAGTTCAACCATCTAAAGACCTTTTATTTAAAGAAGTAGGCTCCCAGCATATATCTGGTATCTTACAGAACCTGTAACCTAGAATATTGTAGGGTTTCCCAGGGCTCACCTCACTTATTTTAAGTGAGGTCTCGTTGAGCAGGAATTTGTATTTCAAAAGAAATCCTTGTCTTTTCTGAGTTTTGATGCACAGAAAAAGCCGTATGCATAACGTTTGGCAAGACCTAGCCATTAGTAAAGAAGAAAAAACAATTTTACAATAAAATGATAGTAGGGATTAAGTTCGAGATTACAAAAAAAAAACACGTAAATTATACTTAGACCATTTCTTATTTCATGTTTATGTATATCCAATTCTTTTTTCGGACCTGAGGAGACCTTATTATTGACAACCCAAAAAGAAATATATATAGGACAGATTTTCATAACAATAATATTCCTTGTGTTGTACAATAGGAAAAAGGGATAATATGGAGCCTCAATATTTAGAGAACAAAGTAATAAATATTTTCGTCAAGGCCAATGTCATATTACGGTCGGAATCGAAATTACCTACGTATGTTTTTGTAACAACTGATATATATAATACTGCTATACTAAAAGATACATAAATGCGTAGGAATATGCTTACCGAGTGTGTTCTGTATTTAATATCCATGTTTTAAGATTGAAAATAGTTTTTGAAGTAACAAAATGACATATTTTAAAAATATCCTCTTTTTAGGAAAATGGCTAAAAACGAACCCGTACTTGAGAATTTCAATTGATTGGTAAAGTTACCTGAAAAACAATAAACTAACAGTTAACTGCAATATTTCTTAGATCCAGGTAATCTTTGAGACTAGATAAGACAACAAGACTACAACACCAAAAGGAATTTCTTGAACCGACGTCCATTTTCACAGACTCTAAGCAACGCCTTTATATACGCCTAAATAAATACAAAGGGGATTTTCAAAACCCGAATTAGCGACGAAAGTTAAAAAAAATAATTAAGTCATTATTTAGGCATTTATTTAGGTAGCCGCCATTACTAGACACGGCTCTTTTAATTAACACCTCTTTGTCATAGAAGTCACAGACAGTCTACTATGCCGAACCTACATGAACGAAGACGAGACAGCAGCCCTTATACGTCTGAACTGCCCAGAGGTTGCCTCATACAGGACAAAGTACTTCAGTAACCCAGGTGCTCTCCGAGAGATCGTGTAACACCATGGAGTTGCTAACCTTACTCGGGGAGCTGGGGTGGATCGGATGATCGTTTTCCCACCCGTACGCAAAATACGCGCTTCGGACGTGGAGTTGTGGACACCAGCCCGTTATAAGTGCTGCTACACCTAGTTTTAGCCGGGTACAACTAGGTGCAGCCGGTTAAACTTAGATGTATCCTATTTATCTTTGGTTAGAACATGCAACCAATTTGGATGTGGCGGTTGCCGTCCGCTACCGCGGCACCGCTCGCTGCGCTCGCTCGGCTCGCGCGCGTTTCGTCACAGTTCTAACCTAACCTAATTTGGTCGAAGTGTCCTAGCAATAAAAAAGATACACAACTGTTACCGGTCGCACCTAGGTATAGCCGGCTAGAACTAGGTGTAACCTTACTTCGGCTTTTAGCCGTAACTTAATACAATAGGTGTCGCTTATTGTAACTGAAAACAGGCATAGCATCTGCAACACCTCTTAGATACAAAGAAACTTCCATCTTTGAAAAAGAAGGACAAACCTAAGTCTTCTATCTGTTACAACAGCAAAAGGAATTTCTCGAACCAAGGCTCTTAGGAAACATATCTTACCTAAGCGAATAGGATTCCTGAAGGCTGCAGGTCAAACGACTTACAGGATTATGAAGCGAGCTTAAGTTCTCAGAGTTCCTTGAAAGTCGGAACTAATTTTAAAGAGTGATGACGTAGTTAATAATACCTGCTGCTAGGTTAGTTAACTTACTCATTATGAAGAATATTCTTAATTTAGCTTCTATGGCGGGGTCTGAACAGAAAAGTATACTGTATTACTAATAGTCCTCGCGAGTCCCTCAGAGAAAAATTTAAAGAGATTGATATACTGACCCTGCCTTCACTTTATATCTTAGAATGTATTTTATATGTCCGCAAAAATCGAGGGCTTTTCAAAATAAGAAGCGACTTTCATAATATAAATACACGCAGTAAACACGAAATTGTAATACCTAAGTTCAGATTAACAAAAACTAGCAAGTCTTTTCATATAAACAGTATACGCTTTTATAACAGGTTGCCAAAGTCAGTTATAGAACTGACCGATAGAAAATTCAAAAACTACATCAAACGTGTCCTTATTAAAAAAGCATATTACAAAATCAAGGACTACGTTGAAGATAAAGAAGTTTGGCTTTAGTTCCTTCTGCGCATGCGGCTTCCCTGGTAGCTCATAAACGGCACAAATATGTGGATGTCTCTAACTATTCTCAATCTCATTTTTTCTCCTCTTTCGAATCAGATTTTCACAATAGTTTTCAAATCATTTATACATCTTTTGCTCAGAATAGTTACAGCACTGATAACAATATTTGTGTCACTTGTTTAATTTAGTACTTTACAATTCTTTTTTTTACCTTTGTATAGATTCTTTTTTATCAATTGTTTGTAAATGTGTGAACATTGTAGGCTTTGTAGATTCCCAGCTGTTTGTTAACTTTTGTTAACTTTTTATTTTGTTCTACATTTTTTGTGTAGTAAGCAACGACTTATTGTCGGGCCTACGCTGTCCCCCCATACTTAAGTACAAATGCTGTATCCATGATATTAATGTAAAACCAAATGATTTGAAAAGAGTAACCATGGAGTTTCTTGCCGGTTCTTCTCCTTATGAAACGACCAACCCGAAACGTGCACCTTTTTTTCGACGTTTTATAAGTGCCCATCTAAGGCCTATGTAAAATAAAATATTTTGATTTTGATTTTAATAAATTGTAAGAGATATAGAAGCAGGCAAATTATAAAAATACAACTATTTTCAAACTATGTTCTAGGTGACTACTTCTAATGAGCTTTTCTGTGGTTGTAGTTAATTTGGTTTTTAATAAATTAAATTCACTTTTTAGTACATAAATAATAAAAATACCGACATTATGTATGAACACCATAGGGTACTTTTATTTATATACAAAGCCAGCAATTGCAAAAAATAGAGAGGTATGGAAGAAGAAAGGGGAAGTTTTTTCCCAGCCGTGGGGCACAGAATATTATCAAATATATATGTACAATGCTCCTTGTAAAAAGATAGACCTATCAAGCAACCATCTTGTTTTCCCTCCCCTCGTTATTTGTTCCCTTGGCTAAAGATTAAAATAATTAAATATTCGCTTTCGGAAGCACTGAACACTTCGATAGCTTCATTCACTGCCTTCGCTGTATTACGACTCTTTGAGCTTCGAGAAAATTCCAGTTTCGTCTCGCATTTCTTGACTCCATTCATTACCGAGCTGTAAAATAGCTGTACTGCAAGTACAGTCAAACAAACTGATGAATATACAGACACCAGCACATCTAGCTATCCCAAACTGTCAACTTTTTTCAATCAACCTTGAACCTAATGCTTTAGCGATAAAGTTGAACATCTATTAAAGAAATTTAACAGATTGTAGTAGCTGTACATTCAACTGTGTGTTGTGAGAACGGGACGAACTTGACACTTACAGGCACAATTAAACCTCCCTAGCTCAAAGAAGAGAGCATTGGAAAAGAGAAAGGAGACCTTTGCTTTGCAGTGGGACGAGGGACTGAAAAAAAAAAGTAATAGTTTTGAGGTAAGCAAACACTATCCCATCACAGGGTGAAGACGTCTCCCTAATTATTTAGATATTTTTTTCCTGACCCAGTCTTTTGGAGACATGGTTCTTGGCATCCCAAGAGTACCGTGGTCTTTTACATAAAAACCAACACATGGAAATTAAATCGGCAAACCGATACAGAAATATTTTTGACTGTTTATACGCCGTATACCGAACTATTTGATTGTCTGTACTTACAACTTTCAGTAGGAAGAGAGCTGCTGAGTAAGTTTTTGCCGATTTATACCAGCAACTGTAGAAATGTTGCCTTTATTAGTCAATTCCTGCAACTGTTCTTTGGTAGAACTAAAGATTATTACACGTTTGTTTTCGAGTTACTGTTTCGCTTAGACTTGGCTGTTGTTTATAAAAAAGAGCAATGAGAAAGTTGGAAAATTAATAATGATTTATAACATCATCTGCCTAGCCTTTTCCCAACTATGTTGGGGTCGGCTTCCAGTCTAACCGGATGCAGCTGAATACCATTTTACAAGGAGAGACTACCTATATGACCTCCACAACCCAGTTAGTACTGGGCAATACGATACCCCTTGATAAGATTGGTTGTCAGACTTTCGTGGCTACTGACTTATTAATGATTGTCACAGATCAATCAAATTGTCGAATTAACATCTGGGACTACCGGCTAAACGTGCTTTCCGAGGCATAGAGGAAACCCGCTATGTAATGGTTGTTCACCCATCTGCGGACCAACCTAGGCAAGCGCGGTTTAACCTGAAGATCGACCCGAATAATTATATGTGACAAATTGACAATAATGATTGCGCCACAATTTTCAGCCGTTGGTGTCGTTTAAAAAATGATTGTAGAATTATCGCAGTAGCATTACCTACGCTTTATCATCATAATCGGTTATAAAAGAATCCAACTGCCCACGCGGCTCTGTTCGGGTTGGTAGATGTCACATGTCGTCAATTCTTTGGTCGTAGGACATGCTGGTTTCCTCACGATATTTTATTTGACTTTGTCTGTCACGCGTTGTGGTCTCAGCAACATATTTCTTTTGTTTGTGAATTTCTTTTCTTTAATATTTGAAGGACGGTCAATCAGCTTGATAAGCACTGCCAGCTTACACGACACATAATAGTTGAAGTTATGTTGCTGTGATAAATCCGCAGACGTATCTACTACCATTCTTACAATATATTTCTTATTTCTTGTACCTATTCTTGCTTATATCATCTTCTGGAGAATACGAAAGTTCTCTGACAGCAAATAATGCTTGAGATTGAACGGTTTATTATTTATGATATGATCGTTCTACAGACGGATAAAATGGTATTTGTTGCATAAAATTCGAATGTATTCCCTTCTTCGATTTTAATGAAAACGAGAGATACCTACGATGTTTGTAAATCAATAATCTTGTTGTGATCCAGATCATATTCATTATAGGTTTAATTCAGATTCTAAATTTTACTCCCTCATAAACCGAAAACTTATTAGAACATCCATCTTAAAGGCAAAGTCTGGATATATACTCCCACGGCTCCAAATCTCTTTAAAATCACGGTTAATATTAAATGAGAAAATAAAAGCAGACACTAAAATAATCTAACTCAATAAACATTACCTAAAACCCTGTTTATATACGTTAACATTTCCTCATAGCAACCTTTTACTGTATTCCTTGTCTCCTAAGTAAACCCTATCTTAAAAGCGATCGAAAAACAATATTTTTTTGTAGATACTTAAAAATTAATTTACGTGGGTCGAGTTCAAATAACGTCCTTCGGAAAACTTTTCTTAATGGCTTACCCGCCCTCGAAAGGCCGAAAACCCTAGGAAAATGTGTACCGAGGACACAAACCTATATAGATAAATGGAGCGATCGCCAGCCCTTACGCGATTTACCAATAAATAAGGATATACGCAGTCCCAACGATAAATTGCCTCATGAGAACTTGTATCGAGCGATATCCCGGAATACACATGTTTTTGTATCAGGATACTGGGAATATCTGACCTTTAAATATTACACGACGAAGGCTTTTATTTTACGCAAAAGTACTGCTAAAAGTCCTGATAAAAATTAACTTTGAAGAGCTCTTCGATGCTCGGAAAAACATTTAAGAAAGCCGTGTAGCAACAGTAAAGCCTGCAAAGCTTTAAAAATTATGACGCAGAGAGACTTATTAGCAGAATTAATAACAAATATCATATAATATTCTCCTTGTTAGAGAAACTTTGCATATAAGTAGGAAAAAAAAGAAAACAAATAATAATTTTATTCCTTCTCACATTTTTGCTCTTTTTTGTTGAATGTTTGTTCTTCTGAAGTATTTTGTACTAATAACTTGGAATGTACTTTAACGAACTCATTTTCCTCAGTCTGAGCTTCCCAGTTTCGCCTTAAGCTATGACACAGGAGAGCAGTAAAGTTATTAGATTTACTACTGCTCTATTTTAATGTTTATACATCTTTGGTTCATTTCCCCTTGAAGCAGATGCAATTTAAAAGCGAATGTTAAAGTAGTTATGGAGAATCACGGAAGCTATTTTGACCTCTAACGACTTAACTCCAGCTTTGGTGGCAATTTTCTTATGTGCGTCCGTACCTAAGCCACAGTAAGCTCCTCTCTAATAAATGTGGTAATGTTTTAGAATTTCAAACAAGATTCCGCTTTTTGCTGACTGAGGAATAATCTGAGTAAAAAATAGGAGCAAGGGTCTCATACAAAGGTTCACAGATGGCTTAAGCTCTGAAACATGCTGTAGTACCACAAACGTACCCACATTACGTTTGAGAATTGAAATTAATTTTGCAGTATGCAATGTTGGTTAGAGGTTAGTTAAACTTCATAATATAACTTAATGTACATTGATTCGATTTTGTCAATGACAATCTATGTTTTTGGTTACGGTCATCCACACCTCAAAAGTAATCTTTAGATATAAAAATCTCGTGTCAAGGTGTTAGTTGTTGCACTCCTCCGAAACGGCTCTACCGATTTTTATGTTTTTTTTTATGTACCTATATTTGGTAGGTATGAGAATAGGTCCACCACTGAACCGATCATCCTGAAATTTTGCATATACGTTGTCAGGTGTACAGAAACGGACAAAACAAACTGTACCGTTTCCGAGGAAAACAACAATAACGTTCTTATGATAATAGATGGCGCCACGTGAGTGTGATACGTGACTTAGAAAAGTGTAACACCGAATAACACGTCCCCGTAAGTTTACGAATACGAAACACTTAACAACGAATGCACGCTACCACGAAAAACTTAACGCCGTAGCAAGGCGATCTCGAATAACTAAATCTCTAATATTCACTTTTTCGAAACACTTAACAACGAACGAACGCTACCTCGAAAAACTGAACACCGTAGCAATGTGATCCGGAATAACTAAAAGTCATCGTCAAAAGAATTTATTCATATAACAATCAACTAAATAGAGAAAAAAAAGTAATAATTATGTGTCAATCAACAAAATCAATCGTTTTTCCATGACAATACAATCAACCAAATCGAACATTAAAAAAAAACTTTAAAAAATTCAGTTAACGTTTTGCACAAGTATGCAAGACTATCTAAAAATATGGTTAAGTCAATTGTTTCCTCGTCGTGTCAATTTTGTCTTTCGAATCATGATTGAATTATATTATTACACTCTAAGCAGAGTACAACCCGAATTGATTGTCAAATTCTACATTAACGTGAGCCGCGGAAGCTGCGAGCAAAAAAGCTAGCAAAAGATTAAAAAAAAATTCTATTTGCTGCGGCATAAAGGCACTGTGAAAATTTAAATCTAATGACGTCATGGTAAACTGTTTTTAAATCTTAATTTTTAATTTTGGGATTCTTAAAATACTAACTTTTTGTAATAGGACATCAAAAGTGAAACCTATTACAGTACAAACCGATTAAGTCTTAACATTAATACTAACAACAAACTCATTTTCTCTTAGATAACTAAGGACCCAGTTTTAAAAGCGTTTTTGTCAGAACAATGCTCATTCCTCTTTAAAAGAGATTCCCTTTCTACTGTAATGAAAAAGTTTGACGGTCAGCTTCGCGATTGTTCTACTGTTTCGATTAACGAACTTGTTTCTGTTTTGTTTTTAATTACTTCGAATGTTTATTGGCGATTTCTATGTAGTTCAGGATTGACAATTGAAAAGTTGTTGATTGGTGAAACTTGAGTTTAAATGAAATATCCCATCAAAATATAATGAAGAACTCCATACAAACTTTCATTAAACATAAATGTGTGAGATAATTATTTGCCAACGGTTGGCTCTGATACCTAGTGGCTTGCCGATGTAATCAACTTATAAATGAATTCGTTAAAGTTTCTGCGAAACTAAACTTAGTTTGTAAATTTGTTTCAGAATTAACTAATACAGAGACTGGAGACCTATGAAACCTACAAATACATTTATAACAAAGCTTAGGTAGTAAAATCAATCTGACTTCGCTAAAGGCTGATTCTAAAACTCACTCTGAAGTACTTTTCATTATTTCGATGATAAATAGAATTTGAGCTTTACAAACAAAATAAAAATCGAATAATAACCTTTCAAATCTCAAGCGTAATGAAAAATGAACAGAGCTTGTCATAAAAAGCTGTCTGGCTGTAAATGAGTGCCGCTTAAAGGTCACGAGATCCATTCATTGTTTTATAAAGCGAGAATATTGGCATAAAAAAGCCTAATAAAACATTTATGAAAAATAAAATCTCGTATTCGGAAATCTATCGTCACGCCTGTCGAGGTGTCAATTATGATTTATAGGAGGCCGAATTAAAAAATCACTCGGTTCGGTAAAATACCGATGACGTTTTACCGGAGTTCGTTCGCTTATTCGGTGTAATCCGGAATTATTTATGGTGTTATTATCGCTTACAGGACCGATACCCGGTGTCGATATTTGTAGGGACCGTAAATTGGTAGGTGGGGAAATAATTCTGATAGATGTAGCGAGAGGGCTTTTCTTCCTCGGTTCTTTTTCGGGTGTTATTAGGAGATAATTTTGGCAATGAATTGGTTTGCTATCGTTGGAGACGTGCAGATGATGTTGAAATGATTTTGAAGTGGCTTTAGAATTACATTCTTGCTTGGATTTTTTAAGGATCTACATTGCGCGACGTAAAATGGGTATTTTATTGGAAATAATCTTATTCTTTTTCAAATAAGTATTAAACTTAAATGAAGATATCTCTTAAAAATGATCTCCACATTAAAACTTCTAGACACTGTTCAGAATGGCAAAAACTATCGAACTAGCTATCACATGCAAAGCCGGCTCGGCTCGTCACAGCTGTCAGAACCACAAAGAGAAACCACAATGATAATCCTAACTAAAGTCACAGCCATCACTAGAAGTCAATACTGTCATTCACCTATTAGACATTCCGTAATTGGAACATGTCGACGAAGTTCCCAACTCTAGCACTAGGGGGGTAAGCCAAAAAGCGGTAACTCAAAAAATCAATATTTCGAGAATATGTAAAAATGTGTCGCTCTTTTCCAGTAAAAAATAAAATAAGTATATATATCTATCTTCGAGGTGGCGCAGGAGAAGAGTACCTGGAAGTATATGGGGAGGCCTTTGCCCAGCAATGGGACACACAAGGCTAAAACTGTAAAATTAAATAATATCTAGATAATTTTGCATTTTTTTATATCTATCAATAAGAATAAGGTTATTGTGATTAGTTTTGTCGATCCTAAATGTTTCAAGCTAGTGACTACTGAAGAAATGCAGAAAACAGAAATTTTGATTTCTAAGATACCACTTTTTGGCTTACGAGGGTGGCACTTTAGTCTGTAAGTACCGAACCAAAGGCCTGGGGCTAATAATTTCAAATCGGAACAGTTACAAGTTCGACAGACTAGGTAATGGTGGGACCTCAGGGAGGAACGATTGAATCGATGCGGCACGTCTCTACGACGGCTGAACGGGCTCCCGAAGGAGTGCTGTGTCCGGGTGTAAATAATGCTGATACGATATCTTAGCTGTCGTGAAGTTTCATGTTACGTCAGGTAGTTTTGTTTTATGGGGTTCTATTTGGAGGAATCATAGCTGTGTTTGATTTTGGATTGTTCACATTGGTTCGACGAATTGGGATAGGACCGATAATTTCTGTGTTTCGCGTATTTTATTTCGTTGCTTTATTAGCAGTCTCTTGCAATTCAGAACTGGACTACCTACATTTTTGTTTGCTTTATTTGTGAACATCTATAACTTAAATTTTTTTGGGTATGACTGAACAGTGCGACAACACCCGATCTTTCGTCTTTCTCATCCAGTCTGTTTCTGCCACGTCGGTCCTCCTAGCTGAGGGTATCCCATATTATGTCCTTCATTTATTTCTATACAAATATCATATTAAAAAAAAAAACAATATAAAAAACATTTAAAAATGTAAAGAATTGTAGCCCACCGCTATCGGGAACACAGTCCAAGCCACTGGCGGTCAGGGCTCCAGAGAAAGGAACCTCCTAACAATACGAGCTGTGTCCAGAAGTACCGCTTTCTGAATTAAGCCCTTGATCCAGCTGCCTAACGGAAGCGGAAATTAAGCTATTGGCTGATACGACTATCATGTTTATTCATTTTTCTTACACGCTTATTACATTTTAAATATTTTTATCAATAAAAATGATATAAAAACATTAAAAAAATACATACAACATTATTTTTAGTATATGCGAAACCTGAATATAGTTTGTTCAGAATAAGTAACTGAATCGATTCCAATAATTTTTAAACCATGTTTTATTTTTTCCCAAAAAAAATTAAAAAAAGGTTAAAAGTTGAACACCGAGCGAAACTAAGCACCTATCGCAATCATTTAGGTACCTACTGCCAAATTATTATTATTAATCAGCTCAAGACGACGCTGGAGGCGCGCGCGCGTCGGTTACCACGTTTTTGTGCGGATAACCAGTCAACAGAACAAGGCTATAACTTTGTGATTTTTCATGATACAGTTTTGAAATTTTGTACATAGATTCTTTACATAAAAATACTAGACACGTGTATCAGGTTCGCATATACTAAAACTAATGTTGTATATGTAATAATAAAATTAATATAATATAATTTTATTATGCTTGCTAACACGCAATACGTACGCAGGTACGCAAAGGCTAGATGACCGTGTCATTTCTCCGTTGGATTCGTCTTCCGCATCCTTAAACTCAAGAAGGTTTCTTTTTCCAAATCCCGAACCGATCCCGAACTCGAGAGCTCTTGACGGCACTGCAGAAGAGCGGTCGAGCTACATCATACAGTCAATACACAGATCTGGGTCACTTCGGGCCACATCGGGTCAGTTCGTTATTTACCGAACACTCGCTTTTTGATCATGATATTTGAACGATATGAGTTCTTTATTTACGGATAATTAATATTCATCTATATGTAAAAATAAATAAAATTGAACTGTCTGTAATTTCAAAATAACAACTTTTTACTGAATGCATTTATGAAAGTGTTTAGGGTACATGTTACAAAAAAAATTTTTTTGTTTGTTTGTTTGTCTGTCTATTTGTTACGGGTAATCTCCGAAACAGCCGGACCGATTTTTACGAGACTTTTACAGATAGCTGATGTTATAAGGAGTAACTTAGGCTGCTTTTATAAATGACAATAATAAATTTGATTCCATGCAAAAAAAAAAAAAATTTCATGAAAATATTAACAAAATCCGATTCAAATAGAACGCGGACGAAGGTCGCGGTCAACAGCTTGTTAAAAATAAATGAAATAAAGCTGGGTATCAAAGGCCGGGGATTTTTTTTTTCTGATAGGTTTTGGCATTGAAAACGATTTGTTAGGATATGGTATTATGCATATTTGAGCTAGCGTCTTTCACTTACTTTTGATGATGCAGGTTAATAAACCTGCATCATCAGCTTCTTACTTCTTCCTATGACTTTTAGCTGTTTTAATCCAGGGCTAATGTGGATTACTCGTCCTGCCGTCTTAGGGCTCTACATATCGGTTTTGGCCAACAGATCATTGGGCATGTGATAGACGCTGCCAGCCCAGTCACACGGCAAAGCCAATGGCCTAGCTTAAAGGCTTTTTTGGCAACGTCAGTAATCTGTATTTCAGTTGCTGCCGGTATGGCAGTAGGTATCTTTTCTTCGTTCATTTTATTATGAAGAAGAGAAGACGTGAACTACGCACCATCCAAAATGCTCAGTTATTATCATCTGCATAGCATCTTAAACTATTTGGAGGTCGGCTCACAGTTTGACCGGATGCAGTTGAATATATAAACTAGATAGAGAGCGGATGCCCATCAGACCTTCACAACGGGGTCACACGATGCTCTCTGGTAAGACTGCATAACATAACATCACGCCTATAATTCCCGAAGGGTTAGGCAGAGGCCTAATAGTACACCCACATTTCACCAGTCATGTTTTAAGTCCCATGTAAAACAGAATAGGCGCGCGCCCTCTATGCATAAATCCAGACTCCGTGGCTGCTATTGAGAAATTCCTGATGAAAAAACCCAACAACAATTTGCCCGACCCGGGAATCGAACCCAGGACTTCATACTCAGCAGTCGTGCTTGCGACCACTCTACCAACGAGACAGTCAACATAACCAATAAGTTGTCGTATAAATATCCTTAATGCTCAAGTCTTTAACACAATTACCTCACATGCAACACTCCAATCCATTATCTAATTGCTAACAAAAGTTCATATTTTACAGCAATGGTGTCAAGCCCTACTTACCTAGAATGGAGCGGCATCTGCATTGAAATATCGCACCCATTCTGTACACCGCTTTTTTATTTCACAAAAAAAACAACAGTCATTTTGCAGACCGCTCCAGCACTTAAGTAGAGGAATTGAAATAGTAGCAACTTTATTTTCTCTCTACTTCCATTAAGTAGATATCAGACGTTTTGTTTCTTTGTATCTTTCATTCGACATCTTTCACTCGAAGTTAAACATCTGGACACTAATAAACCGATTGAATGATATTGAATTTCAGCACTCATATTAAACTGACTTACCGAACGTTTGAAAATGAAATGAAAATCAGCAGATGAACGTTCAATAATAAGTATTTTTTTCGCCGTCATTTGAACATGGAATGAAACAAAAATGAACATTCAGAGCGTCTGATATCAGCTTTATTAAGGTTGGAGTTAAAATCACTTTTTACGATTTTCCGAGAGCAATTTGAATGTTTTCAAAGCGAACAGGTAAACAACGGTGATGGATGGTTCGAAGGAAAATAATAGAGAAAACTTTATGAAGTTTCGGCGAGAAAAAATGGTGTCAGATACTTAATTTGGAAATTGTGTTAATGAACGAGATGTTTATTAAAAAGTTATGACTAGTTTATATAAGGAGGGGGATGAAGTTAGTTATTATGTAATAAAGTTTAAGTTTAAAGATTAGAATTGACTTTTTGGATATGTCAAAACAAAGACCAATAGGGGTAAATAATAATGCGATACGATGTTTTATTGGCTAATAGTAAAAGTAGAGGCCATAAATCAAAATCAAAATACTTTATTTCACATAGGCCTAGATGATGGGCACTTATAAAACGTCGACAAAAAGGTGCACGGTTCGTGTTGGTCGTTTCCTATGGAGAAGTGTACCGGCAAGAAACTCCATGGTTACTATTTTTAAATCATATTAAAAAGGCCTCGAAATTTTATAACTGCGGAAAATCAAAAATTATCCTACCGTAAACATCACAATCTGTTCATCATGTTCTGTATGGTGTCCGGACGTAAAGAATAGCACCATCCCATATCTTCCCGTGGGTGTCGTAAGAGGCGACTAAGGGACTTACCAGTGAATGGGCAGCAGCGTTCTCTGTGATTTTTATAACAAACATACTGCGATCGCCAACCCGCCTGCCAAGCGTGGCGATTATGGCAAAACCCCCCTTGGGGAGGCCTATGTCCAGCAGTGGACGTCTTTCGGCTGAAATGATGATGATGATGAAACATCACAATATTCATTTAATTAATTGAACACAGTTTTAGAATGTAAACAACAACACCACAATACAAACACAACATTATCGTTTTACAATTTTCCACACAAAAACGAGGCTCAACCCTAAGCCTGCAGATACTTTTCAAACACCAACTTTCCTTATTAAGGTCAAGTTTAAAAATAGGTGGAGGTACGGGAGGGTTAGGCTGCCTTTCCACCAGAAATGTGCTAGATAAATGAATGAATGATGATCACATGTGATGAACAGCGTAGCTATGGAACTGTATTATACAGAGATGGAAGGGACATCGACGCACACTCGTTTACCACGTAATCATAATAATAATTTATTTGTCGTATTTGGTACATTATTTCGAACCAGGAGATTAGGTTTAGATTTTTTTTCGTCGAAATATTTCTAAATAACCCTACATAGAAATATTTCGATGAAAAAAAATTCTGCTGCTTCGTGAAAAAGTGCAATACACACGGTCAAAATCTATGGAACCGCAGATTTTTTAAATTACCTATGTAACATTTTAATGAAGGGGGTTTGGAATGATGTACTGGTTATCGTTTGTGCGTCGATGCCTTTGCACCCCGTATAACCCAATAGGATCTTTTTTATTTCACCTGTAACTATGTAAAAAAACTTAAAAGTTAAATTTGATCCACTTCCCGGTTTCCGATTGAGCTGAAATTTTGTGTAAATGTTAAGTTTGGATGACAATGCTTGATTAGCTAAGTGACGTCATTCTAAATTCAATATGGCGGACTCCCAAAGATGGTGAACTAGCTATTTTTTTATGAATTCCCATGATATGGGTATCAAATGAAAGGGTTTGCTTAGAAAAATACGAGAAATAAAATGAGGTCCCTCTAAAGCGTGTTTTTTAGTTTTTTGAAACTACATTATTTTAGTCACTAAGTAGACATGTAGTTTCAATAGAATAGTTTGGGCGCTTTGCTACCTCGCTTATCTCTGGTGTAAAGGCAGCCTTAGGGGTCCAGTTTGAGTGTTTAAAGGACCCAAGTACACAGGTACCCAAGTACATAGGTACACAGGTAAACAGAAAGACGATTGCAGGTATATCCGATGTCGAGTTGTTGACTAACCTTCGGATTTCGATCTTGTTTCATTTGACTGACCCGCGCTATTTACTTTGGTTTTATTTTTATTTATTTATGTGTAGCCTTCGCTCTTTCTCTATAGATAGAAGAACGAAGGTCCCCGTTTGATGTTAGGTTCAGGTTGTGCCGTTTTGGAATGTTTATTGATATTAAAAATAAGATTCGAACTTTAAATAAAAACTATTCCATACTCAAACCCATGTTTCCGATTTGATCTAACGTATACCACCTTAAACAAAATTAAATATCGACTTTAAAGATTTGTTTATTAAGTTGATTTCAAAATGACCAGCACTTAAATTGAAAATATTGTAAAAAATATTAGAACTCTGGAAACTAACTTGTAAACATTGAAAAGGTACTGCTTTGTAAAACTTGTCAATTACCGATAGTTTGTTTACTTCGTTTATGACTCGACTCAGCTTTCGATACCTATTTCTTTGTAAAACAAAATAAACTCAATCTCTTTGATTTATCTTAAGTTTTAAACAAACCTTGTTTACAAGTAAACTTATTTACAGCGAAAACTAAACGTTTTAATAGCTTACCGATTTATCCGCTCAAAATGAAACAAGAATTAAACCGTGTAGTCATCCTTTTGTTCTCTCGCTTTTGTATGAAAACTTCAATTTGAAAATTGTTTTTAGTTTTTGTTCGAAGTTATTGAACGGCTAGACTAGATATCGTACAGTTATGTAGGGGAATAGAAAAGGAAATATATTTTCGGGGAAAAAAAATGGAAACTTTTAATCTGAGTCTGAAAAGCTAGGCTTTTGCGGCTTTTTACGCCTCCAAACAGTAGGTATATAAACGCCTTGATATGAGTGTTGACCACTACATAATATGGGAAATGCTGCAGATAATGATGCGTCGTCTTTTGTCCTGGTATTTTTGCTTTGCGGCCAACGTTTTAAAAAACTATTATTTAGGGGTGTATAATACCTCATGGTGACATGGAATGAGCGACTGTCGCAACCCCGTGCAGGGCACGCCACCATAGTGGCGATAAGTCCCCTCTTTGAGGAGTGGCTAGAGAGGCGCCACGGCGCCCTTACCTTCCGCCTGACGCAGGTCCTCACCGGACACGGTTGTTTCGGGAGGTTCCTGCACCGAATCGGGCGGGAGGAAACGCCCGGGTGTTTCCACTGTGAGGATCGTCCGGAGGACACGGTGCAGCACACTGTGGAGGCCTGCCCTGCTTGGGCGGAGCAGCGCCGTGTCCTCGTAGAGGCGATTGGCGGCGGCGACCTCTCGCGCCCGGCCCTGGTTCAAGCCATGGTCCGGAGCGAGAGGGAATGGGAAGCCGTCACCTCCTTCTGCGAAGCAGTCATGCTAGTGAAGGAGGTGGCGGAACGTGAGAGGGAAAGAGCCTCACGTCCCAGCCGCCGCGGGAGACACCCTGGGCGTCGGGGGTCACGTGGTGGCCCCCGGCCACCGTAGGCGCGGGCCTGTGGACGGCGAGTTTTGGGCTAGCTCGCCGTCCGGCCGTCTTATGACGACAGGCCGTGTCGACGGCGCGTTCGTGTTCCACGCGCGCCTCAAAGAGATGTCAGCAACCACGTAGGGGTCCGCACGGGCCGATGCCTGCCAGGGCTGCGGGACTGTTCGAAAGAGATACCGCGGCCCTGGAACACAAAGGGCAAAGAAGGAACATGGATGGGTTTTAGTCAGTACAAGTCTGACACTCCCTTCCGCTCCGCCCAGAGCGGGGGGGGTCATTTGATGATTTCCCATCCTAAAAAAAAAAAAAAAAAAAAAAAAAAAAAAAAGGGGTGTATAATACGCCCAGTTTTGTTGCTACGTTTTTTTTTCTATGGGATAGAATTTTGCGTAAAAAATATAATTGCTTAAGTACTTATTTATATTGAAAGAAGACAAATAAACCTCTAACATATATTTCCACTGAACATAAAAAAAATACTTATTGAACGTAAAACATAGTAAAAGAAAAATGTGTATTTTAACCTACTAGTACAGTATTCCCGTGGGCGTCGTAAGAATCGACTGAGACATTAGTATATCAGCTAAATCTGTAATCTCTAAGGACTACAGAGCATAGGAGACATTCGGCAAAGTAGGTACTTTTGACCCAATTTTGTGGCCTACTTCAGAAGCGCCTAGGGTCAGCCATATCTCCTTATGGCACCTTCAGCTATATAAATAGGTCAGTAGTATTTATTCTACCCTACTATTTAAATTCAAACCTTAAACCTACAGTGGGACGCTACATTATAAATAAATTAATATTGAATCTTCCATCTGAATCCTCCGCACCCTCACCTCTTTACATCTTTTAAGAAGTGATCAATTTACTGCAGAAGGGTCCGACAACCTAGTGATGTGTCAAGCAATATTTTGAAACGTTCGAGCAGATAATTCAAACACCCCACCACGCTAAATGTAGGGGAAAACACGAGAGATTGATGTAGGTATGCTGCCACACTCTAAATCATATTGTCGGCCGAAATGATTTACTCCTAGCAACACTCGATACACCGCACAGCTTGACATAACTCATGCCCACAATTTTCGCCCCTATCGCGTCACGTTTAAGACGATATCTCCGTGTATGATTTTGACAAATACGAGGCACTATCAGGAGTCCTGTACAATGGAGTGGTCCCAGGAGACAATGCGTAAATCGCTGCATTTCATGGCTCTACGCCCATAAAGATAGTGTACTGTTCGGATACAAAGTTGATAAACAAACGGTCTGTAGTTAAATTTGATGTATGGACTACGCACCGGCAACAATAGTTTTACAGCTGCTGAATAAATACATCAATTAATTTTGAACTCTATTTCCTGGATGATAAAGTTGGTCAATGATGAAAAATTGTTTACATGAAGTTAATTTTAAGTTTGAAATAGCCGATAACACGAAACCGGGCCTAGGGCGAGGTCGTCACTCAATTTTTTCCAGCCTTCGAACAGTGTTTACTTTTGTTATGAAGATACAAAATTGTGTTTGCTATATTGAAAGAGAGCGGTCTAAGCTAGATTTGCAACTCTTTTGTCATTGTAGTTTCAAAAGAAAGATGGGCTCTTAGGAATTTTATGCTGTAGTGAATACACTTTAGAAACGAAGAGGGTTATTGTGCTTTCAAAGCTGCTTTAAGGGTATTTAGCTGAAGTCATGAAAGGAAGTTAGTTATATTATAAAAGGTGATTCTCTTCGCAAAATATTATAAGATAAATATACTTGATTTCCTAAAATTCGACACAGTATTCGTGAGCACAACATCAAGTTACATATACAACACCCTTAAAAATTTCAAAGCCCTCAAAAGAACAACACCCCACGTCCCAACATGAATAAATCTAGGAAACACGCATGCCCAGTAAATATAGCAAGTCAGTTGCGATTTTTACAACGTTACCTTTGTAACGTGCCGCAACTCAGTCCTTTACGTGACCAGGGCCCTCATATAAAAATAAATAAATGTATTCTTTTTGGGCAGCTCCCAATTTTACCGAGTCTCGTAAAAAACGCCTACATTGACAGCGTCCGATCTATAACATCGATACTAATATTTGTTTTATGAGAGGTTTTTTTGGATGCTTCGGTACCGATAGTCTGAATTCCCCTACTATCTGAAGTTCACGCAAATAGTAGCGGAATTTGTTGATTGTACTTCTCGAGTTTCGATATCTGTTATAGTGAGTTCTATATTGGAATTATGTAGTTTGTTCGTAGAGTCGTGATTTGAAATTAAATTCCTCATTGAAGATAGTTGGAGAGGTAGGTAAGTGGTAATCTAAATCCTTAATTGCGTAACATTTATTGTGTCATGTTATTAGCAATATTAATAATGTTAATCTATACATATACAACATTATTTTTAGTATATGCGAAACCTGAATATAGTTTGTTTAGAATAAGTAACTGAATCGATTCCAATAATTTTTAAACCATGTTATATTTTTTCCACCGAACGACTTTAAGTACATATCGCAATAATTTAGGTACCTACCGCCAAATTATTATTATCAATGAGCTCAAGACGACGCTGGAGGCGCGCGCTGCGTGGTGACCACGATTTTGTACAGACAACTAGGTAACAGAACAAGCTTATAACTTTGTGATTTTTCATGATACAGTTTTGAATTTTTTGTACATAGATTCTTTACATAAAAATACTAGACACGTGTATCAGGTTTCGCAAATACTAAAATTAATGTTGTTTAGCATGTGCAATGTACTAGGTGTTAAATTAACGGATCGTGTTCAAATCACAATACTGCGCTCCAAAACAAATATAAGTGACGTGGCTCAAAGGCTGCCCAACTCAAATGGGACTGGGTGCCCTGACACAGTGAGGTGGGGTCGCGACAGAACACGACAGAGATGGCGGGACGAACTGGACGGGTTCCTTCCGAACTGGAAGGAGGACTCGTGGGTTCGTGAGAAATGGAAGAAGTGGAGGCAGGTTTACCCAAGAGTATGACTGAGTAAGCTAGGACAAAAAAAATATTAAGTTTTGTCATTCCCACCTATTTATTTACACCACCCCACCGACCATTTATGTTCTGGCTAAATTAATTCTTTCTAATAGGAATTTAATATATTTTTACAGTATTTTAATTTGTTAATATTAATAAATTAATGTAGGTGTAACTCATTTTAATTTAAAAAATACGTTTTAAAAACTAATGTTCTTAAACCACTACAGTTTAACAGAACTACAACAGGTTGTATACAGGTTCATGTACTTACACCCACTATGATTTATTTATTGCAGATCAAAACTGATCAATGCGTTCGCGGTTGAGAATACAATACAATGTCTCATACAAAACACTTTGATAATAAAGGTACTTCAAACTGGAATCTTTTAAAGTAAGGCCCCTGCTATCGGTATATGTAAGCTAGTGCTCAACTGTACAGAGAAATGATATCGAATCTCGAAAGCTTGCCAAAAGCTCATCTCGAAGATGACTTCCGAGAAAGATCGGTGGGCAAACGTTATCGATATTGTAGAACACATACTATAGCAGATTTTTAACGGACAGATTATCCGTTGCTTAGCGAAAAATCTATTCTGTGTGCATTGTTCAATATATTGCTACAATGTTGTCAATGGTGTTTTGACATGTCCGCTTTGTGCTCGCAGTTTTTTGGCCAAAGTTGGATATGCTAGCCATTTCAGAGCACATGAAAGAGCGGTATATCGGAGCTGTCGACAACCACCCTAGAAAGCCATCGAATGAAGTCGCTGTGGCTGAAATCGGCTAGATGGCATCATCATCATCATCATATCAGTAAAATAACACACCCTTCTTGTCTTCTCCTTTATCCTTTGGGTATATATCTTTCTCTGTTGTGCTGCACCTACTTTTTTGTCTCTGCATCACTCTAAGGTAGACTGGTAGAAAATGCCCAAGGCATTAAGTCCGCCTTTGTACATTATGTGCATAAAGTTATAATAAATAAATACATACGAGTATCTAACCTTTCCTGCAAACACGCTATATCAAAAATTTCGTTAAAATTTTAGTCAAAAAGCTAGTGCTTTCAAGTTTGAAGAGGGTCTTGAAATCATACCTACACACCACACCACGATCTATCGCGTCAGGGGTACAAACGTTATGCAAAATAATTTCGCCTAAAATAATGTAGGCCTTTATCAAAAGTCGTGCGGTAACAGCCACATGTCCCATTGGATATACTCGTATTTACCACGAACCACGTTCAAGAGAATCCTCGCTCAATTGTCCACGTAGAGATAAATTAATAAACCCTTTTCAAGCTTAGGATAATGTCCGACTGTGTTTTGTTTTTGTGTTATTAAAAATGGGTTCTGAAGCTTTGGTATAAATATGCAAGCTTTCTTACAGCTCATCACCATCATTGATTTCAACACGGTGAAGGACCATCCCGACTCTTGCTCAAGCTAGCCCGCGATGATGAGCCTGTAGTTTTAAACTAGCCCTAATGATACCACTCAGGTTCAGCCTGAGGCTCGTACCCTCTGTGAGGTACGAGCCTTAGCGCGCTGTGCCTTAGTTTATGAGTATTTTGCCCCTGGCTGGGAGCCTTACACTCAATGCACCCCAGGATAGTAGCCCGGTTAAGCAGAAGCCAGCCTCATAGGTTGACCAGCGAGAAGTCATAAAAATAACGCTGAAAGAAAACATATTGAAGAAACCGGTATGACTTAAGCCCGAAAGATATGAACAAGTGACATCCATCAACTTGCAGACCCGCGGGGTGGATTAAAATTCACTCTCTCTTACAGAAAGGCCTGTTTTCTATCAGTCAGAACGTTATAAGCTGATTAGAACGTCGCTGACGTTCGCACGGTTGGCGCAGTAGTTGAGCGATTGGCTGCTGCGCTGTGTGTAGCGGGTTCGATTCCCGGACGGGACAAATATTTGTATGGCCTACAGGTAGTTATTCTGGGTCTGGCTGTTTGTGTGAGTTGAAATGTTTGTAAACGCACCCACGATACAGGAGAAACTCCTTGGGACCAGGGAGGAGCAAGGTTTAAAAAAATGCATATGTTTACTTACCATTCGTCTTACAGGATTAGCATCGATTACATTTTTTTTCTTACAAGTGATCAAAATCTACCCCGTTAAGAAGTAAGGGACAGTTTTAACATCGACACTTGCTCAGATCAGCCATTAAACTTTGACTTTGAAGAAGAAACCGCACATAAAACGACACTAACGAAATCTCTCCCTCGCAATCACCAAAAATAACACCGAACCCTTAAATACGGACTTTCTATCGGTAATAACATTACAGGTGTATTAATATAATGCCACTTTAATCCGTTTGAGGCACGGTTCAGATAACGAAGTTTGTGGAACATAATTGGAGAGTATTAATATCAAGTTACCGAGTTAAAGTTCGGATGAACTTTGTCGAGACTAATCGCCTCGTTGCGAGGGTCGACGTCACACTGTTACTTCGCGAAGCCTCTTTAATGTACATATATTCGCGTGTATTTACTTGTTTACATTTGTAGTCATAGTCTAGCTTATGGCCGCGGCTTCACCCGCGCCGCGTTCGGTAATTATCCCAAGGGATCATACTACCGGGATAAAAAATATTCTATATGTTAATCCAGGTTATAAAGTATCTGCGTGCCAAATTTCACCCAAATCCGTTAAACCGTTCTTGCGTGAGAGAAACAAACATCTATACGTTCTCACAAACTTTCGCATTTTACAATAGATGACGAAGGTAGATTATTTTCTACTCCTCCAATTTTCTTCTGATTTATTTTGATGTGAGTTACAAGATATATTTGCATCATTTCTCTCTTACTGTTTACTCGCTTGTAGCAGTTTTCCAGAAACATAGTAAATCAAAAAGTGCCCTTTAACCCTCCGTTTGCTTGCTATCCGCTAGGATACATTTCAATATCTGCATTGCCAGTCAAAGCCACGCAAATATTGTTATAACCGTGGCATTTTTGTTACGTAGAGACCCTGTTTAGTTTGAGAATCTCTGGACCTTCTGTTGATCTTTCAATTGAATGCATAATCGTATCTGACATGATATTTCTTACAGTTATTAATTATCATTGATGTAGCAGCTATACCCTAGAATTTCGTCAATGGTGTTCTGACATGTCCGCTTTGTGCTCGGAGTTTTTCGGCCAAAGTTGGGTATGCTAGCCACTTGAGAGCACATGATAGAGCAGCGTACCAAAGCTCTCGACAACCTCCCTAGAAAGCCATCGAATGCAGTCGCTGTGGCCGAAATCGGCTAGATGGCATCATCATCATCATCATCATCATTGATGCATGATCTCGTCATCCAATCCTCTGTATATTCTCCAAGTAGGTCACGGGCTAATTTTAGAACCTCTATACTCTCCGAAAATTGGAAATCTTTGACCTTCGTTCGTTAACAAGTTAAGTCTTAGAAAATGTACTAATGAGTTTCCTGGAACGTGGGTAGTTCCGTTTATCATTCACCACAGTACAGGGTCGGGAGGAAATTCATAGAATGAAATACTTAACCGACCGATGCTTAGTATTCGTGAGGTGCCTCTTATTTTAATGACTGAATTTTTATTGTTTGAAGTCGTAGTTATGCTGATAATGCGGTTTAGTGAGGCAGGAGATATTAATCGTAATTGTGGAGTCAAAGCTCGTTGCCCCATTCCTGGGGCTGCTCGTCGCCGTCGTCGGGTGATTTTTTAATATTGGAAAGGTTCGATATGGTCCACCAGATCGCCTAAATATTCAACTTTTTTCGTGTACACCCAAGAATATTAATACTGTGGTGAAAAGATTAAGCCAGTTTCAGCAAAAAAACTGATAACATTTTTCCATGATAAACGGAATTGATTCATCGTCTGCCTAACACTTTCCCACGATATTAAATAGCTGTTTAAAATATCAGCATTTATTGTGGAACTTAAAGCCGTACTAGTGGAGGCGACACGATACGAAAATACAACTAAGTAATCGTCCCCATTAACATCGATAACTTCACTGGATAAAAGTATATTATAACCACTGATTAACTTATCGCGGTATTAAAATGGGTGCTCAGCAAAATCTCTTCCAGAGATTCTGATCCAGCGTTTAAAAATTCCGTGGATTTTGCTGTGGTTTATAGTTTAAAAAGCTGGTTAAACCAGTGCCAGTTGTATTTTGAATCACTGCCAATGTTACGTTGCGAATAGCCAGGGGTACTTTCTGTTTGCGTTTCGTTTTTATAGTGTTCTAGAATGTCGGTACTATGAGGGGGAAGTGTATGGTTGACAAATTAGGGTGGTTTTCTTTTGAAATCTTCGTCATTCAAAACGTTTGCGTATACCCTACGCATTAGTACTTTTATCAGTCTGCTTAGCGATATTTTAATGAGAAGATAATTTTTTGTCTCTTTATGCTTGGTTTTTAGCTGGAGTTGCCCTTTCTATCCCATGTTTTACAATTCTCGACTTTGTTTGTACCTACAGGCACTTGACTTCTTTTACACTTTATAAAATAAAATGCAAACGGAAGAACAGAAACTACCCATTCACCTTATATAATCCCCTAGTCACCTTACTAACGCTCCAAGCTACAAAATGTAAAAAGAGAACTAAAACAGAGCAAGTTGAAAGAAACGAATGAATACAGGAAACCAATATTTCTTCTGTATCCACGTCTAAAGTGAAACGCAAGGAGGTTCTACCTGACATATATAGTGTAAAATTGAAACTTCTACAGCCAACGCGATCCTTTTCACAAAGGAACTCAATATAAATTGAAAACTGTGAATCGAGAATATTGTGAAAGCATACGGCGATATATCTTTGCTTCTGTGTCGATACGAATGTTCGTAATTTATATGTAAGGCAAGCTATTTTTGAAATAAAGTGTTCGTACAGTTGCTGATATTATCGTCCGGTATTGTAGTAACATTACTTAAATTGATGTGGCGCCTGCGATGACGTCTCGCAGTACATTGCAAAGTTCCAATTTGAATGTGGAATAGCAATCTCACATAGAAAGTGTCTGAATAGTTCATGCCGTGGTTAAAATAAAATATTTTAGCCAGCCATTGAACAAGGTGCTACAACCAATGATATTATAAATAAAAAGAGGTAGATATCGCACTAGCGCGCGCAAATTTTTGCAAACAAATTCAGACAATTGTCGTAATTTAAGTACTTCAAGCGCAATAACTATCTCTTTCTGTATCATACGTTCCGTATTATCTATCGCAGTCGTAACAACGCAACGATACTTGAACGCCGCTCAGTACGAACGTAGCGTATCTATCTTTGTAATATAGTTGTCTACATACAACCTTACCGACTGGGGTGACTGAGCCTAGTATGCGCTGAACGTAAACTACTATAGGGAATTGCTACTCCTTGTTTCTCTGGCTGGCAGTGTGAGGATTGATAACTGGTGTAGCTTTGGGTGTACCGTTCAGAAATTAATCTATGGAAGTTTGACTTTCAGAAGGCAGTTTAAAATCTGGCCGCATCTGGATATACACTTGCCCCTAACGATGCCAACAAAATACAGATAATATTTAGTCAGATAATATTGAGACATAATAAGTTCGTTTAGAGTCCACACAAATTCCACGTAGTTTGGATTAGCTGGGGAGGATTGTGTTGTGTTTTATGAGTTAGCAGTTAACTTGTAAGTTGCTTAACTTTGAACTTATTCAAGCGTTTAGTTATACAACTATGTGTAATTGTATTAGATATCGAACGAGTCACGTTAAGTCGAGTTCAGTGGACCAGGGTTGTACAGTCTATTAAATATCTCAGTCGGTCGAATGCAACATTTGGTTGAGTCGGTGTGAAATGGTTTGGAGTAGGCGGGATATTTCCAGTGTTGTCCGCCTATTTTGAAGAGCTTGGTGTACTGCGTTTTGACGTCATATTAAGCGCAGGACCTCATGTTCAGTAGTCGTGCTAGCGATCACTACACCATCGAGGCAGTTTTATAGCAAAAAATGCGAACTTATTTCTCAAAAACCTTGATCATTCGCATTTCACTACATAAAACTGCATTTCCATTTAATCACGTTTAAAAACGGGTTAAATTGTAAAACCTGCATCGATTAGCGCAAATGGGAAGAGGGCAAAGGAAGTAATGGATCCTAAAAAATTAGATCGACTGCCCGCCGAGTGTTAATTGGCAATTAGGTCAAATGGTTGGTTCAACGCTGGCACAGAGTGTAATCTATGAGCGTGTGTTTTTATAGTTAAAAAACGACGAAACGAAATGTCGTAAAAATGGTGCAGTCTTGACATCGGGCGTCTTGTCTCGTCATTTTTAATATTGACTGACAGACAACACACTAAGCCGCTCGTCCTAGAAGCATATTCTAGGCAGTGAGCTCCTTGCATAACGAAACTGAGCATCCTTTCTCAAAAGGATTTCAAAATTCATTCCCTAAAGGGCTTTGCATCCCCTACTAAAGAGGGGGAGATGCAAGTTTTGTTTGGGACTTCGTTTACCGATGGGCAAACGAAAGCAAACGAAGCTATTGTTGTAAAACCCTTGTTCAGGTAAATAAACAGTTGTAAAAAGTACCTAAACCATATTATTACAGCAGTATGCTTCAGAACGCAAAAGGTCGTGTAGGAGCGGTACGGTGACGCACGTCGCTGTTACGCATAATCTCAGTATGACGTCTGTTTCCACGTTTACAATCTTTTCTTAAGATTATAATATTTACTACTATGTAGTACTTCGCTCGCTACTTCGTCCGCAAAAATTGTTATAGCTCGGCTAAAATGCATGATATACATAAAATTTATAGCTTATAGCACCCACGAATAATGTATCTTACTATCAGTGAAAAAGTTTTTAGTATTGGATCATTAGTTCCGGAGATTAACCCCAACATACAAACTTACAAACAAAGATCATTGGGCGAAATCCGACCCGGTCAGTGAAACATTCCGTACAATAACCTAACTAGATTGTAATTTTCAAGTTGTACCTTTTAAACCGTGGGTGTAAAATATAACCGATTAACGAAAAATCAATATTTTTGGTTCAAGATATCCTAAAACAATACACCCATTACTTATTAAGTAATAATTATTATTACAGCATTCTCCAACGATGAGAACAGATATCACATAGTTTTAAATATAAGCATTATAGAATCAATATAACAAAGATACTAAATTAAACTAATTAAACCTAAGTAATTTATACGAGTATGTCTAACTATTTGTCATATCGAATCGAAAAATTACGGAACTGATTTGCATGACAGTGGTTACCCTAATTCGTTCAGTACGTAACAGTGGTTACCATAGCCTATGAAGTAACCTTACCTATATCAGAAGTGTGCAAGGTGGTAATGGCTTTGATGTTCTTACCAAATCCGGAAAATACGCGTTAGGATGGAAATTGGTTACCAGAATGAACTTCACAGGTGATCTCATGATAGATCGCTAATATCTACTGGGACCACCATTAGCGTCTAGCACTGCATCCAACCTGGCTTTCATTCCAGTAACCATATTCCAGCACATATCACGAGGATCCCCCCTCATCAGTTTCCATGTTTGGATTGCCGTTTGCCGCAAGTTATCTACGTTGCGCACTTCTGATACATCCTAATTGAAAACCATCTGACCCCAGAGGTTCTCAATTGGGTTGAGGTCGGGGCTCTTCGCAGGCCATGGCATTAACTGTATATCCGGCTGAGCTTGGATCCATCTCTGCACAACTCCGGCACTATGGACGGAACTGTTGTCCTGGCATAAATAAATAGTGCCTGTGGGATGGTGCAGCCGCACAGTCGGCACCATCACATCTCTGAGAATATCCACATACTCTTCTGCATTCATGCGGCCAGATATTTCGACAAGTTCGCCAGGACCAACAGAAGTCATCCATCCCCAGAATCCCAAGATCAAGGGACCACTCGACCTATTTGGTATTACATTGGTAACTGAGTATCTCTCGTTATAACGCCGCTTTAATATTTTTCTTCCATCTTTATCGGATTTGAATGTCTTTTCATCAACAAATATTACAACATTATTCTCCCAATCGAAATTAAAATATTCTAAGCAAAAATTAACCCTAGCTTGAGCATGGGCAGTAGAGAAAACAATTTTTTTTGCCGGAATCCTGGTCTTCATTCCAGCGGCCTTCAATCTGCGCCAGATTGTATCGGTTGAAACCTGAAACAACGGTAAAAATATTTTTTTTAAAACAATTAAGACTAAGCTATTCAAACAATGCTAACATTTTTGTAACCTTATATATTTTTCAATACTCTTACGACACGATTATGATAATTTATAATTTTTCCAAATAATCTATAGTTATACTCTATCTATACATAATATTACTAGCTGTTGCCCGCTCGGCTTATATTGCCTGCTATAGCGTGATGTTATATAGCTTTCCTCGATGAATGGGCTTTCCAACACTAAAATAATTTTTAAATTCGAACCTACTGGTCAACCAAACAAACGAACTCTTCAGTTTTTTTATATTTAAAAATCTCTATATTTGGTAGGTATAAGAATAGCTCGTAAAGTATATTTCACACCGCTAATTTCACGCGGACAAAGGCCGCAGAGCTAGTAATATTATAAAGCTGACGAGATTGTTAGTTTGATTGAACGCGCTAATGTCTGCAATTACAAGTCAGATTTGAGACTATTGAGGAAGGTTTTAAACTATGTAAAATTACGCTGCCGCCCTTATGAGCGGAGCAATTACCATACAAAATGTAGGTCAGAAAGTAAACTAAGTGGGAACGAAGTAATGCCCGACGAGAACCAAGCATAATGTACTCATATACTTATTTCTTTTTAATATTATAAATCCGAAAGTGTATCTATTACTTCTTTACGCATGAACTACTGAACCAATTTTGTTGAAACTTTACACAGACATGGTTAACCGGACTGAAAGGATATTGGCACACATATAGGGTACTTTTTATCGATATTCAACGCGGGCGAAACCCCGGGTGGAAGCTAGTAGTATATATGGATCATTCTTTTAATATTTCGATTAAAATGCATAGAATGATACTCAAGTTTCAGTTTTATCAAATGTTTTTTTTTTTGTTTTGGAAAACAAACAAACCAAAATTCCATTTTATTTCTTAAAGAGATAAATTAATCAACCTTCAGAGTATCCGCATTTCATTTGAAAGGAAAAGATTAGAACTACAATAATAATTACTATTTTTTAGAACTTAAATTCCACGTGTGCGGTGACCGTTGAGTGAGGGCACTTTGAATCGGCCCGGCAGTCTGGGTAGACGTTCGTTACTCCGCGCTAAATTTCCCGTGTTCCTAAGTTCTTAATCGAGCCATATCTCAGGCATCCTTGATTATTTTGTATTCAGTGCGTGTTAGCAAGTAATTAAAAGTGTAAACGAAGGTTTTGCGAGTTTTATTTCCGATGTCGCGACCCACTGATATCGAACCTCCGTTATACATGTTTAGATTATTACTTATTAATTAATATAACTTTGATCTCTTCATGGCAAGAGTGAATAGGCTATTGCTGAACCAGCTACTAATTCCTCGACCTCATCTTCACATAACCATCAGGTGAGGGGAAATTTATGGTCAGTTTTGTATGTAAAAGTGGACATTTGATTTTATAGAGGCAAACACTTCACTATGTTATGTAGAGTTTATTTAAAGTATTACAAAATAACACTCACCGTTATCCCCGTCCACCTTTCAATCTCTCTAATTGTGTATCCACCATTTCGCAAAAACACTATCAGCTGCCACTGTTGTGGCGATAATTGTGGCGCCATAAATATTTGTTCACACACTGACAAAAAAAAAAATTCGCAATGACCGTGAGCCGAGCGATATTTGGGAACGGTTGGTTGACGGACGACGCAACACGATGCAAAACAGTGCGACTGTGTGTGTAGTACCTGACTGCCTCTTTGGGCTTGTGGTCGACATCACAACTGCAGAGCAGGATCGCGATGCGGGTCAGACAAGATGTTATTAGGTTTACCATCAGAATCTCTCAGTAGCAGCCACGAAGTCTTCATTTGTACCCGGTTGATGATCGGCTTCCTATTACATGGGACTTGACTTAAAATGTGGGTGTACTATTAAGTACACCTCTGCCTAACCCTTTGGGGATTATAGGCGTGATGTTATGTAGCACTAGAATTAAGGTCCTCAGGAATGGGGAAATCGTAATATCCTAGAACCAACAATTCACAGACGTGACATCTACAAACCCGCACTGGGTCCGCTCGGTGAATTACATCCCACTCCCTGACACAGGACCGAGGCTAGCGTTCCATCAAGGGAACGTTACAGGCTGATTACTGATTATGCTACTCAGAGATTGAATTCAATTTGCTAAGACTGTCAACTGATTTGATCAAACACAGCAGACACGAACAGGCCGCTGTTTAGTCCCTGAAAAGGAAAATCAATATCAAAAACGTGTGGTCCGTCGCAGTTTAACATTTAAAATTTTATGTGTCTCAATTTGGATGATTACTATCACATTTTGGGCATAATTTCTTTTTAAAATAAAAAAAAAAAAAAAAAAATCATTTATTTCAGACTGTAGTAGGTCCATATGTTTTTTAGATGGGCACACTCTTGCTATGCGCCCGAACTTCCAACAACGAGAGCATTGTGAGACTGGGAACACAAATGGTTCCACCTTAATCCTTCAACCGTCTGCATAAACATATGCTAGTAACATATTAATGTTACCAGCATGTTTATGCACCAGTTCCTCTGAAGAACAACCGAACTGCTTCACTCGTAACCCAAAAATCTTCCGGCGAGTCATTACTATTACGCCTCAGTAGCCGCTTCAATGAAACCAACTCAAAGGTCTCAGGGCAAGTTATGCAACTCTTGAGCTCTTCGTGAGTTAGGTCCAGATCTACGTCTTTGGTCACACCGCATGAGTTGCTTTTGAAATTTGGTCTGAGATGGACTCAACTCGTTTTTACAATAAATGCGTAAGTACCCTGAAATTATTTAAGTATTTTACTTTCGTTATATCTTTAATCCTTTTTTCTTTAAATAATCTTGCAAGTTTGTATTGGCTCTCTTTCGATGAAATATAAACCTCAATACAGTTTTCTTTGGCCTTTTCTCTTTACTTTGTACTAATCTCCAACCCGCCTCGTCCTCTTCTCTGTCTCACTTTTTCGGTCTTATCGAATCTTCATTTGTTCTTATGTCCATATTAAATTGCTCCCCCACGCCTATCGCAAAAAGTTCTTATCATCCTCCATTGTAAACAAATATTGTAATACTAATTATATTAGCTAACGATGCACTTTTGACCTTGAAGCGGACTAACCACTTCAAGGTCAAACCCGACGCTCATGAACAAATAACTCGTTGACTAATGAGATACCGATAACGTTTACTGCACGCGTCCGTTCGAAACGAATGCCGCTGCGAAACTGTACTACGGGGTTTTGTGTAAGTATATAATATGGTTGTCTCTCTCCCACATTAACCGGTTTAGTGAACGTTATTGCGCGCGCGCACTGTTTAGACCACATCCCACATCACTGTCCTTCGTCATTTGTCGTTGTGATCTGTGCGTTCTTTAAGTTTATTGATCTTATCGACTACTTTAGGTGTGTGTACTGGTTTTATTGTTTGGTTTTGGATTGGATTTCATTAAAATGGAAAGACAAAATAGTTGTGCTTCATGTGACCAATCTGTGTTGGGTTGCAGAAAACACATTCTCACGGGACTATTTCTCGAAAGATATCGAGATCACGCCGCGTTATTATTACAAGAAATAATACCACGTGAGGTAAGTTCCTCAACAATTTTGTTTTGTAACTATATAGACACCCTGTTTATTGCAAATGGTTGATTGATTGACTGTTATTATTGCAAAATCGATAGTATTGATGGAGATTATACAGGGTGAATTTTTCAAGTAGGCGTGGATGGCCAAATCCGAAACTATAAGTAATAGCGAAAAATACTCAAAGGAGACTCGTCCCCGATTTTGATGAAAACTAAACCTGCATCATTAGATTTTTTTAAAAATAAAGTGCCTAGCCAGGAATCGAACCTATTGATTGCGAAAAAAAACACACTGTATTAATACACCATTCGATAGTGTTGCTAATAAGGATAAACTTGTGGGAAATAATGAAATACAGCATATTAAAAAAAAAACAGCTCTTTCCTGCAATACCTACACGGTCAAAATGTATGGAACAGCATGAAAAATTTGTATGTGGGGCTCAGAATGATGAAACGTAGATGTAACGTTGTCTATAAAAGAGCCGAACAAAGATTTGTTTTTCTCCCTGTCATTGCGATCATTTTTTTCTTCTAGACCATACCTGGGAACCTTCTAGCTACGGAGATATTGGGGGACAAAGTTTTTTTTTTATTTGTACATATTTTTAATGTAAGATTTTTACTTTAAACATCTCCACGACCCCCGTACTATTCAATATTTCACCAGCACAATGTATTGAGTGTTACATTGAGTCCTACCGTAAAACGTGATTTTGACCCCAAGTAAAAGTCGATTCCCAGCAATAATTTTTGGGTAAAGTTACTTAGTTTCATATACAGAATGCTTGTTGACGGCGTCGTGAAGGGTCCGCTTATACCCTGTATATCAGAAACTATTATCCCATAAGCCTATTGATCCATAGTAAGCACAAAATTTTGTTAGAAGAGATCGTAATAAAACAATTTGAGAAGACAACTAGCATTTATTTTCAACTCGTTTCAGATTTCTTTTGATGGCTCACGATCTTTATGCCATGCTTGCTGGGTGCGGTTGGATCGTAACCTGCACAATCTACCCGACCAAGAGCCACTTCAACAAGTACAAGATGAGCCACCCCAACAAGTAACAAATGATGAGGAAATGCAAGACACGGGCATACAAGTGGATCCTGGTTTTATTACCCTACAAGGATATTCTCGTGCTGTAAATACAGCAAGCCGGTGCATATTCCGTAACTGCAGAAGTACCGCTACGCATGTAGTTCCATCGTATATAAAATTCCGCCTATTGCAAAATGATAATTTTTATATCCCTCCACTTGCCAGAATTTGTCATCCGCATATAATAAGAAAAGATTGGAAAGTGAATGCCCAGGCGATGATGCAATTTAATAGTGCCCATGTGCTTGATATAATTAATCTATATAAGTGGAAGTTGGAACGAAACCACTAATTGAATTTCGAAAATCTTGATGGAATTAAGGGCAATGAACTGCACTTCTGGAAAGGAGTAACTAAAAATAAGTTCAACATCATTTTACAACTAACACCGTCTCTTGGTGTATTTGAACAGATGGTTTCATTTTAGATGTTGTGGGACGTTTTGAATGTCATGGATTTCTTAGGCCTAATGACGTATTCATACTAAACCGTGGCTTTAGGAACTATCTATCGATTCTAGTATTAAAGAATGAGGCTACAATTCTTATATGCCACCAACTAGACCCAGGGGAGAACAGTTGAAGACAGCAGATACGAATAAGTAGAGACTTTTCACAATGGTCCAATGGGTAGTGGAGACCATAAATGGTCTATGTAAAAAGACTTGAAAATATTTTGGCACGTCTCTTTTAATGTTTCTTTGTCAAACATGATGACAGACTTCAGAATTACAGCGGTAATCATTAACGCAACTCGACGTCCTTACGAAGAGAGCACATACGCCGAACAATGTCTTAATATTATTAATGAAATTATCAACATAGAGAATGAACTGGCGGAATAAGTGAGCACAACCTAAATAGGCAAAGAGTAGCTTTCGTGCCAATGGATGCCAATAATGCTGCTTTCGGTGATTTCCTACAACTCACATTAGAGGATTTGATCTTATTCACGTTGGGGACGTATCATTTAAGGATCGTGAGATCATACTGCCATGAGCACATACGACCAAACGGTCTCTATATTGTGGAACTATATCGACACCACGAACTGATTAAGAAATTCAATCGAGACATAGGAGGAGCAAACAATATTTCACATTTAAATTGGTGATCACGACAGAACCCGGTAGACAGCATAGAAGTATACTACTGCTCTTACATCCACAGGCGCCGCACCATTGGAAGCCTCGCGCATATAGACAGCGTGGTTTATTTTTTATCTTGGGCCAGATATTAAGATCAAATAGATGCACCTGCGGTCTTTTTAGATAATACAATTGTACCTCTGGAAGTGTGGATATTGACAATGTCGAATGATGAAAAAATTGCGTCAATATGTTGTGAAATGAAGCAATAATTAATAGATTAAATAATTATGTGAAGCTAAAAATATAAATAATGAAAAAAAAAAGATTTTTATATTTCGAATAGACACAGTACCCACAATATATTTATATCTTGTCAATATATTTATGAAAAGATTATGTATGTTCGGAAAAACATACATCTTTTTAGTAAAATAAGCGACAGGCATAATGTTAATACTAGAAATAAGGACAAATTAGATCAGCCACGTTTCAGATTGTCAAAAGTACGCACTCTTTTATAAAATGGTGGGTACTTTGTAAAATGTTACAATAAAAAACCACTTGACATTCTACAACTTAATGAAAAGAAATTTAAAACATGCATAAAACGTACCTATGTAAACGAGCATATTATAAGTGGAAAACTAACTAATGCGATAAATTAAAATAACCTATATTAACTAACTAACTTAAAAATAAACTTAAAAAATGGCGTCAAAAAACTCCTCCTCAACGTAGTCAACTGGTAATGTACCCAAAAGACTGGCGGCGTTGCCACGCTGTATGGCAACGCTAAGCCTTTGGCCAAGGTAAAAGCCAGCCCTTGGGTCACGGGAAGAGTCAACTAAACGTTTAGAAATGTCCTTGAAAAGGCTGTGAGCACTCGGACCCCACGGACCCAGAGTTTCAACCCCAAACGGCTCGAAAATATAGTTACCAATAAGGTTACTATATTTACGCCGCTTGAGGTTCTCTGCAGCCGCAGCCGCAGCCCCAGCACAGCACGATGAGCTAGGAAGATGGGATGGCGCAAGAGTATCGACACAAGTTGCATCCCACACTAAAGGCCTACCCATCTTCCATGGAAACAAAGACATGCCGTCCGGTCTCCTGCCATCGTCGCGTGCCAAGCCATTTGGTTCTAATAAAGCAGGAACGCCGACGGTGACAAGAGCTCGACGGATGATATCATTTAAGTTCGCGTGCCGTGCAAAGCGGCCCGCACTTCGGCTGCATGAAAGGCCGTGGTGTCCAAGGCTGTTGACAGCTTCACCACAGTGACAGCGATGAGGAGAAAAACAAGGGGCGCCTAGGCGTAGAGCAGCAGCAAGGCGGAAAGTAGTGTCGTCGAGCAAAGTGCCTATGCTCGACGACGGTAGTGCGTGAAGCCAAAGACCCGACTCCCACTCACCCACAGCCAGCAGACGCGCACGCTCAGCAGTAGTAGCAGACGTGAGCAGTAAATTGTTCTGAACTACTCTGCAGAGCGGCTCGTCCCAACGTCTCTGGGAAAATGGATGGACGGGTTCTTCAGAATTCGGGCAAGCGAGTTTCCAGGCATTTATAGCCTCGGAGAAGCACGGCACATCAAAATCAATCAGTGTGGAAGCCAGGATATTCCTGATTAATTTCTCAGTGCCGTGGACCGAAGATATAAACGCCGGGAAACTAATACTAGAAATTTTGCGGACGCCGAGTCCTCCCATACGAATGGGAAGAGTAGCTTGTATCCAAGCACGGTCGTCCAAAGCCACATTTAAAACGGACGATATAGTATTTTTGATAATTTGGTCCATTTTGTCCAAAAGATGAGTGTGCTTCCATAAAGGGGAAGCACGTAGGAAATATGTTAATTTTGGGCCGAAACAACAGTAACGGATTAGGGTGATGGCCGAATGCATATTAATTTGGAGCAACCTTTCCGAAATATCATTGAAATTTTGAATTTTTTCCTCGATAAAATCGGGAAAGGAATTCTCGAAGATTGGAGACCCAAGGAGACGAAGAGAACTTTTTTCAATAATTTTGATGTTAGGGGCTATTACGTTAAATTTAGGAATAGTCAGTTGTCTGTTGGTACAGTCCGCTAAATACAGTTCACATTTTGCAAGGTTTAGGTCAAGGCCAATTGAATGAAGTTTATTTTTTAAGAAAATTAAATCATTTAAAACAGTATCTACGTCGCCGCCCAGGGTTCCATCATCAAGATACCAAACGTTAAATTTATTTAAGACCATATTGTAGATAAAAATGCTTGGCTTAATGCTGGTCCTGCTCCACAGACACTTGGGCTCACGAACTAAGATTTTAATGTTTGGAAGAAATGCTTCCCCCTCTAGTTGTTTAATTTTTTTATTTTTTCTCTTTCGCCTTTGGAAACTTAGTTGATTAACATTGTTTTATATAAATTAGAAGCATTATTTCAGTTTTTGTAAATGTGAGTGAGACTTTCTATTATGGTTAGTAGGGTTTTAATTTGTTTTTTTTTTCTTTTCTATCTCTACATTGTGTTCACATATTGAAGCAACAATTTGCTACTCCACAACCATAGGGGCAAACTAATTGATTACCATGATAAATTATTGTGGAAGTTGCAGAAAATTGTAAAATATCCTTGCTTTGTATAGATTCCATATGTTAGTATTGTATAATTGCTTACCACATGTGTAAGTACTATGTACTGTAAGGCTACAATTTGCATTTTGCTATCTTTCATTGACTTGAATGTGCCTTTGTGGCTGAGAGAATGTCATGCTCACTCAAATGTCTCGCTGGTGGTGGCGGGTGTGTCGGGTCATTTAGTTTCTTTCAATATGGTTGAGTTGAATGGCGCTGATCCATGCGTCATGTTCGTGAACGAGCGCTGTCAGTTGGGACTGGTCATCTCTAAGCTGCCACGGTTTATTCTAATTACTTTATTTTTTCATTGTTGTTTTTATCTTTTACTCCGGACGCTCTTAATGTGCACGTCTTTCTACATCGTTCTCACATATATGTATAATCTCAACATAAACGATGTAACCAAGATTTTGTAAGAATATTTTGATTTAAAAGAGGGTCCATGGAGTTTCTTGCCCATTTTTCTCCATAGAGATCTACGCTTTGGAATGTGTAACTACAGTACTTTCTCAAGTTATTATGCCTTGTGACTGTGACTGTAGCTTTGCTTTTTTTTGTTTTATTTGACATTCAAAAGTGCCTGTGATGGTCTAATTGAAATAAATACTTTGAGGTTGAGTTTGAGTTTGAATAATGCGACCGGATAATGCTGAACCGGCTATCAGTCCCAAAGTAAAATCAGTTTTTTTCGGGTTTTACTATGGGAGCGAAACCGGGTATATCATAATACTGTCGTAAACTATAGACATTTATCTATCTTTCACACCCTATTTTATTTCTGTACATCGTGAGTGTGGTGGGTTTCATACTATGGTGCCCAATGTCCTTTTACCTCTTAATAATATTATATGATGACTGCTGTGTTTTCGCTTGTTATTTACGTTTATGTTGTTCTTGTGCCTCGGAAGCACTTTAAGTTATTGGTCAAACCTGATAACCAGTCTTGACCAGGGGTATCGTGTTACCAAGTAACTGGTGTGCGTAGATTGGGTAGGAAGTGTGTTAATGCTCCATGTTAAATACTAGGAATAAGCGAGGTACAGTATATTGTTCTTGATTGACCTATTTCTATGGTACATATTTGAAGCATCTTGGGAGGAGCTCGTGGCTAAATAATAACAGCCGCTCGGGTCAACCTTCAGGTTAAGCCGCGCGTGGATGGGTAACCACCCATTGCTTGCAGAGTTTCCTCAACATACCAAGTACTAACTGGGTTGTGTTGTGGAGGTTAGCTAGGCAGTCGCTCCATGTAAAATACTGGCATTCAGATGCATCCGGTTAGACTGGAAGCCGACTCCCTGCAACTTAGTTGGAAAAAGGCTAGACAGATGATCATATTTGTAACTAGCTCGTAATATTTGAATATCTTTGATTAATTGGTTTTATAATAATTGTAATAATATATTTTTTTTTATATTTTTAAATGTTTTTTATATATATTATTTTTAAGGAATATTTAAAAATGTAAACTAATTTGTAAAAATTTAAATAAAGGAAATAATATATATTAATTGCATGATAATAATTACATTAATAGATTTAAGTAAATAATTTGCACGCTTGCTTGCAGGCAGAATACATTGACTTTTAGGATATAAGATCTTTCCTTGTAATTTTGTACGCATTTTCTAGCAAATAAACATATTTGATTTGATTTGATTTAAAAAAGTATAATAAAAAGAGATTGCTCTTAAGTTAAAAAACTTTAAGTAAAAACTGTAAACTCACTTCTTAATTTCTTTTGCATACAAAAACGGCTACATTAAGAGCTAAGACTCACCATGCTCATCGCTTACCCTTAGCTTTAAATGTAGTTACAATAATTCACGCGTCCAGCTCCAGTGAGGACGACGTTGATGGATACACCGCTAAACTTGGATTATTACAATGTGCTGACCTCTTGGATTTTGGAGTACTTCAGCTTTGGTAGCAATGCAGAAAAATAAATGTGTTAATTATAAAAGCAAATCAGAGTAATTACTAGTATTTAGTCCTAGAATTACTGACTGACTGCCTCTTTGGGCTTGTGGTCGACATCACAACTGCAGAGCAGGATCGCGATGCCGGGTCAGACAAGATGTTATTAGGTTTACCATCAGAATCTCTCAGTAGCAGCCACGAAGTCTTCATTTGTACCCGGTTGATGATCGGCTTCCTATTACATGGGACTTGACTTAAAATGTGGGTGTACTATTAAGTACACCTCTGCCTAACCCTTTGGGGATTATAGGCGTGATGTTATGTAGCACTAGAATTAAGGTCCTCAGGAATGGGGAAATCGTAATATCCTAGAACCAACAATTCACAGACGTGACATCTACAAACCCGCACTGGGTCCGCTCGGTGAATTACATCCCACTCCCTGACACAGGACCGAGGCTAGCGTTCCATCAAGGGAACGTTACAGGCTGATTACTGATTATGCTACTCAGAGATTGAATTCAATTTGCTAAGACTGTCAACTGATTTGATCAAACACAGCAGACACGAACAGGCCGCTGTTTAGTCCCTGAAAAGGAAAATCAATATCAAAAACGTGTGGTCCGTCGCAGTTTAACATTTAAAATTTTATGTGTCTCAATTTGGATGATTACTATCACATTTTGGGCATAATTTCTTTTTAAAATAAAAAAAAAAAAAAAAAAAATCATTTATTTCAGACTGTAGTAGGTCCATATGTTTTTTAGATGGGCACACTCTTGCTATGCGCCCGAACTTCCAACAACGAGAGCATTGTGAGACTGGGAACACAAATGGTTCCACCTTAATCCTTCAACCGTCTGCATAAACATATGCTAGTAACATATTAATGTTACCAGCATGTTTATGCACCAGTTCCTCTGAAGAACAACCGAACTGCTTCACTCGTAACCCAAAAATCTTCCGGCGAGTCATTACTATTACGCCTCAGTAGCCGCTTCAATGAAACCAACTCAAAGGTCTCAGGGCAAGTTATGCAACTCTTGAGCTCTTCGTGAGTTAGGTCCAGATCTACGTCTTTGGTCACACCGCATGAGTTGCTTTTGAAATTTGGTCTGAGATGGACTCAACTCGTTTTTACAATAAATGCGTAAGTACCCTGAAATTATTTAAGTATTTTACTTTCGTTATATCTTTAATCCTTTTTTCTTTAAATAATCTTGCAAGTTTGTATTGGCTCTCTTTCGATGAAATATAAACCTCAATACAGTTTTCTTTGGCCTTTTCTCTTTACTTTGTACTAATCTCCAACCCGCCTCGTCCTCTTCTCTGTCTCACTTTTTCGGTCTTATCGAATCTTCATTTGTTCTTATGTCCATATTAAATTGCTCCCCCACGCCTATCGCAAAAAGTTCTTATCATCCTCCATTGTAAACAAATATTGTAATACTAATTATATTAGCTAACGATGCACTTTTGACCTTGAAGCGGACTAACCACTTCAAGGTCAAACCCGACGCTCATGAACAAATAACTCGTTGACTAATGAGATACCGATAACGTTTACTGCACGCGTCCGTTCGAAACGAATGCCGCTGCGAAACTGTACTACGGGGTTTTGTGTAAGTATATAATATGGTTGTCTCTCTCCCACATTAACCGGTTTAGTGAACGTTATTGCGCGCGCGCACTGTTTAGACCACATCCCACATCACTGTCCTTCGTCATTTGTCGTTGTGATCTGTGCGTTCTTTAAGTTTATTGATCTTATCGACTACTTTAGGTGTGTGTACTGGTTTTATTGTTTGGTTTTGGATTGGATTTCATTAAAATGGAAAGACAAAATAGTTGTGCTTCATGTGACCAATCTGTGTTGGGTTGCAGAAAACACATTCTCACGGGACTATTTCTCGAAAGATATCGAGATCACGCCGCGTTATTATTACAAGAAATAATACCACGTGAGGTAAGTTCCTCAACAATTTTGTTTTGTAACTATATAGACACCCTGTTTATTGCAAATGGTTGATTGATTGACTGTTATTATTGCAAAATCGATAGTATTGATGGAGATTATACAGGGTGAATTTTTCAAGTAGGCGTGGATGGCCAAATCCGAAACTATAAGTAATAGCGAAAAATACTCAAAGGAGACTCGTCCCCGATTTTGATGAAAACTAAACCTGCATCATTAGATTTTTTTAAAAATAAAGTGCCTAGCCAGGAATCGAACCTATTGATTGCGAAAAAAAACACACTGTATTAATACACCATTCGATAGTGTTGCTAATAAGGATAAACTTGTGGGAAATAATGAAATACAGCATATTAAAAAAAAAACAGCTCTTTCCTGCAATACCTACACGGTCAAAATGTATGGAACAGCATGAAAAATTTGTATGTGGGGCTCAGAATGATGAAACGTAGATGTAACGTTGTCTATAAAAGAGCCGAACAAAGATTTGTTTTTCTCCCTGTCATTGCGATCATTTTTTTCTTCTAGACCATACCTGGGAACCTTCTAGCTACGGAGATATTGGGGGACAAAGTTTTTTTTTTATTTGTACATATTTTTAATGTAAGATTTTTACTTTAAACATCTCCACGACCCCCGTACTATTCAATATTTCACCAGCACAATGTATTGAGTGTTACATTGAGTCCTACCGTAAAACGTGATTTTGACCCCAAGTAAAAGTCGATTCCCAGCAATAATTTTTGGGTAAAGTTACTTAGTTTCATATACAGAATGCTTGTTGACGGCGTCGTGAAGGGTCCGCTTATACCCTGTATATCAGAAACTATTATCCCATAAGCCTATTGATCCATAGTAAGCACAAAATTTTGTTAGAAGAGATCGTAATAAAACAATTTGAGAAGACAACTAGCATTTATTTTCAACTCGTTTCAGATTTCTTTTGATGGCTCACGATCTTTATGCCATGCTTGCTGGGTGCGGTTGGATCGTAACCTGCACAATCTACCCGACCAAGAGCCACTTCAACAAGTACAAGATGAGCCACCCCAACAAGTAACAAATGATGAGGAAATGCAAGACACGGGCATACAAGTGGATCCTGGTTTTATTACCCTACAAGGATATTCTCGTGCTGTAAATACAGCAAGCCGGTGCATATTCCGTAACTGCAGAAGTACCGCTACGCATGTAGTTCCATCGTATATAAAATTCCGCCTATTGCAAAATGATAATTTTTATATCCCTCCACTTGCCAGAATTTGTCATCCGCATATAATAAGAAAAGATTGGAAAGTGAATGCCCAGGCGATGATGCAATTTAATAGTGCCCATGTGCTTGATATAATTAATCTATATAAGTGGAAGTTGGAACGAAACCACTAATTGAATTTCGAAAATCTTGATGGAATTAAGGGCAATGAACTGCACTTCTGGAAAGGAGTAACTAAAAATAAGTTCAACATCATTTTACAACTAACACCGTCTCTTGGTGTATTTGAACAGATGGTTTCATTTTAGATGTTGTGGGACGTTTTGAATGTCATGGATTTCTTAGGCCTAATGACGTATTCATACTAAACCGTGGCTTTAGGAACTATCTATCGATTCTAGTATTAAAGAATGAGGCTACAATTCTTATATGCCACCAACTAGACCCAGGGGAGAACAGTTGAAGACAGCAGATACGAATAAGTAGAGACTTTTCACAATGGTCCAATGGGTAGTGGAGACCATAAATGGTCTATGTAAAAAGACTTGAAAATATTTTGGCACGTCTCTTTTAATGTTTCTTTGTCAAACATGATGACAGACTTCAGAATTACAGCGGTAATCATTAACGCAACTCGACGTCCTTACGAAGAGAGCACATACGCCGAACAATGTCTTAATATTATTAATGAAATTATCAACATAGAGAATGAACTGGCGGAATAAGTGAGCACAACCTAAATAGGCAAAGAGTAGCTTTCGTGCCAATGGATGCCAATAATGCTGCTTTCGGTGATTTCCTACAACTCACATTAGAGGATTTGATCTTATTCACGTTGGGGACGTATCATTTAAGGATCGTGAGATCATACTGCCATGAGCACATACGACCAAACGGTCTCTATATTGTGGAACTATATCGACACCACGAACTGATTAAGAAATTCAATCGAGACATAGGAGGAGCAAACAATATTTCACATTTAAATTGGTGATCACGACAGAACCCGGTAGACAGCATAGAAGTATACTACTGCTCTTACATCCACAGGCGCCGCACCATTGGAAGCCTCGCGCATATAGACAGCGTGGTTTATTTTTTATCTTGGGCCAGATATTAAGATCAAATAGATGCACCTGCGGTCTTTTTAGATAATACAATTGTACCTCTGGAAGTGTGGATATTGACAATGTCGAATGATGAAAAAATTGCGTCAATATGTTGTGAAATGAAGCAATAATTAATAGATTAAATAATTATGTGAAGCTAAAAATATAAATAATGAAAAAAAAAAGATTTTTATATTTCGAATAGACACAGTACCCACAATATATTTATATCTTGTCAATATATTTATGAAAAGATTATGTATGTTCGGAAAAACATACATCTTTTTAGTAAAATAAGCGACAGGCATAATGTTAATACTAGAAATAAGGACAAATTAGATCAGCCACGTTTCAGATTGTCAAAAGTACGCACTCTTTTATAAAATGGTGGGTACTTTGTAAAATGTTACAATAAAAAACCACTTGACATTCTACAACTTAATGAAAAGAAATTTAAAACATGCATAAAACGTACCTATGTAAACGAGCATATTATAAGTGGAAAACTAACTAATGCGATAAATTAAAATAACCTATATTAACTAACTAACTTAAAAATAAACTTAAAAAATGGCGTCAAAAAACTCCTCCTCAACGTAGTCAACTGGTAATGTACCCAAAAGACTGGCGGCGTTGCCACGCTGTATGGCAACGCTAAGCCTTTGGCCAAGGTAAAAGCCAGCCCTTGGGTCACGGGAAGAGTCAACTAAACGTTTAGAAATGTCCTTGAAAAGGCTGTGAGCACTCGGACCCCACGGACCCAGAGTTTCAACCCCAAACGGCTCGAAAATATAGTTACCAATAAGGTTACTATATTTACGCCGCTTGAGGTTCTCTGCAGCCGCAGCCGCAGCCCCAGCACAGCACGATGAGCTAGGAAGATGGGATGGCGCAAGAGTATCGACACAAGTTGCATCCCACACTAAAGGCCTACCCATCTTCCATGGAAACAAAGACATGCCGTCCGGTCTCCTGCCATCGTCGCGTGCCAAGCCATTTGGTTCTAATAAAGCAGGAACGCCGACGGTGACAAGAGCTCGACGGATGATATCATTTAAGTTCGCGTGCCGTGCAAAGCGGCCCGCACTTCGGCTGCATGAAAGGCCGTGGTGTCCAAGGCTGTTGACAGCTTCACCACAGTGACAGCGATGAGGAGAAAAACAAGGGGCGCCTAGGCGTAGAGCAGCAGCAAGGCGGAAAGTAGTGTCGTCGAGCAAAGTGCCTATGCTCGACGACGGTAGTGCGTGAAGCCAAAGACCCGACTCCCACTCACCCACAGCCAGCAGACGCGCACGCTCAGCAGTAGTAGCAGACGTGAGCAGTAAATTGTTCTGAACTACTCTGCAGAGCGGCTCGTCCCAACGTCTCTGGGAAAATGGATGGACGGGTTCTTCAGAATTCGGGCAAGCGAGTTTCCAGGCATTTATAGCCTCGGAGAAGCACGGCACATCAAAATCAATCAGTGTGGAAGCCAGGATATTCCTGATTAATTTCTCAGTGCCGTGGACCGAAGATATAAACGCCGGGAAACTAATACTAGAAATTTTGCGGACGCCGAGTCCTCCCATACGAATGGGAAGAGTAGCTTGTATCCAAGCACGGTCGTCCAAAGCCACATTTAAAACGGACGATATAGTATTTTTGATAATTTGGTCCATTTTGTCCAAAAGATGAGTGTGCTTCCATAAAGGGGAAGCACGTAGGAAATATGTTAATTTTGGGCCGAAACAACAGTAACGGATTAGGGTGATGGCCGAATGCATATTAATTTGGAGCAACCTTTCCGAAATATCATTGAAATTTTGAATTTTTTCCTCGATAAAATCGGGAAAGGAATTCTCGAAGATTGGAGACCCAAGGAGACGAAGAGAACTTTTTTCAATAATTTTGATGTTAGGGGCTATTACGTTAAATTTAGGAATAGTCAGTTGTCTGTTGGTACAGTCCGCTAAATACAGTTCACATTTTGCAAGGTTTAGGTCAAGGCCAATTGAATGAAGTTTATTTTTTAAGAAAATTAAATCATTTAAAACAGTATCTACGTCGCCGCCCAGGGTTCCATCATCAAGATACCAAACGTTAAATTTATTTAAGACCATATTGTAGATAAAAATGCTTGGCTTAATGCTGGTCCTGCTCCACAGACACTTGGGCTCACGAACTAAGATTTTAATGTTTGGAAGAAATGCTTCCCCCTCTAGTTGTTTAATTTTTTTATTTTTTCTCTTTCGCCTTTGGAAACTTAGTTGATTAACATTGTTTTATATAAATTAGAAGCATTATTTCAGTTTTTGTAAATGTGAGTGAGACTTTCTATTATGGTTAGTAGGGTTTTAATTTGTTTTTTTTTTCTTTTCTATCTCTACATTGTGTTCACATATTGAAGCAACAATTTGCTACTCCACAACCATAGGGGCAAACTAATTGATTACCATGATAAATTATTGTGGAAGTTGCAGAAAATTGTAAAATATCCTTGCTTTGTATAGATTCCATATGTTAGTATTGTATAATTGCTTACCACATGTGTAAGTACTATGTACTGTAAGGCTACAATTTGCATTTTGCTATCTTTCATTGACTTGAATGTGCCTTTGTGGCTGAGAGAATGTCATGCTCACTCAAATGTCTCGCTGGTGGTGGCGGGTGTGTCGGGTCATTTAGTTTCTTTCAATATGGTTGAGTTGAATGGCGCTGATCCATGCGTCATGTTCGTGAACGAGCGCTGTCAGTTGGGACTGGTCATCTCTAAGCTGCCACGGTTTATTCTAATTACTTTATTTTTTCATTGTTGTTTTTATCTTTTACTCCGGACGCTCTTAATGTGCACGTCTTTCTACATCGTTCTCACATATATGTATAATCTCAACATAAACGATGTAACCAAGATTTTGTAAGAATATTTTGATTTAAAAGAGGGTCCATGGAGTTTCTTGCCCATTTTTCTCCATAGAGATCTACGCTTTGGAATGTGTAACTACAGTACTTTCTCAAGTTATTATGCCTTGTGACTGTGACTGTAGCTTTGCTTTTTTTTGTTTTATTTGACATTCAAAAGTGCCTGTGATGGTCTAATTGAAATAAATACTTTGAGGTTGAGTTTGAGTTTGAATAATGCGACCGGATAATGCTGAACCGGCTATCAGTCCCAAAGTAAAATCAGTTTTTTTCGGGTTTTACTATGGGAGCGAAACCGGGTATATCATAATACTGTCGTAAACTATAGACATTTATCTATCTTTCACACCCTATTTTATTTCTGTACATCGTGAGTGTGGTGGGTTTCATACTATGGTGCCCAATGTCCTTTTACCTCTTAATAATATTATATGATGACTGCTGTGTTTTCGCTTGTTATTTACGTTTATGTTGTTCTTGTGCCTCGGAAGCACTTTAAGTTATTGGTCAAACCTGATAACCAGTCTTGACCAGGGGTATCGTGTTACCAAGTAACTGGTGTGCGTAGATTGGGTAGGAAGTGTGTTAATGCTCCATGTTAAATACTAGGAATAAGCGAGGTACAGTATATTGTTCTTGATTGACCTATTTCTATGGTACATATTTGAAGCATCTTGGGAGGAGCTCGTGGCTAAATAATAACAGCCGCTCGGGTCAACCTTCAGGTTAAGCCGCGCGTGGATGGGTAACCACCCATTGCTTGCAGAGTTTCCTCAACATACCAAGTACTAACTGGGTTGTGTTGTGGAGGTTAGCTAGGCAGTCGCTCCATGTAAAATACTGGCATTCAGATGCATCCGGTTAGACTGGAAGCCGACTCCCTGCAACTTAGTTGGAAAAAGGCTAGACAGATGATCATATTTGTAACTAGCTCGTAATATTTGAATATCTTTGATTAATTGGTTTTATAATAATTGTAATAATATATTTTTTTTTATATTTTTAAATGTTTTTTATATATATTATTTTTAAGGAATATTTAAAAATGTAAACTAATTTGTAAAAATTTAAATAAAGGAAATAATATATATTAATTGCATGATAATAATTACATTAATAGATTTAAGTAAATAATTTGCACGCTTGCTTGCAGGCAGAATACATTGACTTTTAGGATATAAGATCTTTCCTTGTAATTTTGTACGCATTTTCTAGCAAATAAACATATTTGATTTGATTTGATTTAAAAAAGTATAATAAAAAGAGATTGCTCTTAAGTTAAAAAACTTTAAGTAAAAACTGTAAACTCACTTCTTAATTTCTTTTGCATACAAAAACGGCTACATTAAGAGCTAAGACTCACCATGCTCATCGCTTACCCTTAGCTTTAAATGTAGTTACAATAATTCACGCGTCCAGCTCCAGTGAGGACGACGTTGATGGATACACCGCTAAACTTGGATTATTACAATGTGCTGACCTCTTGGATTTTGGAGTACTTCAGCTTTGGTAGCAATGCAGAAAAATAAATGTGTTAATTATAAAAGCAAATCAGAGTAATTACTAGTATTTAGTCCTAGAATTACTGACTGACTGCCTCTTTGGGCTTGTGGTCGACATCACAACTGCAGAGCAGGATCGCGATGCCGGGTCAGACAAGATGTTATTAGGTTTACCATCAGAATCTCTCAGTAGCAGCCACGAAGTCTTCATTTGTACCCGGTTGATGATCGGCTTCCTATTACATGGGACTTGACTTAAAATGTGGGTGTACTATTAAGTACACCTCTGCCTAACCCTTTGGGGATTATAGGCGTGATGTTATGTAGCACTAGAATTAAGGTCCTCAGGAATGGGGAAATCGTAATATCCTAGAACCAACAATTCACAGACGTGACATCTACAAACCCGCACTGGGTCCGCTCGGTGAATTACATCCCACTCCCTGACACAGGACCGAGGCTAGCGTTCCATCAAGGGAACGTTACAGGCTGATTACTGATTATGCTACTCAGAGATTGAATTCAATTTGCTAAGACTGTCAACTGATTTGATCAAACACAGCAGACACGAACAGGCCGCTGTTTAGTCCCTGAAAAGGAAAATCAATATCAAAAACGTGTGGTCCGTCGCAGTTTAACATTTAAAATTTTATGTGTCTCAATTTGGATGATTACTATCACATTTTGGGCATAATTTCTTTTTAAAATAAAAAAAAAAAAAAAAAAAATCATTTATTTCAGACTGTAGTAGGTCCATATGTTTTTTAGATGGGCACACTCTTGCTATGCGCCCGAACTTCCAACAACGAGAGCATTGTGAGACTGGGAACACAAATGGTTCCACCTTAATCCTTCAACCGTCTGCATAAACATATGCTAGTAACATATTAATGTTACCAGCATGTTTATGCACCAGTTCCTCTGAAGAACAACCGAACTGCTTCACTCGTAACCCAAAAATCTTCCGGCGAGTCATTACTATTACGCCTCAGTAGCCGCTTCAATGAAACCAACTCAAAGGTCTCAGGGCAAGTTATGCAACTCTTGAGCTCTTCGTGAGTTAGGTCCAGATCTACGTCTTTGGTCACACCGCATGAGTTGCTTTTGAAATTTGGTCTGAGATGGACTCAACTCGTTTTTACAATAAATGCGTAAGTACCCTGAAATTATTTAAGTATTTTACTTTCGTTATATCTTTAATCCTTTTTTCTTTAAATAATCTTGCAAGTTTGTATTGGCTCTCTTTCGATGAAATATAAACCTCAATACAGTTTTCTTTGGCCTTTTCTCTTTACTTTGTACTAATCTCCAACCCGCCTCGTCCTCTTCTCTGTCTCACTTTTTCGGTCTTATCGAATCTTCATTTGTTCTTATGTCCATATTAAATTGCTCCCCCACGCCTATCGCAAAAAGTTCTTATCATCCTCCATTGTAAACAAATATTGTAATACTAATTATATTAGCTAACGATGCACTTTTGACCTTGAAGCGGACTAACCACTTCAAGGTCAAACCCGACGCTCATGAACAAATAACTCGTTGACTAATGAGATACCGATAACGTTTACTGCACGCGTCCGTTCGAAACGAATGCCGCTGCGAAACTGTACTACGGGGTTTTGTGTAAGTATATAATATGGTTGTCTCTCTCCCACATTAACCGGTTTAGTGAACGTTATTGCGCGCGCGCACTGTTTAGACCACATCCCACATCACTGTCCTTCGTCATTTGTCGTTGTGATCTGTGCGTTCTTTAAGTTTATTGATCTTATCGACTACTTTAGGTGTGTGTACTGGTTTTATTGTTTGGTTTTGGATTGGATTTCATTAAAATGGAAAGACAAAATAGTTGTGCTTCATGTGACCAATCTGTGTTGGGTTGCAGAAAACACATTCTCACGGGACTATTTCTCGAAAGATATCGAGATCACGCCGCGTTATTATTACAAGAAATAATACCACGTGAGGTAAGTTCCTCAACAATTTTGTTTTGTAACTATATAGACACCCTGTTTATTGCAAATGGTTGATTGATTGACTGTTATTATTGCAAAATCGATAGTATTGATGGAGATTATACAGGGTGAATTTTTCAAGTAGGCGTGGATGGCCAAATCCGAAACTATAAGTAATAGCGAAAAATACTCAAAGGAGACTCGTCCCCGATTTTGATGAAAACTAAACCTGCATCATTAGATTTTTTTAAAAATAAAGTGCCTAGCCAGGAATCGAACCTATTGATTGCGAAAAAAAACACACTGTATTAATACACCATTCGATAGTGTTGCTAATAAGGATAAACTTGTGGGAAATAATGAAATACAGCATATTAAAAAAAAAACAGCTCTTTCCTGCAATACCTACACGGTCAAAATGTATGGAACAGCATGAAAAATTTGTATGTGGGGCTCAGAATGATGAAACGTAGATGTAACGTTGTCTATAAAAGAGCCGAACAAAGATTTGTTTTTCTCCCTGTCATTGCGATCATTTTTTTCTTCTAGACCATACCTGGGAACCTTCTAGCTACGGAGATATTGGGGGACAAAGTTTTTTTTTTATTTGTACATATTTTTAATGTAAGATTTTTACTTTAAACATCTCCACGACCCCCGTACTATTCAATATTTCACCAGCACAATGTATTGAGTGTTACATTGAGTCCTACCGTAAAACGTGATTTTGACCCCAAGTAAAAGTCGATTCCCAGCAATAATTTTTGGGTAAAGTTACTTAGTTTCATATACAGAATGCTTGTTGACGGCGTCGTGAAGGGTCCGCTTATACCCTGTATATCAGAAACTATTATCCCATAAGCCTATTGATCCATAGTAAGCACAAAATTTTGTTAGAAGAGATCGTAATAAAACAATTTGAGAAGACAACTAGCATTTATTTTCAACTCGTTTCAGATTTCTTTTGATGGCTCACGATCTTTATGCCATGCTTGCTGGGTGCGGTTGGATCGTAACCTGCACAATCTACCCGACCAAGAGCCACTTCAACAAGTACAAGATGAGCCACCCCAACAAGTAACAAATGATGAGGAAATGCAAGACACGGGCATACAAGTGGATCCTGGTTTTATTACCCTACAAGGATATTCTCGTGCTGTAAATACAGCAAGCCGGTGCATATTCCGTAACTGCAGAAGTACCGCTACGCATGTAGTTCCATCGTATATAAAATTCCGCCTATTGCAAAATGATAATTTTTATATCCCTCCACTTGCCAGAATTTGTCATCCGCATATAATAAGAAAAGATTGGAAAGTGAATGCCCAGGCGATGATGCAATTTAATAGTGCCCATGTGCTTGATATAATTAATCTATATAAGTGGAAGTTGGAACGAAACCACTAATTGAATTTCGAAAATCTTGATGGAATTAAGGGCAATGAACTGCACTTCTGGAAAGGAGTAACTAAAAATAAGTTCAACATCATTTTACAACTAACACCGTCTCTTGGTGTATTTGAACAGATGGTTTCATTTTAGATGTTGTGGGACGTTTTGAATGTCATGGATTTCTTAGGCCTAATGACGTATTCATACTAAACCGTGGCTTTAGGAACTATCTATCGATTCTAGTATTAAAGAATGAGGCTACAATTCTTATATGCCACCAACTAGACCCAGGGGAGAACAGTTGAAGACAGCAGATACGAATAAGTAGAGACTTTTCACAATGGTCCAATGGGTAGTGGAGACCATAAATGGTCTATGTAAAAAGACTTGAAAATATTTTGGCACGTCTCTTTTAATGTTTCTTTGTCAAACATGATGACAGACTTCAGAATTACAGCGGTAATCATTAACGCAACTCGACGTCCTTACGAAGAGAGCACATACGCCGAACAATGTCTTAATATTATTAATGAAATTATCAACATAGAGAATGAACTGGCGGAATAAGTGAGCACAACCTAAATAGGCAAAGAGTAGCTTTCGTGCCAATGGATGCCAATAATGCTGCTTTCGGTGATTTCCTACAACTCACATTAGAGGATTTGATCTTATTCACGTTGGGGACGTATCATTTAAGGATCGTGAGATCATACTGCCATGAGCACATACGACCAAACGGTCTCTATATTGTGGAACTATATCGACACCACGAACTGATTAAGAAATTCAATCGAGACATAGGAGGAGCAAACAATATTTCACATTTAAATTGGTGATCACGACAGAACCCGGTAGACAGCATAGAAGTATACTACTGCTCTTACATCCACAGGCGCCGCACCATTGGAAGCCTCGCGCATATAGACAGCGTGGTTTATTTTTTATCTTGGGCCAGATATTAAGATCAAATAGATGCACCTGCGGTCTTTTTAGATAATACAATTGTACCTCTGGAAGTGTGGATATTGACAATGTCGAATGATGAAAAAATTGCGTCAATATGTTGTGAAATGAAGCAATAATTAATAGATTAAATAATTATGTGAAGCTAAAAATATAAATAATGAAAAAAAAAAGATTTTTATATTTCGAATAGACACAGTACCCACAATATATTTATATCTTGTCAATATATTTATGAAAAGATTATGTATGTTCGGAAAAACATACATCTTTTTAGTAAAATAAGCGACAGGCATAATGTTAATACTAGAAATAAGGACAAATTAGATCAGCCACGTTTCAGATTGTCAAAAGTACGCACTCTTTTATAAAATGGTGGGTACTTTGTAAAATGTTACAATAAAAAACCACTTGACATTCTACAACTTAATGAAAAGAAATTTAAAACATGCATAAAACGTACCTATGTAAACGAGCATATTATAAGTGGAAAACTAACTAATGCGATAAATTAAAATAACCTATATTAACTAACTAACTTAAAAATAAACTTAAAAAATGGCGTCAAAAAACTCCTCCTCAACGTAGTCAACTGGTAATGTACCCAAAAGACTGGCGGCGTTGCCACGCTGTATGGCAACGCTAAGCCTTTGGCCAAGGTAAAAGCCAGCCCTTGGGTCACGGGAAGAGTCAACTAAACGTTTAGAAATGTCCTTGAAAAGGCTGTGAGCACTCGGACCCCACGGACCCAGAGTTTCAACCCCAAACGGCTCGAAAATATAGTTACCAATAAGGTTACTATATTTACGCCGCTTGAGGTTCTCTGCAGCCGCAGCCGCAGCCCCAGCACAGCACGATGAGCTAGGAAGATGGGATGGCGCAAGAGTATCGACACAAGTTGCATCCCACACTAAAGGCCTACCCATCTTCCATGGAAACAAAGACATGCCGTCCGGTCTCCTGCCATCGTCGCGTGCCAAGCCATTTGGTTCTAATAAAGCAGGAACGCCGACGGTGACAAGAGCTCGACGGATGATATCATTTAAGTTCGCGTGCCGTGCAAAGCGGCCCGCACTTCGGCTGCATGAAAGGCCGTGGTGTCCAAGGCTGTTGACAGCTTCACCACAGTGACAGCGATGAGGAGAAAAACAAGGGGCGCCTAGGCGTAGAGCAGCAGCAAGGCGGAAAGTAGTGTCGTCGAGCAAAGTGCCTATGCTCGACGACGGTAGTGCGTGAAGCCAAAGACCCGACTCCCACTCACCCACAGCCAGCAGACGCGCACGCTCAGCAGTAGTAGCAGACGTGAGCAGTAAATTGTTCTGAACTACTCTGCAGAGCGGCTCGTCCCAACGTCTCTGGGAAAATGGATGGACGGGTTCTTCAGAATTCGGGCAAGCGAGTTTCCAGGCATTTATAGCCTCGGAGAAGCACGGCACATCAAAATCAATCAGTGTGGAAGCCAGGATATTCCTGATTAATTTCTCAGTGCCGTGGACCGAAGATATAAACGCCGGGAAACTAATACTAGAAATTTTGCGGACGCCGAGTCCTCCCATACGAATGGGAAGAGTAGCTTGTATCCAAGCACGGTCGTCCAAAGCCACATTTAAAACGGACGATATAGTATTTTTGATAATTTGGTCCATTTTGTCCAAAAGATGAGTGTGCTTCCATAAAGGGGAAGCACGTAGGAAATATGTTAATTTTGGGCCGAAACAACAGTAACGGATTAGGGTGATGGCCGAATGCATATTAATTTGGAGCAACCTTTCCGAAATATCATTGAAATTTTGAATTTTTTCCTCGATAAAATCGGGAAAGGAATTCTCGAAGATTGGAGACCCAAGGAGACGAAGAGAACTTTTTTCAATAATTTTGATGTTAGGGGCTATTACGTTAAATTTAGGAATAGTCAGTTGTCTGTTGGTACAGTCCGCTAAATACAGTTCACATTTTGCAAGGTTTAGGTCAAGGCCAATTGAATGAAGTTTATTTTTTAAGAAAATTAAATCATTTAAAACAGTATCTACGTCGCCGCCCAGGGTTCCATCATCAAGATACCAAACGTTAAATTTATTTAAGACCATATTGTAGATAAAAATGCTTGGCTTAATGCTGGTCCTGCTCCACAGACACTTGGGCTCACGAACTAAGATTTTAATGTTTGGAAGAAATGCTTCCCCCTCTAGTTGTTTAATTTTTTTATTTTTTCTCTTTCGCCTTTGGAAACTTAGTTGATTAACATTGTTTTATATAAATTAGAAGCATTATTTCAGTTTTTGTAAATGTGAGTGAGACTTTCTATTATGGTTAGTAGGGTTTTAATTTGTTTTTTTTTTCTTTTCTATCTCTACATTGTGTTCACATATTGAAGCAACAATTTGCTACTCCACAACCATAGGGGCAAACTAATTGATTACCATGATAAATTATTGTGGAAGTTGCAGAAAATTGTAAAATATCCTTGCTTTGTATAGATTCCATATGTTAGTATTGTATAATTGCTTACCACATGTGTAAGTACTATGTACTGTAAGGCTACAATTTGCATTTTGCTATCTTTCATTGACTTGAATGTGCCTTTGTGGCTGAGAGAATGTCATGCTCACTCAAATGTCTCGCTGGTGGTGGCGGGTGTGTCGGGTCATTTAGTTTCTTTCAATATGGTTGAGTTGAATGGCGCTGATCCATGCGTCATGTTCGTGAACGAGCGCTGTCAGTTGGGACTGGTCATCTCTAAGCTGCCACGGTTTATTCTAATTACTTTATTTTTTCATTGTTGTTTTTATCTTTTACTCCGGACGCTCTTAATGTGCACGTCTTTCTACATCGTTCTCACATATATGTATAATCTCAACATAAACGATGTAACCAAGATTTTGTAAGAATATTTTGATTTAAAAGAGGGTCCATGGAGTTTCTTGCCCATTTTTCTCCATAGAGATCTACGCTTTGGAATGTGTAACTACAGTACTTTCTCAAGTTATTATGCCTTGTGACTGTGACTGTAGCTTTGCTTTTTTTTGTTTTATTTGACATTCAAAAGTGCCTGTGATGGTCTAATTGAAATAAATACTTTGAGGTTGAGTTTGAGTTTGAATAATGCGACCGGATAATGCTGAACCGGCTATCAGTCCCAAAGTAAAATCAGTTTTTTTCGGGTTTTACTATGGGAGCGAAACCGGGTATATCATAATACTGTCGTAAACTATAGACATTTATCTATCTTTCACACCCTATTTTATTTCTGTACATCGTGAGTGTGGTGGGTTTCATACTATGGTGCCCAATGTCCTTTTACCTCTTAATAATATTATATGATGACTGCTGTGTTTTCGCTTGTTATTTACGTTTATGTTGTTCTTGTGCCTCGGAAGCACTTTAAGTTATTGGTCAAACCTGATAACCAGTCTTGACCAGGGGTATCGTGTTACCAAGTAACTGGTGTGCGTAGATTGGGTAGGAAGTGTGTTAATGCTCCATGTTAAATACTAGGAATAAGCGAGGTACAGTATATTGTTCTTGATTGACCTATTTCTATGGTACATATTTGAAGCATCTTGGGAGGAGCTCGTGGCTAAATAATAACAGCCGCTCGGGTCAACCTTCAGGTTAAGCCGCGCGTGGATGGGTAACCACCCATTGCTTGCAGAGTTTCCTCAACATACCAAGTACTAACTGGGTTGTGTTGTGGAGGTTAGCTAGGCAGTCGCTCCATGTAAAATACTGGCATTCAGATGCATCCGGTTAGACTGGAAGCCGACTCCCTGCAACTTAGTTGGAAAAAGGCTAGACAGATGATCATATTTGTAACTAGCTCGTAATATTTGAATATCTTTGATTAATTGGTTTTATAATAATTGTAATAATATATATATTAATTGCATGATAATAATTACATTAATAGATTTAAGTAAATAATTTGCACGCTTGCTTGCAGGCAGAATACATTGACTTTTAGGATATAAGATCTTTCCTTGTAATTTTGTACGCATTTTCTAGCAAATAAACATATTTGATTTGATTTGATTTAAAAAAGTATAATAAAAAGAGATTGCTCTTAAGTTAAAAAACTTTAAGTAAAAACTGTAAACTCACTTCTTAATTTCTTTTGCATACAAAAACGGCTACATTAAGAGCTAAGACTCACCATGCTCATCGCTTACCCTTAGCTTTAAATGTAGTTACAATAATTCACGCGTCCAGCTCCAGTGAGGACGACGTTGATGGATACACCGCTAAACTTGGATTATTACAATGTGCTGACCTCTTGGATTTTGGAGTACTTCAGCTTTGGTAGCAATGCAGAAAAATAAATGTGTTAATTATAAAAGCAAATCAGAGTAATTACTAGTATTTAGTCCTAGAATTACTGACTGACTGCCTCTTTGGGCTTGTGGTCGACATCACAACTGCAGAGCAGGATCGCGATGCCGGGTCAGACAAGATGTTATTAGGTTTACCATCAGAATCTCTCAGTAGCAGCCACGAAGTCTTCATTTGTACCCGGTTGATGATCGGCTTCCTATTACATGGGACTTGACTTAAAATGTGGGTGTACTATTAAGTACACCTCTGCCTAACCCTTTGGGGATTATAGGCGTGATGTTATGTAGCACTAGAATTAAGGTCCTCAGGAATGGGGAAATCGTAATATCCTAGAACCAACAATTCACAGACGTGACATCTACAAACCCGCACTGGGTCCGCTCGGTGAATTACATCCCACTCCCTGACACAGGACCGAGGCTAGCGTTCCATCAAGGGAACGTTACAGGCTGATTACTGATTATGCTACTCAGAGATTGAATTCAATTTGCTAAGACTGTCAACTGATTTGATCAAACACAGCAGACACGAACAGGCCGCTGTTTAGTCCCTGAAAAGGAAAATCAATATCAAAAAAATACAAATGAATGACATAATTGAACCAGATTCGAATACCTACCTATGAATAATTTGAAAAATACAATACAATAAAACTAACTACGTAATCCTTTACAATAAATCCCTAACTTTCGTCAAAGGATTGAGTCATAGAAATGTTGGCACAAAAACTTGTGAGGAACTATTTCTATTCATGTGACGTCATCATTATTGACTCCTGACATCTGTCACCCGTGCCTTCGAATTTTGAATATGTTTTATTTATTCATAACTCAACCAACCCGCGCTGGGCCTGCGTGGTGGATTATAGCCCATTCCCTCTCATAGAGAGGAGGCCTGTGTCCCAGCAGTGGGAACATTATAGGCTGATTATGCTGATTATATTCATAACTCTGTTCTCTTATTGAATTCCACTGTTCAGATTTATTTTGAGGAAAATAGTGATTTGTATGTAAGAAGATGGTGATAATTTATTTGTATTGATTTTGATGAAGTATAAATAGGTATGGAAGAAGAGTACCTCGTGAGGCAACCTAGACTTACAATATAATATAAGTCTGAAATCGCCAATCCGTCTTGAGCAAGCGTGGTGACCAATGCTCGTGCCTTCTCTGGATGAGAAGAGGCCTTTGTCCAGCAGTGGGACAGTAATAGGCCGGTATTAATTATACTTTGCCCGGCATTTCGCAGTAAGTAAGTACAGCATAAAAATGATCCATGAAAAAGTATACTTGCAGAAAGATTCAAGACACAGTAAGTACACTGCAGTAATCATTACATTCTCTGTCACAATTTTGTTAATCTGCACTTTTACGCTTCAATACCGGTCAATACACACGGTCCGATAACAAAAGTTCACATTTATATCAACTGTTGGCAAATTGTCAATCGGGTTTCTGATTCCCTGGTGCGGTTTGCATGAGAATTGAAACACTGAAACCAACAAACTCTGTGACGATTACTTTTTGAACGAATAGTCGCCGCAACACTATTCAAACTTAATCAATTGTGGCTTTCTGGTTTTTACACTGTGTGGAACGGGACTGAAGGTGAACTGAAAGAAATAATTGGTTTGAGGGTTAGATTTTTATAGCGTGTGGTTTTTTGCTATTCCTTTTGTGAAATGATGTAGGCGGTGAACGGGAAATTAAAACTAAAATGCAATACAATGACTGTTACAACAGGTAAGGTTGGGGCTATATTAAGAAAGATGTGAAATGATGAGCTTATAAAAGTGTATGTTTTTAAAATACTCCTGATGAACTTGTGACTGATCGGAATGATACTTATTGTCCTCAATGGATACTGTCTAGTAATATCTACACTACTAAGGACAGCTCAAATACAGCCTGTGTATTAAGAGCATTTACGACTTACTCTCATACAAACTTTCAAGTCCTTTTGTTTCGAAATGACTGAACCGATTTTAATGAAACTCCATGCGCATAAGCAGGATACATAGGTATAAGAGAACATTTTCTAAAAATAGTGTTACAGCTAAATTAGACCGATTTTAGATTTACTATAGAAACAGAAATTTCCAATCATCATTTTTTTAAAACGATATTTCGGAAATTTTCTGTGATAACTTTTTAGACTTAAGGCTGTTGATGAAAAACTATTACAATTCTTTCAAGCCACCAGCATGCTAATAAGTGCCTACAATTCCAAACTCTCTCATGTTTAATCGGTATGTACGTATAGACTAAGCAGACTTTGATCAGAAGCCAGTGCCATCAAGTCAATTGACGCGTCGAAATTACGTAGGATACGCCTCGCCATCAATAATCGATCCAATCACATGTCAAAGGGTTCCCTTAATTCACCACATTAATTAATAAGAACATAGCTCTGTTAATTTTGATACGTCCGGATAATCTCTGTGAAAATTAATTCGGTAGAGGATCAATCGGCCCTCGTTAGCGGAGATTTGAGCGAATGAAACTATGAACTATTGAATTTGGTTAATTTGTCGCCGGTGATTTGATGGCGTTTTGGTGTTTGACACAGGCAGCCATGATAAATTTATTGTAAATGTGAATGACTAAAGGAAATGCTTCAACTGATCATAATCATTTGAAGCATTTCCCATAGTCATTCACAATAAATGACGATATTCAATTTTATTGTGTTCTAGTTTTAGAATAACACGTAAAAAATAAATGAAGATGAGGTCGGTGTTTTCTATACGATTGACTTTGGAAAGAAACCCCGAAATAATCACAAATCCTGAAACTTTTCAGGGTGTCGCCATGAATGACACCGGATCCGTTTCTGTTGCTAAGATGGTAAGCGGAAAATGAGACTATCTGTTTCGTAGCGACAATATTCAAGAAAAATAAAGAAAACACTGAATTTACAACCCTTTTGATCTATCGACAAGACAATTAATTACGCGTAATGTAACAGGAGATTAGGTATCACAGCAGGTATCTATTTCCATGTTCATTTTACTGACCACGCAATCGAGTAATCAGTTGAGTACGATCTCATAAGTTAATGATATTGATTACATTGTGGATGTTTTGGTAGATATTGATTTGTGAGTGGAAGGGTTTCCTGTTATGGTTGGTTTGTTGATTGTCTTCTATGTTTGCCTTGTACGTTGTACTAAGCTTGAAGGTCGACATGATTGCAGTAAAATTTGATTTGAGAGCACAAACTACGCCGTGGTATTAAAATTGTATAAACATTGATGATTTTATCTTCTGGAAAATTGATATCTATTTTACTTGGAGCACTAAATTATTATTTGGGACATGCTCAATGTTGTTGGTCCGAACACACTTCCCTGCGCACACCAACTGTATAATACCTCTACGCTCTGATTATTTATTAAGTTACAAGTGTAGAGTTTTCAAAATAATGTAACAAATAGCCTTCATACGAAAAAAAAAACAAAAGGCAACGTCCAAAGTATTCATCAAGACTTTGAAAGAATGTCGTGAGATGTCAAACGCTTTTCATTAGTCGACCACACGTACGATGCGTAGGAACAGATAAGCCGTGAGCAACTTACATGTCTTGATATCACAGCTAGGCGCCTTAGGACGAATAATGAACATGTCTGAACTTTACTGTACAGACGTGAAGATGCAGATATTGCGATCCTCTGATTGTACGTTTCTCTTAGTCACAGAACATGTTGAAGTGTATATTACAATTTCTGAAGTATCTAATGGAAGCGACTGTGTAATGAAAGCGAAGTTCAAAGATGATCATTTGTCATGTATTACATTATAGGTACTACTATATTTTACTGCCAAATATTTGTCAGTATCACGTAGTTATAAATAGGAAAGCTGAAAATCATTTCAAATTGGCTATCATAACAACTTTATATCCGTTATAGTATCTACAAACAGTTATCCGAATAGAACCTCTCCAGTTCCAACTTTAAACGAAGGTACAAAACACCGGGTTCTAATTAATGGTCCCCGGGGCTACGCAATTGATACTTTCTGTATTTTCATTTACAAATCACTTTTTGTTCAATTTAGCTTTTATAAATCATCATGCCTTGGAGTGAATTTTACCAATTAAACTGATCGCGATCAGAATGTCTTAACCACGTTCAAGAGCGGTCAGATGTATCATTGTTAAGGAATATTGACAATTCTTCTTCTTCGTATGCTGGCTGGCTTGACAAATTTTATATTTTGCTAGCCCAAAACTTCGCCACTTCCTCCGCGTCGTCGGTGGCAGCGCAAAGGTCAATTGACAATGACAGCTTTTGATTGCGGTTCAAATGTGTTTAATCGTGTTCAGTTTCATTTGTAAAATTATTTATGCTTAGGTAGTAAAAACAATTCATATGATTTGAAATAACAAGTAGCTACAATCATTTTAATTAAAACTTGCAACTAATAGCGCGACCAACATCGATAAAAGTGAGCGATAAATTATTAAATCGATCTCAACTATCCCATGAATATCGAATGCAAATGTTTGCGTTCCAATTTCGAATCGATTCCATTAATTATGATGGTGATGACAACGCTGACTAGCCAATGTTTATATGTTTTAGGTGCCTGTTATTTGGCATGTTATTAACGCAAAATTGTACACAGCTGTTGACAAAGTCTGTAGTTTTGAAAGCTTTGATTATAATTATTGCAATGGCCGCGGGCTGTTCAATTAATTTTGGCTTTTCTAATCATGTTTTGGTATTGTTCTCTATATTGGTTTTAGAAAAATATTTCGTTGAAATGTTATGAAGTGTTATTTTTTTTCAAATCTTTGCGTCTGACGGTAGTTGTTTCTACTGATTGCAATTTCAATTCATTATTATTTTTCAACTATTCGTTCAATGCTGTTTTATTTTATAGCGATAAATAGTTATATTCTAATATCAATAAACAAAACAATAACCAATAGTGTGAAATTCAATATCCAATTATACTAAATATTAAATTTATTACCGTAAACAAATATGTTACCAACAACAACATAACATCAAGCTTTCAATCCTGGAATTGTTAGGCAGAGGTTTATTTAAGAGTATACCCATAGTCCACCAGTTATATTTAAGTCCCATGTAATAGGGGGCGAGCCTGTTGCCATCAACCGAGCGCAATTCCATACTCCGTGGCTGAGAAATTCCTGATGGAAAAACCCAATATCTCTTTGCCCGACCCGGGAATCGAACCCAAGACCTCTTGCTCAGCAGTCGTGCTTACGAGCACTAGGCCTACGAGGCAGTTACAAACGCCATCTAAATTCCGATAGAACACAAAAACAATCAATTCAGCAACCACAAAACAGGATGGTTGGTAGCGCTAGTTTAACCGCAAAAATCAACCGGTACAGTGCGCGGATAAGCTCTAACCAACCTCATCGAATCACTGCCTATGTTAATTATCAAATGTAATTGCGTCAGCCACAGCTGAACAATCGTTTCAGATTTATTAGGTTTACTAATTAAATTGTATTTGTACGGACTGATTACGGTGGTTTTAGGAAGTGGATAGAACTCATTGTTTTAGTTTGTTACTAATTGCGTCATTGTTCATGATACAGTTTGAATTTGCTTTTAAATATCAGAAAACGATAATAGTTCGAATGCAGGGAAGATACCATGCTGTCACTCCCCTTACTTGCGAATAGGCATTATTTTATGTCTGTCTTAATTATGCATGGACCTAGACATTTCGGTTTAGGTCAAGATTAAGGTCTTATCCCAAAAACTTAGTGAAACTAACAACTAACTTGTGAAAACGTAGTGAATGTCAGTCTAACGTAAAACTGACAAACACGGTTTGTATTGATTGTTGTGGTGCTTGTTTTTATTAAAACCAACTTTAACCAACCGACACCGACAAATTGAAAATGCGGACAATTACACATAGTCACCATCATAACATCACGCCTGTAATCTCCGAAGGTTTAGACAGAGGCGTGCCTAATAGTACACCCACATTTCGCCAGTTATGTTTTAAATCCCATGTAATAGTGGCGAGCCTATTATCATCAATCGGGCATAAATTTAGACTCCGTGGCTGCTACAGAGAAATTCCTAATGGAAAAACCCAATAAAATTTTTCCCGACTCGGCAATCGAACCCCAGGACGTCATCCTCAGCAGTCGCGCTTGCGAACTCTAGACCAACCAGTCTCACAATATACTTCAGTAAGAAATGTAATTTGTCCGTACCGGTTTCATCGATCTTTCTGTCAATCAGTAAAGTAGCAGTTCGTTGCAAGTGGTTACAGTCATTCACCACTAACACGACATAAACCCTTATCTCTTACCAATATAGTGGCTAAGGACCCATCAATGAATATAACATACCTATAAGACGTGTTAAAGGGCTGTTCCACACAATCTTGCAAGTGTGATCGACCTCTAACGCCGCCATCATCGTTAACCCATGGAGCAACATATGATAATGGCGCCAAGAGCAATCAAGAGATTGATATCTATATCTTGTTTGTTTGTATGCTAAGTACTTGCGCGTTTAGTGGTCAAAGGATATGTATAGAGTTGTGAGTACCCGCTTGTAGTTTTGGTTGTTGTATTAATTTATTTGTGTTTTTTTTTTTAAGATGCCGCACTCTAGAAATTTCTCCTCTATCGTGAGTGTTTTTGCAAACATTTAAACTCCCATACACAAAAGCCAGACCCGAAACAACGACTTACAAACAATACAAACAATTGGTCATTGGTCATACAAATAATTGTACCGTAAATGTGCGGGAATCGAACCCGCGACTCAGCGCAGTCGCAAATCGTTCAACCACTGCACCAACCGTGTCGTCGGAAATTACTTTTAATAGATTGCACTACGTGTAGGTTTACAGGGGAAGGTTATAAGTTTATATATTTTTTTTATATTAACGAAATTTGACCTCATTTTTACATGAACAGTAACAATTCATGTGTTCTATGTATTGTTAACAGTAAAATCTATTAAATTATTTAATTTAGTCGCCACGGAAAACGTAATTGAAATTGGCTACATTTGTCAGATAAGTGGAATTATCCAATGCTTGTTCCGCGGATTTGCACTATCCCCGACGATAAGTGAGTTACTGTTGATTTAATGTCATTCCAGTTCTTTTCTCATGGTCTGTCTGTAATGGTGTCAGTGGATGGGATAAATTCAATACATCGGTTGTTTTCTCATTGGAAAATATGTATTACAATACCTTACTCTCTATACAATATTATAAATGCGAAAGGAACACCGTGTGTCGGTCAATTTGTCTAAGAACCTAGCTTAGCGAGGAAAGTAAATACGATACTCGATAATACCTCCACGCAGGCCAATGTTAGTTTATAATGAACCCTTTAAAAACAACAAGATTTTTTCAAAGGAACTGATAACTCCTCAGTAAAACAAAGTATCGTTAAACAAACTAACTCCATGCTTCAGTTTAAAAATACGCTGCCAAGGTACCACTTGGGCATAATAAAAGTTATCTACAAAGTTTATAAAAATATGTATATTAGAGAAGGGTAGCAAAAGGCTGACGTGTAAAAAGGCTTTTGTAAATGTAAACTTTGCGAAATTCGTAGTGTATGGGAACGCGGTCTGACGGGCGCGGAGGGGGTGCGCGCGGGCGCGGGCGTGTTGCGAACTATTCCGGAACTAAAGTTTCGACGTGGACGGAATAATTGTTGCTATAAACCCGTAAATGGTTTTTTATGGACTAAGTTTTGACCATATGAAATATTATTTATGGTATGAGTTGTAAAATAAACAGTCGGTGGTTTTGTTTACACTTTGTGTGCAAAAATGGGACATAAGACATTACTTAATCCTGCAAGGTTTTCACTGCCAGACTGCCAGCCAATCTTATTGGACCCTAAATTTACAAATTTACAAAAGTTTCAGTGGAATTAGGGCCCTGATTAGCCGATTGTTGACTTTTTGCTTCAATGACAATATTAATTAAAAAAAATATAGTAATCATACTTGTGCATGTATGAAATTCATTTTGTCCAATAGTAGGATCAAATCTTAAGCAATCATCAGAGACAAAGATCAAAAACCAAACACAAACTAAAAGCATGAATAATATTACTGCTTGAATAGACTGGAAATCAATAACGGAGTATTTCCACAACAAAAAATGTTCGTGCGTGTGTGAGTTATAACATCTCTATATCGATAAATTAGTTGCTAACAGAGTATTCTTAGGAGTAATCAAGATATGCTAATAGTCATCTTTGATAGCCAAACGCTGTGCAGATGCCTTCTATATACGGTCATCAGCAGGGATATCTGACCATGTCGGGTGGGGTACAGATAATAATATTATGCATTTCAAGCTTATGACGTCATAGTGGTAATTATTCTAGTGAGATGGTGTGTGCGTGTTTGTTGTGGATATATGTACATATATTATATCGTTGAAATATGATGTGTTCAAGAATATAATAATAATAATCACAACTCAATTTTAGAAGTTGTAAATAAATATGCTAGATCGTGTCATTCGAAAGTTATTCTAGCAACAATGCTCTTTCAAAAAGTACAGACAAAAAAAACGGTATCACAAACACAAAACATTCCTCACGACATTTTCCTTATTTCTCCGCATCAGGTGTCCACACAACGATAGCTGATTACCACATAACTTTTCAGTCACCGGCGTCACTTTCAGACTTCCTCTTACTACTGACATTTGTCAATCAATCAATCAATCATTTATTTTGTTAAACATAGGTATGGTTACAGATAGTATATTGTCTAAAATATGTTCACTATGTTTTGCCAACATATGGCGTATAAAATATATATAAAAAATAAAAATAAAAAATAAAATCTTTATTAACAGGTTGTACCACACCACTAAACCACCACCTGGTTGGTTAAAGGTGGTGGTGGTGGTGGTAGGTGGTGGTGGTATATTTAAGTTAATAGAAAACCCAACGTTTACCTTCTAGCATATAAGTAGGTAAGAGTTACATCTTCAAGACAACAATAAAACACAGCAAAACCCAGCGAATCAACATCAACCCGGATTTTGATGTCTCGCCCATTAGTAGACAAGTGAGAACTTGTTAGAGACGTTAAATTTATCCCTCTGTCCTTCTCGTAGAACATTAAGCAAAGCCTCAAATTTTATGTCCTATACAGATGCCAGTGCTACTCAAACGAAGTACCCATTCGGCGCATACGTCGCCTTGTTTTACGGTACTTCGAATTTCTGACATTAATGTTGTAGCCTGATTGAAGTGCTTGCAGCTATTTAATATTCCACAGGAATTTATGTTAGACGGTGGAGTTTGTGGCTAACTTAGTACTGCTAATAACCCGGAACTAACTGGGTTGTGGAAGTCAGATAGGCAGTCGCTTCATGTAAAAAGTTGACCTGCATCCAGTTAGATTTCAGCTGACCCCAACATCACCATTTGATCTGCCAAAATTTCTACTAGGGTATCTTGGTAATCATTCAGTTCACTTGATGTTCTATTGATTAATCAGCTAAAATACAAGACGGCGGAGGAGGGTGATTTGAGACTGTGTTATGTCAAAAAAGTGTTGATTCTCCGTTTCTTTGAATGTGACAGCGGCGGCGATAGGTATCAAATTTTTATGTGACATCATTTAATTTCTGACTGTTCTGATTGCCTCATTGGTGTGGGTACGAGGCCCAGGTCGGGTAATGTTGGGTTTTTTTTATCAGGAATATCTCAGTAGCAGCCACGGAGTCCGGATTTGTATTCGGTTGATGGCAATAGGCTCACCCCATATTACATGGAACTAAAAAACATTACTAGTGAAATGTGGGTGTACTATTAGGTACACCTCTGCCTAATCTTTTGGGGATTACAGGCGTGATGCATTAAATTTAATTAATTTATTTCCTAGTTGACACCATTATACTATAATGCCTACACTCAAAAGCCAATCAAAAGTTCCAATAAAGATTTTTACATCCTGTTTACAATGTAAAGTTAAGACTGAAAAAAGTAGCGACAACATTTTAGCATATTTTTTTATTATGTTCTGGCCGCATTATAGTTCGGTGGACCACAAGTTGCAGTTCAGTGTAGCGAATATAAAAACTCAACGACTGTATGTTAAAACTTGCGGGCTGAATATAAAATAAAAACTTCCTGTATGCTAGTGAGACTGATAATAAAATAATGATACCTGCAGACGCGGCGAACTGAGCTTCACGTGGACAGTGACGGGGTGGAAGAATGATGCGGGCTTGATTTTTACAATTGGTTTAATACCAAGAAAGATTTACATAATTAATATGTAGGTATGCGTATGGCGGTTTCAATGCTTTGTGGGAGAGTGCCACGACATCGTCGCTCGCGGCTGATGTGGTCGGTGACGTACGCGTGTGTGAGTGAGCCGTTGGTGAACGCACACATGCTAGGCGTTACATTACTTCTTAAGAAGTCTTTCTTTGTTATAATTGTATTTATTAATGACTCTGCCCTGGAGTATTAATGTATTGCTGTTCCACAAACGATGGGGCATTTAATATCGTGTCCTTCCTTGTCCTGTTATTTTTTCATGACCGGAACTGATAGATGCTGCTGAAGGCACCAAACTAGTGGCTCAGTTCTAGGCCGACACAATTTAGATTGCCATCGACACGCTAAGAAGAAGAATTGTAATTACAAGCCAAGCATAGATGCACTTTCTTCTAAATGTCATCCGCCCATCTGGCTGTTTATCTGCCAATACTTCTTCGACCACCATCATTCAGTAAGGGCTGGACTCCAACTGCCATCAATAATGTTCTCTTAGAGTTCTGCTATACCTATAGCAATCTTGTGTGAACCGCAAGTCTGTAGAACTCACTGCCGGCTTCTCTGTTCCCTGATCATCATAATCTGGATCTATTCAAATTTCGAGTGAATCGGTTTCTTCTAGGCAAGCGTGCTCCACCCTAGGCCGCGTCATCGCTTTACATCAGGCGAGCTGCGGCCAAACGCAAGCCTATTTAGTGTTAAAAAAACTGTTTACTGTGTGGTAATTACCGTCAAAGGACTCGTTATTCTAAAAAAGTTAACAATAATATTTACCTGACTACGGTGAAACCTAACAGGAACCCGGGGTAATGTTTTGTTGGTTGTTTGTTGATTGTTCTTTACCACGTACAACGCTATGTTTACTGTCCACATTTACGGTAAACGACCAGGCAAAAAGTTAAAATAAGTATATAGTTTTATTATCATCTGCTTTCATCGAAATCGTTAGAGCCGTTTTTGAGAACATGATTACAAATATTGTTAATTTCATCATCTGCCTAGCCTTTGCCATAAATACACGCAGTAAACACGAAATTGTAAGACCTAAGTTCAGATTAACAAAAACTAGCAAGTCTTTTCATATAAACAGTATACGCTTTTATAACAGGTTGCCAAAGTCAGTTATAGAACTGACCGATGGAAAATTCAAAAACTACATTAAACGTGTCCTTATTAAAAAAGCATATTACAAAATCAAGGACTACGTTGAAGATAAAGAAGTTTGGCTTTAGTTCCTTCTGCGCATGCGGCTTCCCTGGTAGCTCATAAACGGCACAAATATGTGGATGTCTCTAACTATTCTCAATCTCATTTTTTCTCCTCTTTCGAATCAGATTTTCACAATAGTTTTCAAATCATTTATACATCTTTTGCTCAGAATAGTTACAGCACTGAAAACAATATTTGTGTCACTTGTTTAATTTAGTACTTTACAATTCTTTTTTTTACCTTTGTATAGATTCTTTTTATCAATTGTTTGTAAATGTGTGAACATTGTAGGCTTTGTAGATTCCCAGCTGCTTGTTAACTTCTGTTAACTTTTTATTTTGTTCTACATTTTTTGTGTAGTAAGCAAGCACGACTTATTGTCGGGCCTACGCTGTCCCCCCATACTTAAGTACAAATGCTGTATCCATGATATTAATGTAACACCAAATGATTTGAAAAGAGTAACAATGGAGTTTCTTGCCGGTTCTTCGCCATAGGAAACGACCAACCCGAATCGTGCACCTTTTTTTCGACGTTTTATAAGTGCCCATCTAGGCCTATGTAAAATAAAGTATTTTGATTTGATTTGATTGATTTTGCCCAATTATGTTGGGGTCGGCTTCCAGTCTCATCAGATGCAGCTGAATACCAGTATTTTACATGGAGCGACTGTCTATCTGATCTCCACAACCCAGTTAGTTAGTACTGGGTTATACGATTGGTAAGACTGGATGTCAGACTATCGGGCCACTGACTAACTGAATATAATAGTTTTGTGTAAAGTCTATATTCCAACGTTATATATATCAATTGAGTAATAAATACACTTGGGACGGGCCTTATCCAAAGAAACTCAATAATCGAGATTTCAGAAACATCACTTTGAATAAGACAAATTATCGTTTAAGATTACTAAATTACACTCCAGCCAAATCTTTTGAAACGAAAGTACTAACTATGATTTAATATTTCACAAATCTGATAAACCTAGCTAAATCAAAGAAATGTCTGAATTACCTAAATTAAGGTAATTTTATTGCGATTTGGTTTCGCTTTGTGCTGACTACGCTTTCATGTTATAAATAGATCTTAATTTAGTTTCAGATAGGATGATCTTCAAACGTAAAATTAAATTGTTTTATTTACTTGGTCTCTTTTGGTTAAGTTAGGAAAAATTCTCCAACATTATTTTTATTTTCAGGTTGGGGAGAAGCATAACGCACACGGATTACCCTAATTCATGCCGTTCACCATTCTCTCTCTCCATACTGCACCGCCCTGGTTATGATCAGCAGGACTATTGCGTATCTCTGTTGACAGTTCATAATTACGAGTTTTGATATACAATGACCATTCTTGTTGGGTTCAACTGACGCTACTCGTGCAGAACTGTCATTGTATATCAAAACTTGTAACTATGAACAGTCAACAGTGATACGCAATAGCCATGCAGCTACTAAAACTGTGGTGAGGAGATGTCCATCAGTAACAGTGCTTATACTAGGGCTATGATCTTAAATTGCCGCTTGGCATATGTGGGAAAAAATAGTGTAGTCAAGTTCGGGTACGTATGCCTTTATCAGCCATTCTTTTTAAAATCTAGGGGACAGTTAAGTATCCAACATTAAAGGTTTAAAACTAAACTTAATCAAATATAGTAGACTATTTCATAGTCTCCGTGGTCCCATCTAGGTGTCGCTAAACATTCTACGGAAAACGGCGGTCTAAGGTACCTAGCGGCCAAACCTTTTCGGAGAACGTCTCAAGATGTTGAGTCGAAGCCCGATCCACTGAAATATGACGCAAAACCTTCGCAAAAATTGTTTTCTATGAATTACTTGATCTCATCACAACAAAGCTTTATGGTTTCGTAGACAAGGCGATTAAACTGAAACCTGAAGATGGTACTTATCAATATGTGTAAGCCGCTCTTATATGAGTACCCAAAGAGCTGTTAAACGGTATTATTATCACCTTCTTTCTTTCTTTATCATGTGGTTAGTGCCTAACCTCTTGTTAGAGTTTTTATGCCGCCCTTGGGCCTCCAACTTGACTTTAGAAATATCTTTTAGGCATGCTGGTTTGGTTTCCTCGATGTTTTCCTTTACCGAAGCAAGTGATAATTAAACAATATGCACATGACTCCGAAAAATCAAAGGGTCGTGTCTTGGGTTCGATCTCGAGACCTATGACTTGGCTGTTTGACGATCTCACCATTAGGCTATCACTACTGCTATTTCATCACCTGAATTTCCTAGACATGAAATAAGAAAAAATGCCTTTAATCTATCAAAATACTAAAGACAAACCTAATAAAAGCAGTTAGAGATCAAATGAAAGGCGTTTTATTAGTACAGACCTAGCCTTGTCAAGAAATATAATTACATTTATGATGATAAGATGAGAAAGGACAAGAGCCTAGCTTCGTAATTAATTATTAAGGCGTCCTAATTACAAGCATGACAGGTATAATCTTTGTCGCCTGTCTCATATTATTTACATTCGATGGCCTACATGACAAATAAGATATTTATTTTGATAAAAGAAATATTACTGAGATACTATTCGGTAGCGAGAGATGCCCGCGATAAATGTACAGATGATCTTAAAAAGGAGGCAGAGACTGATTTCATGTGGGACCCGGAGAACCGGGTGTTGTAGTACAATTTAAGTAATGGGGGTATCCAAAAGAAAAACGCTTGTTGATGGATTAATTCGACTCGCACCTCTGATTTTTCGAATTCATGTGCGTATTGTATAATTTTATCGCTTGTTTCGGTAAAGGAAAACATCGAGAGAAAACCAGCATGCTTGATGGATATTCTTTGACGGCATGTAAAGCCCAGTCAGAAGCCCATGGGTGGCATAAAAACTTTGACAACAGAAGAAGATGGATGAATTCAGCAGGTTAGAAAATAGTTGCCATAACTTAATTGTTCGTAATATCTTTGACACAGCAATGTTTCTTTGTGCTAGCTTTGTTAAAGCCAATATTCCACAAAAAATTATAGAACGGTAACGGATTTTCAGGCAGAAAAAAGAAAATTATTGATCGACAGACATGACATATCATAGAAGGACGACTTAAAATCCTTACAAAATAAAGCAGTGTAACTTTGAGTATTGATTTCAACTTGAATTGAATTATCATTCAGAGAGGAACCCCAAGAAACCATTTCCCTCACGCACAAACAAAGTATAAGGACCGTTTCCGCAACAAAGTTATTATTTACTCGTGTGTCCTTTCCGAGAAAATATTTAAAATCCGCACCTCTATCTTTTGGTCCATTAAACATTCAAAGATAAATTTTCCATTAGATGGCACAAAGAAGGTCTCACACCGGCCGCGCAGGTAAATAAGCGTTTGAGCGAGAGTCCGCACAAAATCGGCGTCTTCCTCTCCCGTCCGAGACCCCAATAATGGCTATGGCGGATTATTCCTTACTGCCCCACCAAGTTGTACAATAACGGGACAAAAGTGGAATGTTGTGAGTAAGGAAAAATCATTAAAATTCAAGAAAGGTTAGAGAAAAAAACTACTACACACAAACTACTACAAACACACACACACAACTTATAAACTACAAACTACCAAACTACTTGGTTAGTTAAATACTGTTTTTTATTCTGGTTATTTTTTTAAATTTACAATAGGGTTTTTTATAGATTACTTTAAATCCAAAACTGCCAACCCAATCGATTAGTGGGCATTGACACTTTGAACACTTTGCCCCATGGTTGGGACAACTTGGTGGGGCAAAGTGGAATAATCCATAATGGTCTGTACGTCCAAAATGTGGCCTCTGAATGTACCAATTTACCCTTCCAGTGGCCCGGCCGGGTATCTCCGGGTAAAAGAGGCCATTCAATCTCCAGTATACCGGAAGGATCGCGTTATTTTTAAATGAAATGCTTAGATGACACCCGCGTCTTTTTTTTTCAGGTACGGTGTGACGGCGCCGAGGTTTCATTACGTAATATCCATTGGATTATGGTTATGTTATGGGGATGTTTGGGTGTAATGTTATGCGGAATTATAAATAGATTTGGTGGGGTGAATGTGAGAAGAATGGGGAATGTGGTTTGTTCTTCGATTTCTAAGGCGGCTCAATGCTGACAGTAAACTTTTCTTTAACTCAAACATAATTTTCGTTAACCCTTAATTGATCGGGCGGGGTATTACACACCCCAGCGCATCCTTAAAGGTTTTTTTGAATCTTGAGCGCTAAAGTTCCCGTTAGCTTTATAAAAACACGTGTCCTATAGGATCAAGTATCGAGCACAATCGTGTAGTATTTCGTTTTTGATTTATATGATCGGGGTGTCACGCACCCCACATGACCGTTTACGTAACTTTTTAGGCGCGACCAATTAACGGTTAAAGAATTTGTTCAGCAACTACTTAAAAGTTTATTTTTAGAAACGGAGTAAAAACCCTGATAAAGTAAAGACGGCATTAGCATCAAATATAAACACTTCAAGCCGAAACTAAAAGAAAGTTTAATAATAACGATGTTAGGTAACTTCCCACGCCCAAAATCACGGTTGATAGAAATATTTAATAACAAAACACGATATTACTGCCTAAAATTAAACGGTACACAGTAAGGGTTGCTGGGCCCACGCCGGGTGCGACTAAAAGCCTGTCAGGGTCACTTTACCAACCTACTCAGAGCGGCTTTGCATACCATTTGCGCGAAACTACATCACTAACTATCGACAAACATACATTTTATCTCGACAACCCTAATACATTGCGGGCGAGACTAAGTCAAACAGAAACAAGTACTTTGTCTAAACTTCAATGTATTTTGAACACTGTGTAAAGTGCAGCCGTTCTGTGTTGTTAGTCTTTCAGCTTTCTTCGTATGAATATTATTTTGAGAACAGCGACCCGACATTTGTGCCATCTGTTGCTGGGAAATTTTATATTCTATATCTACTACGTTATTAAAAACTAAAAGATACTTTTGCTTTAAAAATTTACACGAACTTTATTTTGTTTTTTTTTAAAGATAATATAATTTAAGCTTATTTTGTTCCATAAAAAAATTAAGCATACTTACGTAATTGAATCCTTGATAACTGAGGAGGTACCTTACTTTCATGAATATATTTTTTAATTTACTGGATTAGTCGTTTTAAAAAGAAGATCATGCACATAGACCGACCGCTTTAATGAGTCCTCGCGAAGGTATCAATTTAAATGGAATATTCTAAAGGTTGATCACGTATAGGTTCAATTATTACATACGTGGATTGTGGTTATTTTAAAGGACCAAAGGACCTGTGGGATATTGTTAGGACTTTGTGGACGCTCAGTACCTAGTTTTAGTATTTATTTAAGCTTCAGTTTTTATACATACCTACATAAACTACCTGCGCGACTTAATGTGTAGACATTATTTCTACGCCTTGCAAGGCAGCACAAAGTGCGACATAACTTTTTTTAATAACACTGTGTACTTAATTTAACCTATGTGTCATATTTGAATTTGAATTTAATGTGCATTTGATGGGGCAAGGCGGAGGACTCATTAAAGCGGTCGGTCTATAGTAGTAGTGGTAGTGTTATAAAATTGTTCTACTTAGATAGGTTACTGGAGTTTATATTTCGTTTAATCAACTTCCCTACCGATTTACAAATTAGAACCGACTCAATATTCGCGAGAAGCACCTCTCCTTCGAACGAGAAAATTAATTCCTGGAAAAATCTTTCGCTTTTCATTTCAAAAATACTTAGGGGTATAGGTCCCGTCATGTAAAAAGAACAAGTAAACATTATCTGTTTTTTTTTTTCATTTCAGCTTGTTTCAAAGTACTAAGTAGCTAGTAAAATATTATGATCTACAATAAAACATTTACACTTATATTATAAAACAATTAGCCTAGTACTTTAGGATGCGACTGTATCCGTGCGTAGACACATCCCTTCCACTGTCGCTCAACGTTCTTTTTACGTGACAGGTCCTATAGTAATCGCTTATTCATTTGTTTCGGCAGGATTTGTTGAACATTTTTTTTATTTTACTCTTTGTTGTGTGCACTTGTAGGATATGCGAAATAAAAAAACTTTCTTTCTTTCAAAAAAGCCGACCCGAAGTAATTACTACATGGGTAATATAATATTTAGCTTTCATTCGGTTTGTGATGTTCAGCAACCTCTGTTCGGCATTTAATAGCTGAATCATGTTCAGCTTCGGTCGGCACAATCCGACCCAAGCCGAACGGTTTTCGCCGAATTATATCGACCCGCACACGACTGTAGTAATCCTTACAGCTACATAAAAATAAAACCTGAAGGTACATTGTCAGTAAAAAATTACATTTATAGGTATTGTCAAGACAGTTGTTTCGTACAAGAAGTAAGGTAGAGAAATAATGCTAATTAAAATTTCCACAAAGATCCTATCATTGACATTAAGTGAGTCGAGACGGACGGATCGTAAAAGATTACCTTGATGGTAGGTTGCCCTTTTCTGAAACAAAATACTAAGTGGATTAAAACACTAGGAGTTCCGTACAACCCAATTTTTTAACTTATGTTCATTTACCTAAACAGAAACTAGTTACACAGAATTGTGAAAAAATCAACTCGATAATTATTACGTTGTAAAAGATACAGTCCCAAGATGGACAGAAGGGCGGACGAATGGACAGACGACGACGCACTGTGTTCGGGATTCACCATTTTTCTACGGAACCCTAAAAACCTGGAGGAAGTACGGCAAAAAACCTAACTTGTTTAGCAATGCTGTAATTGCGAGGGTCTGCCAAGATAAGCTCGTTCCTTTTTAATTTTCCTTCTGGAAATTACTTCAATTCCCCGTTGAATAAATGAAGACTGCACTACGTTTGAACGTTTTTTTTTTCTTAATTTATTTTGTTACCGCGTAAGAGATCCCGGCAAAGTTCTCAAGCTTTTAGTTCATGGTTTGATTAACTAGCCTTAAGACGGTTAAGAAAATCTGACTAAGTGCAACCGTGGATCGTGTTTGTACAGACGCCAGCACATCAAGCTACTACATTCTGTCAAATTTCTTTAATAGATTTTCAACTTTATCGCTAAAGCATTAGCTTCAAGGTTGATTTGAAAGTTTCGGTTAGCTTGATGTGCAGGCGTCTGTACAAAGGAGTTTTAGAGCGGATTGGATTTTAAAATTATGGCTTCTGTTACTACTCTGCTTTTGCACTATTAGTTTCTATTCAAGATTTTATGCGCCATAATGGGGCAATGCGAATGATAAATTAAGATGTTTTAATGCCATAGCGTTTGCAAGTTTGACTAGCAATAACGTGCTGAAATCTTGACCGAAATCTTCGCTCGAACACGAAATTGCTTGGACACAGATAAAATAAATATATAAAGGTAGTAAACGAGCAGGAGCTCGTGGCTAAATAATAACAGCCGCTCGGGTCGACCTTTAGGTTAAGCCGTGCTTGCCTAGGTTGGTCTGTGGATGGGTGACCACCCATTACATACCGAGTTTCCTCCGTGCCTCGGAAAGTACGTTAAGCCGTTGGTCCCGGGTGTCATTTGTAGATCTATGGCAGTCGTTACAGGTAGTCAGTGGCCCAAAAAGTCTGACAACCAGTCTTACCAAGAGGTATCGTATTACCTGGTACTAATTGGGTTGTGGAGGTCAGATAGGTAGTCGCTCCAGTAAAATACAGGTATTCAGCTGCATCCGGTTGGACTGGAAGCCGACCCCAACATGGTTGGGAAAAGGCTAGGCAGATGATGATGATGATGAGGTAGTAACCACGGTAGAAAAACCTTGAAAAACAGACGCATGAATAATGAATTTGGTACAATATTGTGTTATTTCTAATGAAGTCTTCAATTAATAAGACTTTCTTAATTAACCTATCTGCCTACTTACGTAAGTAGATGCATGTTAAGCCCGCATAATTAAAAAAAAACATTTCGTAGTAGAAAATCCTTAAACAATTGTTTTTGCCGCTGCCTGTCATCATGAAACAGAATTGATTAAAGTAAAGTAGCTCCTTGCTCAAATGTATGAGCAAACAAACGAGGTGACGACTGTTTTATACGTTTTTTATTTATTTAACATTTTGAACATTAACTTTGTATCTAATTATTTTGATGGTTTGTTTTCAGATAGTCGAGGGTCAAAGATTTAATCATTGTATTTAAAACTGGCTTGGCTTTGACAAGTACCTGATAGTACACCTATTTTAGGAATTATAGACCCTGTCCACGACCTCCGGCGATGCGAACAAACATTTCAATTTTATTTCTTTGTATAGTTTCTTATTACAGATACAAAAAGAAAACACAGTATAAAATTAAGTAATAATTAAACTGCCTACATTCTCAACGATATTATTAAAAAAAAACAAATCTTAGCAGTTGTTATTAAACTTCGTTTTCAAACATCGTTTGTTTTTAATATTCGAAATTGATTCTCATCGGAGCAAAAAGCAACACCTGCGGTATTTGGCGTCTGTTTTTCATTAATATTCTCTTACAAATTGAAATGTTAAGACCAAATGTTAAAGAAATATTCGTTTATCATTTTTACAAACACTTTTATATTAATATATTAATACTTGAATGTACTTAAAGTAAATAGGTATGTAGATACAAACGGCGCACTACAAACAATTTAGGTGCGCCGTGCGATATAATATTTAATATTAATATTGTTGACAAAAAAAAATTACATTCTAGACAAAAATGACTACAGTTGGACAATGATAATATAATGAGTGATTTTGGCAGGCTAAATAGCTTTACAGTTACGATTGCAAATGCGTAGCACAGCATATTATTATAATGTGGTCATTTTATTTATTTATTTAAACTTCATGTACAAGAGTGGTACATAGGCGGACTTAATGCCACAAGGCATTCTCTACCAGTCAACCTTTGGGTCAAATAGGATAGCATTGATTAACATAGATTGATATACATAAATAGGTACATACCAATACACATATATACAGTAAAATTAAATAAACTAATATATATTATAATACATACAAATAGTCCAAATACAAGAAACCTCATAATAATTACTATGACTACTAACTAATATCTAGCTTGTGAGCAATTTAGTCTGATCTCAAATAGTACTTCCGAACTGTTCTTTTGAAAGCCATTTTGCTTTCAGCTTTTTTAATGTCAAGGGGTAGCGCGTTCCAGAGTTTTATAGTTGAGACAGCGTAAGAATTATTATTTTTTTTATTTTCGATCAGTACAGACTTGCATTTCGCCGCAATGTTGCAAATTAAATTGCAAAACTCAATCATCAATTTATCACCTCATTTGCTTATGAAATATGACAAGGTAATGAAATAAATTTGCGTGGAGCTTGGCACAAGCAAAGAGAGACATCCAGCAGTGGGTTAAGTCAGGCTGTGGATGGTGATGATGAAATGAAAAATAGAGAAGAAAGAATAGAAGCTGTTCAGTTCTTACTTAATCACTCTGATATTTATGGTCTGACTTATTCCATCATCAACCACACTCCACAAATACTGATAAATACCTACATATATAAGGTCTATCTTTTCATACACGAAATATTTTAAGAGTAACTTCTATAAGTCGTAAAGTCGTATAGCAACGAAAAAAAAAATTATCCGAGTGTTTTTTTTTTTACGAAATTATTATAATTTATTATATTTTTTGTGACTTTCGGCATAACACCTTTACTCCCATATTCTAACAATAACAGTAGTTAGTAAACTAGCGTAATGGATGTTCAAAAATAAGGAGCCAGTACTTATTTTGTGGGTCAAGTAATTTTAAATTATTTATTTTTTATAAAAGTATGCTCAGATAAAAAAAAAAATCCCTTGTAATGGCTTCGTTGTAGCCGTTAGATGATTCTCTGAAAATATTTCGTGTATGAATAGTTAGACCTTATATTGAGAGAAGTAGGTGCCACATAGGACCTCTCTTGAATTATTCCATTCTTGACTTGAGTCACTTTACTATCTACACTACTAAAGATATTTGAGTTCAGAACAGACGGCTATTTTACTGCATTTTCAGAATAATCTTCGACACGTGTGCTTTCTTTTGCATCACACTGGGTTGGCAGAGGTCCAAGCTACATCAAGCTTCTACGGAGCAAAAGAGCATCAAAAACGCTTTTAAGGAAAATACTATGTTTGCGCAGTTAAAGCGACGGGTTTTTATTGCAATAATAGTAGTTTTTCACGGATACTTTTGCCGTTTATTTTTGTTTAGAATTTCTGTCGTTTAGGGATTTTTCTCGAAATTCTGACCACCGAGTATGTAGTGAACAGTGAGAAAATAACTAGAAACTATGACTCGACTGGCAACTCGCAGCTTAGAGTACACTATGAATTTTATCGAAACGTTGCAAAAATCTATAATGCGGTTGTTTCTTCTGCTGAAATTCTAAACAAAACGGAAAGCTACCTACGTAATGATTATTTCCAAAGCAGCTTGTTTTAAATTCTGTTGAACTATTCTATTTTATATTTCTTGGTAATAGATTGATACAAACTAACCGCAGTACAATTAATTTAAATTAGGTTTATTTCCTCGAACGCTAGTCTGCTTTTAACAGACTACCAAACCATCAACTTTTAGGGAAAATAAAACCTCACAAAATGAAATCTACATATCTTATAGACTGTACTTTGCAAGGCAAAACAAAAACCTTTGTTACCTCGTTCAATGGAGTTCAATGGAATGGGTTTTCAAACACAACCTCAATAACAATAGGACGTTGGTATATTTATTTACAAATCGATTGACAGGAAAATACATGAGGTAAGAAAATTTTCTACATTCGAAATTTTGTAAAGGGCGTGGACAAAGTGGCATTCTATCAGCAATAACGATGACGGAAATTTAAAAAATATATTCGACGGACATGGACCACCGAATAGCTTACCGCGTAAAACGGAGTCAATAGAGGCGCAGGAGTGAATCGAGATAAAACTATGAAAAGGGTTTTAACATTGAATGAATATGATGTAACAATAACTGCTCTATTTTCTTCATTATTTCCTTTATTCATTTTATATACTTATTTAAAATATTTGTAAATTAAAAAAAAAAAAACATAAAAAAACATTTAAATATATAAAAAAATAGTGGTCCGCCGGTGTCGGGAGCAGGGTCCAAGCTACCGGTGGTTAGAGCTCCAGAGACAGGAATGACGAATACGAGCCGTATCGAGGAGTACTGCCTTCTGATTCAGGCCCTTGATCCAACCACCTAAGGAGAGCCTCGAAAGATGGTAAGAATAAGAAGTTTTGACCAGCTTTATATAATACTAGCGACCCGCCCCGGCTTTGCACAGGTGCAATATATACATATAAACCTTCCTCTTCAATCACTCTATCTATTAAAAAAAACCGCATCAAAATCCGTTGCGTAGTTTCAAAGATTTAAGCATACAAAGGGACATAGGGACAGAGAAAGCGACTTTGTTTTATACTATGTAGTGATTTAGTATAATAATTTATTGAATAAATTATTATACTAAATATTATATAAAGCTGGTCAAAACCAACAACCAGTGGTCACCATTAGCTGTAGATAGAAACATGTCATGGGGAGAGGCCTTTGCCCAGCAGAGGGATGACTCAGGCTAACAGTATCAATATTATTTAAACACCTTTTTGTTAACATACCATATAAATTCAACCCGTTTTACGGTATGTCAATCATCACCAGAGTGTCATCCCGTGATCATTATGGCGCTTGCAACAGAATGGAATAATTGAAAATCACGGAAGATATCCCTTACGTGACAATGTAAGTTTAGTTATAAGCCGTGAAATATGTCAATCTTGTTGCAAGTCTTGGCAGAAGTTAAAGAAATACGAAACGCTTTAAAAGTGAACGTCATTTGTCTAGGCCCTTAATCGATTCTGAATAATACAAATAACTGTGTTTAATCACCTTAGGTATAAATCTTGCATTGTTATTGCTAATACAACTTAACTATCCAATAGGCTACATTGAGACATAGTCTTGCTCTTCCGAGGAAGGTTTGTAAGAGAGGAGACTGTCAAAGAAGGAAGAGAAATCAGAACCAGTTTGCTTATTGGTTCCGTAGTATGTGTCCTTGTGTTTGTAACTCATAGGCATATAGGTCGCTTCCTGATTGTATTTGCTATGTTTATGGCAGTTTCTATCTCTCCATTTAGTGAGGTCTGGACCTGCGATGTGCGTGCACGGGACTGGCATGTTCCTGAAAAAAAAAAGAGTATTTATGGTACATCTTTCTTCTTAATCTAGACTGGCCAACTGTTACATTTTTTTTTTGTAAAAGTGGTAAACTGAACATAACATCACGTCTGTAATCCTTGAAGGATTAGGCAGAGGTGTACCTAATAGTACACCAACTTTTCGCCAGTTATGTTTAAGTCCCATGTAATAGGGGGCGAGCCTATTGCCATCAACCGGGCACAAATCCAGCCTCCGTGGCTGCTACTTAGAAATTTCTGATGGAAAACTCCAATAACAATTTGCCCGACCCAGGAATCGATTAGAGAATATTTTAGAAATGTCTTCTAAAAAAAACATTATTGCAAATTTCTGTTTCTACGTAAAATCTAAAATCGGTCTAATTTAGCTGTAACACTATTTTTCAAAAATGTTCTCTGATAACTTTTTAGACCTATGTATCCTGCTCATGCGTATGAAGTTTCATTAAAATCGGTTTAGTCGTTTCGAAAAAAAGGACTTGAAAGTTTGTATGAAATGCCGTAAGTCGTAAAGGATGTAGACTGAACTTTACAATTTGGAGTAAGTAGTATACATACCCGGGTCTGACAGTCATGAACGCTTCTGGCTGGATGTATTTGATACCTTCAGCGTTGTCACATGCGAAACGCGCCATGTTGGTTTTTCTGATTTCATGCAGTTGACCTGTGAATTAATTTCAATTTTTGATTTAAGACAAGTGTTCACCTGGAATTTGCTATTTCGAAAATAGGTACTCCGTTTTATTTGAAACAGACTTGGGTTAAGTCAGTTTATCTTGTTATAATTACAGGAAGAAAGAGTTTCATCCCTAAAATCTTAAGAAAATGTTGCTGAAAATAAGCGTTCATAGTTTATCATTTTTAGGGTTCCTTAGCCGAATGGCAGAATATGGAACCCTTATAGATTCGTCATGTATGTCTGTCTATCTGTCTGTCCGTCCGTATGTCACAGCCACTTTATTCCGAAACTATTAGGACTACACAGTTGAAACTTGGTAGGTAGATCTATTCTATAAACCGCTTTACGATTTTTATAATTACAAAAATAAAAAATATAGGCTCCACGGAACATGGAACTGAAACTAAAAAAAAAACATAATTTGAAAAAAGAATTGAATCTATTATTTTAACTTACCCAAGGTAAAGCTGTGGAACTGGTCGCCCCTCTCGAACCAGAACCTGTCGGAGTACCTGAAGATCTGGAGCTGTTTGGTCATGATACAGAACAGTGTGGGACCGACGTGGATGCCCTGGATGTTGTTCTCCGACATTATACCTGCTAACAGGTCTACGTCGTCCACTTTTTCGTATAGTTTCTTTAAAGCTTCCACTTTCTATAAATAAGATAGATTTTTCAAGAATTACTTTTGGAAGTGGATGATGAGAGTGTTGTAACTATTATCATGATTCTCCTGCCATTATCCCAGTTTACTTGGGGTCGGCGCAGCATTTCTTCTTCTTCCATACTAATCTTTTAGTTGTCATCTCATCAGACACCTGCTTTCTTGCCATATCATCCTTTTCACATCATCCATCGTTTCTTTGGTCTTCCTCCACTCTTATAGCCATCCACATTCATACTTAAACTTTCCTCATGATATTTTCCTCATTCCTCCGCTTGACTTGCCCATACCTAGCCAACCGATAACACATAACATAGTGTTGTAACTATCAATGGTAACTGAAAGTGCCCAAGATCTTTTGGTACGCTATTGCTGATTTTCAGTGTGAGGCTTTCGGTTAACTTCGAAAACTTCAAGTGTAGGTCAATGCATTTCATGATTCTAATGAAAGACGCACGAAAATTATATTTTGTACAAAATGTTGTATAAGTCTGTCATTTTTGTTTCTGCATGTTTTGTATATCATCATCATTTCAGCCGAAAGACGTCCACTGCTGGACATAGGCCTCCCCAAGGGGGGTTTTGCCATAATCGCCACGCTTGGCAGGCGGGTTGGCGATCGCAGTATGTTTGTTATAGAAAATCACAGAGAACGCTGCTGCCCATTCACTGGTAAGTCCCTTAGTCGCCTCTTACGACGACCACGGGAAGATATGGGATGGTGCTATTCTTTACGTTCGGACACCATACAGAACACTGTTTTGTATATAAATAAACAAAAATAAAGGAAACAAGTAAGTGGCTTTCATAATATTATAATTACGCCCCTCTCACATAATTTGTAGCCAAGTAATACCGAAACAATTTCCTCTGAAGCTACGTGTAATGTGACATAAACAGTCTCAAAACGTTCATCTAAGACTGAAGTAGCTTTAGTTAATGTTTAGACTTAGTAAGAAGATATTACTGCAGACTTGATAAGCAACTTGATATAAGGGAATGCAATTTAATTAAAGAGGAAGCTTTAGACGAGCTTGGCGTAGACTAAGTAACAAGACTGTAATCTGGAGAGTTGGTACTGAAGAAAAACTAAATCTTCTAACTTTAGTTTGTTAACTTTATGGGATGCAAAGTGAATAGCAAAAATAAAAACGTTTATTGAAACACCATTCAGCTGTTTTATAAATTTCACCGTGTAGGTATTGCACTTTTGTATGGAGCAGCTGCAATATGTCACCTATAACATTATAACATATCACTGTAAAGGGTGTAAAAAGACCCTTAACGAAACCGAAAGGCACTTGTTATCCCCGTCCGCATCATTGCGATATTTTTTTTTGTTCTTTTATTTACGGAGATATTGGAGTTTTTTTTACAAATACCAGTTTTTAAGGTTATAGCTTTACTTTAAATACCGTCATGACATGTTTCCTATTCAATGCATCCATCAGCACAATGATTTGAGTGAGTTACATCTATGTACCGCGATTATTCAACCCAAAAAAAAGTCGTTTCCCTGTAATAATTTTTGCTAGAGTTACTTAGTTTGATATAGGAATTCTTGGTTGACGGCTTCGTGAAGGGTCAATTTACAAATTGTATACACGGGGTATTAAAACAACTTTCAGCTGCTCCAAAGAGCGTGTAGGTATTGCACTTTTTTATGAAGCTGCTCTAAAATTTTCATCAATACAATATCACTACACAATATCGTAAATGCGAAAAAATTATCATCTGTCCCATACAAAAATTTCAATACCTACTCGACTCAAATGTATTGGGACTACTGATAATTTTTGCGCATTTACGATACTGGACCCAAGGAGAAAGTTGTTCAGTTTGATGGTCTGCAGCATATCCTTTCATATGACTATACCCTTTCTGTTACTCCCTGTATAGGTAGTAAAAACGTGGTAAAAGCTTGTGTTACGATGTCTCTTTGGTACATAGCATAGGTAAACCTAAACTAAACTAAGAATCGATAAATGAAACCACAAACTTTAAATACTCCTCTCATATTCCTCTAATGCATGATTAGAACTTATTAAACTGTCCGCAATAATTGACACTAACTTGTGAATGTATCGCTGCTAGCATTGAGTGGCGGGCTGTATTCGCCTATCTGTGGTTTACGACCGATTGAACAGTTTGATACTTGTTTGGTGAATCAAATTGGTCAGTAGATTATGATGACGTTTTGGTTTTAGAGAACTAGAGAGTTAACTTGGCATTATTTGGTCCAGCTATAAGAGTAGAGGAAGACCAAAGTAACGATGGATGGACTGTGGGAAGGATGATATGGCTAGAAGGAGGTGGTGAGGATGATAATTATTTTGTGCAGTCGACATTATCTAGGTAACCTTAACTATCGCATCCACGGCGCATTGATTGGTGTTAATTATTGATAATTTTGGATTAAATACTTTGGCCACAGTCAATCGAGTTAAACGGGGAATAGAGATAGCCAGTTCCAATAAATGCTTTTTCTATCTTTCCTTTGGCAGGTAACATAATGTATTGAAGAGTATATACCGTGACAGTCATTTTTTCAGTATAGAGTTTTTCTACATTTGTACCTTAAGGAGAAAGTACTGTACCTCAATTTCCATAACATCTATAAAGTCTCGGAACTTCTTGGCTGATTTCAAGCCGCACATGTGTCTATAATCATTGTATCCTCGAACACCCATGTCCCTGCCTCTTTGTATGTCTATAGCTGGTAAATCATGAGCTCTTTGAAGTTTCTTGCCATAGTAGTTTTCAGCAATCTAGGAATAAAGACAATCATGATATAAATGCACAAAATTACTATCATAGAAGCAAAAAAAACGTCCAATGCTAGACATACAACACCTCCAAACTTCCTCACGTCGACAGGACTTGTGCTTCTCGCATCTACCGCATGCTTGTGGCTTTCAAATACTATCATAGGCTGAACAATTTCGTTGTGCCGTATACGCACTGTGTACTAGATACATTGAACCGTGAAAAGTATTTGTTTGAAAATTATTCATGGCTCTAGAAGAGATTGGTGTAATCAAAGAGGTAGCAGACGTAGCAGTGGACGCATCCCGGGCTAAAGATGATGATGATGATGACAACGATGAAGTAAACCGTAACATACTCAGAGGTTGTAAAATTGATCGTAATTGCAGCAACTTACGTCAGGATCTTGAATATCGTCTATCTTGGCAGCATACTGATGGAATGTTCCACGGTTGAGTTCTTCCAAAATTTTACCTTTCTCTAGAAGACCAGATCTGAAGAGTGTATCACTATAGGAATACTCGTCTTTATAGTGATAGCTTTCGGTATATGTCCTAAAATTAATACTCATATTAGATCGTATCTACTATTCAGCTGCCATAAGTAAGTGAGGGAAAGGAATGGAACGAAATGTGTTCTACGCAATGTACCGGTTTTGTTTTATTAGGCTTATGAATTCATAGCATCTGATTTTTCAATTTCAAGGAACTGGCAGATAGTGGAAGTTATCAATGGGTTTCCAATAAGAATGGTAAGGTAAGGTGTTAGGTGTTAGGTGGTAAGGTGTTTTTTAGTCTAATGTTAATATAGGTGTTCTTACTTTATCCTGCCATCCAAGAATGTGTGGAAGTATCTGACAGCGATGTCATACTCTGCATACACGAGGGGCACTGCTCCAGCATCATACGTACTCACATGTTCCACATTTTCAGACAGCAGCCCATAGTTTACCATGTTTTTATAACCTACGAATACGATCAAAAAAGCTTTATTATTTTAGAAGACACCTTCAATTATAGAAATCTGATTTCTATTGATTTACTGAGAAGTGTATAAAAATATAATTAGGTACGGCTTTCTGTACTTCGATATTCATTAATTTTCTGTAGATAACATTAAGTTTTGTTCTTGTAATTTACAAAAGTCGAAAAATTCAATTCATTAAAAGTTTATCTCAGGACAGAATTCAAGAAGTTAAGAAAACTTCATCAAATTTAACTTCAACGCACACGTATGAGCAATGCATCAGATCAGCTTCGCCTTAACTCGAACTGATTACCATTCTTTCAATGAAACTCTATACTGTAATGAACACTCGATCGTCTCGAATCGGGATCATCTAGTGAAAATGATGCCAGGTGACACCTATCCGGTGCAATGCTTATAGCTACTCAGGTATGCTTTGAACTGTTAAACTTACCCAGTAAAGCAGGTAACAATTCATACATAAAGATGTTGGAAGCTGTTGCAATGTTGATCTGCCGAGCTACCTTGAAGAGACGGTCGTCTTTCCAGCAGGGATTGATCTCGTGAAGGGCTTTAGCCAACCTATTGTGTTCCCTCATGAAAAATATTGTCAAGGCTGTGGTTCTGAGGTCATAGTTTCCTGCTTCTGGGAATCCTGTACAAGAAATAAATGAATCAATCGTCTGTTTTAATATTAATTAGAATTGTAAAAGAATTATTTGTACAGACGCCAGCACATCAAGCTACAACAATCTGTCAAATTACTTTAATAGATTTTCAACATTATCCCTAAAGCATTAGGTTCAAGGTTGATTGGGAAAAGACAGTTTTGGGTAGCTTGATAATCAAGTTCAGTTATATTGAATACTAGTTAGAACCCTTAATGAATTACTCGCACAATGAATGCAACTTACCAAATTGATAGCAAATAGGTTCCGTATTGTTGTTTTGTATACAAACGTTTGATACATTCGGTGCTGGTTTTGTCACCATATCCGATATCATACCTACCATTGAATTAGCAAGTATATTTGCAATAGTATCGACCAGCATATCGGCAGTCATATTACTCAACTTTTTCTTGACCATTTCTTTCTTCATAGTTTTCGTAAAATTAGACATTATTTTCGGCATAACATCATACATCATATCATTATGATTATCGGGCATTATTTCAGGCATCATATTCGGCATGTTAGGAGCCATTTTACCCAACATGTCGGATGACATATTGGTTAATAAATCGGTCGTCATATTCGCAACTGTGTAGTTCTTATTGATCGTCGCCATTGTTAGTTTTATCATCATGTCGTCTTTTATATTCGATATTATATTGTTTTTCATATCTTCTAGCATTTCGGATGATAAATACGGTTTATTAGACGTTATATTTGCAGGTACATATCGGTTTTCCCTTTGCTCAAGTATTAAAAGGCCGTATTCATATTTTCTTACTTTGGCTAGTCCTTGATAATCCACACCGTATATCGTTGAGAGGTCAATCACCGGGGTTTGGTAGTTTATCTAGAACATTATACAACATAGTATTTACCTGACTTGTGACATGATCTTTCTAAACACTGTCTTTATTACTTTACTGCAATAACGCAACATCTAAATGATTTTCTAAGTCAAATCAACTTAAGTAGTGATGATGTTGGAATATTATTACTAATTTCTAACGGGTATAAATTGACTAATCTTCAGATTTAAATCCAAGACAATTTGCTTGGTCATCCACAGAAAATAAGTTTATCAATAGCCACTCAGACAGCGACAGCACCCCACGCTCCCCTCTCGCGAAGGGAGTGAACGATCATCGAGGGCTGGTGGTAGGTCTACCACCGCCCGCCTCACGCTCAGGGCACCGCGCCACATCTCATCAACGTGACTTGTGAGGACTCACATAGTGTGAAAGTCTCGAGAAGAGCTTACTATAGAAATGATCCTATGAAGTAAGGTCTTGATTCGATACAAGAAACCGAGGGGTGTCATTCACTCGCGGAGAATCTTAACACCGCGATTCAGAAAGACGCGTCATCGGTACAGCGCCATCTAGCGACATATTTGTATGGTTTTTATATAGATCTTGACCTCGATAGTACAATAATAAAGTCTTTTATTAAATAATTTAAGTCACATGATCATGTGTTTTATTTTAATTGTGAATAGTTTATTATTTTGTTCGTATTTTTTTTAATAGCAAAAACCAATTTGTATTAACAGGAAAAACCATACATACAATTAATATTGGTTAATAAAAAGAGTTAAATTACGTTACCAAGACAAAATAAAATAAATTTTACAATTTTAAATATAATTAATTATATGGAAGAAATAATTATATCAAACATCATACAAAAATATCTAATATAGCATAACCGTGTAATCCGCTTTCACTATTATCTATTCTCATTGTTGCTGTTAATAAGAACATATTATTAGTTAACATAAAAAAATAAAGAAAAAATAAAGCAGATTAAAATAATAGCATCCACATTCCACACACTCCACTACCGCTTTACAATTATGACGTAGTATGTGTCCCAACACTCGAATGTCATGGCCGCCATGATAGCTCGGGATCTATAGGAACTAAACGTTTTGCAATGTTTTACTAGATGTCGCTACTGATATCGTATTGGTGTAAAAGATGGGTCAAACAAAAATATTTCTAGTCAATCATTGTTATTAAATATATTTATGAAATTAGTTTTGTTAAACTAATGTTTTTTAATTAGCTGTTTCTTAAACTTTAAATAAAAAAGAATTAACTGTTTGTGTGTAAGTCTGAAGCGTTTTATGTATGTCTAACCTAACCTCATCTTTAGAAGGTTTTCAGTTGTTTTATTTGTCATTTATTTAAAAATTATTTCATCTCGCTATTGATAATTATTTCGATCAATATCAATACCTAAGTTTTTAACTACTAAAAATATAATTAGATGGCGCTGTACCGATGACGCGTCTTTCTGAATCGCGGTGTTAAGATTCTCCGCGAGTGAATGACACCCCTCGGTTTCTTGTATCGAATCAAGACCTTACTTCATAGGATCATTTCTATAGTAAGCTCTTCTCGAGACTTTCACACTATGTGAGTCCTCACAAGTCACGTTGATGAGACGTGGCGCGGTGCCCTGAGCGTGAGGCGGGCGGTGGTAGACCTACCACCAGCCCTCGATGATCGTTCACTCCCTTCGCAAGAGGGGAGCGTGGGGTGCTGTCGCTGTCTGAGTGGCTTTTTTAAAACCTTATTAATAATCTATTGGAATAACACAAAGCTAACGATGACGAAACGCATATTTGTCTAACAGCGGTACGAGTTTAGTATGAACCATGAAGAATTAATACATATTAGTAAAAATTGTTAAGACTGGTTTCAGGCAAAACGGTTTTTAGATTAGTTTAGTTTTCTCTATTAAAAACGGTCTGTCCAAAACGCCGTTAGTTAAAATTTACTACAGCCACAAAATATAACATTTTTAAAAGGGTCACAAAAAATGGAACAATGAAACGGTGGATGCATTATTGTAGTTGTTATTATTATCTAAGAAACGGCAGATGGATGGTGTGAAACACCATACCTACGGCTACAAAGAGGGTGAATTCTAAAGTGGCGGCTTATAGAGATGAATGAAAGAAGACGCCAACGAACTGGTATTAGGGTAAGATGGTTACCAAAATTGCTTGTTTTTTTATAAACTTCGATTTAAAAATAGATAAAGCTTTATTCTTTAACATAAATAGTGTTTTGGGCACGGAATGGCTTCTTAAGGTTTCTACCAATACCATTCGATTTTATTGGTTGCAGTTTAAATATTTTAAACACAGCCTAAAGCTCATAGCCGTTCTATTTAAAATATCTTTCCAGCGATTTGTTATTGAAGTAAGAACAGTAACATTTTATTTTCATAATGTCTTTATTTCCTTTAATGTGCTTAATAAAATATGATGACGAAGAAAATAATAAAAGACAAGGAGGAGATATTAATTTTTACTGTTTGGACGTTTGCTTTCGATTTCGTTATTTCCGCTTCTTATATAAACATCATTAGGTACTGTGAATATAAAATGTTAACGTAAAACGTTAGTATTTTGTCCAAGAAAATAATTATTTTATCCAAGGGTTTAATGATTTAGTCCATGCTTGGGATTACAATCAGTGCATTAAGCAAATAAGTTTTCACAAAAAAATGGGTCCTCGGCTATTTCGATTACAGGAATCGAAGTCATTCGTAATTGACCTTTCAGAGTATACACTACCACAAAAACAATTTCTTTGCAATTAGCTGTAATGTTTACTTTCAGCGTTTTGAAACTCCTAGCACCACATTCTTTATTTCTGCGTACATTTACCCCATACTTTTCCACAATACGATTAAGTAGACATTGAGTTATGCAAATCGGCTTTAACATTTCCTCCACGCTAGTATATTTAGCATTCCGTCCTCATTTCCCAAGAAGGATAAAGTCACAATTTAAGTCACTTAACATTGAAGCGTTAGAATTAAACGGGACTTCAAAGTGAGATCATTTTCACACGTATCACAGAATTCACAAAACTCATACATAACTTTGAGAGTTGTTCATATGATGACACATCAAGCTGAGTTAAAAGCCAGTGTAATGTGACCTCTAATTGTAATTATAAGCTTTAGATTGCTAGGTAAGCTTATACTGGGCACGTATAGTTTGCAGTGTCGCGGTGTGTACAAGGCTTTGAGCAAGTACTAACCTGTTCAGGAAGTATTATTTCGGGAGTACATCCAGAGTCTTGAAAAGTTTCCGCTCGGGAGAAGTTAAGACAGCGTATATCAGTCACTTTGAGATACGGGTCGTCTTCGGGCACACGTATCGGGATACACTTCGGGTCTTTATCACCTATCGGCGTACAGCAATATTGCCTGCGTTTAAGGTAGTCGACTGGAAAGCAACTTGATGATTTATATTGGAGTTCAGATGAAATATGTGGAAAGATTATACCTGTATTTGATCCTAAAGTTGAATTTTATTGTGACTAGCTATTATGAATACAAATAGATGGGTTTAGATGGGTCTTGTGCAGTCTGAAGTAAACTTTCAGCTGGGTTACATTGTTTACTTTGTACTTATTAGGATATTGTGAATGTGAATTAATTTTTTAATTACTGGAAAATAGCTAGATTCGAGTCCAATGATTTGAGGATTGGGAAATGCACACTGGTTCACATAACATCACGCCTGTAATCCCTGAAGGGTTAAGCAGCCAGTTATTTTTTAAGTCCAATGTAATAGGGGGCGAGCCTATTGCCATAAACTGTGCACAAATCCAGACTTTGTAGCTGCTACTGAGAAATTCCTAATGGAAAAGCCAGTGACACTTTGCCCGACCCGGGAATCGAACCCAGGGCGTCAAGCTTGCGAACACTCAACCAACAAGGCTTATTTTGCTTAAAAATATGTCTTTATGTGCAGAACCTCTGTGCTGAGAATCGTGATTAATCTACTTCACTTTCATATCATCCACAATTCAACTTACGTGGTCCATCCAAGATACTGATATCTCTATGTATGAACTCCAACATATGGAACGCAGCAACGTTGAACGTGACCTTATCTTCGACTCGGCCGGTGGACTGGAGTTCCGTCCTGACCTTCCGGGCTGAGGGCAGCGGCTCACCGTGTCTGTTCATGCGGATATCGCGATCTGGGAGTGAAGGCTTATTGTTAGGTAGGCTGTTCAGGGTTTCAGGGTGCTTATGCTTGTTAATATCCTGTATAGTGTTAAGTATGTGGGTTGACGACCAATCAAGTTATAGACCGACTGCTTCAATGAGTCCTCCGCCTTGCCCCATCAAAGGCTCATTAAGTGTCCACAAAGTCCTATCAATATGCCATCACATAGTTTAATTGTCCTATTTTCTGGTAGAAAATGCCTATGGCATTAAGTCCGCCTCTGTACTTTGTGCTTGAAGTGTTAAATAAATAAATAAATATCCCACAGGTTATTTGCTTTAAAATAACCATAATCCATGTAGGTATTACGATACTAATTGAACCAATACGTGATCAACGTTCAGAATATTTCATTTCAAATTGATACCTTCGCGAGGACTCATTAAAGCGGTCGGTCTAAATAAAAAACCAGTTTTTGCGGATCTCTCATTGTACGGGGAATCTATACAAAGCGACGCCATGTTATACTGGAAATAACTTGATTAGCGCCGTGTGTACGATAGATATAATAAATATAAAATCACGCCTGTAATCCTCGAGTATAACCCCAACATTTTATTAGTAATATTTAAGTCCCTTGTAATAGCGAGTCTATTGCAGACAATCGGCGCATATCCAGACTCTGAGAAATTCCGGACGGGACGTGAGGACCCCCCGAATCGAACCTCAGACCTCTCTGCTCTGCAGTAAGTAGTACACCGACATTTTTCATCTAGGCATCCATTCATGTAATTTGATACCGATCCTCACCTGATGATTGCTTACATTATCATCAATTCATCGGTCTCCATAAACAAATGCTAGAAAAAGTTCGCTGGTTTCCAACAATGAGAAATTTCGACGGATGGTATTGTTTCAGTTTCTTTACTGGTAACTTGAACAGACGTATTAATTGAATTTTGTACCTATAGATACCTATTGAATAGAAGAACGTCATGATAAACAGTCCAAATGATAAATCCCTAACGTTACTCTGGACCGTAGTACCTTAGTATGCTAGTAACAATGCTATGCAAGTATTTTCGCAAGGCAATGGATGTCGCATTTATAAATAGTTCTCTGTTTTGAACTTTTCAGAATAGTTTTCAGTTATTTCTTTATTTCCCTGTAGAAAGTACACTGGAGTGCCGGAAAAGGCGTTCATGTTTATAGCCAGGAAATGTGCATCCGTCTTCACACGTACCGCAATCATGACGAGGTATTAATTGTTAGATAAAAAAAAGGCTAAATTTGTAACATCAATTATAAAGACTTTCTTTTCCTAATGAAGTTAGTTAGTTAAAAAGTGAGGAAACAGCATACTGTTTACTTAAACCTGAAATTCTTGATCACAGGATCAATCAGGATTCCTGTCATCAAGAATTAATTCAGAGTTCATTAGACGTATACTAACCAGCGCTGGATCCGCGTGGTGATTTCAGCACACTCTCTTTTATACAGAAAAGACACATGTTTCAAAAGTAGGTACCTACATTTTGTAATGTAGGTACCTACTTTTGAAACATACCTCAATGGCATTTTTTTCGATATTACACTACATAAGATAAGATATTTTGAATGACTTTCATAGCAGTTATCTAACTTTAAGTACCTATTCTATGTATTTAAAAAGTTCTTTTGGCAGACAATATTCTAAAATCCTTCGCTTACCGTACAATTTAACTGTTTTCCAGAACGATAAGATCTAGGTTTCGGCAACTAAACTGATTCTTATCGAACAAGTACACACTTACCGTTGGCATAGTCTGGCTTGAGGAACCGGAGATAAGGCCCTTTTGCGGAGCCTCTCGTTGGGTACTTGTAGTTGTTACAGGTGCCGTCAATCCGGCTACCTTCGTGAGGTGTGCACGGCTTTATGTCTATTGTACATCGTCTAGAAAAACCACAATTTTTTTAGTGAAAACTTTATATATTTTTTTTAAGGTGCTCCAATCCCAATAGTCCAATTATAGGTCGATGAAACCGGTACGGATAAATTTCGGAAGCGGCTCGAGACACGGACACGGGACGCCTCCATATAACTGAAGTATCTGCCAGTGTCCGTTGTCATCAGCCAGTATATTATGCAATTAGTCCGTACCAGTTTGACTGATTAATTACTTTCAGCCACGCACTAACCGATCCTTGTACAACCATAGATGTGCGGTTAATCAACTCCTTTTTAACCATAAAATCTGTATGTGAAAAGTGAAGGGTCTTAAGTCACATTTTATTACGTATTCAGTAGAGGTCTTTATAGATATCCATATTCAATTCTGAATTAGAATCATTAAAAAAACAAAAATAAAAAAATGGACTTAAGGTCCTTTAGCTTTCACCTACAGAAATGATCGTTTACTTTTGAAGGTATTCAATAAATATGTCGTGATCGATGATTCAGAATCTTATATTGAAGTTGGGAATCGACATTTTTTTTGAAGAAATAGAAAATAATTTGCGTAGATTACGAAAGAAAAAAAATCTTACTCCGTAGCATTCTTCCATCGAAGTTTCTTCGCCTGTGCTACTTCAATTTTCTTTCCTGTATACCTATCAAAGAGTCCAGAATCCACTTGACAAATCGCGGTAAGTATCAAAATATTAAATAAATAATACATTTTCTACCGGACGACTTAACCGTGCCCTTTGATACAGTTAACTAAGCAGGTCGGGCCGGGTTTTGTAATCCCGAATGTGTTTCGTAAAGTGATTCGATCGATTACCATTTGCCCGTTTCCGTTTGTGTATTAAATGAAGGATGTTGGAAAAACGCCACAATCCTCTTTCGCAAATTTTTGCGTGTTGACCATCGATTTGTGATTATATGAATGTCAATTACATTAGAGGGAGGAAAATGACGTGAGGAAAGTTTTGTGTGGATGGGTTTAAGAGTAGACGAAGACCAAAGAAACGATGGATGAATTGTGTGCAGGATGTTAATTATGGCACGAAAGGAGGTGTCTGATGAGATGACGAGTAATACGGAAACTTAGAAGAAGAAGAGATGCTGCGCCGACCCTATATGAATTGGGATAAAGACAAGAGAATGATGATGATGATGAATGTCAATTACATTGTTGTTTTGTACCATAATTTCTTTTTTAATCGGTAAGTCTGTTGCCTATTCACATTTTATTGTTTGAGGAGCTCGTGCTTAAATAATAACACGAGTCGATGTTTGAGGTTAAGCTGCAGTTGCCAGGGCTGGTCTGTGGGTGGTGGAACTCAATATTGATACGCAATATCGGAGTTGGCAAGAGGACTAAAAATATTTATTCGTGATAAAACAAAAAAATAGTCACTGACTAAATCTAATCCATCTAATACATCCACAACTACTGAACATAATAAGCTGCATATAATATATGATCAAACGAACTTCGGCAAGTGAAGTTCGATCGATATTATATTAATCGCTTCATTCGAAGATATAACATTCACAACGTAGTTCCTCTAACCCACAAGGCAACTTCGCACTTTTTTTATTAAATTACCCCCTTTTGTTTTTTTTTTTCTTCCTGTCTGCGGTCAGTTTATCAAGTCTCATTCTTTTTTAGAGTAACTATAAAGTTATAGTTTAGCAAAAGCTTCGTTATAGGGAAATGGGGTGGGTGGGTGTTATATCTTCGAATGAAGCGATTAATATAATATCGATCGAACTTCACTTGCCGAAGTTCGTTTGATCATATATTATATTGCATCGCTTCATTCTTCAGATATAACATTCACAACGTAGATGTTTAGAGGTGAAGTTTTGCTAATAATAATACATTAGTTATTAATTTCATTTATTTAACATAAATCTTCATTTCTTTAATAATTATTAATCGGTAATCAATTGTAAACAATATATTGACATTTTAGTCTAGAATCAACTTCAATCTTAATAATATTATTTAAGTTTATACAATAATATAGGCGCAATCAGTCTCTATTTAATTTTGATTTTGTGGAAAACAAACCGAACTCGCGAAAGTATTTTCTTCGCGTACGGCCCGACAATAATATTTAGCGAACGTTTGAGAAGCGGCTGTCCATCCAGCCGCCTTCCTGATGGCGTCTATGGACAGGCCAGCGCGGTGCGCCGAGGACGTGGCAGCATGGCGGGTGCTATGCGCGCTGAATGTCGTCACGTCCACGCCGCTCGCACACAACACTTGCTTTATCCAGCGGCTGATTGACTGCGCCGTGGCGCCTCTATAGGGCCGTTTAAACGTCAGGAATAAATTAGGTACGCTCTCAGGTCTAATTTCATTAGTCATGTGAAGGTAATCTTTTAAAGTTGTAGCCGGGCAAATACTTGGTTTATCTAAAAAGTATGGAGAAATAAAATTGGTTGATCTCGGCCGGGTGCCGATGTCTTAATGATGTCGGTTACGATTATTTCGATGCCTCTAGAATTTATTTTTATATTTGAGGTCTTGATAAGGGAAAACGTTTGAACTCTGTGAGCTGTGCAAATAGCTAATAAAATTGCTAATTTCTTAGTGATCTTTTCTATTGTGAGATCTCCATTTGGGATCCAATTAGCGATAAAGTTGAGTACCACCTGGGGATCCCAAGTACTCTGGTACTTAGGTACACACGGTCTCAACTTGTATGCTCCTTTTAGTAACCTTTTTATACCGTCGTCTGTTCCTACACTGCTTCCTAGAAGTAGCGATAGGGCAGAGCGATGACTATTAAGTGAACCGTATGATGCTCCCTTATTAAATTGATCGGATAAAAAGGTCATGACCCATGGAATGGACACCTCAAACGCGCTTATATTATTAAATATACAGTATTCCCACCACAGTTTAAAGGTGACATTATATTGCTGTACAGTGTTTTGAGACAAAGAAGCTAACATTAAGTCGAGAGCGGTTGAAGGCGTCCCTCGCTGCGTGAACGCAAGCCCGAGAGCACCGCGGCACCCAGGGTAAGCGACTTGTAAAGTGGATGGTGTGTTCTGAAACGGGAAGATAAAAGACCTTTACTTGCTTTCAGAATAACTATTTCGGTAACAAGCATACTCTTTAACTGGGGATACCAGGCTTGTGAGGGCCATATGGGGAAAACAAGTATACCTTCGGCTTGGTCTAAGATTATTTTTTGTAAGCATTTTAGTATTACAGAAAATGGCGGGAAGGCATAAAAGTGTTTATCCCGCCAGCTTATTGTAAAGGCGTCAATTGCGATGGCATCTGGGTCTGGTCGCCAAGACACATAGTTCTCACATTTTGCATTAGTGCGAGAGGCGAATAAATCTATTTCTGGTTGGCCTAATTCTTGTGTTATCAATTGGAATGCTAAATTTGATAATTCCCATTCTGTGTCGATGTTAATTTTTCTAGACTGTTCGTCGGCTATATAATTATCGTGTGTGTTTATGTAAGATGCTAATAACCAGATATTTTTCCTCTCGCACCACTGCCAAATAGATCGAGATAAATCGTTCAAATGTGGGAATTGTATTCCGCCCATACGATTGACATAACTAATGGCTGTTGTGTTATCAATGCGTAATAATATAGCACAGTCAGAGTAATTGCGAGCGAACCATTTTAATGCTAAAAATACCGCTAAGAGTTCGAGATAATTAATGTGAAACTTCAATTCTGAATTTTTCCAAGTGCCGTTAATGCGTTCGTTATTGCAACAAGCGCCCCAGCCGGTTCTGGACGCATCAGTAAAAACTTCTAATGTGAATGCTTGAGCCTTTATGGAATTGAAAGTTGTAGAAATATTTTTTGACCACCAATTCAGATCATCCAAAATTATATTAGATAATTTAATTTTCGTATCAAAATCATTGTTTATTTTTAAGGCTAAGTATTTTTGTCGTTCTAAAATTTTGGTGTAAATCCATCCATATTTTGCTGCGGGGCAAGCAGCAGTAAGAATCCCAATTAATTGTGCAAATTCTCGTATTGTGCAACGTGGTAAGCGTAAAAATTTATCTATTAAACTAGCTATGTGAATGCGTTTTTCGTCTGGTAAGGACATAATTAAACTTTTTGAATCATATATAAAACCCAAATATTTACAAGTTTGTTTTGGTTCTAATGTACTTTTATTGAAATTAATAACGAAACCAAGTGACTCTAATAATTTCAAAGTTTCTGTCAAGTTTTCACGACATTCAGAATAGGTATCACCGATACATAATACGTCGTCGAGGTATTGAACTGATTTATAGCCCCGGTTCCTAAGATGGGACATTACCTCTTTCATAATTTTGGTAAAGGTTCTAGGTGCTATAGATAAGCCATAAGGCATAGCATTAAACTCATACAAAAAGTTTTGTCCTTTATCATCCTCGAAATGAAAACGCAAGTATTTCCGGTGACATTTAGCAATAGGAATTAAAAGATATGCTTCTTTCAGGTCTATGTTAGCCATGTAACCGTTTTGAGGTATTAACTTAGTAACGGTCCTGTAATCTTCCATTTTAAAATGAAACTTAGGAATAAACTTGTTTAGTGGTTTTAAATTCAAAATAAACCGCTTGTCACCGTTTGGTTTAGAAGTAAGGAATATCTTTGATATGAATTGATTCTCGATAGGTGAACATGTTGATATCGCGCCTAAATCAATTAATTTTCTGATGGCCAAATTCATATCCTCTTTATCTGCCGTTGAAAGACAATTACGAGGTGTAAAGGCTTGTACCGGAGTTACAGAAAATGGTATGGAAAAACCCTTACGAATCCATTCGAGAACGATGTCGTTGGAAGTTAAGTCAAGCCAGTGAGAATAAAAGTGACGTATTCGTCCAGAATGTACCTGTTCTATTGTTGAGGTTGAGCACGCGTTTTGTTCGTGTTCGAGTACCTCGGTTGCGACGCTGTCTGTGCCTTGCGTGTTGCAGGGGCTTGTCTCCTCTGGCCTCCGCGCCCCCCCCTGTTCGACAGGTAACGCGAAGGACCTTGCCAGTTTTCCTGGTAGCGAGGTCGTGCGACTGCCGATTGGCCTGTCTGTGGAGGTTTTTGAGGCACCGAGGTCTTTTTTATTTGCAGGCTCTGCCTTTCAATAGCTTTTGAAGCTTTGATTTTTTCGGATAGTTTTATACCGAATAAAGTGCCATCCCTTTCGTTATCTTTGATAACATTTAGGAATGATTTTTCCAAGCCGGGTGTCACCAATTTGATACGTGCTTCAGTATCCATATGGTGAAGATGGGTTAAGATGCGACAACTGTCACTTAGCATTTTTATGGCTTGAATTTTTTCTTCGCCAGTAATGAGAAGAGTCATCGCCCTATTCACCGCTGTGATCCCAGCACCAAGAAGTTGTTGCGATAACTCCATCTTCTTATCGCGATTTCTTGCCATATCTGTAATGGCTGCCGAAATTTCGGCATTAAGCTTTGGTGCTTGTAAAAGAATACAATTGGAGGGGACAAGATTCTTTTAATAATTTGTCCTTAGCTTCCTTGGGAAGTCCTTTTTTTAATATGGGCTGCCATCTTTGCGCCAAATTTTCGTGTATGTTTTCACCAAACTCGGGTGTGTCGTCAGATTGCTCCCCTAAGGCTAACAAAATTTCTGGGTCCAGTTCATGTGCCATCGAAGATGCTTCGGTTTCTGGTATTCCTGAATCGGGAAGCGGTATCTCGGGAATATCGGTTACCTCCATGGCTGGTTGATTGGCAGGTCCGTTGTTGTCCACTTTATCGGCATCTAATAATAAAATTATTTATTTTATGTGTGGGTACTTTGACAAAAATACCTTCGTTCTATCTCTCGGATAGACCCCAGGCTATGTCTAATTTCGCAAAGATGTTAAGCTATCTCATGTAAGATATGCTTATTTTTTGCTTTTATGCCCTCGTGTTGACTCACGGCCAACCCCCAGGCTTGCCACGTTCGATTTCGAATCAAGGCATCAAAGATTTTTGAGTTTAAATACCACCTTGAAGCACTTATTCACCAAAATTTGTTAATATAAATAAGTACTTACGTTTACCGGTGTCGTTATCAACGCTTGCATCCGAATCCGAAGATTCTAAAACTCGCACCACACGACGACGATTTTGTCGTTCCTTTTCTTCGAGTTTACGAATCTTTTTATTATAACGCTCAATTTTATCTTTAGCACTGCGCTTAGGCATAATTTATATCTATGTATTATGTACTGACAAATAACTAAACTCAATATGAAAACTTTTTCAAATCGGGGATTGTAATCGCAGAACTCGTGTTATTGTTGCCTCGCACGGAAAAAGAATGAGACTTGATAAACTGACCGCAGACAGGAAGAAAAAAAAAAAACAAAAGGGGGTAATTTAATAAAAAAAGTGCGAAGTTGCCTTGTGGGTTAGAGGAACTACGTTGTGAATGTTATATCTGAAGAATGAAGCGATGCAATATAATTATTCTGCAACGATTCACCATTGAGCCATCAAGGATAGCAACAAATCAAATGCTTTATGCATTTGATGGTTTCAACAATAAATCAATCATCATAAATCGATAACCTCCTGTATCCACTTTTTATAGACACATTCATTTCCCTGCAAAACTAAAACCGTCAAATCATAAAATTTAAAAAAAAATAATTTTAAAAACGACTCAAGTTTATTTACATTTAAAGGCGGATTCGTTGTATCGCTGAGAAAAAAGTTTTAATGAGTTTCTTTTCGAGGGAATGCAGGTACCGAGTGTAATGAGGGGTCGCTCCCACCAGGGCAAACATTCCGGGATTCAGCCAATGGTTGGGACGTAGAATGAATTTTAATTGAAAATTTCCTTAAAACATATCTACTTACATTCATAAAAGCATGCCTTTTCTAAAAATAGGTGGGCAGAAATCAGGTACAAACTAAAATACGCAACATCTTGACTCTATGCTAGCCTAGTACTTTTTTGGTGTTTTATCAAAGTATTATTAAAAATACGGTATCACCCGGATGAACGAAATTACTTTATTAATTAAAAGCACAGCCGTATTTCGTTTTTAATGTGACTGTACTCTGTGACAGCCATGTCGAGATGAAACAAAAGACAATGCATAAAAATCACGAGTCGACATAACGGGAATGATTTCAAAATTCCATCTACTTCTTTATCTTCGTCCATATCTGGTCATATCCACCGTCACGTGGTTGCGTGTATGTACAGGAGTACCTGATCGTTTTGAACAAACATAACATAATTTGGTGTTTTATCGATCAAGGCGTGCGCTGAGATGATGTAAAAACATTTGGTACCATCAAAGAAATTGAGAGGTAGAACATCTTCCAATAGTATTTGTTTTAACTTTGTTACCTTTCATTCTAAATACAATTGCCATTTTTCTTTTTATATTATTTAACACACTTTATTTAATCCTTTCTAACAGTCAAAACAACGGTTTCAAAAACACTAAAATATTTACACTACATAAAAGTTAAAAGGGTACCGTTAAACCAGATCCGTTTAAGAATCCGGGATAAAAGTATATTTTTAAATAAAATGATAGAAGGAACGATACCTCTCCAGTAGTCCACTTTATCTAAATTCAAGAAACCGTGGCACAAAACTGCTACAAAAGTCACAGCCCTATGTATTTTGTATTGTTTAATAACTGTAGGTAAAAATGATTTAATTAGCGGTTATGTACAAAAGTCAAATGCTAATTTTCAGTATGATGTACCTGAAATTATGTGTTACATTGTATCAACTACGCTAGTAGTAGCTAGCTACGAAGTATATCTATCCAAATAAATAAAATTTAAGTGTCTGTTTGTAATTTAAAATTACAGCTCTTTACTGAAGACAATTATGAAAATGAAAATACACACGGTACTTATCACGGTTTTTTTTTTAATTATTTCTGTCTGTTTACAACAGCTAGTTTTACGGTAATAACAGAATAATAAAAGACGCGATAAATAACATTTGAACAGGAGCGACTCGCACGGAGCGATGAGTCAAGGAGAGCAGGCGACTGCCGACAGCAGACTTTGTCAGTTAACTTATTTTTTAAATATCTGTTAAAGTTCTGTGTCTGCTGCTAGCAGCAAACACAGAACTAAAAAAAGAAAGAAAGATGCGGTCAAAATGAACCAAGAAGGACTAGTCCTCCTTGGTTCATTTTGACCGCATCTTTATAAGTTAAAAATAATCAGAATACCTATCAGTAGCGAAGGGACTTTTTTTGTAACAGGTAAGCCGGAGTGCACATATTTAATCTGATTATATTATTTGCCTATAGAATACCGACTGCGCCATTTTTCAATGGGAATCCGGTAGGAATCGAGTTGTATGGGATCTTCGCCACTGATACCTATTAATATAATTTTCTTTTACTTTAATTTCGAATTTTTGGTTCTAGGACATGCCGGTTTCCTCATCTACATCTACCAACCCGCACTGGGCCCGCGTGGTGGATTATAGCCCATTCACTCTCATAGAGAGGAGGCCTGTGTCCCAGCAGTGGGAACATTAGAGGCTGATTATGGTATGGTTATGGTACTTTAATTTCCGTCTATTTTTATCCTGTTGATTTCAGTGAAGCCTTGAAAATAAGCATCAACTTTTCCCATAAAGAAATTAGAAAAATCTATTGCCCAACTCTTAACAGAAAGTCAAAGTAGGTACACAGGGGCCATTTAATTTAGATTGAAAGCTGTCGCCAGTTTTCATTCCGGCTTCTCTCTTTTCTGAATTTTTACCTTTGAATACTTTTCGTTTTGTTGATCTCGGTCAAATAAGATCACAAATTGGACTCCGAGTCCCCGAATGGTCGAGTATTTCAAAAGGAATTTCGTATTAATCTTCGTTGAATTAAATTTGAATGGTGATAATAATTAAAATGATTATTGAAATGAGTTCCTTGGCGTACAATAGATTAATCGCCGAGTGGTTCTTTAAGAGGAGCTTCGTTAAAGTTAATTGAGATCTCTCTGCGGTTGTAATTCGGAGTACTTTTTTATAAAATTATTTTGGCGAAATATGAGGGTCGATTCTGGTTGTAATTACTATGAATGTAATATTTTGGTTCATCCCGATAATGAGTGGAAATGAAAATAGTTGAAGCGTTGGTGTTTTTTTTCTACAAGTTAGGTAATGTCACCTAGTTTGAAGAAACCATTAATTTTTTTTCTCGGTCTACTGTTCTTGGGGCACCCTGAATATGAAACAAAGAACAGACTTATTTTTAATAAATAAGTTCCTTCACTTATGATAGCAACAGGACAACACTAATTTCAACCTAACCTCACACAATTAGTCACCAGTATAATTACTAATAACCTCAATATACGCAAGATGTTCGAGACAGACATCTGGTCGAGAATTCAGAACATTGTCAGGCTTATTAGCCGTGACAGACAATACACATTCAATAACCACTCGTGTGGTTGTGAGATGGACAGGCAATCGTGTGTGGTGGACGATTGAATTCTGGACCACTGTGAATGCGAGTGTGTACGGTGGTCTTATGTTCAATTTCCATAGAATAGTTTGGTGTAGTAGTGTGGTTAACAATTTAGACAAAGTTTCTTCTATGATTTTTCCGAGATTGAATCAATAATATTCTGCTTTAGCTGTGACAGACATTGCACATTCAATGACCACTCGTGTGGTTGTGCGATGGACGTGGTCTTTTAAACTACACAACGAATTAGGATGTGGTTTACGTCGTCTTAATGAGAATTTATTGCTATGCAAGGTTCATGTGTTATTATTATTTTAATAAATTAATATTAATCTCGATGTTTTGTTCGTCAAGTCCAAAACCGGCTGAAGCAGAAGCGGCTTGTGAATTTATTATGTTCTCTTTCTTAGATTTCATGGTTTCTCTCTTGCTTTTGTATTCCTTAAACGACGCTACGCAGGCGTCACGGCAAGTTTTCTAGAGAAGTGTTACTACTAAATCTGTTTGTCAAAATAACGAAAACACAGAGGAAACCTATATAAATTCAGACCAATCCAGTTGGTACTACTTTATAATGTTCTTTTAAATATAAGACCGGAAAATATAAATCGATAAATTTTCCGCCTCGCCAGGCCCGTCAGCGGCATCGCCTCCTTAGGGTCTTAATCTTTTTTATAAAAATTCGTATCCCTACAGCAATGTTGACACGAACCGACTACATTTGGCTTGAGAGAATCAGTAATGAGACCCAGTTTTCCTTTTCATCTTATTGGATATACGGACAGAAACTCATTTTAGTAATCATTTTGTTTTGTTTTTGACTGTAATTTTATAGAATACCATAAAATATAATATTGTATCTAGCATTGAAACTGGATTCAATTTTATATGGCATGTTGGTACACTAATGTGTAGTTAATATGGCACACTTATATGCCAATTGGCAGGCTTATAACGTTTGTATGAAAACGCTAGCACAATCAATGAATGCCAGGTTGTGTTTTAAATATATGGCCAATGTAAGTACGCAGTCAATTTGCTGAACAATCAATCTATCTGGTGTTTATACGACGTAGGTATAAATCAAACGTAATCATACCCACTTACGTAGAACTAAAACCAATACTTAGGTGAATCATTACTTAGTGTAGTGTTACTTATTTGTTTAGATTACACTAGCTAATGCCGGCGACCTTCGTTCGCGTGAAATTGTTGTTTTTGTATCTGATTATGTTACCAATTTCAAGGGTTTTAATTTCTTTGCAAAGACCCCTAGATATATTTATAAAATAAAAGTAGCTTAAGTTAGACCTAATAATATCAGCTATCTGCCATTTAAAGTCCCGTCAAAATCGGTCCAGCCGTTTCGGAGATTTGTCGGAACAAACAAACAGGGAGGCAGACAAAAGTTGAAAAATATGTGTTTTTGTTATAACTGCCGTATATACTTTCATATGTATTCAGTAAAAAGCTGTTATTTTTATATTACAAACAGACACTTCAATTTTATTTATATTTGTATATATTAAAATACTGCCTCGTTGGTGTAGTGGTCGCAAGCGCGACTGCTGAGCATGAGGTCCTGGGTTCTAATCCCAGGCCGAGGAAAGTGTTATTTGGTGTTACCATCAGGAATTTCTCAGTAACAGCGACGGAGTCTGGATTTGTGCCCGGTTAATGGCAATAGACCCGCCCCCTGTTACATGGGACTGAAACAAAACTGGCGAAATGTGGGTGTACTATTAGCTACACCTCTGCCTAACCCTTCAGGGATTGTAGGCGTGAGCTTACATTAAAAGCTCAACCATTTGCAAAAACTCCTACCTTTGTTCCTCCTACACCTAGATGCAGAAAAAAAGAACCTAATTCTCCATTACGGGACCGCAACACAGGTCCAATCGACACGTAGGTGGGTCACAGTAAGTGCGGATCATTGTATCGGAGAGGCACTTAAGTACACATGTGTTTGATTAGATGTGTAGTGGCTGTTTCAGAAAGTAATCACTATTGTTTTGAGAGCATTTGAGAGTGTGTTTGTGGCAGGATGAGGAAGTGTTCCGGTTTTTGTGGCAGCGAGTGTATTTTGAGAGGGAATTGCAATTTCAATGAGACTCTTACATCGGAATTTCACTGTACATTTACCAAAGACACAGGACCCGTGCTTTTCCAGTGGATTTTACTGGAGTAAAATAACATTAAATTGCTAGACAAAAAGTTATTATTTCTTTCAAAGTTCTATACATTTAAAGCGTACATACAAATGGCTGGAAAATAAAATCCACTCTCGACCCCTTAGGGTCGAGAATAAACTATAGTTAGAGGTCCAGTGGACACATTATTTTTTGGAGGTCGAGGGCCGAGAGTAGACTAAACGATAATTTCGCGTCTTTTTACCGCGGGAGTTGGCAGAAAAAACAGAACACCACCTGCTACGGTCTTTACATATTCCTTTTGCCTCGTCCTCGTATAAAGGGTTTTGCTGAAAAAAGATAAATGTGTTTCAAGGACATTCAGTACTTCAAAACCAACAAAAAATTAAATAGCGACAGAATAAATGGATGTAGGTGTTAGATATGTCCCCAACATAAATCTTAATCAGAGTCAGTGGAACGGGGGCTAATCTTTAAAGCTTAAAGAAAAACCGGGTGAGAAGAGCGTACTAAACCCGGATTAATCCTAATCTTAGTTGAAATGTTCTATACTGGGTTAACTCCGTCAGGCAAACTGGGTGACTGCCATTAAAGTCTTGGATAGTTCCAAGTTTTAAATAGTATGGGATTTTTTTGAAATTGTGATCAAGTCATGTCAAAGAGATTTTGTAATTTCTAGGACTTTTAAAATAAAACTTAGAGCTCACGCTTTATTTAGATTTTATCAGCGTTCTTGGTCACGGGGTCGCACATACACATTACCTAATGTGTATGTAACTGTGCCTTGCAATATGCTTGTCTATTACTATGTCATTTTAAATCTTGTTAAGGAGTTTTTACACACGCGTTGACGTAAAGCGTGATGTTTAGAAAACAATTAAAATCAATATACTGTGAGAAATAAAATAAATACACTGCTTTGTAAATAAATACTCAATTCAAACTTGATAACACGTTTGCAAAGCGTTTTCTTTATCTGTTCCACTTAATTGGATGAGTGTTTCGCTGTGACTGATTAAATCAGTACAGCGGACAAAAGAGATGAGTATCTACACAACTATCACATCAGGTTTCATTCTTGGAAATCGCTCCTTTTGATTTTTATTTGTGAGTGGCAACGCCGTCGCCGGGAGGAGACGCCCTAGAAAGACATACACTGACCTTATTAGTGAGGTTCTTCAGAAAGGTCAGGTGCGTAGTACTCGCGTACTGACGTGCGTGTATGACCAGATGTATGAACATGGACGAGACAAAAGGAGTATACAACATTAGTTTTAGTATATGCGAAACCTGATACACGTGTCTATTATGTAAAGAATCTATGTACAAAATTTCAAAGCTGTATCATGAAAAATCACAAAGTTATAAGCTAGTTCTGATACCTAGTTGTCAAATCGTGGTCACCACGCAGCGCGCGCCTCTAGCGTCGTCTTGAGCTCATTGATAATAATAATTTGGCAGTAGGTACCTAAATTATTGCGATAGGTACTTAAAGTCGCTCGGTGTCCAACTTTTAACTTTATTAAATATTTTTGGGAAAAAATATAACATGGTTTAAAAATTATTGGAATCGATTCAGTTACTTATTCTGAACAAACTATATTCAGGTTTAGCATATACTAAAAATAATGTTGTATAAAGATAGCGTGGCAGGTGGCGTTCTGTGGTTTCTGCCTACCCTCATGGGAAAAAGGCGTGAGTCTATGTAAGTTTATGTTCAACAAAATCAGTAGTAACTAACAGTGTAGTGGAAAGATATTCACCTGTTTGGTCTGCTTTACTGCTTTTCTAACTCTTTTGACAACTGTACTTTTGCTTCGATTCACATTCACACGCACACAAATTCACAAATGCAAAGGATCCGAAATGTACTGAAGCATCGAATAGCTAAATCGCATCGTAGTGTCGAATAGGTACCGTAACATTTGAATTAGTTTCTAGATCATTATGTTAATGCAAGAATAACATGTTCAATAGTCAGTTAAAACGTTTGTGAAAGCTTTGATTAAAAATTAAATGGTTGTTGTGATCGTTTAATGTGAGATTACTTTAATCTTGGCTTAAATTGTTGCTATTGCTATGTTGATGCTGCACTGAAAACTTCATTGCTCTTCTTGAATTTTAATTCAAGTTGTAATTGAAATAGCTGAAAACAGATTAAGGTTTAATTCACTATGGGACTAAAAAAAACAACAAGATGTAATGTGAAAACGTTATAATGAGTATATCAGCAGTAGCCAGTGACACCTGGACACGAGCAGACATGGCTGACCTGGAAGACTATGAATGGACTCTGGACACAGGTTGGCCGGAGCGAGGAAAGCCAGGTGGAGATTCATAGATGACTGCCCTGGAGCGTAAATGTGGTGTTGCCCCACAAACGATGGGACACTTAATATCGTGTCCTGACTGTCAGGAGCTGATGGACGCTACTGAAAGTGCCAAATTTCTCGCCAAACCGCTAACTCAATTTAAACTGTCATCGACACTGTAAGAAAAAGTAACACTTCTACAAATAAATAGTTACGTAAGAACCAAATAGGACAATCGCAGTGCTTCTTTCTCGATTAAACAGAATCGATGTAGGTACGTACATCAATGTACGGTTTTATCGATACTAATGCGTCTCGCTCGATTTCACGTGGTCACGGGAAAGAGTAGTCGCTGTAACAGCTAGGGTTGTCTCACATTTCCTGTTTACGGATACTGTACGCCGTTTAACCGAATCAATTGCTTGTTTTCGGCAATTCATTTTTGCTGGCCCGAAAATATTCGGAAGGAATGTAAGAAAATGTTTTTGGCTGTGTTTTTTTCCCTCTTGTTTTTACCAGTAACTGATGTTTGTTTGCGGGCTTATTTCTACTGTTAGTGACAATGAACTTATTTTCTTTCTTTTTTGTTTCAACGTAAATAAGTTACTTGACATTCAGATTAAAGCTAATTTATGGTTATGAGTTTCCACTTGTAGGTACCTATTTGAGTTAAAATACCAATTTTCCTTAAAGTTTTGAAAACTATAGAATCTATGTTTTATAGACTATAATATTATCAATGCGAAAGTTTGTGTGGATGGATGGATGGATGTTTGTTACTCTTTCACGAAAAATCTACTGAAAGGTTTTGTATGAAATTTAGCAGACAGATAGTTTATAACCTGGATTAACATATAGGATACTTTTTATCCCGGTAGTACGATCCCGTAGGACAGTACCAAACACCACATGGGCGAAGCCGCGGTCATAACCTAATACTTTATAAAATTCTAAACCAACATACCTAATTTAAATCCAAATACATTTTATCGACAGCAGCCCTAATAATGTCGATGCATTCGAGTGCATCGAGTCCACTTTGCACTGCACTAGTGTAAGTGCGGGTCGCTGCGGACGACGGCCGGGAAATAAGAGGATTGTCGGCTTTCCGGACCGCTATACCACATATACACATCACTAGCCACGCGTCATATACCTACTCAGCTGAACCTAGCCCCTTAGAAGTTTTAGTAGCATTTCTGAGAAGCTCTTTGGCTAACTCTCCCCTAGTTTAAGTTTTCACTGCCTTTGGGAGCTTCGTAGAATATTTGGTTATTTGTACGAATAGTGGTACAACTTAGTAATTAAGAATTTGGACAGCAGGTAAGTTCTGAGGCGCCGTTCTTATTTTGGCTGGTATTCGTATAGAAAGTATTAAAAATACATTGGGTTATTTGAGAAGCAAAATAATACCATTAAGTACTTTTCATATTTTGATTGGGTCCAATAAAATGATTGAGAAATTGACCTTCATCCAAGACGTTCAAAATTCCCAGAAACATACAAGCACTTATACGATTTATACACGAAACTCTTTGAACCCGTCCCAGTTTCCTAGCAAACGGAGCTTCAAGAAATCTCAAGATTTTCCCTTCCATGAAAAATAAATTGACTTACTATCACAGTGCTCGCAATCTCTAAACAAGCGTCCAGTTGAATTAACATCAGCACTTTTATCGTGAAACAAAACGGGATAACTGGATGAGTCCAGGATCCATTCTGTTTTATTGCTACTGCTACTCTGTTGTAACCAGCACCTAGGGGACCATTCATTTAATCGAATAACCTCAACATTGCGTTTATCATGCTGTCCCAGATTAAGATTTTATTAATCTTTAGAGGGAAGCAGAGGTGCTTAATCTTTTGGTTAAGTTAAGGGGTGCTTTCGTCGTTTGTTTAGAATGTTAACCGGTAAATCTTATTTAAACATAATTTAGGGAAAAAAGGGCAATATGAAATGCTTAACGCCAGGAGTTAAATGTGGGTGTGATTGTGTCTTGTGCACGTCCTTGTTGACAGTTTATTATAACCGTGGCTTGATATTATGTAATGCAATTTAATATTGTTAGACGGTAGTTTAAGTGGTATCAAATACAAATTCCAAGTCGTATTTCTCGAGTTCGAATCCAGTAACCTCTGATTTTTCGAATTAATGTGCGTATTGTATAATTATCGCTTGCTTCGGTGAAGAAAAACATGGTGAGGATACCAAACCAGCATGCCTGATATATATTTCTGGACGGCATGTACAGCCAAATCAGAGGCCCATAGGCGGCATACACCAGGTTAGGAACTAACCACACGAAAAATAAAAGAGTTCGCATATACCAAAACAACATTAGTTTTGGTATATGCGAAACCTGAAACACGTGTCTAGTATGTTTATGTAAAGAATCTATGCACAAATGTACAATTTCAAAACTGTGTCAAGAAAAATCACAAATAAAAGCTAAGCTTGTTCTGTTACCTGGTTGTCCGCACAAAAACGTGGCCACGCGGCGCCGCCGCGCGCGGACCTCCATCGTCGTCTTTAGCTCATTGATAATAATAATTTGGCAGTAGGTACCTAAATGATTATGGTAGGTGATAGGTACTTAGTATCGCTCGGTGTCCAACTTGTAAACTTTTTTAAATATCTTTGGGACACAATTGGAATCGATTCAGTTACTTATTCTGAACAAACTATATTCAGGTTTCGCATATACTAAAAATAATGTTGTATTGTTTAATTTCTTCTACTCCATCTCTTAGCGAGTAGTAGTAGCGATAATTAATTTATCATTCAAACTGTCATTAAAACACTTCACGTATTCAACTATACCTAACATTCAGTGTATATGGGCGACTATCACCCGACTCAAGGGGCTGGGTAAACGTTGTTTTTGTTAGAATCTCGCCGTGTACTCAAAGGATATATCTTCACACGTTTATTGTGGCAGTGTCTGTATTGTTTTAGTATCTTCACCTTTGGCGAACAATGAGACGGGAGAAAGGGCCGGTATTCTGACCTGTTTCAAAGGAGTTGATCTCAAGTGTTTTGTTGCTGGTTTTAGTTGTATTTGTGACGTTACTATGTTACTAATGGAGCTCGTGGCTAAATAATAACAGCCGCTCGGGCCGATCTTTAGGTTAGGCCGTGCTTGCCGAGGTTGGTCTGTGGATGGGTGACCGCCCATTACATACCGAGTTTCCTCCGTGCCTCGGAAAGCACGTTAAGCCGTTGGTCCCGGCTGTCATTTGTAGATCTTTGACAGTCGTTAGGTAGTCAGAGGCTCAAAAAGTCTGACAACCAGTCTTACCAAGGGGTATCGTATTACCCAGTACTAACTGGGTTGTGGAGGTCAGATAGGCAGTCGCTCCATGTAAAATACTGGTATTCAGCTGCATCCGTTTAGACTGGAAGCCGACCCCAATATAGTTGGGAAAAGGCTAGGCAGATGATGATGACTATGTTACTAATTGTTGAAAAATTAATAGTCAATATTAATTTGTAATTTAATTATATATCGTGGTGGAAGTGGAGAATTTTGACGCCATCAAAGTAGTGAAAAATAATTAAAAATTCAATGAAAGTATTAATTATCACGATACTGAATAAAAAATGTTGTAGTTTTATCATTGGATCTGTTTCTCAAAAATACGGATTCAATAAATACATTTGACTAATGTACTTACAAGAATAAATCTTGTATACTTACTCGTAAAGATATAATTCAATCACAATCTTTATATCTTACAAAAAGGTACTCTAAAATTTTTACAAGAAACTTAGTGTAGGTACTGTCCTAATTGTATTTCCAGGGAAAAAAGTAGTAATGCCGACTAACTTGTAATTTCTAATAAATATTAATGAATACTATCTTCTTCGACCTTGATTTGCTTCTGACAGCTAACGAACGAAGGTAGCTATTACATGTCAGATTATCTAGCTGCCCTGTGATTTTCGGTTAGTAATTCGGCTTTGGCTGAAGCCCTGTGACGTCATCAATCAATGATGGCTCATTAATTAGGCCTTCGCCGGTCAGCTAGAACGCTTAGTCGGCGTGACCTATTTCTTTGAAAGATTGTCGCCTGCTCATAAGTGTTATAGATAGGCTAGCATTTATTTTAGCTAGGTGATAGTTACAGTGCTATAAGGATCTTTAGTTGATTGAGTGACATTGACATAGGGACGTTGTTGGTAAATATTTCAGGAATTGTTTCGTGAAATTTTATTGGAAAAACAAGAGCGTTGGTTCCTCAGAAACATCCTTTTACAACTAAAATCGAATTCTGATTCAAGTTTTTCAGCAACCAGCTCAACGGATCGTCTTGTTTCCATGGGGACAGGAATTTCAAATAGGTTCTAGGTTTCGAGTTGATAATTTTGACAAGTGTGACGGGTCATTAAAGATTAGGATTTCCGCAAGAGTGAGCTTTGGGCCTTTGTAAACAGGGTTTATTGTGTATTAAAATTATTTATTTTGTCCTCAGGGTGGTCCCTGAGGTCAAATAAATACTTCCATCCACTCTTACTCATTCAAAGGGGAAGAAGAACTCTCCTAAAAATAAAATTTTGTATTTATGATTTTCTCTGTTGCTTAGCCAAGTTGTCGATGGTTCGTTTTTTTAAAGGAGTCTGTTTTAGTATCGTAAAGGTCGTATATAAATTTTCTGTGATTAAATGATCACTGATCAATTACGTTATGCAGAGATGCACTTGTATGGGTATCTTTAGATGGAAAATTGTTCATTTTTCATTCGTTCGTCTGTCTAGTGGCCTCGTTGGTCAGTGGTCGCCAGTGCGACTGCTGGGCATGAGGTCCTGGATTCCCGGGTCGGGCAAAGCGTTTTTGGATTTTATATAAGGAATTTCTTAGTAACAGCCCCGGAGTGTTAATTCCATGTACATGTACATGGGACTTAAACTTAACTGGCGATATGTAGGTGTATTATTAGGTACACATCTGCCTAACCCTTCGGGGATTACAGGTGTGATGTTATGTTTTCATTATGAATGTGTCAGTTTTTAACATTTAGGAGTTCAAATACTAACTAATAATTACAGCGATATAAATCAGAAGTTGTTTGCAATAGTCCAGGATGTCTAAGATGACAGTAAAATATAAACACTTTTCCTTATATTTAAATGGATACTATTTTTAGTCGGGACTTTATTAATTTTCTGATCTTACTGAAAGATCTTTTATTCCAGCATTTCATCAAGTTTATTAAGCATGAAGTTTAAGTACTCGTGAGATAAAAATATTTTTGTCGAGCGAAAAAAAGAGTAATGTTTTGAAACAAAAAATATGTGGGGTAGGTACTCCGGTCACTTTTGTCGTAAAAAAGCACAACGCAGTAATAAAAACTAAATAACGATAAGGGACGGCCGAAAGTACCAGGGAAACAGAAGGTTGCAGGAGTTTAAAACATTTTGGATTAGGGAAATAATTTCGTCTACAAAGTTGTCTCATGCCAAATGACGTACTGTAAAAATATATTATTGTTCTTATCTTACGCCTTTATTCACTCGGATTTAGGGTGGATCTAGAAAAATATGGAGGCAGTAAATAAAACTTTGTTTCGCTCAGCCGCCTTCTGTTTTTGCTAAAAAGTGTTGGCACGGGAAAGATAGCCAGTTATTTACTAGGGATCATAACATTTACAACGAAAATAATGAGCAGATTTGGTACAATTTTCTTTCACCTGCGAGGTATGGTAATGGAATTTGAAATGAATTTATTACCATTTACAACAGATATATGGGAGATACTCATTCATGGTAATAAATATAACAGTATTTCAGCTATTTTGTGTATAAAAGGAAAATAATTCATGTGTTGAAATATTAATATGAATGGAATAATTACGCTTTTTATCTTCGTATCTAAATGTCGACTATGAAAACAATATTTTATGTAAAATAATAAAACACTCCGAAAATAAAATTATGTAAATATTTTATTAATCATAAAATAATACGAGAATTCCGTAAATAAAAAGGTAGTAAAAGATACTAACTTGACTAAAACATTATTTAAATAAGATCTTAATTTCATTCTTCAATTACATTCAATAAAGTCTAATTCCGCTTGGAAACGGCGCTAAAGTAAGAGAAATGTAGGTATTTTTTCATCTTAAAGAAATATGAGTGCGCAATACATTGTGGCATCGTAAAGAGCATTATGACGTTAGGCAAATGATCGTATATTAGGTTAAATCCGAGAATGAGAAGCAGTCGTATGTTATGATGTAGGCGTTGTCTGGTATACGTGAGTGATTCATTGGATTTTAGGCACTGTGCTGAATAAAACAGGGAAGAAGTAACGAGTGGGTAACTGGGCGGAAGCCAGTTTTATTCATTTATTTATTTATTCAGTTTCAGACAACAATATAAAACATCTTGTTAGTGAATAAATTCCATTTATTTATTTTTCCATTACCATACCTTATAACTAATGGTAGTAATACAAAACACACAATTAACACCGGCAACACATAACGAATTAACTGTCCGAGGCAGGTTTCTCAGAGAACGATCAAGCAAGACATCAGCTACCTAGTTGACCATTCAACTCGCCGCCAGTACTTTTAGGATACTATTGTTACTGACCCGCGTTCGATTCATTAGTGAAGCAACTTTTTTGCGTACGACTGCGTGGAAACCGTCAGTTCGGTTTTGCGAAAATATCTCTGATGCACTACAGAAACGGGGCAGTCCCAATAGCAACCTAAAATCATTATTATATTGGACGCGTAAGGCATCTAGCGATTTTTTGGCGTAGCTGACCATAGAGCTCCCGCATGCAGACCCTGACAGAAAACCTAAACTCAGATACAGTTTTTTTTTTTTTTTTTTATAAAAAATCTTTGCCCCACGGTATGACAGAGAGTCTGTAGAAATGTTAAAGAGCAGTGACGGGGTGGTAGCAAGCCTGTTGTGCCAGATCTTTAATATTTGTTGGATATATGGCCGTGTGCCGGATGACTGGTGCGAGGCTGTAATTGTTCCACTATAAGTATAAGGGACAAGGTTCACAGCAGGAGTGTAAAACTGTATGCGAAAATTGCAAAAGTGTTGATAAAAGGTGATAAAAGTGACAGATGAGAAAATTTGGGATGTGCAAGCAGGATATTTTTTTGTTTCATGAAAAAATGTTGAACAAATCTCGACAACGACTAATTTTCAGACTCAATTCGCTTATAACAAAATTGTTTTATTGTGTGTGCCACTACACGCGATTACAGGATTTAGATATTTTGTAGGTTTAATTGGAGGTCCACTGTGCTTGTTGGGGTCCGCGTATTACAACCTTTCGGTTCTTACTCATAAAGAATAATATATATAATAAGCGAATGTTTTGTTTTGATTCCACAAAGAAAAAGTATAATAATTAATAACTGACAATATACAACCTTATATTTACCTGAATATATTTTGTTCAGAATAAGTAACTGAATCGGTTTCAATCATTTTTAAACCATGTTATATTTTGGCACAAAAATATTTAAAAAAAGATGATTTAGGTACCTACTGCCAAATTATTATTATCAATTAGCTTAAGACGACGCCGGAGGCGCGCGCGTGGCTGTGCCGCGTGGTGACCACGTTTTAGTGCGGACAACCAGGTAACAGAACAAGCATATAACTTTGTGATTTTTAATGATACAGTTTTGAAATTTTGTACATAGATTCTTTACATAAAAATACTAGACACGTGTTTCAGGTTTCGCATATACTAAAACTAATGTTGCAGAGCAACACTTTTTATCTTGGCCAACACTGAGACAATCACAGAACAGTAAAAAAAACACAGGCTACATAATTATTATAAGCGAATTTCACACTCAAAAAGTAAGTACGTACCTACTTTTCATTACTTCAAGACATCTAATTTACTTTTTTCATAATAATATTACATGAATAACGTTCGAAGTACTTGAACATGAAATAGTGTCGTTATGAGTTGAGTGATGTGGCTCAATTACTCACACGCATTATGTTTGCAAAACATTCTTTAGTCGGTAATGGCGTGCGACAGACAAACTGCGTGAAAAACGTAATATTTCCTAACGTAGTTGATAGGCTTAGTTTGGTTGTGATCACAGAGTAGTCTTAAGTAACAATAAGAGAATGATAACGTCCATTTGTTTAAGCAAGGTAGATACGTAATCTGCCAAGGCTGCGGGACTGTTCGAAAGAGATACCGCGGCCCTAGAACACAAAGGGCAAAGAATGAACATGGATGGGTTTTAGTCAATAGAAGTCTGACACTCCTACTGACTAAAACCAAACAAAACTAAAAACCGTTGATGATTTCCCATCCGAAAAAAAAGGTACGTAATCGCGAAATACACAACAACGATTTGTTGGTTGCAAAATGACATGTCATGTGTTTACAAAACAATTTTGTTTCCAAGAAGTACTACTCTATTTAATTAAATTATACGTAATTATTTAGAGACCTTGTTGACATGTCTTGCATAGTTTCTTACATGTAATTCCTAGTATCCTAACGATAGCGTACGTATTCCTACGATCAGCGTTCTCGCGATAATCGCCTGTACTAGGACACGGTCTTTCAAGAAAATTGTAGAGAAACCTCATGACCAAAGCTAGACAATTTATTACAACCACAAATTTTAAGAATTTTAATATTATGAAATGCGATTTTGTGTGCTTTTATAAGGATGCTGGCCATTGAACGGAAGCCTGGTCTGGAACCGACGTGATATATGGTTTGTTGGTATAAGGGGTGTTCTAAAACTTAGCCACTGATATAAAGATGTTTTACAAGAAACCGTTGTTTCCCCCTTTTTCTTAATATTTAACAATCATATTTTGGACCGTTAAGTTCTTCGTGTTAAGGAGGAGCTCGTGGCTAAATAATAACAGCTGCTCGGGCCGATCTTTAGGTTAAGCCGTGCTTGCCTAGGTTGGTCTGTGGATGGGTGACCGCCCATTACATACCGAGTTTCCTCCGTGCCTCGGAAATCACGTTAAGCCATTGGTCCCGGCTGTCATTTGTAGATCTTTGACAGTCGTTAGGTAGTCAGAGGCCCAAAAAGTCTGACAACCAGTCTTACCAAGACGTATCGTATTATCCAGTACTAACTGGGTTGTGGAGGTCGGGTAGGCAGTCGCTCCATGTAAAATACTCCCCAAAAATAGACCCCAATATAGTTGAGAAAATGCTAGGCAGATGATGAAGTTGTTCGTGTTAAGGTGAAGAACAAGCAACAATAGAGTTTCCATTATGTCTGTTGCATTGTGTGCAAAAATTTGAAAGAAAGTGTTAATATTTTTGTTTTTGCTATCTTGGCACTGAAAAAGATTATGGTAGATGGCGGTTAACTCTGGTATGGTTGCTAGTAGCCGAATGTAACCTATATGAGTGATCATATTAAAAATAGCTTGCAATTAGCAAATGGAGGCCTTTGTCGCACAGTGCACTTGTAGAGTAACATTGCTGTGCACATTTATGTGTATTTACATGTTTAGAAACTATATTGTAAACGCAGCTTAAATAGATACATCGTTATGTTCAAAATTCACTGTCGGTATAATGATCCGCATACCATTCACAATTTATGTTATCCTCGTCCATAATTCTGCATATTTTCTCTACAATAGTTCTATATGGCTATATTTTACGACATTACATTTTGAGGCTAAAATTGCTCAATAAATTACTTTTACAGCATTTTATGGATTTATAGGCGGGCATTTTAAATGTTAAAAATGATTTGTGTGAACTATGAATAGTGGACACTTTCTCATCCTTCAGAGTTAATTGATTCATTACTTACGGGAAAGTCTTATTCATAAAATAAAGTAGTAATTCAACAAGATAACATCAACTTGCCATACATATAAATAATATTATTGACTATTTATACTTACGACATGACATGACATTCTCTTATAGAGTTCGATAATTTTGGTGTAGTAGTCGCCAACGTCCATACTACGTTGAATACACCGGTTCTCGTCCGATCACCGAAGTTAAGCAACATCGGGCGCGGTCAGTACTTGGATGGGTGACCGCCTGGGAACACCGCGTGACGTTGGCTTTTTGTAGTTTCCATTTTGTTTAGAAAATATTTGTTCCCTGAATTAATTATGTTGTATTTAGAAACATTTTTTATTTATGGTAATTCCACTAAAATTAAGTAATATAACCTGTTACAAAATAATTATAAAGAGCCCAAACGTTTTGACCAAAAAGTGCTCATAATTATAAAATGATGTAATCTGCTAGCATAACTCATAATACCAACGAGTAACGACGCGGAAGCGATGTCACCCATTAATTGATAAAAAATGACGTCATTTCTGGTTTTATGTAGATTAGTGACTTTTTAAATGTCGTTGATACAGTTTGATAATTTCGGTACTATTGTCGCCAACGTCCATACTACGTTGAATACACCGGTTCTCGTCCGATCACCGAAGTTAAGCAACATCGGGCGCGGTCAGTACTTGGATGGGTGACCGCCTGGGAACACCGCGTGACGTTGGCTTTTTGCATTTTAATTTTTTTTATCTAACTAATCCCAAATTGCCATAGTTTTGGTGATGTTGTTTAATTATTGTCATACAGCTGATTAATATTGTCGGGTGTTATCGATAACGTCTGCCAAAAAATAATTCAGAGTATCTTCATCTAGGCATAATATCACAAACTTTACAGGGAGTATATTTTATTCGCTAACTTAATTCCCTTGTATTCGTCTAACTAAAACGTTTCTTGCAGGCGACCAGCTCAAAAGCTTGGCCGCTTTTGTGACACCAACCAAGCACCCTCATGAACTGGCTGAGAATAGTAGCCCAGTTAACCTCTTTCACAATAAGCGTCTTAAGCTAGTTTTTAAATAGGTTAACTTGAAACGGTACGCTGCGCTCGAGGGTTAAAAGACTTTGTAAATTACCCACCATTATTAACTTTGGTCTAGGGGTTACAAGTTACAAGCGTCGTTAGTGGGTACTAAGTTTGAGGGCCATTTTGATTTGTAGGTTCCGACATCTTTGGTGGAAGTCGCAATGTTTTGTGTTGTCATGACCAGACCATGGCGCTCTTGAGGAGTGTCGAAGGAACAAAGAAACAGATATGCTTACACACAAACATACATACAGGTCAAACACATAAACCTCCTTTTGGGCTTCGCCACAGTCGGGTAAAAAAGAAGAAGCTGTGGTCTTAAATATATTTTTACACAAAAATAAAAGCGTTCGGTTTCGTGGTAAATATAATTATGAAATTCAGTCTTTTCTCAAATTATCGTAAAGCAGACGATACGAAAGCGTGTCGCGCAATTATTTACCATAATAATCAATTTCAGATTGTCTCCCGTTCCATCTGCGCGTTCAATCGTGATTGCTATCCCTCCATCGTTGATCGGTTCTTTTATAATTTGGCGTCCATTGGCGCTTTTGTTTTTCATCGAGACATACAGATACGAGTGCAGATACTCTGTTGAATTAATTCTACCTCGCACGATTATTCAAATAGTACCCCGCACACAAAACTGCGTTTTATTTGTGATCGGTCTGATTTGATTGCGTTCTAGCTGTATATCTGGTGTTAGTGCACCACAACACATCGCAGTTGTTATTCAAATTCAAGCTTTTTTATCCTTTTGAGTGTGGACACACGCAGCAGCCATCCTCAGCATTCAGCATATTTGTTGGGTATCTCTAGGATCTTCAATGGATCCAGCAATAGTGCTATGAAAATGAAATATTTTTTTTTTAAACAACAAACGTTCTTCTGACATTAATGTCGGTTTCACAATGCACTGAGCAAAGACATAAACCAGATTCTGACGTGGTGATAGGTTATTTCGTTGACATTGTTCAGAATTGTAATATGAGCGTAGATTATTATCTGACATTGGATAATGCATGCTTTTCTAATTTAGCAACAGAAATAACAGTAATTTCTTCTCTATGAAACAAGATTAATTGACAAAGACCGCATGCTGGTATACGAGACAAAAGCCGGTCGCAAGACACGGCATGCATAATAAAGTAAGCAGTCCAGCCGGCTAATAATGCATACCTAGCGCCCCCCGTGTCTAGAATATGAACTAACTGATGAAACGAAACACTTGCTTACACAAAACATTTTACCTAATATGCTGGACGTTTTTAAATTAGTCATAAAAAGTAGGGAAGGTGTGTGTCCGGAATTCTAGAGCTCCTAAACTAATATGTACGGCACAACTCCAACGTGGTGAGGTTTTATATTTTGGGTTAGAGGAAACTGGTTTTTTAGTGGACGCAATAACGATGCAAATTACGCTGGGAAAAATGTTAGGTATATAAAGTGTTCAGCTTAAATTAAATAACTGTTGTTAGTAACTGCAGCCAAAGCGGTTTGCCACGGTACAATCAACATCATAGGCTACCTCTGCGTCTACATTTACATAAACTCCTACTCCAATGATAACCTTTAATTTTACCCAATTGAAAGGCTACCCTCAGGCCTCAGTTGACACTACCAACTACGTTATACCTTCCCACAACCTCAATAATGAAAACTACGCGGTCCGGAAACCCTTCAGGCTCGCTAACCCCACAAAATAGACCGGTAGCACAAATCGCAGCTAACTTAATTCAATAAAGTCACCTTAGTATCTCCGGTATTACATAATATCGCCGACTACGGCTTGTACCGAGGGCAGCCAGAAACGCTTTTTGCATATTTCATATCAGATTTCATGAGAAAAGGCCTTGAAAATGAAAACGACTGGGTTTGTTTGCGATGTTGCCAGTGTTGTTGAGTAAAGCGAGACGAAAGGACTTACATATTCTATAAATAAAAATAGAAAATTTATGCGCTTTGAGCTGATCAATTTTTTTGTTTTTTTTTTCTGTATGGCTGAAAAAAGACAACATATAGTATAAACAAGTGCGTATAAAATAGGATCAGAGCGAAAAATGTGACGAAATTGCGGTTTCTTGATGGGATTGTCTAATAAGCCTAGCCTGAAATTGACTTATCATAACTACATTTTCAGAATCTTTATATTATGCCAATTAAGATCTGAATAAGCAACCTTTGACCCTTTTATTCAGAAACTAATAATTTGTAAGTAAATCCGTATAGTACTCACTGTATTGGTACCTATATCCAGTGCACTTTATCCATTGATAGTCCTTACAACGAGCAACGAATAAAGATCCAGCACTAGCTACAAGAACGTCGACAGTCGTTAAGGCTAAGTCATACTCATAGTTTATGAGCCATTAAACATAGTCACGTTTTATGTCCTGCAAACGACGGACTTCGCGATGAGACTGCGATAGATAGCGTCGATAAAGACATCATCACACGATCTATCTCTTCTCGTATACTCGGTCAGGCGATAAGTGTGTGGTTGTACAACTCTCTCGTTTATTATTGCGCTTTCGAGTAGAAGATATCTTTCGACATATCGGGATTTTTCCAGCATTAAAATTGACGATTTTGTAAGGATACGAGTCTCTTCGTACAACAACTCATTCGAACAGCAATGACTTTATTTACTATGAGGGTAGCCGAGCAGAGTAGGGTTGATTTTGTTACATGATGTCATCGTTTTCAATTGCTTTGCTCTGTCGTTATTTCAATTTATTTTTTATAAAAAGTGTCGTTACCCTCGCAACGCTAATTGGATAGAAACTTCGTGAACTCACGCGATTATTTTTGTTTGTTTTGTATGAAGTTAAATATGACTTTAACGTTATTTACATCAAAAATAATACCAGCCTGTTACTTTCTTATTACAGGGCAAAGACCTCTTCTCATAAATAGAATGATAAGGGCCGGACTCCACCAAAGATGGGACGAGAAGAGAGGCGAGGAGATCTGTTGTAAACCACCAAAGGAATTTTGTTATTTGCACTTGTCTCCGCTTAATTTTAGTGGAATCTGTTGAGTAGAGCAGGAGAGGAGATGTATTGTAATTGTTTAGGCTAGCGGAGACGAGAACAGACGTGAGCGGCGTGCTGTGACTTGTGAGCGTTGTGTTATGTGCGAAGTGCAGTGAGTGGTGCGCTGTGAGGATTGAAACAACTGGAAGTCATGGGGAGAGGCCTTTGCCCAGCAGTGGGATGGCGCAGGTTAACAGTATCAGTATCAGTAAACTGTCTCCAATAGTTGGTGTTTTAATTAAATACAGTCAGGGAACTGACCAGCTCTGCTCATTATATCAGTTTGCCGTTTTATAATTACAGTGACAATGATATTACATTGACAGTTTTAGTGACAGACGTGTTAGCGGCGTGCCGCTTTGCACATCTCATCTCCTCTCCGCTTCGCAAATCTTCTCCGCGTTGGTGGAATCCGGGCCTAAAGTAGACCGTCCACTGCTACATAGGATGTGAACGGAGTGGTTTGATACGTTTCATTTGGTTTTTTCAGTTTCATACAACGTGAAACTAAGCTAAGCTATACACACGTGCATAGCTTAGACCGCCTGTAGAGCGGCACCTTTACTTGTTACATCGAGATAATCTGTTAGAATAATATTATTCCAACAATCTATTGAACTACATTTATACGTATATTAATTTCTATAAATTTCATATGTTCAGTGTGTGAATAGAAAGGTTCATTAACCCCATGACTGGCACGAAAACTTATATCACCTAATGATATTAGCTTACCAACGAATTAACGTGCTCTTGGTCCCACCGAACGGATCGAGCCGACGAGGCTTAGCTCAAAGATTAATGGACATTATTATCATTCATCATATTATTTACCTACCTAACGTAAATGAACGTTAATGAACTTGCTATAGGCTTATTAAATAGATAAATATATGTTAGACAGAGGCCGTACTGTGAATTTGGCGTCATTGCGTCTCGATATTTTGGTCTGATTGACGATAACGTTGTCGACGATTCTACATCGTTCACACATATACAGGGTGGGTAAAAAATCGTGGGTCAAACGAAACAGGGCGATAGTTACTTGAAGCTAAAGATCCCGATCACTTCGGTCTAACAAATGTGGTATATTATGTTTATTCAGTAAGTTATTAGCATTAGACAAGAATATTTAGGCAGCCTAATTATCTTCAAGCAGAATTAATTCACATAGTATTCCTAATTGATAGCTATTCGACTAGTTACAGATTATAAGCACATCGCTAAGTATCTGTAATGTAGTGGTTTAGTGCTGTGTATCTGTACTGTGTCGTGATGCTGGCGTGGCTTTGTAATCGACGTATTAAGGCTAATGATGACGCCGCAGATGGCATTGGTGATGTATTGATGCAGCTTGAATGACTATGCGATATTTGATAATTATGTATTAGTTCAGCCAAAGCGATTGGGGATTTCAAAAATTAAAATTTCCGAAATTCCAAATAACACCAACTTTGCAAATATACTTCTTGTTAATTCTTAAACACTGGCACAGCAGCGGTGGCCCAATGGTGATGGCGCCGACTTACGAGCAGTAAGTCGTGGGCCCAAACCCAACCACGCGCATTACTTTGTATAATTTATTTCATCACCACTGCTCTCAAAACGGTGAAGGAAAACATCGTGAGGAAACCGGCATGTCCTAGAACCGAAAATTCGAAGACATGTGACATCTACCAACCCGCACCGGGCCCGCGTGGTGGATTATAGCCCATTCCCTCTCATAGAGAGGAGGCCTGTGTCTCTGCAGTGGGAACATTACAGGCTGATTATGGTTATGCTTAAATACTAACAACGAATCACTTCAGTGAAAAAGGAATTAAACAAAACTACATTGTAGATTTGAATAAACTTTACCGTGTCATGAAAGGCTAAGGTTAAACTACTCAGTAATCAGAACCATCAGAATCATTGAGATTCAGCGAGAAATGTTCCTATAAGCTCCACTGAATCGCCTGTCTATTATTTCATGCTTTCCAAGAATCGTAATATCTGGTAAAAGAGAAACCTGTATAATAGAATCTCTTAGCACATAATGTTTTAAACATGAGGGATATCACGTATTTGTATGAATACACGGTTTTATTTTGCTTTTGATGTCGGAATGACAGATCCGTATAAGTTTTTGTCAGTTTCTCGTTTTTATGTAACTTGAAAAATGGGTGAATAAATTGGACTGAAGGATTGTGTCTGGTTTGTTGGTTCCAGGTGGTAGGTCAGCAGTACCTATCACTTACGACCACAAGAACAAGCACGAGATCTAAGTTCGATTCCCAGGTCGTAGATAGAGCACCTGTGTCTGCGCACACACTTGTCCACTAAAATATTTAGTGTTTGTCTCCACCGGTCGCGGTATCAGATTGAATTAGCCACGGATCACGGAGAGTTGTATCCACTGATACCGTGATCCGTTTCCCTCAAAGAATGAATTATTTTTTTCACCCTCTGATCACGGTGTCTTTGGCTACAAGAAATAAAATTGATTATTTTTCGAAACTGACCACGGTGTCAGAGACAAGAAATGAAGTATCATGTTTCTCGAAAGTGATTTTCTTTTTATCTAATTTCCCAAACGAAAAGAAGTGCGAATATCTTCTTTTTCTTTGGGAAATTAGATGAAAATCACTTTCAAAAAATATTATTCTTTATTTCTTGTAACCACAGATACCGTGATCAGTGGGTCATCATCATCATCATTCTCTTGCCCTTATCCCAATTCATTTGGGGTCGGCGCAGCATGTCTTTTTCTTCCATACTTCTCTATTACTCGTCATCTCATTAGACACCTCCTTTCTTGCCATATCATTCTTTATACAGTCCATCCATCGTTTCTTTGGTCTTCCTCTACTCATATACCCATCCACATTCATACTCAAAACTTTCCTCAAAACATTTTCCTCATTCCTCCGCATCACATGCCCATACCACGACAACCGATTACCACACAACTTTTCAGTCACCGGCGCCACTTTCAGACTTCCTCTTATATACTCATTTCTTATTTTATCCATTCGCGTAACACCGCACATTCCCCTTAGCATTCTCATCTCCGCCACATGCAAATGCCTTTCATTAATCCCTTTTGTGGCCCAACATTCTGATCCATACAAGACAGCAGGTCTAACCATTGTTTTATAAATCTTCCCCTTAAGTTTAAGGGGAATGCGGGAGTCGCAGATTGTTCCCGTGACCTGCCGCCATTTCATCCATCCCGTGTTAATTCTGTGCTTTACACTACGATCTATTTCGCCGTCGCTTTGCACGAGTGAACCGAGATACCGAAAGTCGGAGCAGACAGGAAGAAACGCGCCATCTAGCGCTATGGCTCCAGAACTGGAGAGACCGCCGAAATCGCAGAACATGTATTCCGTTTTAGTTCTGCTGATTTTCAACCCAACATTCTCCAGCTTCTGTTGCCATTTCTCCAATCTTCTCTGGATCTCAGGTCCATCTTCACCGACAAGAACAATGTCGTCGGGAAACAGCATGCACCAGGGTGCCTCTTCCTGTATGTCCGAAGTCAAAGCGTCCATAATCAACAGGAAGAGGTAAGGACTTAAAGCCGACCCTTGATGCAAGCCTACAGCCACACTGAACTCATCGGTGTTGCCAGCAGCTGACCGGACGTAGGTACAAGATTGGCTGTACATAGCACGAATTAACTCTACATACTTCCCAGGTATACCTTTCTCTTTCAAGGCCCACCACAACACATCCCGAGGTACCCTATCATACGCTTTCTCCAGTGATCCTTTCACCGTGATCAGTGGGTAAAAACATAAATTCATTTTTCAAGGGAAACGGATCACGGTATCAGTAAATACAACTCGCCGTGATCCGTCGTGGCTAATTCAATCTGACACCGGGATCGGTGGAGAGAAACCCAATATCCCCCGCGTCAAAGACTAATCTCCACCGTGAATGCCCGCCGTAACTAAAAAACGATCAAGAGCTACTATTATTACCTACAGCGGAACCCTAAAAAACAAAAGTAGTCGTTTTATTCCATTTCCATTACAGACGGCACGTGTTATTAGTGAAACATTCGCACGTGTAAGCTTGATCAATAAGAATAAATATGACAGGGAACTTGTACCTGCTACAACGAGTCCTTTATGATGATCGCGAAATACTAATAATGTAACTGGCCAACTTCTCAGAAAAAGTTGTCCGACGTCTATAATCTGCTTTTTTTGCTAATAACAACCACTCATTTATTATACCATCAAGTTTTTTATGCCTATTGCGATATAGTTCACTTTGTTTTAATGATATTTAGAAGCGAATATTTTGCCCAGATCTGCCAAGTGGCGGTGCAAGTTGGCGGTGAACTATATCGCAATAGGCATACAAAACATTTTGTTTTGATCCAATATCGCGAAAATTTGACAAATACGCCAAGTGCAAACGCCAGCATTAGTGAAAACATATGACCAACACCCATGAACTAGGGACCTATCAGCACTAGAAAATTGCCCGCCGTTACTTGACGTCGGCTCAAAACGTTTTCTTCTTCCATTATACTCTCTTGTCAACCGTTACGGCCTCATTCACTCTTTTATCTTTCATATTACCCTCACATGGCGTTGGAAGGCCTCCCACTAAGTGGATCGATGACCTAGGGAAGGTTGCGGGGATTCGCTGGATACGAGACGCACGGGACCGGTCAATGTGGTTACACTTGGGGGAGGCCTCTGTCCAGCTGTGGACGTCTTTGGCTGAAGTGATGATGATGATAATTACCCCTCACACAATTCATCCATATTTTCTTTGGCCTTGCCTATGATAGGCAAGAGATAAGGGAGGGGCATAAAGGTATGGTTAATTCTCACTTTCTCAGTTCAGCTTGTCAAATAAAATTCCATAGCGAAAACGCCCTTTACGTTAAGTTTCAAATAAACTACAAGTGCACTAGTCATTAGGCAAAATTTGAACTCATATGAATTCCTTCTGTCGTGCCCGGCGGAGTATCCTTTGTGCGCACGCCAGCGACAATTTTGTTTAATTTGCAAGTGTATTGTGCCTGATTTATTGATTCCGTATTATACTGGGATATATTGACATTAAGTTCGGGTAACAATATACAGAGTCGCAAGTATAGTAGGTTACTAGGGAGTTGTACATATAGGTACAAAATCCAATTATGTTCGCGGAAATTTTGCGCTAAAGTCTGAAAGGAAAAACATGTGGTGGGATGTCAAAGTGAAGAATCTGTGAAGGATAGTTTTCAAATTAAGATTTGACATAGAGAACTAAGAGCTGCACTTAGTGTGCTTGACTTTAGTCAATACAAGCTGTGATACAAGATAGGAACGAATCCGTCTGTGACTTGCGGTGAAAGACAATCCATTTATTTTAATTAAGCCAGGCACTTTAGACCGTCAAACTTTACAAATGAATAAAATTGGGCATTCAGCAATTCAGTTACTTGTGTTTTGACCTACCGTGTAGCTTGTCATAGGCAGTAGTAGGTTTTAAAAGGGTTTGTGGAAAAAAATCAATACTCTGAACGCCTGAAGGAAAACGAAAGTGCCTATAACAAGGCTATTCAATAAAATGAACATCACTGGGAGAAGCTGAGGTCCACCTTACTCCCCGTGGAGATCATTTATGATTTGGTTACTGGTATAGCAATCAATATAATGAGAGCCAGGACGGGAAAAATGAACCAAAAAAGCTACAGAATGGTACCCAAAAAATGGAAAAAGACTTAGAGGAAGACAGATGCGAAGGTGGGAGGATGATCTGCCAAAAAGTTGGCGAAGAATTGCTCTGGACAGGAATAAGTGGAGGGAAATAGAGGAGGCCTATGGCGCAAGACAGCCTGACCAGGTAGCTGATTAGTTTTAATTTAATGTTATTACTTGTTTATGTATTAAGAAGGTCAGAGTAAAATAAAGTCTATTTTAACCCCCGACGCAAAAAGAGGTGTGTTATAAGTTTGACCGCAATCTGTGTGTATGTCTGTCTTTGGCAACGTAGCTCTTAAACGAGTGAACCGATTTGGATGCAGTTTTTTTATTTGAAAGTTATTTCTTGGCAATGGTTCTTAGACGTCTTATTAAAATCGGTGCAGCCATTTACTAGTTATGAGGGATGAAAGTGGGTATGAAAAATCGAATATTTTCAAATATACCCAAGTGGGGTATCAAATGAAAGGTCATGATGTGTATATTACAATTAGACTTGTATTATCAAAATCAGTTCAGCCATTTTAGGGGTGAAAGTGTTGATGATTAATCGGATATTTACAAATATACCCAAGTGGGGTACCAAATGAAAGGGCATGATGTGTATATTAGACAATTAGACATATTTTATCAAAGCCATTGACTTTTCCAATGTTTGTTCGCTTTTCTTTGTTGCGATGGGGGTTTTATAAATTTTAAATTTAATTTTATTATTATTTTATTTATTTTATATCAAACAAGTCAATGTTGTAAGGTGGGCTAACGTTTAGTCACCTGCCCATGGAAGCGACAGAATACCACTCTAAAGTCTAAAGTTCTCTACCAAGATGAGGTTCAGAAATACGTTGGTATTCAACTCTGCTGAACAAAACATCCGTATGTAGCATCACAGCCTCACATTACTAGCGCGAAATGAAATGCAATACTGGATTATTAGATGGATCTGCTTCGTAATTAATACAGTAGTGGCTTGAGTACGACACTAATTATCCTTTATTTACGACTAGCTTTTGAGCCAGGCGTCGCTCGTGAGGTTAGCCAAAAGTGTGCCATATTGCTCTGTTCTCCGTTAAGTAATCCAAAGCTAAGTTATTAGCTATTTGTAATCTAGGTTTAAGAGGTTCTTAGAGAGTAATTTTAGTAGGTGGTGGCTTCCGAATGAGTTAACTGGTAGCATTTAAAGAGGTAGATTAGGATTGAGGTAGTTCTGTTTTCACTGGCTTCGCTGCTTTGTTTTGCTTATCTAAATCGCGTTCTCATTTTATTTCTCAGTAGCACGGAGTCTGGATTCGCGCTCGGTTGATGGCAATAGGCTCGCCCCCTATTACATGGGACTTAAACATAACTGGTGAAATGTAGGTGTAATATTAGGTACACCTCTGTCTAACCCTTCGGGGATTACAGGTGTGATATTGTAATGTAATCGCGTTCTCTATAGAAAATTTACAGTGAAAAGTACACGATTGTCAGAAAGATCTAAAATTCGATTTAGTTCTCATTAGTATTTTTTATGGCTGTAAAAATGTAAAGGTACCTACGACTGATAATTTCCATTAATGCATAAGTGAATTTAATCATCTGTTTAATTTCCATTTGCTAATCTATTTTAGCAAATATATAAATAACACGAAATAATGATCTATATAATTATTTCGTGTGACGATGATAAAGATAGAGATGTATTTATTGCAAAACTGTGTACATTAACATTAATTCACAGACATACAGATTCACATTAATTCAAGCAAAGCCGTGGGCTAAACCTAAATATTTGCGAATAAATCACAATTATACATACCATATGAAAACAAGGGAGACCCGCAAAAAAGAAAAAACAAGCTTTAATCACAAAACACGTGTATACGCAACCCTAAAGCAAATTCTTGGAAAACGACCCTTTTTCAAAAAACCACCCATCCAGTTATCGCTTGGTAAATAACACAGACGGTCTTCAGTATCGTGTTTTTCCTTGCATATCATAATTCGTAAACAAACACGGTATGAAAATACATGTAATATTTAGCTTAGCTAGTCTCTTTCTGTCGTCCTAATTATTCATCATCTGGCTAGCCTTTTCCTAACTACGTTGGGGTCGGCTTACAGTCTAATCCGATGCACTTGAATACGACTATTTTACGCGAAGCGACTGCCTATCTGACCTCCTCAACCCAGTTAGTACGGAGCATACTGGTGGCTGTCAGATTTTCGGGTCACTGACTACCTGTAACGACTGTCAAAGATCTACAAATTACAGCAGGGACCAAGGACTTCACGTACTTTCCGAGGCACGGATGAAACTCCTAGGCAAGCACGGCTTAAACTAAAGATCGACAAGAGCGTCTGTTATTATTTTACCCCAGTGACGTCATAATTGAATTTGACGACACGGTTGGTGCAGTGGCTGAGCGATTGGCTGCTGCGCTGCATGTCGCGGGTTCGATCCCCGCACGGAACAAATATTTGTATGATCTACAGGTAGTTGTTCCGGGTCTGGCTGTTTGTGTATGTGAGTTTAAATGTTTGTAAACGCACCCACGATACAGGAGAAATTCCTAGAGTGGGGCAAAGTCTAAAAAAAAAAAAAAATACTGTATTTCTAAAATCAAAAAATCACAGTCGGAACAGGGCATTTGTTTACCAAATAAGACATGGTAGGAAAAAGACTGCACTGTAAATGTTACTACCACCACACTCAATCCAATTCATAGTTCATTTGCTATTTGAATAAAAATAGGGCATATATAATCTTCACACGTACATCTGCGCGGCTTAAATGTGTGAGCAAGGGTGCGTCTACATTTGCCAAATGTGTACATTGTCTTTATTAGTATGGGATTCTGTTATTCTTATGCTGGGCTGGGAATGGAAATGTGGGGATCGTTTCTTGTTTCTCTTTCTTTTTAGAGGGCTGTCGTAATCTAAAGCTTAGATAACATTGTTTTAATGCTCATATTCTAAATTGCTTTGTTTTTCTTAGCACTCCAAACTTTAGCTAAATATTCTTTGGCGATATGAAAAAATATCCTCAGTATGATTTGGTATGCATGAGTTAGCCACATCAGCATACAAGATTAAATTAGAACAAGCAAAAGAACTTCCACGTTCCTCCACACCCAGAAAAAAACGTTAGTAGAGCAAAAGCTATTACGAAACAAAATTCGTTTACTCCGCTCCTCTAAACCCCAGAGATTTGCCAGTCATCCTCTTGTCTTACAAATACAATCCTAATAACACAAATCTGGACGCGGTCTTACCCTGTTTCATGGTGGCTACTCCAGAGAACCTCCTTTTGCGACAGCTGCATAGATTCTATGTAGTGACTACTTGAAACCCCGTCTGCATATTTCATTGCAATTGTCCGACCGCTGGGAGACGCCGCCACGCATACTGCCCGTTTATATTTTGTCCTCATATTCAAACTGAATTTATGTCGCATTTAGAGTTTTTTTTTCAAAACCTAACCTGAGAAATGGCCGCCCGTCTCTTGAAATACGTGAAATTCGTAAATGTTATATTTTTGCGTACCTACTAGCCTTGTTGAAGTTTGTGAGTAAGGCTGAGATTGGAATCTCAAATGGAGCAAAGCGACCCACATATTTTAGGGTTATTTATTCGACTACAATTGGTGTTTAGGCAAGCACGAAATAAGTGAAAGTTGGAATATTAATATGACCTACTTACTTATATTGTTGTTTATTTTCAAGGCTATTTAGATTATGCTGTTATAGCTTTTAACGGTTTCTTAAGGTTAAGCCGCGCTTGACTAGGTTGGTCCGTGGATGGGTGACCGCCCATTATATACCGAGTTTCCTCTGTGCCTCGGAAAGCATGTTAAGCCGTTCGTACCGGCTGTCATTTGTAGATCTTTGGCAGTCGTTACAGGTAGTCAGTGGCCCGAAAGTCTGACAACCAGTCTTACCAAGGGGTATCGTATTACCTAGTACTAACTGGGTTGTGGAGGTTAGATAGTCAGCCGCGCCGTGTAAAATAGTGGTATTCAGCTGCATCCGAATAAACTGGAAGCCGACCCCAACATAGTTGGGAAAAGGCTAGGCAAATGATGACCTTTTAACGGTTTTCTGAAGAGTACTCGATTTACCAAAACGCAGTTTTTCTCCTGACTAAATTACGTTTTCGATTTTTATATTCTTCCAACGTAATCTGGTGAACTTGTTAGCAAATTACGTAAAAATTTTCTTACTCCAATTCCTTTCCTTATCCGATTGAATCTTCAAAATATTTTACCGAAATTAACCCCTGACACGACCAATCTGGTCTTAAGTGTCATTAAAAATGGGATTAATTTTTAACCTCATTGGAATTCAGCTCAGACCTGGTTTACTAAACAGGGCTCCTGCATTGATAAACAGAATCGACCGCACTAATTGCCAATTACGGTGACACGAATGAAGGTACCATTTGGTCCTCAGTAAGGGTGGAATACCTACAATCAAAGGGCCCAGATTGTTTTAAGAAATGGTTCAGTAGACTCACTGTGTTTACTTTTAATTAGAGGAAAATCTACGTGAAATCAGGCCAGTAAAGTTTCTTTGAGAGCAATCTACAGTTATTTTAATTTTAGTGAATCTTGATAACGTTGGAATTAGGATATATGAATTATTAATGTGAGATTTCAAAAGAAAATTAGGATAACTGAGTACATACTTTGAAGCTACATATAAATTAGGAAAATGACTACAAGAAAACTTAAGTAAATAAAGAAAAATGTTTCCGTAAAAACATTGGAATTCTATTAACTTACCGAAATGCGGAAACAATTGAGAGAAAATCGTACGGGAAAGTGCGAAGCTACGCGGCTTAACGCGATATAAGATTTTTATCCTCATGCCTTTCTTGAAGCCGACACTAAACCCATTACGGGACAAAGGAGTTCCGTATAAAAGATAAGACGTAAGTTGGAAGGATCGTCATCTGCGACTAATGATAATAGCTCACATAATTCCGGACAAAGGTTCGGACGTGCCGAAAACAGACGGAGAGAGCGAAGATATCGGATCAGTATGGCGATATCAGTATGGCGATAAGGAATTATAAAGAGGAGGTGTGTCTGCGATCGTTAGTGTTTGTTGTGTGTCTAGTTTGTGGGTGTGTTGATGTGTGTGGGTGTGTTGATGTGTGTGGGTGTGTTTAGGATGAATTTTTTGTTTAATTAATATAGCGGTAGCAACTGGACGAGAGTTGCTGAGAATCGAGTTAAGTAGCGTGTGATTGAGAATTAATAAATTTGTTTAATTTTTTTATCGGAACAACAATCTAGAAATCAAGAAAACAAAATATTCTAGTTCAAAATATCCCTAGCTATAATTTTCTGACAAAAACACTCGTAATTTCAAGAATATCATTTTACTGCGCTTTTTCTAAAATTAGATAAAATTAGAAAGAAATTCATTTTATCTTTTCCGTATAAACCAAGTCGAGCCATTTATAAATACTGTTCTGTTTGAATAGTAGAAAATGGAAGACGATTCAAGTTCTCGTCGTTCCGATTATTGAATAGAAACCGAACACAATGGAACGATAGCCGTACTTCAAGATGTCTTTAATTGAAGACTTGAAATTTATATAAGATCTTGTAATAGTTACGGGAACTTACCAGAGAATGGGCAGCAGCGTTCTCTGTGCTTTATAACAACCATACTGCGATCGCCAACCCGCCTGCCAAGCGTGGCGATTATGGCAAAACCCCCCTTCTTGGGGGAGGTCTATGTCCAGCAGTGGACGTCTTTCGGCTGAAATGATGATGATGATGATGAATAGTTACGGGAATTCAGACAAACCGCATTTTCGATTCACTGCAGTAACAAGTTCTTTATTATTTTACAAATGTTTTGTACAAAAATATAGATGTCTCTGCCCTGGCTGACCTGGAAGTCTTTAGATAGACTCCGGACCCAGGTTGATCACAGCAAGGAAAACCTGCTCGGGTGGAGATTCAATACTGACTCTGCTCTGGAGTGTAAATGTGGTGCTGTTCCACAAACGATCGGGCACTTATATTGTATCCTGCGTGCCCTATTGTTTGTTCATTACAAGAACTGATGGACGCTACTGAAGGCGCCAAACTAGTGGCTCAGTTCTGGGCAGACATAATTTAGATTGCCATCGACACGCTAAGAAGAAGAAGTTTTGTTTCACTCTAGCGAACTTCTTTACGTAGCTACTTCAGTAAAAAGTATATTACGTGTTACTTCAGAACAATTGTCTATCTGTTGGCCAAGTTCCATCCTAAACCATTCTACAGTTTATGCGTGATGTGATAACCTAACAAAAATCACCGACAACACATCACTGTGCATTACACTTATGTACGCATACAAGAAAGATGATTCTTTATGAAAAATATTATTTTATCAAAAGTTACAATTGTTCTGCTCAAGAATTTTCTGCGCAAACCCCATTATTTCGCCGTAACACTATCGATGCTCAGGGCCTTATGGGAGATTTAATGTTTGGTCAAGATAATAATATATCGGTTGCCCAAGATACGAGCCGTATTCAGGCAATATAGAAATTGTTCCCAACGGTCCAATGTTATAGGCACTCCGAGCATCTCCGTGAATGCATGCTCCATTGAATGGATGACCAAATTTCGGTCGAGGTAATAGTGATGAAACTAATTTTATCCGTGATAAATGAAAACAGCCGCTCGGATCGATCTTTAGGTTAAGCCGTGCTTGCCTAGGTTGGTCTGTGGATGGGTGACCACCCATTACATACCGAGTTTCCTCCGTGCCTCGAAAAGCACGTTAAGCCGTTGGTCCCGGCTGTCATTTGTAGATCTTTGACAGTCGTCACAGGTCAAAAAGTCTGACAACCAGTCTTACTAAGAGGTATCGTATTACCTAGGACTAACTGGGTTGTGGAGGTCAGATAGAAAGTCGCTCCATGTAAAATACGGGTATTCAGCTGCATCCGGTTAGACTGGAAGCCGACCCTAACATAGTTGGGAAAAGGCTAGGCAGATGATGATGACTAATTTTATCCGTGTAGAAGAAAATTGGGAGCGGGTTTCATTTGAATCATTCTTGAAATAGGCAATTCTTAAGTAAAAGTATAACATAAATCTGCCGTTCAATACACTTTGTAGGTATTACTATTTTTTTTTTTTTTAATGTTGTTAACACTAGGAATTTTTACTGTATCGTGGGTGCATTTACAAACATTTAAATTCACATACACAAACAGCCAGACCCCTAACAACTACCTGCAGGCCATACAAATATTTGTTCCGTGCGGGAATCGAACCCGCGACACGAAGCGCAGTGAGTCAATCGCTCAGCCACTGCACCAACCGTGCCTTCAAAGTTGTAGGTAACAGCTGTTTTTTTTAAATTACCGATGAAAATTTCCTACGTGTATTCGGAATGATGACGACGGACTCGGACAGTGGACTGAACACGTGGTAATCGTTTGTACGTCGATGTCCCTTCCAAAAAAAAAAAAGGTTATTTTTTTTTTGTAGAACAGAAGCAAAAATTGTATGTTCTCGGTATAAAATCATATCTATATCATATCATCACGAAGATATCTTAAATGTTCAAGCACTTTAGGTTTGTACATAATATACAATGATAATCATTCAAAATTAGCCTACAATTTATGTTGAACGCCACAAAAGTATTTCTTACCTAGAAGTCTGTGACGTATTTCCCTTGAGAATCCTGCATACAGTTACATATATAAATATCACTAAACGTAGGCACGTAAAGTAGGTACCTACGCAACGAATCCCGCTGGCGTTTCAGAACCAACATGCCAATTATGTATTTATACAACATTATATTTAGTATGTGCGAAACCTGAATATAGTTTGTTCAGAATAAGTAACTGAATCGATTCCAATGATTTTTAAACCATGTTATATTATGTCCCAAAAATATTTAAAAAAGGCTACAAGTTGGATACCGAGCGAAACTAAGTAACTATCGCAATCATTTAGGTACCTACTGCCAAATTATTATTATCAATGAGCTCAAGACGACGCTGGAGGCGCGCGAACGGCGGTGCCGCGTGGTGACCACGTTTTTGTGCAGACAGCTAGGTAACAGAACAAGCTTATAACTTTGTGATTTTTTATAATACAGTTTCAAATTTTTTACATAGATTCTTTACATAAAAATACTAGACACGTGTTTCAGATTTCGCATATACTAAAACTAATGTAGTTTACACAATGCTTATAGCATGATAGCAATCGTTAACCGAACAGAACTCGACGTTATATATTATTTTTTTACATTTTTATTCCAGAATTAAGATACCTTTTTATGAGCAAAAGGGTTGAATGTCCTTGAATCTAGCTTTGTGGCCGTTCCTTTGATGTTTTATAAGGCTATAAACATTGGTATCCCCCTTTATCTGATTCTTATGCAGATGTAATGAATCGTGGTGGAGGTATTGGAATGAGTTTTGAATCGAATTCTGTCTGTGCCTTTACTTACTTGAAAATGTTTTAATTTTTTACTACGAAAATTGTCTACATCACACACGGTTAGCTCTCTGCCCAATTATCTGTTTCATTGTTTTAGCTAAAAATATAAGGTACGTGGTGGTTACGTAAACTAGCTAGCGAAACTGATGGGTCGTTTAAAAAATAAAACGAACCGGCCAAGTGCGAGCTGGACTCGCGCCGTGTAAAATTGTAGGTATTTGGTTAGTAAACTACTTATTTACGGTTTTCAGTCATTTTTTTTCCTTTACAAGTGCTGTAAGACATTGTTTCGGCTTCATCGCGTTGACTTACAAGTTTGATTTTTGCTCTGCTTCAAGGGGCAGCAGGCCTGAGTATTTGGTATTCATTTCAGCTTGATACCTTCTCGCGTTCCTAAGAAAAAGGGTCTTGATAGACTGACACACAGACGGAAAAACGGACAAAAAAGTAATCCTATAAGGGTTCCGTTGTTTTCGACTGAGATACGGAACCGTAAAAAATCATCAATTTACTAAGTTTTTTGTTTCATCACGTTTTTGGAGTTCCGATGCCTAATTTAATTAGACACTGAAGAAATTAAACTTTCGAGTATATGATAGACCTATAAACACTGTTTACGTGGTACGAGTAAAATATAAATACATTACGGTCATGACCGTATCACAATGTTATAATTATTGAGTACAACCAAGTTCAACTTTGCCAAGTCAATGCTTTTCTTCAGTTAGTCATAGATACTTGTCCTGAACATAAACTTTATAACAATGTAGTTAAGATTGAGTTTTACATCGCGCGTCTATCACAAATGTTGCCAATTAAATTTAGCTTTGCCCTTATGAGATACATATTTTTAGCACAATATGACGTAGGTAGGTATTAGAAACCTCTCATTTGCAGACAATACATTATTTATACACTGGTCTTTAATTTCATTTCAATAATTGTTTGCTCCCACATAAGACTTCGATACAAAACCTTTTCTAAAATATATAAATAGAGCTATTCTGATACATATTTCGCTGCCGACCCAAATGAAAAGGTTAAATAATATTTTGTTGTGCCCGAAAAACCCTTCAATGTTCAAGTTGCCCACTCCGGGAGATAAAAAAGCAAGTCTCTTGGGCCATTTACGTCACCCCTGAATTTTGGCGGAGACGGACGGTAGCCCATAAAGCTGAATGTTATCTCACTAATTTTTTCCCCTGCTCCGAAACCCGCCATTCGTTCGCTATAGCCGAAATCTCTCGAGCTTCAACGATTATGGCGCAGGTTAACGAAAATTCGTAGACGAAAATCGAAAATTCGCAACGTCACATTCTCATCAATCGAACCTGACGAGAGAGAGAAACGGTTTCGATAGCTGATTGGATATAACCCTAACAAAGTCGGTTAGGTCTTTAAAATTTATTAGTTTAAAACATTTTTAGTTTGACGGTTCGAACTGTATCGATGGTAGCCAATTTTGTTTTATTAGCATTCCAAGTGCGGGTACTTGTGAAAGTTAATCAAGAGGGAACGTGTTTCGTGCAATTTGTAGGGCTATTCGACCCTTCATAACAGTCAACAGGGTCCTTAATGACGCTTTCGTTTTAAAAACGAGCTCGGACTAACTAAATATTTGAGTCAAACATGCAACGGCCGACGTTGGAACTAATTGCTACGAAATTTAAGTTGCTTTAGTAATCAATATATCAATAGTGTGTTACTTCATGTATTAAATAATGATGAAAGTTTTATTGTACCGCATATTGGTCGTAAAATTTCATTTGTATTGCTAAAGAATATAACTTCGTAGTTGCCACGCCGCGCCGCCGATCAGTAGCATACAAAAACGTTTTAATAAAAGTTAATGTTTTTTTTTATTTTCAGAATAAAAATATTAATACATTGTCTCTCAAGTAAAGGTGTACATTGATAATATTAAAATAATATACATTGGTGTCGCTTGATAATACTTAGATTCTATAAAAATAGTCTTATTTTGATTACACTAGATAACTATTCCATATCAATTCAATAAAACCACTCAATTTTCAAACCTTAAATCGAACTCAAATCTACTTCAAAACTGATCTTTACGTTTCAAAACTTCCCACAGCTTTCCAACTCGAAATCCTTAGTCGAAAAACTTAGAGAACTGTATAGATATAACTAGATACGTAGTACATAAGCTCATGTAGCTCAGAGGCAAAGACATATTGAGTCTAATCACCCCGCCTAGCGCGTAAGTGAATTCATTCTCCCGAGTCAGCTGGAAGAAGGCTTTCACCTTACGCCGCTCGATTTTATCTGAAAAGAAATAACTTCATTGATTTGTGAAAGTATTTTGTAAAGGCTTTAGAGTTTTGTTCTTTTATATAGGAAGATTTGAACAGGTAGGGAGGAAGATCTAGGTTTTAGAAGGCCTTTTGTAGGCATCAAACTCGCTCAGCATTTATTTTTAGGGAGCAAAAATTTGCGCGAAGTTTTCTGTCGAGTCACAGACTTCGACAGGGCTGTTTCATTACAGTTTACTGTAGCTCAGCCTACACTCGCTTCTGCTGAATACCTATAGTTTTTTCTTAAGAAACGCCTATTGCCTGAAGATCTAGGCAAAGTGACATTTTATCAGCGATAACTATCGTGGAAAAGTCAAAAAGGGTGATGTAGTTACCAAAAAACTCATGGAATTTTGTAAGCAACATTTTGAACGCAATTGTTAGTTATTTAGGTTAGCTGTTCTTAACTTTTCACACTATTTTACACCCGATTTCGTCATAATAATATCAGCTTGTTATTTTAAAACTAACTAACAGATACCTTAATAGATATTCTTGAACTTACCCAAAGGAAATGAATTCACAGCATCGTGTAGACAAGTACGGATCGCAGCAACCTGTGTGGATGTCACCCTGGAGTAGTAACACGGAACCACCACCAGCCCAGTATACTTCATACCACGACCGAACAGGTATATTATCGTCGATTTACCGAACTGCAACAGAATAGTTTGTAACTTAGCATCATCATCATCATCATTTCAGCCGAAAAGTCCACTGCTGGACATAGGCCTCCCCCAAGAAGGGGGGTTTTGCCATAATCGCCACGCTTGGCAGGCGGGTTGGCGATCGCAGTATGGTTGTTGTAGAATCAGAGAACGCTGCTGCCCATTCTCTGGTAAGTCCCTTAGTCGCCTCTTACGACACCCACGGGAAGATATGGGATGGTGCTATTCTTTACGTCCGGACACCATACAGAACAACTTAGCATGCTCTCCGGATATTCGTTATCCATTGCTTCTTAAGATTGAAAAAAATATTTGGTCGTCAAAGTGAATAACGCAATGAATATTGTTGATTTGACAAAGTGATTGATTAGCATTGGAATTGTGAGTATGTTACGCAATTACCCCCAATAGATTCTCTTTTCAGGGAGTCATATAATGTCCCTGGACCAGGACTTTAGGTACCGAGCCGTGGCAGTAATCCGATGGGTAAGATTACAATTCTCAGTATTGAGTAGCTGATAATAAATAGAAAGAATCGGATCGCAGATTATGAAGTAACTATGTATTATAAACTACTATGTGTTATGTATTATAAACATGCGAATTGTTATTTCCCACCACATCAGCATAAAGCAGTCCACCGTATGACATACACCTCTCCCATAGCACATCATTTAATTCGATACCCGGCATCTCTCATCCAACTATTAACAGTCACCCTACGAAGATCGCAAACCTGACTTGCGGTCTCCACTCAAGAATACGGCTATCATGAATACATACAAAACCGGCAAAAGCAAACTTAACTATCGTTGTATAGCTACTATCATTTATTAGCGCAGTTGCCAAGCCTTCTGCTGACCCAGATAGGGTTAAAAGGTCACACGGCTACACCGCTATCTCTTTTATTTTGAAGTGATGATGATAGCTCACGGGGGTTGTATTTAACCTGAAAACCACAAGTCAGTAATCCCTTAGAGAATTTGCGAGCAAATATTGGCGTTCCAACCTTTCGCTTTCTGTGTAAGTTATATCCATCTGTACAGTTGTTCTTGTTAAAGTTAGTGGAACAGCGTGGTGGGTATAATTGTGATGATGTGGTTCTTGCAGAATTAGGAATGATTACGGTTATGTAATCGTCATACTTGGCTAGGTTTATAAAATGTTTCTTTCAAAGTGGTTACAGGGTATTAATGGCAGATTGCGGATATAAGTAAGTAGGTTTATAGAGAAGGGATGATTTTGCTGTCACTTTTCTTGTCAGTATAATTATTTAGCATACAAGCGAAAGATACTATTCTAAATCTATAATATCATATTTTTTTTTTTTATACAAGCCAGACGCGTAGGTGACTCGTACTTATTAACTGCTTATCTATACTTAATATTATAAAGCTGAAGAGTTTGTTTGTTTGGTTGAACGCGCTAATCTCAGGAACTACTGGTTCGATTTGAAAAAATATTTTAGTGTTGGATAGCCCATTTGTCGAGGAAGGTTATAGGCTATAAAACTTCACGCGGACGAAGGTCACGGGCAACAGCTAGTTTTTAATATTTGACTAGAAAAATATTACTTACAGTATTGCTAACAGTCACTGTTTGTATCACCTTGACCATCATTTTCAATAGCATGGTCGTGGATAATCCTGCAGTCAACAGAATGACCATCATCTGCAAAATGACACAAAAGACTTTATGTTTTGGTAAGACTTACACTAAATTCGTGCTTCATTCATGTAGATATTAGTTTCAAAAATCCTCAAACATTATAGAAGGTGCATTTGAAACTTAAATTCGCAAACAATTCTTCGTAAAACTTACCGGCAAAGTCATAATAGAATTGAGTTGTTCGGAACACTTGTGAAGCAAATCGTAGACCCGGTGCAAAGAACTAATATCAAGCTGCGCATTGTTCGACAGCGCTTCAACTTTATTCAACTTCCTTACATAATTGTTCGTTCTGTTCTCCGTAGAAAATGCCTTCAAAACATGCGCTTTAATTACGCGAAGTCTGGTGTAAATAGTTCTGAGAAGAACGAAGAATAATATCTGTTCACAGTCATGTGCCAACATCATCACGTAGAAACAGTAAACAGTCCTGTCGATGAAGAAAGAGAGATAGAAATAGCAGCCGATGTATTCACACAAACTGTAGATGAAACATCCAGAAAGCCAGAAGATACTCGTATATCCAGAATCGATGACGTTCAAGTCTTTACTGATGTTCAAAAGCTCATCAAACTTGTCGAGATCACGAAAGAGGTTGATCAACTTAGTCTTGCCTGCGAACACAGTGATAGTAATGAGGAGAAGGTATTCGATACAACACGTATACTTGAAGACGAAATAGGTGGCAGACAATTCGTCAGCATTGAACATTATATACCAGACCAAAATCGGCATAAATATTGTGTGGACGTAACTAAAGAGTAGAAGGAACTTGTTGGGTTTCAGGAGGTAGAATCTGTTGATGGCGAATACTAATGCCGCACATATTTGAAATTTAATTGCCTGTATCGATGAAACCGTTTTTTTTTTCGGAACAAAATTATTTCGTTGAGGCGGTTGGAAGTTCACGGGCGTAACTTTTGAATTCCTGTTTGCACTAATTTTCGAATTTGGGAACACGTTAAACAACATGATTTGACCGGAATCGAATGGTCAATGGCATCATTTTTAAAGGAAATACAAATGCTAGCTTATTGTCATTATCCTAAACTGTCTCAATGGCATTGAACATCGATAAAATCTTTAATCCACTTTGATTGATGTCAAACTAATTACGGGATACTTCAACAATTTGTAAAATACTTTCTAAATTGTTCAGACGGCTGAATAATTCATTGGCTATCGTTTTATCAAAATTGTTTTAATTAAAGCAATTTCATCGAATGTAACAGTAGCTGCTATTATTTGGATTCCAATCTTGAACTAATCAGCATAATTAAGCAATTTATTATTCTTCGTTTTGCTGTAATATTATTGGCTTATCATCAGCAAAATATTTTGTAGGAATAAAAAAAATCATTTCAAAACATGTTTTCCTGTTTATTGAAAATCTGAGTATACATTGAAAATAGTTTTGAAGCTTAAGATTTTTTTAAATCAAATATTTGTTTAATTTCCAAAAATTACTTGACGCAGCCCTGATATAGAATTAAGGACGAATGGGGGAGGCAGTTTTCGGTTAATTTTATTGTCAACGTCAAAGTAAAAATCATATAATTTTTCTAGTTTGACAAATTCAAGTTAATTGCCTGTAAAAGAACACTCAAAATAAAATCGTAAATTAAACGCCTCATTCTCCATTATTATCTCGCTTGAACTTAATCGCATTGGGGCCACTAGACGTTTTTGTCGCCGTCATATTATTTTCAAACAAAAAACTTGAGATTTATTTTCAAAGAATAGTCTTGATTTATGCCTCTATTTTGTTGAATAGAAAAATATCGTATAATAGTGGCCCAGAGGACACTTTGACGTAATCAGAGGCTATTAGGGGCATCTATCATCTGAGTGAACGCATGACATTCTAACGTTACATTACGTACGACATTTTTATCTTCAGGCTTTTAGTTGGGTAAATATTTTATTCTGTACAATGTTGATATTTTAATAGAGTGGTCCTTTGATATATGGAGCAAACGCGAAAATAGTGATATTTTAGGTCAGACGTACATTTTTAGCGATAGAATATTCGTGAATAATTGTGATTCTTGCAAGTATTATGTTGTTTTAGCGAAGTGCCGAAAGCGTGCTGAAAATTTGCTTGGGACAGACTGGATGCAGGAGGGGGGAAACAAAGAGTTTTGAGGCAGCATAGCAAAGGCCTTCCAGTAGCGGACTACGACCGTTATACCTGCACTGACTGTCACTCGCAGCTAACTTCAGAGCCGCCATAAATTATGAACAGAACTATAGTAGGTCGCCGGCAGGATCAAGCTAAGTGGAACAACGATATTGGCAGAGGCCTTCTAAAGGCTGATGATGATTACATTTTTTATACAAAATACAAAGGCCCATACCCTAGATAAATGACCCGCCAAACTAAATTCATAGCTCATCTATCCACAATATATTCCCAAGAAAAAAATCAAATTCTTAACAAGCGAATAAAATATTGGCTTATATTCTTCACACGTAAATAGGCAATGATTGATGAACACGTTATTTATAAAGGGAGCAACAGTTCATGAGTAACCTTGACACCTGTGACCTCATAGGGAAGAGATTGATTGCCTGAAAGCCAACAAAGCTCTTACGGCTTGGCCACGAGCAACCCGCTCAAGCGACCCGCGTTTTGCGACAGCAGCTTGGGAGAAAACAAATGAAAGAGGTGCTTAGAGCATGCCACACGCCGCCATCTTGCTTTTTTAGAACAATTTCCAGAGACAATTTTACGAATAAATATTCGGCCAGCAGCAGCACTCACCTACCAATATCACACAAGCGTCAAAAAAAAATTGCAGCACTGTAACGCGAATGAAACAAATAACGCACGCTCGTGTATTGCCGCAAGTCCCATCATCCGTGAACGTAGCCTCAAAGAGGTTATATGTTCGGCGAAGCTTGGTGAGGCAAGGGATTATGGCCGACTTGGTGAGGGGACAAAACTATCTCACGACATGTTCTTAAAGCCTACAATATGTTAAGCCGTTGGAAGTAGGAAATGTAGGCCGTTAAGGTTGGGTTAGGGTTAGGCTGACTATTTATTTTTCCGGTCTAAAGCAATTGGTCTTGGCTGTAATTGTTGTAGAGGTTTTCAGGTCAGTTAGGTTAGTTGACCGCAAAATTAGTTTTCACGGTTTTCTAAATAGTGTGACTGGTAATTAGTGACCGATACTTAAAACGTGATTGTACTCATGATATCTAACAATTTTCCCAAAAAAACTTTTTTTATACTCATTCTCTTTTATCCGAATAACACAACAGCCGTATGAAATACGCGCGCGCGCGTTTTAACCTATCAGCTGTTAACCGCGTGAAGCCGTTTTGTCTCCAATTGTGCTCTGCCTACCCACTGTTGCACGGTACGATAGTAATGAGGCAGACAGGACGGCGTCACGCGGCTAACAGCTGATAGGTAGGGGTAATTTCATACGGGTGTTGTTAACACAACACCCGTATGAAATTGGGATAAAAATGAACGAGTAGGTATTAAAAAGAATGATTCTTTGGGAAAGTTGTTTGTAATCATGAGTATAATCACGTGTTTAAGTATCGGTCACTAATTACCAGTCACCCTATATACCTACTTCTAAACAACATTTCGGCTCGTTTAGGGTCTCGTGTGTTTATGTAATGACCAAAAAAAAAAACACTGGAGAGTGACCGAACAAGTCTTCGTGATCTTGAAGGTATTCTTCCGAAATCCACTGCTCCTGCAAACCGCAGCCGCACCACAGCCCAATCGCTATATCAGACCTCAAAGACATGAATGGTTTCATTATGTAACTCTATGAACACGCTTCCATGTAACATGATAACATTGCCAGTCGAGTTACTGCGGTCTGTCTTGTATAAATTTAGATTTTAGATTTTTTTATTTAATTTGCCATTAAGCGGCGTCGCCGTCGACAGTTGAGGTTGCGTCTTCGGAACAGCACCTAGCAATGAACGTATTGAGTCAATTTCTTCGTAAGTCATTTCATATAGGAGTACTACCACAACACTTGTTAAAACGAATGTAGATACATACATTACCTACATAAATATGAAACCTCAACTTACTTCGTTCCGACGCATAAACACAATTTTTGCATTAAACTTGAAAAAGATTTATCTTCCGACGCATTCTCATACAATAACGGGTAGGACGTAGGAAAAAGCGATTCCTTGTTCCGGAAAGTCTTCGTCGGATGAATAATAAAGGATGTTGAATACATTTAAATATGAATGTAGTTTATTCGAAGTATCGACGTATCGAAGCTAAATGTTTGACGGACTGACGGATTCGATTTTTGAGCGGAAATGTTTTGCGATAGCCTGTCGGACTTGTAAAGTGCATGCATTTATTCGAAGTAGGGAATTGTGTGAACTCGGCAAATATTGAGGAAAGTTATACAAAATGGGAAGTGGGATTTAAAAGATAAATGATAAAGTTTTCTGATTAAAGTCCTTGAAAAAATAAAGAAAACACGAAAAACGCCTTTAATTAAAATAAATATAATAATCGATTAAATAAATTATAATAAATATAATAAACGACTTTGAACAAAAATATTTCTTTGTTAGTAAGTGAATCAAAACAACGATTAAGCTAATGAATCCTAATAACCCAGAATCATTATAACCATGATATACTTCACAAAGTATGACAACGCAAAGATTCGTAAAAACCAAATGATTTATTATACAGAAATTCCCTTCCGCGAGGAAATTATTATCTTAACGAGCTCTCATTAGCCGTGGTTAGCTTTTGTTTTGCCCGGACTACACTCGCTTTGGATATCTTTTTTCACATTTTACCCTCCTGTTTTTCTTAATTAAATAATTATGTTATGCTAATCTTAGTTCGTCCTTCTCAAAATAATAGCCCTTTGTCCCCTCAATTTAGCTGTATGGGCATCAATTTGCCCCAAAAACGTTCCGCTTGTTAGATTACATAGATGTAGAAATTCTCTGGAGCAAGGAGACTCCATCTTCTACAATTATATACCACGAGAGCTTCCAAAGGTAATTGAAATAATATTCTTTTCGGTTTTTCCTTATTTAACTTTTTGCCAGGGTGCTGCCAAGTAAGCCGTTCTCATCCGCGCATTATCCTGCATTTCCATTTTAAAACGAAACACGAAGCTGAGATTTAAGTGGGGATTCTATGTAATTCCCTTCAAAAGGTAGCTTAAACACCGGCCCGCCGCATAAACATACTGCGTCTGTAATTAAAATGGTTTTTCATAGCATGAGCCGGGGAAAGGTTTTCCTTGTAGCTAAACGAAAAAAAAAACGAAGCACTCTGTAACCCACAAATACCATTGGAAAGTATGGAGAGGCTGCACTGTACAATTTCTGAAATACTCTCTGTAAAACGTTCCCGTAAAAAGATTTTTTTCGTTGAGCGCGTAAAAGTCGGATAATATAAGCGCACTCCAGAACAGAATAACATAATACAACTGGAGGGATCCGTTTCAGTTTGCTTTGTTTTCATTCTGCCTCTTGTTTACTTGTATATGAGAGGGTAAACGTCATGGGAATGTTTCATATTATTAGGTATAATAGCTGGATTGTATTTTTAGTATTCTCCTTTGTCGGGAACTGTTGTGTTCTTAACCCTGTGTGTACTTGGTGCTGGCTTGTTGGGGGACAGTTAAACTATAGCTTGCTGTTTTCTCATCTAATACCAATGTAACTCCAGTTAGATAAAAGGATGAGTTACTAGAAATACAATGGAGCTCAGGATGTATTATGAAAATTATTTTTGATGTGTAGAATAATTAAGAAATGTTATAATAAATGAGTGGTAAGGTGTAGGAAAGTGATTCACTACACCTTCTAGATTAGGTACTTGCAGGCTTTATACACAGCTGTTCTCACCGGTCGTCAACTTTAAGGCGTTCGTGGTGCGAATACCAACGTGTTTTCTGCACCTCGTCTTGGAGGAGGACTTTGGACAGGGAGTGGTGTTCCGTCGCTTCCACGGGCAAGTGCCACATGAACGCACAGTGACATAGTGCACAAATGAAGTGTTACTAACATGTTTTTAAAGTTCTAATTACTAACACAATTTGTATTTTATTATATCATCATCATCATTTCAGCCGAAAAGTCTACTGCTGGACATAGGCCTCCCCCAAGAAGGGGGGTTTTGCCATAATCGCCACGCTTGGCAGGCGGGTTGGCGATCGCAGTATGGTTGTTGTAGAATCAGAGAACGCTGCTGCCCATTCTCTGGTAAGTCCCTTAGTCGCCTCTTACGACACCCACGGGAAGATATGGGATGGTGCTATTCTTTACGTCCGGACACCATACAGAACATATTACATATTTTATTATATGCATGTTAGTATTTAAGGTATATATGTATATATGGGCCAAAATAGCCTGAAAATAAATAGATGTTGTTTTCGTCGTTGTTGTTATGCGCTCTATTAAATCCTATAGAAGTCCGTTGTTTGTAAAAGTTATCCTCTTGAGACCAAACTTGACTGCACGGTTGGCGTAGTGACTGAGTGATTGGCTGCTGCGCCTTGCTGCTTCGATTCCCACACGGAAAAAATATTTGTATGGCCTACAGGTAGTTGTACCGGGTCTGTCTGTTTGTGTATGTGAGTTTAAATGTTTTAAACGCCCATGTTACAGGAAAATATCCTATAGTTTTTTTTTTTTTTTCTCTTTATAATGTATATAGTATTTAATAAAGCTAAACCTATTGTACTCGTGCATGTATCTTCCAATTATAATTACTATATAAGATGTGGATAACGTAGTTAGTTGCACACTGATGCAGTCTCGTACAGTTCTTTGTAAGCCATTTATAGTGTGTAATTTTCCCTTATAAATAAAGTAAAATAAATAAAAAATAAAATAAAATGGTCCAGAGAGAGGAAACATTAAAAAAAAACTGAATATGATTAAGTAATTTCCTCGAAATAAAGTCAATCATATTTCATACCCATTATAATACATAAATCGGTACCTACCCATTGAGGTCACTTCTGACACGAGTGCGGTAAATCAAACGTTCCCGGTTTTTATCCAAAAAGGGATATACCAATAAAAGGAAATAAAAGAGAGGCATTTTCTCAGCAAATTCAGTTTCCAAGATAAACTTGGTGAAGGCAATAGACACCGTTTGTCCATTATCATGTATTTATTAGGAGACGGTCTCAACAAGTACTTGTAAGTGGGGTATATGGGTCCTGGGGCTTCTTGGGGTTTCGGGGATCTCGATGGCTAAGTAAATAGTTGGTTTCTGAGAATGATTTAGCTTTGATATAATATAATGGAGGAGATTGAGTATAATTTCTGAGGGACTATATGGGAAAATATGAGAGATCTGCTTAAGTTAGCAGCTGTCTCGCTTACACTACTCTATTTGTTGATGTTGTTTGCATTTATTTATTTTCTTAGAACACATCACATTCTCACCAGTGCCGTCACCATAAACATAACATCACGCCTTGTAATCCTCGAAGGGTTAGGCAGAGGTGTACTTACCTAACAAGTACACCCATTTTGCCAGTTATGCTTTTTAAGTCCCATGTAATACGGGGCGAGACTATTGCCATCAGCCGGGCCCAAATCCAGAGTCCGTGGCTGCTACTTAGAAATTCTTAGTGGAAAAAACCACTAAAAATTTGTCCGACCCGGGAATCGAACCCAGGACCTCATGCTCAGCAGTCGTGCTTGCGACCTACAAGGCAGTCGGTAAAATATCATCGGAGGTTCCTCCAGAGATTTTGAAGTTAGCGATCTCCAAAGTTCAAGAATTGGCAAGAATTCGACATAAACTATATCTACAGAATACTAAATGAAAATAAAGTTTCTCTTTCTTATCCATCTACAATTTAAGCAACAAACAGTCTCAAGCGTAATACAAAATTCTTAACAAAATCGCAAGAGAGTAGAAACCTAGGTAGTCTGCCAAGTACAAAAGAACAAGAACCTTATTTCAAGTTATTTCTTGTTACGTGAATATGACTCCCGTAGGGGATGTGTCGGCCTAATTGTTCAGATAACCGACACTTTTCAAGTACTAAAGCTTGGGATTTCATGTGAGAACGTTTAGTAGAATTCGCCGAATCGCTGTGTTAAGTTTTTGTTAGAAGTTTTTTTTTATGTTAGAATTAAATAAACGTGCTGAGAACACTGATATATAAACTAAAGATACGTTGCCCACGCTCTGTAGTGGCAACATGAATGCAAGGTAATTACCGGACCACCATTTGCAGGCGAGGGTGTTATGGAGCCAAATATAAAAACAATTACCGCCGACTATAGTCATTGAACCCATTTGGACATAATTATAGTTATCTGTGTAGTTTTTATTTTCGCACGTGTGGGGAAAAATATTAAAAATCAGTTTTCGAAACAGTGTGTTGAAAAATATATGGTAAACCTAAAAACAAAGGTTATGAATTTTTAAAAGTCACAGAACAAAAGAGAGTCATAGTGAGAGCTCTTGTATCTATTATGTTACAGCCTGTATATGTGTAATGTGGACGTGAATAATAATTATAACGATGACATAGAAATGAAAACCGTGTACAGCGGAATACATGACGTGTTCCATAAAAACCAAAAACCAGCGTTAGCTAGACCCATTAAGTACGTGATCTCACTCCTTATTTACTTCCAAACACATATGGTTTATGAAATAATAGTATTATTTCATAAGCCATATGTGTTTTTTACGTATTTCTAAGTTCATAGGCTATTCCTAAACCGGTACGGATAAAGTGAGGACGCAGCACCAGATACCGGACTCTGACAGATAATGCACTGAAGTATCTGGAACTGTCCATTATGCGCAGCCGGTCCGCATCCCATTATTAACCTATATAGTCAGTTTTATAGTTCTAACCCAGGACATGTGTCCATAGGACATAGGTAGAACGTCAGCGCGTGCTCAGCTGTCGCGCTTGCGACCACTCCACCAACGAAGCAGTCACAAAATAAACTTAACAAATAAATACAATCATTATCAAAGTATATAACTTCATAATTATATCTTGAACAAGTTCCTAGTCTAAATATTTAACAAAACATATAAAAAATGGGAAAATTTGAACAAACAGCCGAGCCTTTGACCTTAACCGTAGCGAATCTTCGTTAAGTGCCTCGCCCTCGGGAGTAATTAATTAAAAACAACTAAAGCTGGGCCGCCTTCCAGAGCTAGACTGTTTTCTGAAAACAACTGAATAAATTATATTGCTTGGATGAAGTGTACCTACCTACTTTGGTAATATAATATAATAATTATGCTGAATTATGGGAGCAGTGTATGACCCCACGTTCTAACCAAACTCATCGGTCACGGTTGAGCGAATATGCAATCAAAGCGTTCACCGTTCATACTCATTTGTCCGGAAAATCGGAAGGTGCTTTCTGTCGGCGCGACCACTAGAACAATATGTAGGACAGTCGCATGTTGTGTCACGATCGATTTGTTTAGGACGCAGCCTGAGGGTTAATTTTAATAGCATATTATGCCTTTTTGTTCGATATTAGATAAAAACACCAGGCTAATATAGTAGATCCATTTATAGGTCTCATTTATATCAATATTACTCGGACTCCGGTGTGCCGCTGAGAATTATCAATCATCCATTTATAAACTATAAGATTTTGCTAGATCCGAGCATCGAACTAAAATAGCAATATTTTTTAGAGTAAAAACCAAAGTAAATAGCTAGAGTTTAGGTAATACTACTACGTCTTCAGCAGCAGCAGCGCCTCTGCAGACCTGAATTTTTTCAACTCAAACTTCGAGTAAAATCTGTAGGAGCTCGTAGCTAAATTGTAACAGCTGCTCGGGTCGATCGTTAGGTTAAGGCGTGCTTGCATAGGTTGGTCTGTTGATGGGTGACCGCCCATTTCATATATCGAGTTTCCTCCGGGCCTCGGAAAGCTCGCTAAGCCATTGGTCCCGGCTGTCATTTGTAGATCTGACAACCAGTCTTACCAAGGGGTATCGTCTTACCCAGTAGTAACGGGATGTGTAGGTCAGATAGGCAGTCGCTCCATGTAAAATACTGGTATTCAACTGCATCCGGCGAGACTGGAAGCCGACCCCAACATAGTTGGGAAAAGGCTAGGCTGACTTCGAGTAAAATCATTTCGTTTTTTGTTTATCAAGTTTAGATACACCTAGAATTTCACTAGCTAATTTAATTTGAACCTGCATATCAGCATCAAAACAATACGACAAGCTTGTACAAACAACAACTACAGTCGTCTTCATTATTTACCCAGCACTAGCACGATTGCACTTATTTTGGCATGCACCCGGTTGGCATCCTGCCGAGATGGTCACGGAGTACGGAGCATATCAGCACCGTACCGAGTAATTTATTAACCCCTTTTGGATGTAATGTGCTCAAATAAAGGTGTTTTTAGATGGATGGGAAACTGAGGAGGATAGAAAATATATAGGGAGCTAAAGACCACGAAGGAGATGGCGGGACGAACTGGATGTGATCCTTGAGAATTGGAAAGAAGTAGCACAGAATTGTGACCTTTGGAAGGAATTAATGGAGGCCTTTGCCCAGGTGTGGGACAGTATGGGCTAGCTATAATCTATAATAATAAAAACATTTTACTTCCTAAGAAAGTCTACAAACTGTTCTGTTACGATTTGTTTTATAATTAATTGAAAGAAAAAGAAAGAAATAAAGAAAATACATTTATTTGGCACAAGCCACATGTGCACACAATCATCATCATCTGCCTAGCCTTTTCCCAACTATATTGGGGTCGGCTTCCAGTCTGATCGGATGCAGCTGTATACCAGTATATTACATAGAGTGACTGCCTATCTGACCTCCACATGTGCACACTATATAAAACAAAAATAATACAAGAAAAAAAAAACTTAAAACTAAATAAAAAATGTAGGTAACACTGTGCCTCATAGCTGCGCCAAATAGGACCAGTTCAGCAAAATGCCGGGCAACTAGTGCCTGACGCTGGTTTTCAACTGGACCTAGATTAGAGAGGTCACGGATGTAATTAGTAATTATTATATGTGTTTTGAAAGGCTGTCATTACGTACCTATTTTAATTAAATAATTATATTATTTATTAGCATTGAAAGCCTAGTGGTGTGACCGTCGGACTGCCAAGTCATAGGTCTCAAGTTCGAACCCAAAACACGCACCTCTGATTTTGCGTATGGTATAATTAATTATCACTTGCTTCGGTTAAGAAAAACGTCGTGAGGAAACCGGTATGCCTGTGAGATATTTCTCGACGGCATTTCAAGCCAAGCCAGAGGACCATGGGCGGCATAAAAACTCTGACACAAGGTTAGGTACTAACCACACGAAAAAAAGAAGACGGTCATTGAAATCCTTTCAGTCGTTACCTAAAACTCATTTGAAGGAATAGGCCTGAAAAATTCCAATGGTATCAAATCCTAACTTAATATTATAAATGCGAAAGTAAGACTGTTTGTTACCTTTTCACGCCTAAACCACTGAACCGATCATCCTGAAATTTTGCATATACTTTGCCAGATGTACAGAAACGGACAAAGGGTTTCATCCAGAAAAAAGTAGGAAAACAACAATAACGTTCTTATGATAATAAAATATGGCGTCTCGTGTCTTTCGAATCATGATTGTTAAATTCTAAATTAACGCGAGCGAAGCCGCGGCAAAAAGCTAGTAAGAAATAAAACCAAAAACACAATTAACCGAACGACCACAATGTAAAATGAAAACGTATTTAATCACTTTTATCGGTGTAAAGTACGAATTTAATTAACATAAAAAGCCATTCAAAAATATATGCTTAGCATGTTTCAATTATAACTTAATTGCATTGTCAGCGATTCAGTTTAAGCGCTCATTGTTGGCTTACGGTAGATTTAAGGGCTTTTTCACACAATTTACATTGATGTACAGCGACGCCGAGGTTTGTCTCATTCCAGCCTTAATTGCGTGATAAAGTGTAAGCCACAATATTTTACACTGATTTACGTTTAACGTTAAATACAAGGGTTTAACTGCTTTGGAAATAATTACGAACAAACCTACATTATGTTGTAGACTAGGTGTTGCACGCGACCTTCGTACGCGTGAAATTATTATGAAAGAATACTAGCTTATTCCGGAGGCTTCGTCCGCCTGAAGCTCGGTAGCGGTCCCACGGGATCACACTACTGGGATAAAAAATACCCTATGTTAACATATAGGGTCCAGATTATAAATTATTTTTGTGCCAAATTTCATCCAAATTTGTTTAGTTGTTTTTGCGTGAAAGAGTAACAAACATCCATCCATCCTCACAAACTTTCATTTATAATATTAGTAAGATAATATCTTCCCTATTTGAATCGAATTTTGTTAACAATTTCAAGGGTTTTATTTTTTTTGCACGGAACACTAACCATTTTTTTTTAAAGTAGACTAATGTACTCGATATCCTTATTATAACATCAGCTTTCTGCTAGTAAAACTCCCGCCAAAATCGGTCCAGCAGTTTCGGATACTAGCCGTAACAAACAGTCAGACACATACACAGACAAAAATGACCGCATCATAACACGCATTACAAACAGACACTTCATTTTTATTTATTTGTATGTATCTATATATAGTAGTTATTACAGGAAAGGCATTACGAAAAGATCCTAGAAAAAGCTCGTTTCGGGACTCAGCTCGTTCTAACAGATACGTATGTTCAGCAAAAAAGAATCTAGCTAGCACGTTGTTATCCTAACTACCTAGCACAAAAACTTTATTCGTTAGGCAATATAAACAAAAACTTGTACTCTATGTAATACTAACAACACAACTAGGCCATCGCTATTTTGTTCGTCGATTGTTGTGTATTGCTAAAAGTTTATTATAGAACTAAAGTGATTAAATAATCGGTTTATTGTTAGTTGGTTACAGGTAGAAGTAGCTGAGCGTTGAGTTCAAGTCTGATAAATAAATTGCTCCCAAACATTATTATCCAAATAATCTCTAACTATAATATAATATATAATAATATAATATTATAAATGCGAAATTTTGTAAGGATGGATGGATGGACGGATGGATGGATGTTTGTTACTGTTTCACGCAAAAACTACTGAACGAATTGGATGAAATTTTGCACACACATAGTTTATAACCTGGATTAACACATAGGATACTTTTAACCCCGGGGTAGTATGAATTATCGAACTTCACGCAAGCGAAGCCGCAGGCATAAGCTTGTAATCCCTAATTATAATTTGAACCATGCAAACACAGATTTTTGGATATAAATTTGTTAAGAGGCTAATTCTTAAAATATCTGAGAATACAAATTGATAGACGTTTTGGCTTAGACATGTTCTCTTGTCTGTTTTGCAAAAAAAAAAAACAGTTATGCCGTGGCGCTTTCTATTCTTAGCGTTAGACGCAAGCCTAAAACCCAACCTCGTCATTTCACCGCGATCACTGACGGTCGACCACTTTTCACCCTTATGCTCTGAGCAATAAGGTTGAAAAGTGGTCGACCGTCAGTGAGCGCGGTAGTACATACATGAAGTGCTGAAAAATTTCGCATAAAGCGCAAGTAAACTCGTGCACCGTGGCCCAGCGATAAGCCGTGCTTTGCCGCCCATTTGATTTACCGCCATACCCATACGCCACTGCCGCCGCCAGTCTCGGCAAACAACTCCAAGTTGCGCGGATAAATTCGCCCTCCTGAGTTTTGTGACACAGGTGTCTAGAAGGCTTCTTTTGCACTATTTCTTGTAGGATTTCTGAGCAGGCTTTCAGTAGAAAAGTTATTATTTTTGTGGGCTTTGAATAAAATTTATTTTGTTTGTCTTATAAATGTTACTGGCAACATTCTCCGGCTTTCTGTCTTTTGAGGAATTTCTCAGTAGTGAGTCTAGTTCTGTGCTCGGTTGATGGCTCTCGCCTATTACATGGGACTTAAACATAACTGGCAAAATATGGGTGTACTATTATGGACACCTCTGCCTCTAACCCTTCGGGGATTACTGGCGTGATGTTGTGTTATGTTTATAAAGGTTACTTATCTATCTGGTTATTGAATTGGGAACTTGATAAAAGTTGGCACTTTTTTTTTATGCTTGTTTATGCAATTTTTGCGATTTGCTATTGGACTTTTTACAATCAACTAACATTCACGATACCGAAGTAACTTTACAAACAAAGAAAGAACTTATTCTAGAACACGACCTTCTTCGATATTAGTCTATGCTCAAAAAAATAAAAATGCCCGACACATTTCATTTTACATTGTCATTTTAGACTTCTTTTCTTATACCTTTATATACATGTTTTTTTACATTTTACAGTTTTTATAGCAATATTTAATTAGGTTTTTCTATAAAATGGATGTGGAATACGAAACGTTGTTCGTTGAGGAGATACCGCAAGCTGAACCATGCTTTCTTTGCGTGAATGTGCGATGCGGGACCAGACTTATCGCTATACTGGGAATTGTAAGAACATCTCTTCTTCTTTGATAATTCCGTCTTATCTTGAACCGTAAACGTCGTTAGTAGAACAAAAGGCCCGTTTTATAGCGTCCTTAGGCTGAAATCTAGGATAATAGCTAGGCGTGGCTGACGTGAGTCGTAGCTCGAAGGCGTAGGTGGAAATGTAAGCGTTTTGTGCGTAAGGCTGATTCTGCGTTTGCTTTTGTTCAAAATTCTGGCTATGTTTCACTTTATATTTAGGATACCAAAGCCAGGAGCTAATTCTAAGAAATACAACAACACATACAATTCCAACGTAATTTAACAAAAAGTAGCCTTGAGGGTTTTGAAGAGAAATTCAGTTATTTTGTAACAATTTCCGTGTCGTTCATTTTAAGCCACATACCCACGAAACATTGAAATGTTACGGGAGGTAGAAGAGTGCCAATTAAAAGTTTCACTGATGAGAAAGAGACATATTTCTAAGGATTCGTGTAACTCCTTGAGTACCTACTTTTAATGTACATTATGATTTCCTTTATTTGTTCTCACACATATTATTTACATATTTAAATATTCTAATATAAAACAATAAAAAATATCATTTGAAATTTAAAAAATAGTAGCCCACCAGCATCGGGAACAGGGTCCAAGCTACCGGTGGTCAGGGCTCTTGATAGAGGAACCTCCTAACATATGCCGTCTCCAGAAGTACTGCTTTCTGAATCAAGCCCTTGATCCAGCTGCCAAGCAAGAACCTCCACAAATGTTGATCGAGGCTATTGGCTATATTAAGCCATTGGCCACGCACACACCACTATCGGCACAATGACTGCTGTACTCACGGGACATGACATGTACATAATGTACATCATTGTTATAGACTGGTTGTTAGGGTGATGCCAATTATTGCCAACATCTTTCTTTTACGGCCTAGTTGATCTAGTGGTCATAAACGCGACTGCTGAGCATCGGGTCGTGGGTTTGATTCTCTGGTCAGGCAAAGTATTTTTGGGTTTTTCCATTAGGAATTTCTCAGTAGCAGCAGGCCCCGAAGTCTGGATTTGTGCCTGATTGATGGCAATAGGCTCGCCCCCTATTACATAACTCGCGAAATGAGGTTGTACTATTAGGTACACGTCATCCTAACGATTCGGGATTACAGGCGTGATGTTATGTTATCATTCTTCTAATTTTTTTTCGTTTGTTGGTGTGCACCATCCACACCTTTAAATATGAGCCCACATTGTGATACTCGCTGTAGGGTTGATCGATTTGATGCGGTTTCCACAATTTATCATATTCTCTCTTGGGGACGGTTCGTAGCAATTATGTTATTAAACTAGCTATTGCCCGCGACCTTCGTCCGCCTGAAATTATTATAAAAATCGTACTTCTCTATTTGAATAGAATTTGTTAACAATTTCATGGGTTTGTTTTTGCACAGAAACCTGATCTTTTTTTCTAAAATAAAAGTTGCCTAAGATTCTTGTTACAGCATCAGCTATTTGCCAAAAAAGTCCTGTCAATCGGTCGAGCCGTACAGCAGACATACAGACAGCCAGACAGATAGACAGAAAAATTAAAAAGTATAAATAAAGTAGTAGTAGTAGTATAGTGTAAGTCCCGTATATTCTTTTATGTGCCTTTAGTAAATTGAAGAAAGAAGAAAAGAAAAAAAAAATTAAAAAAGATAGAGAAGAAGTGCGAGTGAAGTTTGTTTCAGTAAGTGTGTGTGTGTGTGTGTTTTTTTTGTATTTTTTTTTTATTCTGTGTGTTTAATGAACTGACGTCAAATAAACTTTCTTTTTATTTCTAAAAAGCTGTTATTTTGAAAGTAAAAACAGACACTTGAATTTTATTTATTTGTATAGATCTCTCCAGATCAGCCGGAGAATGTTGCCAGTATTTAACATAGTAACAATGACATGACGTGTTTATTGCCTTGTGCTTACCTTTAGCTAAGCTCAGCCTTAGTTCACACAGATTGATCCCCAATTTAATTATGTAGGTAATGTGTGTAAAATATTAATTGGATTCGTAGGCTTGACGTTACCCACGGTCTGTACCTGGCTTAATAAATTAGGGGTAGATAGTCTAAATTCCATTTTATGATATCTATTGGCAGTCTCTGGAATTTTATAGCTATAAAATTGCTTCCACGGGGAATTATTTATTTTATTCTGGTAAGATACCGACAAGGAGAAATGTAAAAAAAATTGAAGTGCACGAAAAACACCATAGCTTATACTTTTTCTGTCAAATGATTTCCAACCACAACATGCTTATAATGAGATTTTGTTAATATCAAATCTAATAATTAAAAGGTATGGTTCAGTGAACTATTAACATTGTTAGAACAATAATTTCGTGGTAAATAATAACACATTCTGCCGTTGACACTGATTACAATTCAGAACGACAAGCAATTAAATTATACGAAGCAATTTCTTTTACAACCAACTTGTATGTTTTCAAAATTAACTGCAAAGAAAAATAAAACTTAAAAAGTGATCTCAAATATCAAAATTTCAACCCTTAACTTATAATATTTATTTTAAATAATAATTTCGCTAACTTTTGACTTTCGAGGCAACGACCCAGCTTGAACTACGATTTATGCATACGTTTCAAGTTTTATAAAGTTACAAAGAGCCATAAGTTTGCTCAAACCAGCTTTGTGGTGTGAATAGAAAATGGTTGTTTCTTTTGCTTAGCTGACCTTTGAAACTTGATAGCTGTGACAAATTTGACTCTTTCTTTATCTGGGGTCTTATGATGTCGAAAAAAGAAATTGATATTCTAAACTTATATTTTCAAGTGACTACACTACCATTAGCCGTAGACCCCGTAATCAGATGTAACTAAAAATATAAATTAAGAATTTGGATTTTTTTATTTCATTTTCAGAGTTTAACCTGTGTATGACCCATAAGCACGTATAAGCACGTATTCAGTACATCATTGTGAACCCACTTAGACATTTTGTGAAGGTCATTTAAAAAAAAATCAGCTGTTCCATACATTTTGACCGTGTATTGCACTTTTGTAGGAAACAGTTGTTTTTTTTTTTAATTATACCGATGAAAAATTTCTATGTGTACATCATTCTGAAACCGTTACATCATTCTGAAACTATTCGTGGGTTTTAGAATGTTGTACTGAATAAGTGGTAATCGTTTGGTTGTCGGTGTCCCTTCCTTCCACCCACTATTATGTTGCCTTTGGCAACAACCTTTATCACCGTTTAGGTAGGTTTATTAATAGTGCAAATGACGAGGATATATTAAGCAAATTCAGGATGTCAGCTATGACTTCCGCCACGTATAGCAACCCGGTCAGTCGCCTTTGTTCTATACAGAAAATACAGGAAACTGTTGCTATGGCCGTTACCCACGTATTTTGTTACTTTCTTCCTTAGGCACCTCTCTAATTACGAAAGGTTCACCAGATAGCGAATACACCCAGAAATCCAACACAATTTTAATGGCTTTTGAAGCAAATATCTCATTAGCCCTTGACTTAAGAAAAAAAAAGTATAGTTAAAAACCTCGACATTATTTTTAGGTGCTCTCGATATACACCCGACACAGTTATATATGTAGTTTTTTTCAGCTTTTGCATGTATGGAGGGCCTCACCTATTTTTTTCATTCGTAATTTCACGTCACTTTTATGTAACGGTTCATAGAAGATACCTGCTCTCCAAATTTCAACTGTGCGGTGCAACAATTTCGGAGTAAAATGGCTGTGACATATAAACGGACAGACAGTACGAATCTACAACATTAGTTTTAGTATATGCGAAACCTGATACACGTGTCTAGTATTTTTATGTAAAGAATTTATTTACAAAATTTCAAAACTGTATCATGAAAAATCACTAAGTTATAAGCTTGTTCTCTTACCTAGTTGTCCGCACAAAAACGTGGTCACCACGCCGCCCGTGCCTCCAGCTTCGTCTTGAGCTCATTGATAATAATAATTTGGCAGTAGGTACCTAAATTATTGCGATAGATTTTCAAAGTCGCTTGGTATCCAACTTTTTAACTTTTTTAAATATTTTTGGGAAAAAATATAACATGGTTTAAAAATTATTAAAATCGATTCAGTTACTTATTTTGAACAAACTATATTCAGGTTTTGCATATACTAAAAATAATGTTGTATAAGGGTTTCGTTTGTGCCATTTGACAACGGAACCCTATAAATGAGTTGATGTGATGTCAACTCGGTGCTGAGCTTATAAAAGTACTATTAGCAGACAAAAAAGGCAACTGGGGGTAACTGCTGCATAATAATCTTGTTTGTTTCAGTTATTCGGCTTCACATGCGCAGCGATGTTACTAGTGAAGGACAGAAAGAACTTGAACGCCACAACATTAATATTGATTATATTTCTATCAATATTCGTTATCGTCACCGTCATGTTCGCACTAGCGTCCGTGTTGCTGCTTATGGCTGCGTTAGATGTGAGTAGCAAAACTTATTTATATTTGCGCGCTTTGGGCGAAGAGTTCGGGACTCCGGTTCATCGTAATTACCATTATCTGCCTAGCCTATGTTGGGGTTGGCTTCCAGTCTTACTGGATGCAGCTGAATATCAGTATTTTACATGGAGTTACTGCCTGTCTAACAGATGCCTATCTGACTGACCTCAACCCAGTTAGTACTGGGTAATACAGAGGATACCGGCCCGAAATTGAATGCTCTGTATTATCTTTATATTAGCAAACAAGACTTATCTCATTGGAAACTAACTGCTGCACTCAAAGTAAAGGTATATCCGCATAGTGCACTTAAGCATATTACGGAAAGTGAAGGCTCGTAGAAGATGGATAAGAGCGTAGTATGAGCAATTAACCGAAACCATGCAGGGGTGCTCACGCTGGAGGCTGTGTACAGACTGAGAGTTGCATAAAGAGCCCTGAAGCTTTCCATGCTTAAATTAATTAAAGCCAGTATATTGAGATCCTAACGTCAAAACACGTACAAGTTTTGGAAATACCATACCATACAAAACCAACATAACACCATTTATTTCAGGCTACAATGGCCCATAGAAATATACCTTATACACTAACATATATAAAGTAAATACAAAACTTGTGTTAATAAATAAGACTTAAAACTATGTTAGTGAGTTCAATTGTGCTGGATGACTAGTGGAACTTGTCCGCGGAAGCGGCGGAACACCACGAACGACCACGTTACCACATCGTTGTCGTCGTTGTTCCACGTCGTCGTTTACACGTTATGGAACTCTAGAGGAGTTGGGCAGGACCCTAGCTAGGCGCGGTGATGACAGTTGTAGTAAAACTGTAATCGAATGGCGTCCAATAACTGGTAAACGAAATGTGGTCCGTCTGGCGGCGAAATGGGCAGACGACTTGGTTGCTATCGGGGGAAAAACCTGGATGTGGTGGCACAGCAACGTGATAATAGCACAAAAAAAAGAGCCCCGTACCCAGCACTGAGTGAATTCAGGCTATGAATGATGATGATACAGGGTTGTATTCGTTCCAACCGATTGGCCCAAATGATTGTTTCCCAAAGAAACAATGGATGGACTGTGTGAAGATTATGACTAGAATAGAGAAGTATAGAAGAAGAAGTCATGCTCCACCGACCCCAAATAGATTGAGATAAAGACAGGAGAATGATGATGAGGATTGTTCCCCACAAGTCGCTGTCTTAAATAAGTAAAAGACGTCATGACAAGCGGCATGTTGCTATCTGAAAGAAACAACTTGCTACTAGGTAATTAAATCCGTCAGCAGAACGCCGCATTGTATATTTCAGCATTATTTACGTACTTACAGTCCTGAAATTCCGAGGATTAATTAAACTTTTTGTTCCCGAACCGCAATTAACAGGGCCTTCCTCTAATTATCTCTAAACCACAATAAGCTAAAACAGGATCCGTAACCATATTTGATTGGGTTTATTGACCCCTTTCATCCGCAAAACGCGGTTCCTGATTCCTATTATTGACATCAAACGGCAATCCATAATGTCTACAATATGAATCAATTTATATTAATTAGTAGGTAATTTATTATGAGAGCATAATGGAAGATAACCGTTCTCTATTAGTTGGCAAGATTTCTGAGAAAAGTATAGTTGAAGAAGTATATTTTATTGGGACCGTCCTTTGACTTACACGTAACTGAGAAAAGATGGCTCATGTAGTAGATATTGATTAAAGTGAAACTTTTATTACATCGTCTCAAATTTTTTGGTCTGTGTATCGCATGTCGCGTGACGGTCGGCCGCGGAGTAGGGATAAAGTGAAAGGCGCTCGTCAGAGCAGCCGAGGCCAATATGGCGGCGTCTAAAGTTCCATCAGCTGACCTGACAGCTGAAAATTTTTAGTTAAATATCTATAATGTGAAAAAAAGTTTCACTTTTACCGTGGTTTCATAAAACAACACAATCCTTTTTATTTAACTATTTATGTACACACAGAAGACAACACAGGAAAATAACATTATAATATATGTGTACAAGGGTACAGCTTATTTCACAAGAAATTTCTGCCAGCAGACCCGCAAAAAGGAGAAATGAAAATCAAAAAAGTAGACGATAGTGTGTAAAAAGAAAGAGAATAATGTGTATATGTGCCTTAACTAACTTAAACTATAATACTATATAGATATACACAAAAGTAAATAATCATATATACTTACATAAATACATAATGCTAAGATATATAAACTAATAAAAATATATATGTATATTATAAACCATAATTGAGAGTAAAGGTAATGCTCTTTCACTCTTTTTTTAATATGATGAATTAAAAAATATTTAAAGATTCTAATTCTGTAAAGAAGTGTTAACTAGTAACAGGGTCGTGGAGGTCAGATGGACAGTCGTTCCGTCTAAAGTACTGGTATTCAGCGGTATCCGGTTAGACTGGAAACCGATCTCAACATACCATCACTTTTCCCAACTTTATTGGGCTCGGCATCCAGTCTTACCGGATGCAGCAGAATACCAGTATTATACATGGGGCGACTGCCTATCTGACCTCCTCAACCCAGTTAGTACTAGGTAAAACGATACCCATTGGTAAGAATGGTTGTCAGACTTTCGGGCCACTGACTACCTGTAACGACTGTCAAAGATCTACAAATGACAGCCGGGACCAACGGCTCCCAACTCCCAACATAATATGTAGTTCTAAAAAGGGAAGATAGTGATAGACTAAATAAGTAGGTAGGTACTTCAAATAATTATGTACTTTCGCAATTCTTCGAACTTTTATTTAATGGTTGTTTGGTATTGGTAATTTTAGTATTTTATTTAATAGGCCACTCCTAAGAACTCACTAATAGAGCTCGGTGAATTAAATTCTCTAAAGAAACTAATAGACTGACTTTATACCAAAAATATTAGACAATGTTCTAAGAATGCTGGTTTTAGAGAAATCAAATTATTCTTAGTTATAGACTTTATTTTAGTACTTAATCATATTGAAAAAAATTCTAATTTTATTTTTCAGGAGAACCCAGACCTTATGTCATATTACATATGGCTCAGTATAGTGTACCTGTGTGTACAGCTATTACTTGCTATTGTCATACCATTAGTATTGATAATGGAAGGTCACTACCCAGCCACCATTGCGTTGATATGGATGGTCATCGTCCTGATCGTGAGTCTTGGTGAGTTTCATTCATTTCTTTGCTATTAAAAAACGGTATTTTACACTTAGGACTTTACAATATGTCCTGCCCGTCGGGCTGGTGTGTGGACCAAGGTTGCTCAGTATGCTATGGAGTGGGCTATGATCAGAGTTTCTTCGGGCAAGCTTATCGTGGGACGCTCTTCAGGTCTCTTTTGGACCAACAATATAAAAAAACTGGCTGTTATAGTCTAGATGCGGAAAGTGGAGGCCATGTTGGTGTTGTGGTCCAGTTTATGAGAGGCTTATCTCCACTGTTCAGTCGTGGAGTGCAATGGGCTAATTTGATTAATTTTAGATCATAACGTCTCTTCGCAGTCGGATTAAAATAAACATCCACCAAAAATAATACCAGACTAGGAGAAGCCACGTATAAGTAGGTCATGCAAATTTATTTTACATTCCTGAATCCAAAAAAATCCGAAAAGCCAATGGCCTTAAACCGCCGCTAATCTTGTCATCACTTTTTGTAATGGTTTCGCCATTGGGTTTTATCGTATGACGAAACGGTGTATTTCATGCCACTGTTTATATACTGAAAGCAGAAATATCCTGTCTTCTCCAAAATTGTTAAGACTCTTTCTTACCTACGAGTATCCCGTTAATATGCAACACAATGGTTTTATATTCATTATTTTTATTCAAAACCCCTTTTTGATCTCGTAGAAAATGTTGCCAAAATATGCTTTAAAGTTATCAATTTGAAATTCTGCTAATTTTAGTATGGAACTTAAAATAATAAAATAAAGCTTCATTTCTTTCAGGATGGACGCATTTTATATCTGAGGTCAGTTCCCACAGGATGAGTCTTTTAAATATTGTTGAATAATATATGTAGTTTACATCGAAATTTTGTTTTTTTATTCTTAACAAGTTATGGTGGGGTATTATGGCCAGATATAACTTAAGTTGCACTTAACATTATTGACATCTGATGTCTTCAATGGCACTCTGCATGCAGTAGTGAATATTGTTTGTCTATGAATGCGTGCAATTATCTTCTAATCCCTAACTTTAAAGGGTTTTCTTTTGTACCGCAAAAACAAGCACAACACCAGAATCGATGCAACATAGTCCAACAAATGAAAGTGTTGTCGTGTTGTTGGTATAAATTTGTGCATACACGAAATTGTATTGGGAAGACAAAACGGTGGAGTTAGTTCCGATTTGCACACACACAGATGGGTCTATCTACTAATCATAAAAAGTTAGGGAATGTTCCATTTCCTAAGAAATGTACTTTTTTTGCGATTTTAGACTTTTCTGGTACGCACGACGGCCAATCAAGCTTTACAAAACCAGTTTATGCGGATCTCTCATTGTATAGGAAATCTATACAAAGCGAGGCCAAGTTATACTGGAAATATACAGCTTCATGTGCCGCCATGTGAACTCAAACTTCAGTTGATCCTAAAAGGTCTCCTGAGAAGTTTCTCCTGTAGCTACAACGGTTTAGGTACAGCCTCATATCAAAACTCCACCCTGTATATACTATCTGTCTATCTGTACATTTATTATCTCTTTAAAACAGGTTATTTTCATTGTAAGAGTTTCACATAAAAACATTGTATTTTTGTATTATATCATACCAAACGCTAAAGCTAAGTCCACTATAGCACGTGGATTTTCAAGTATCTCACGAGAGCTAGTCGGGCTTATTTATACTCTCATGATTAAAGGGAGACCGCGCTACGACGGAGTGTATGGTAAACAGGATGTTTTATTTTCTGCTTTATGTAATTAAATGCTTTGTAAATTTGGCTGCACTTTGTGGATGATTGTGCTAAAGAATTTCAGTCTCGAAATTGTTGATTAAAATTAATTTGTTTGTTGTTAATTGATTCAAGGTTGCATGTAGATGATTTGCGATTGACTCATTTTAACATTTATTGTTTCAGTTTTCTTTTACATGCCGAAGGAAAGTTATATTAGTCAAAATGAGATATTGGATATCGTTTTTAGGTTACTGATGATCTGGTGTTCTTTTTTTCCAGTTTATATAGTTAAAAATGCTTTGTAACTTTGTTTGTAGCTCGTGAAAGATAAGTGCTGAAGAATTCCATTCTTGGAATTTTTGGTGGAACTGATATTGTTTTTACTTCAGGTCTCATTTTACAGGCCTATAATGAGAAAAGTTACATTTTGATAAAATAAGATATTGGAGATCGCGTTTAGGTGTCTGATGAACTTTGCTTGTTATATTTTAAATAAAATGTGATTACAGGGGTCATGGTAAGGGTACTCAAATAGCGCTTTTCATAATTTCGGGATCATTTGTTTCTTCAAAAGTAACTTGAATTTGAAACAATACACTTGGATTGGAGTCACCATTTTTAATATCACTATACACGACCTATCAAAAATATAATACTTGGAGATTATATAATATATTAAAGGCCTTCTAAATTCTAATAATGCTAGTACACAGATGTGTCTGGCCTCTTAGACATTTAGATAATTTATACATTTTTAATCTGTATTCATGATGTTTTTTCTCTGATTTATAATTTATGACTTTATTTAGATTCAGAAGCTGTTATTCTAAAGCTGAAAAATATGAAAGGTGACCGGTCGTTTTATAAAGTCTGGATACATATTTTCTATTTACACATAGAAAACATAGGGTTCTTAATACTTTGGCAAAGATAAACTTGTGTCAGCGGGATAACTAGGGCCGATTTTTTTGCATTTTGTACGTCGTCAAAGTTACAGTCCGGCAATATTTAAATGGTGCTGGATTTTAAATCTAGTTTGAAAGCCCTCTGTTTAGCAATGTTTCATGTAATTTGTTAAAAATACCTTTTATTTGACGAAAAGGTCACTACCACTAGTAGGTCACATTCATTTGTTTCGACTTTTCTAGAAATACTAAAATAAATTAAAAGAATCCTTGGTTAAGAATTATTAGGATTGGTTGACGAGTTTAATCTTTATTGAAGAGTCAAATCTAGGAAACGCTTCTTAAAATATATAACACTAGGGGCTCGTCCCGGCTGCGCAGAAGGGGTTTTTTTTTACATTTAATATAGCCTAAGTATGTTACTCAGGGATAATGTAGCATTCTAATGGTGAAAAAAATTTTAAACCGGCTAGTAGTTTTTGAGATTATTCATTACAAACATTCAAATCTTTCCTCTTTATTATATTCGTGTAGATTTATAAAGATTTTCTTCCAACAAGTATTTCTCAAAAGGATCACAAAATGACATAAACGCCTTATCAAGCCAAGCTTATGGCATTATAATTTACCGAATAAGGAGTTTATGCGTAACGAGGAAGGTAAATATGAACCGTCTTAGTAATAATGAAGGAGGTTGTTAGTTAAATGAGTCGTCAACGGTATCAATTCCATTCCATTTAACGATAACAATCTGTTGCGATGGCGTGCCAATAAGTTTAGGGGTGACACTAATATGGAGTTTACAGATTGCGTTTTATGAAGCGAAAAAATACGCAGTCCTTAGGTCGGTATTTTTGGAAAAAAGGATTTTAGTAGTGAAAGAAAGAAAATAAAGAAAAGAAAAAAAAAAAAAAAAAAAGAAAGAAAAGATAGCAAAGAAAGAAAAGAAAGAAAAGAGAGAAAAGAAAGAAAAAGAAAAGAAAGAAAAGAAAGAAAAAGAAAAGAACGAAAAGAAAGAAAGAAAAGACAGGAAAGAAAGAAAAGAAAGAAAAGAAAGAAAAGAAAGAAAAGAAAGAAAAGAAAGAAAAGAAAGAAAAGAAAGAAAAGAAAGAAAAGGAAGAAAAGAAAGAAAAGAAAGAAAAGAAAGAAAAGAAAGAAAAGAAAGAAAAGAAAGAAAAGAAAGAAAAAATATTTATTTGTCGCAGAGACATGATGTGCATCATACAAAATTACAATAAACATATAACGTATAACGATTATTTATAAATTCAACGGTGGCCCTTCGAAAGTGTTTAAACCAATGTTTAACGTTTTTAATTCAATAATCATTGCGTTGTTTATCCTGTCGAGCAGAAGATTTTCTGAAACTTATAAATAAAAATGCGGTTTATCGGAAAGTCGTTTACGCAAATAGTAGTATAGTAGTAAAAGTCCTTATGAAAGGTAAAGACAGACTTTTTTTTTAAATATTTTTATTTCAGTATTATTGCATGTAAAATATAAAAAAAAAAAACGTTCGGTAACTAAGTGAAATTTCTAGTTAAAATTCACTGACATTAGTTGTTAGGTTTATTGTTAAACTGAGTAAAACTAACTGCTCTTCTATTTTCCAGTACATGTATCCACAATTTTTAGAGGTTTTATTTTTATTTAGGTACCAATATGAGTGGGCTGAAATAAAATCTGTTTGTATTCGGGTTTTGTTACGACCTACATTTTAAAATTGGTAAAGGGGGATTGTAAAAGGAACACTATTTTTATTTTAGCTGTTTAAAAAAATATGTTAACAAAATGGTATTTTTCTTATTTTTTTTTTTGTACTCATTCACAATGCTACCCTATTTGACCCAAAGATTGACTGGTAGAGAATCCCTTGTGGTATTAAATCCGCCTTTGTACCACTCTGTACATGAAGTTTAAATAAAGTCTAACCCAATGGGACAGAACAAATAGTTCGTATATCAGCTTAATTTAATTCAAAAGTCAGCGTCGACAACCCTATACCGGATATGTGGTTGCGTGACATTTAAGTTATTTGTTTTCATTGATATTAATTAAGCTCTACTTACGTACTATCTTTGAATGAATATGTTACATTTATAATTATGTAGATGCGGGGCATTAGAATCTAATGGTATACTGTTATTATGTAAGGATAACTAGCCATTGTGTAACCATAAAATTTGCAATATTGTAAAACAGTTGTGTTTCAATTTTGGTGTACAATAAAGTATATTCTATTCTTACACTAGGTAGTAGGAAATAAGACCTTTTTTATGTTCTAATCTTGAAACCAATAGCATTTCTAAAAAAAAAATGGCAAACTAAGATGATAGCAACACCTTAAGCAAAGTATCTTATTAAATTATTAAATTTCACTAAACTTCTGCAACTAAACTGGTAAAAAGTTTTTACTGTATTGTATTTTTATCATTATACTTATTCTCAATGTAAATAACAAAAAACTATAACGAAATACGTAATCCTCATTAGAGAGCAAATATAGATAATTTCCACGTAACCGAATTCGCATAAAAACCGAAACTATCCATTTAAGTTTATCGTGGAATTGTAATTTCACCTTAAACTAAAGCTTATATCGTAACTTACGTATCACTCAGCGTACAATAATGTATAGTACAAAGTAATTCCGAGTACGAATTGATGAAACTTACGTACCACTGTTTCTGGGTAAGGCTGCGTTCAAGGATGTAGCGGGTGCTTGGCATCAGCGGTAGAGGAGCGATAACGGAGACGGAGACGTGCGCCCGACCTTATATTCGTCACATTGTTATGGGTAAGATTCAGTACACAAGAAGTCGCTTTACTTGACGGGGGAACTTTTTTTAAAAAGCTTTATTTAACATTTCCTCCCAGCCGATTGATCTGAAATTTTATACACATCTATGGTTCTAGTGACAAAAGAAAAGAAAAATGATAGACATGACTTGATCCTGCAGCCAGGATCATCTCCTCATGAGAGAACTCCTTAACAGTTAGGTAGTTTGATTAAGTTTTTGCAGAAAATCAATCAAATCATCGCCGCAACAATGCGGATGCATTTCCCATACCCAATCAGCTAAGCGCTTTGTTATTTATTTATTTATTATTTTAGTTAGAATACCTACCTAGACCGTACTGACCGTACCGGCACTGGGCCTGCATGGTAGATTACGACAACTCGCTCTTGCAGAGAGGAGACACTGTTTCCCAGCAGTGGGACTGGGAACGTTATAAGCTGATTTTGCTGTCACCAAGACCACGTAGACAGAAAGCGGAGCCAGCAAGCATTGCACCACTTGCACCCGCCCCGCTACGCCTATGCACGTTACGTCTATACACGCTACGTCTATGCACGCTACCTTACCTCGCCTACATCTACATTAGACGACGTGTTTGCGAATAATTAAATTGTGGCTTGTAAGCTGTGTAAAGGGCGAATGACGACCCTCCAGGAAAGGGAAAGGGACCGTCGAGATTGGATCAAGATTATGTGTAAATTGTCTTAGGCGTGACGTTGTTATTATACTCATTATGAATGTGATAATTTTGTTTCTACATTAGCAGTTTCATTAGGGAGTGTATTTACTAGCTGTTGCCCGCGACTTCGTTCGTGTGAAATTTTTGTGTAAGTGTGAAAAAAGTATCATGTACTATTCCAGACTATAATCTATCTCTGTTCCGAATTTAATCCAGATCCGTTCTGGCGTGATTGAGTAACAAACATCCACCGATCCATTCAAACTTTCGCATTTATTATCATTATCTGCCTAGCATTTTCCCAACTATGTTAGGGTCGGCTTCCAGTCTAACCGCAAACTAAGCCCGTAAACCCCCGTAAACTTTCGCTTTTATAATATTAGTGTAGATTTAAAACTAGCTTATGCCTGCGGCTCGCCGTCGCGGAGCTTGGTTAATGTCCCACGGGATCGTACTACCGGGATAAAAAGTCCTATGTGCTAATCTAGGTTATAAGCTGTGTGCCAAATTTCATCCAAATCTGACTAGTAATGTCCAGTTTTGGCGTGACAGAGTAACATACATTCATCCTCCCTCACAAAATTGTGCATATATGACTCAAGTTTAAAACTAACAGATCACTTCATATTTACAAATAACATTAACGTCATTTTAGGCTCCACCGCAGTTGGTTAAAATAGTAGGACGATGCGTTAATTCATCGAATGTATCAAAGATTTGTTTTTTTTCTGCTGCCTTAATACTTTTGTGGTTGTAAAGCGTTTACTTAACGCTAGAGAACTTGTTTTACTTGGTGAGCCTGGCAAAGTGTTATTTAGTCTTCCATTAGGGATTTTTCAGTAACACCTTGGAGCACAGATTTTTGCTCGGTTGGTGGCAGCACGCTTGCGCACTAATACATGAATTTTAAACATATATGCCCCCATGGCAGGACCACCGTAGACAAAGATTTCTTTGACGGAAGAATCGACAAAATGACAGATAGTGCAAAGAAATCTGTCAATGTGTCGACACAACCTGTGGTCATGCTACGGGGGCTGGTGTAATGTAGCTAATAATGTTTTTACTATAGGTACACGTCTGCCTAATCCTTCACGGATCTCAGGCGTGTTGTATTAAAAATAGTGTATGACTGTTAAAAACAGTGTAATTTTAATATTTATAACCGTTCTTGAGATGTGATGATACCATACACTATTATTACATTACGTCTATCATTGACATGTACCAATCTACCTGTAACATCTAAACTCATGTTATTAATAATCAAGACGCCATTCCAATTGTATTTCCGCATAAATTAATTGTTCAATAACTGTCAGTCGTGTCCAAGTCCATTGCTTATGCACGGACCGTCAAGTCCAACGTGTGGCCCCGGGAAATGTTCGTGGGCTCGTCTCGTAATATGATATAATAATAGGATACATCTGCGTGATTATACAGGGTGTGTTTCACATGGGCGTGGATGGCCGATGAGGTACGGGTCTCGACCCCGATTTTGATGAAAACTAAAAATGCATCATTGGATTTTTGTAAATTTAATTTTCTAGCCAGGAATCGAAGCCGTTGATTTTGGAAAAAAACACAGTATCACACCAGTCGATATTATCCCTATTAAGGGTCATATTCTGGCAAGTAATGTCATACGGCAAACTGTCAATTAGTATGAAAAGTTCTTTCTTCGCGACCCATTTTTGTTCCTTTCCAGTTGTCTAGTTTGGTAGTCTGAATCACCACAATCGATCACAATCTGAGATATTGCGCTTATTCCGGCGGAAATGGGGGTCATTTGATGATTTCCGATACTAAAAAAAAACCACACTGTATAAATATACCATGTAGTTACGTAGTTGTTGAATGATATTTTTACATTTATAAATGTTTAGAGGAAGGTGTTGGTAAAACATCAAAAAGAAGATCAGAATTGAAGATAATTGCGATAAACTTTCATCTCAGGGTTTTTTAAAGAAAGTATTGTTTTTGTGTACAATAATTTTTAGAGATATTGTTTCATATGCCTTTTCCTTGATTTGCTTCCATTTTTTCCTACGATTTTCACCTAATAAAAATTGATTGTTCGGCATTTGATTTTTAGGTGCTGGCACATAATTATTTATTACTAGCAACTGGCTGGCTTCCCACGGGTGACATGCTTTCTGGTAGTTACATTGGGGCGGCGGCGGTCCTGTGCAGCACACGTGTCACATAATGATTTATTATTCATTGATAATCTACTTAAATCAAGCCAATAATTACAGGAAAGCCTTAATTCATTGGAAAGGAAAACTCGAAACTATGCAAATCCAACGTCGAGTCGCTTGTTAAATCTATTCAAATCTCAACCTGCAGAAAAATATCAAGATAAGATATAACTTTGATGAAATATATTTCCATTATAAATTGAAAACTTTGAAGAGTTATTGGAGCCTGTTTTGAATATTGCAAATATTTTTGTTGTACAAGAAAATAATGAGATTTGTTCATAGGGATTTGAGATTACTTTGCATTTTTCTTTCTTCGATATCAACTAATATTGGGAGTTTTGTTTATTCACAATAGTCTAAGGTTTCTTTACGAACTTAAGTCTGAGAATTCTTATATTTTGTGTACCTATTTAATATGGTTTATTAATATTCGACACCTACCTTAATCAACAGGTAATCGACAGATGTAATATTTAAGACACGTTTACACGGTGTTAATCAGTACGACATTTTTCGAGAGATGAACATAAATGTTGATGGATGGAGAGGGAGAGGAAGACCAAAGAAAAGATGGATGAATTGTGTGAGTAATGAGAATCTTGTAAAAAAAAAAAGATTGATAAGAGTGTCCATGGAGGTTATTGCCCATTCTTCTCTATAGAGATCTACGCTTTGTAATGGCAACTTACTTTCACAAGTTATTATGCCTTGTGTCTGGGACTGTAGCTTCGCCTTGTTTGTTTTTCTGACATTCAAAAGTGCATGTTATGGTCTAATTGAAATAAATGCTTTGAGTTTGAGTTTGGAAAAAGGAGTAAATGATAGCGTGATGATGAACAGGGAAGAATAGAAGAAAAAAACGTATTGCGCCGACCCCAAATAACATTGAACATGGTCAGGACGATGATACTGAATCAGTACTATGATTACCGTGTAATTTTGGGACAGCAGTTTAATACTGCATTTTTTTCTTAACCATATGTAGTGTTGAACAACTTTTTAGCGTAAATACAGCACCATGTAAGCCACCGTTTACTTTTAAAAACTCACACTCAAATCGCGCAGTGTCAACCAATCTTTATTTTATTCTAGTTCATTCCGAAATCTCGTTTTACTTTAGGCGCCTTTTAATTTTCGCAGATTTCCATATTATTTTAGTTAGTTTTTGTCTATCAAACTTGATCTGCATTGCTAAACAGTTCTATTGTGTATGCTACGTTCATCAAAATTATCGTGAATATTAATTACGCATTGTTTTGCTAATATTCCATTTATGTAGCAGTATAGTCTGTATTTATGCTCTATTTGCTGTTTTCATGAGGTTGATGTGCCGGAGATTTGTTAGCTGTTATTGTTCTAATCGATTGATTAAATTAGATGACGTTTCATTGTGTAGGTAAATCATTTTGGTTAAGTCTGCAAAATATCGCTGAGTTAGGGTTTGTTTTGCGTGATACTTAAAAAATCCCTATAATTTTACCTGCTTTATCACATCAGTGTATAGCTGACCTAAAGGAGTACTTGAAGGGAAGTCTTCCAATAACATTAAAAAGAAAACTCATCGACATGTGCATCCTGCCCGTCCTAACCTACTGTGCGCAATTGGTCACTTACTAAACAACAAAAGTCCAAGCTCAAGATTTGCCAGCGAGCAATGGAGCGCAGCATAATTGGTGCCAAGCGATCAGATCGCGTTAGGAACACCAACCTGCGCACCATAACTCAGGTAGCTGATGTTGGAGTTAAAACAGCCAAGCTGAAGTGGGAGTGGGCTGGCGATGTCGCACGGATGCACCCAGAGAGGTGGGCAAAGATCGTCACTCACTGGTCGCCTGAGGGTGGATATCGCCAACGAGGTCGACCGCGGCGAAGGTGGTGTGACGATCTGATCATGTTCGCGGGGCAAACGTGGCCAGAAATTGCACAGAACAGAGAGGTTTGGAGAGAGAAAGGGGAGGCCTTTACCCAGCAGTGGGACACAATGTAGTAGTAGGCTATCAAAAAAAAAAAGTATAGCTGACCTACATGGTGAATTGGCGATACATGAGTTTGCTTGTTTCAGTTCCACCGTTGAACTATTTTACAGACAGGTTTTCCGGATCGAAATATATTTCTGACTTCAATTGTAAGCACTGCGCGGGAGCATAGCCTCAATCCGAGCGGATTCCTTCTATGAAACTCACGTGGCTGTGTGTTATTTTGGCATTATGTAGAAAATAAGCCAATTAAAACTTGGAAGTAATTATAGTATACTAATCTTCAACTGTTTCACCACCAAGTTCCTGTTAACGTACTTGGCAGGTAATTTCGTACACATTCTGTTCCATTTTTGAATTTATTCGGTAAGAAAGAGGCCTCCAGAAATATAAATACTACTTACACCTATCATCACAACTATTTAGTAAATAAGCCAATCACAACCTAGAAGATAGAACCTATAACCGTTTTCGCACCAATTTTAAGAGATGAGGAAAAAGGAAATAAAAGTAATACGTAATAATGTTTACCAGTCACTGTTTCCCATTGCTTAGATCAGATGTGACATTTTACGGTACTCACCTGCCCAATGTCGCACCCTCTTAAGCCGGGACTTCGAACAAAGGAATACCAAGCGACGTTTATTCCTACGTTTTTACTTGATAAAAACTTATTTACATAAACTGGAGATATATTTAAAACCCTCTTTTTATAGCTGCATGACATTTTACCTTTGGTTTATTAAATAACTTAAGGGTTTTTTTTGTAGTCTAAAAGCTTTTGCATATTGTATGCATACATGAACTCACGTATTTTACTCATAGAGTAGGTTTAGCTAGAAACTACATAGAGAAGTCTACCTGATATGATCTTTCTTATTCTTATTCTTATTCTTTATTGCACACAACATATGAGAAATACATAATTACAATATATAGCTTATGTACAAAGGCGAGCTTAACCCAGAATTGGGTTTTCTTACAGCAAACCGCCACCGACGTTAAAACTGTACGCACGATTTTTAATTAAATATTTTTTTTATGTTCTTGGACTTTAATTAGCCCCAATGTATAATCAAAATATACATATCATCTTCTCATATCATGTCTTTACAGAGTTTTGAGACATTCATGACATAATATGCTTGTATAGATACGCCTTTATATGTATAATGTACAGAAAAAACTGATTATCAATTATCCTGAGGTCGCGATTCCACGCAGTTGCAAGCGCCATAGCGGGTGACAGTGTAAGTTTAGCTATAAACCGTGAAAGCTTCAAACATTGTAGCTTAAAACATGTTACTATGTAATAGTTACCTACACCTAACTGTCTACACAAAACTCCTGAAAAACAGACAAATAGGAAGGACTAAATGTACAGACGCCAGCACATCAAGCTACCTGAAACCGACAAATTTTCCCAATCAACCTTGAACCTAATGCTTTGGCCATAAAGTGGAAAATCTATTAAAGAAATTTGACAAAGCTCTTTTCGACCCTTACGTTTTTAATTAGAGGAACAAAATTACAAAAAAGAGATGGCAATCATATTATTGCCAATGTGTGGAGATAATAAAAACTTCAGTTAGGTACGCAACCTTGAATCAAGGTACACATCAGCAAAAAGATCTCATTTTTCAAGACTTCCAGTACTATAAAAATAGAATTTCAGAAGCCCTGTGCTTGCACATCTCAGTTTACGGCGCCCAGCCGCCTACGCAGGCGTTATATCGAAAATTATTTGATTTAATTTCACATTTTACTGCGTAATAAAATTTGTACTTTGTGCTCACATCGTTGACTTCGTTATGTCGTTAATGCCATTTTCTCTGGCGGGGTGAAGGGAATATTTTTAATATGTAGTAACATATTATAAGTGTCCGCAATTTTCTAAAGAATCCTCTGAAATTTGGGTTTTATTGAAAGGTCGTCTGCTTCGTTTTACCTAATCACTTCATTTATATCATTTTTCATAACAGTTGATCTCAACATAATATTACCTAAATGCGTAGGAGAAGGTAAACATTATAATAATTTATTAAATAAAACGTTACACGCATTCAATGATAAAGTTACTCAGCAATTAGACAAGCTAAATAGCCAAATTAAACCAATTTAAAATACATTACAAAACAAATAAAACTCACTTTACAGAAACACAAACGTATTTCAACACAGAAACGTTAATTTGAAATGTTACGTATTCACTGAGTACTGTTTACGTAATCATAATTTAGATAAACATACTACGTGATTCAACACGAGACTTACTCAAAACTACAGCTATTCAGTCGGAGAGAGACAACAAAGCCTGTAAAATAATTATGAGAGCACAAAGATAAAACAACGGGCAAGTCGTTTAAGTACCCACGCATTACACACTATTTTATCCCCCATCCAGTCCGCGTTTAATTTAAAACTTTGTATGTGGGACTAATCTTGCTACTCGCGTCAAGGGACCCCTGTCTCCGCCTGCCTCACATCCAGGGTCACTGCAAGGATAATGACCGCGTTTTAGAATTACAATTTCATACGCACACATACAGGACAGCCCACCAGTTACGTTGGACCCCTTGCCCCCCGGATTTCATTTCGGTTACGATTGTGAATAGCAAAGGTCGGATTTACAAGATAGGTCTCTGATTACTGGTGATTCTACCATTTTAAAGGGCCACGGGTCAGTGTTACTTATTGTCTTCGCAGCCGAATTAACGGCAATGTTTAATCCCAACGGCTAACGTAATGAACTGAAGGACAATAGCTTTATGACGCCCTAATTTAGTTACTAATTTAATTAGAATATTATAGCTATTTTAAGGATTTCGAAAGCTTCAGTCTAAACTGTTGAGAGGCTGATAATTTGTTTCGCGAATTTTGAAATTATTTCGCATAAAATTATTAATTTGCAGCTATTGTTCGTGGCACATAAAACGCATAATCACTTATTCAGAAGTTGCGTGGTTTCGTTTAAGATTTTAATCAGCTGTAACTGGTGCGACGGGCCCATAATGAATGCATAAGAAAATTACAGTATCGCAGATTAAATTAATCAAAGTTTGTGTGATTTATTATCACTTGATTATGCGGGCTATTGAAATTAACGAGTTATTTAATATTTAGTTAATAATATGGTGGTCTATAACTCATGGTCGGGAGTGTATAAAACCCTAAAGATTATGAAGATAAACGGCCTTTCTGTTCTATAAAAAAAATCAATTCCGGTCGAATAGATCGCAACTGCGCAACTAATAGAAAAAGGCAGATACGTCAAGATGAAATAAAATTTATTACGTTCTATAGGCCCTCGGGAAACTATTAGTTTGATTCCCACAAAAAGAAAATGGTCGCGTTATCAGGGGCACCGTGCTAGGATACCCTTAGGAAGTCAGCAGAAATTCTTCGAAAGATAACTTTGCTCACCTACAACTTTATTAAATAAAAATAAAATAAAATAAGTTTATTTCATATCATTTTGGCTTACATTGCAGGTCGAGGAGTCTCCATTTAGGCATAGAAAATGCCTGTAGTTGAAGGTTCCGCACTTAGATTATAAACTTACAAATAGGTGAATAACAAAAAGAAAAAAAAAGAAAATATTTTTTTTATATCAGAATAAAACTCATTTAGTCTTCACAAAAAAAACAAACAAATAAAAATGAGCATTTCAGACAAAAGTGAATCGTTGGTGCCTGTACTAATGATTAAAAATCATTGTATCACAGACACCAGCGCCTTCCAAAATAAGTTACTAAGAAAAATAGACCGTGGTACAAAGTGAACTAGAGACAGTAGTAATATATGGAAATAAAATAATTTAAAAATAAATTAAAAGTAATATAAAAATAGTATTCTGTAGTTATTTCAACAAGAAATACTAGAATTGGAACAGGAATCTATTTTTATTGAAGCACAGGTGCAATGTAAATGATAACACTTACTACTACTACTTACTACTACTTCGTGTTCATCTACAGCATAATCATAAGAAGCTACTTTCTTTTAAAATTCAGAGTTAACACAACTTGAATTTTTGTTTTTCCTTTCTTCTTCCACCACATCAAAAACATTTATTTTCCCAATTTTGCGGACAAAGTTTCCTGTTTATAATTTCAGGAATCACTGACGTGACTTGATTTCTTTTTCACAAAAAGGCTATTAATTTTGAATGGACAAAACGAACAGTATAAAGTATTTTTTAACTTTGATCAAATATAAAGCTATTTCAATGGTTTTTGCTTATTTCTCAGTAATTTTCTAAAAGTTAGATTAAAAATAAAAGGCTATGTAAGGCTGTGTAGGTCTAGACTTTTAGGGCTCTAAAAATCTGTAAGTACTTAAAATATTACGATAAGTTGAAAAGCAAATAATATGTTACCTTAGTTTGGTACAGTCACGTATAGAATACTTAAATTCTAGGAAATTGAAAAGTGATTTTCTTTTAATATTAGTATTTAATTGTAGAATAATACTACGTTTCCTTCATAGTAAAGTTCAGAAAAGAAAAATGCTGGTTTTTAATCGGTAAATTTAACGTATTTATAGGATAATTCACTTTAAAGTGGCACAAAATTCGTATTGCATAACACCACTTTTCAGACCACCTTTGTGCATAAAGCACGTTACACTCCATCTTTCAGCTGCTGATTTATTTTAACGTATAACTCATCTATGACTTGTTACTGCACGTGGAAACAATAATCGCTCCTGTTTGACTATTATTGCGTAAATTGAACAACCAGCGTATCCTGTTCCCACTGCTGGGACACAGGCTTGAGTGGGAGCGGGCTGTAATCCACGCGGACCCAGTGCAGGTTGGTAGATAGCTCATGTCTACATTGCATATAAACATTTACATATTATAAACAAACTACCGCTATCTCTAAGTACTCAGCTTATTTTCCGTATACTTGCTAACTTAACAATAATATGTACTTAAACCGAGACGAACATGTTACCTCAATACTCTTAGGACTAATTATACCTAAGCACTATATAATATGCTTCTTAGTAATAATTCACTGTTGTAGCATTGTTTATTTCCAACTCGTGTGTAGGCGTGGCAACTGGGTCGGGAGTTTCTGGGTATTCTTAATAATTAGACAGATTTGTGTTCAAAGAGCTTCTCTGAAGATGTCTTCATAAGGTTTCTACCACATTAACTATTCAGTTTTTTTGTAGTTCTGCAAACCTCATTCATTTCATGTTCATTTGTCTTTCCCAATGAAAAGTAATCGAATCCGATACTTAACCACCGCAAAAGAATTAAATTCAAGTATTTAAAAGCCAATTTGTAAATGCGTCCTGTTTCGCTCCGCATGCTGTAAATAAAAATTGCCAATACTGTTGGCGATTGTACGATCCAAAAAGAATTTTTCAACAAAAAACGCTACCAAGCGCACGTCGTGTTTGAACGTATCTGAAACTCTTTCATCCGATTCTACCCAAGTGATGTTTTAATTATACGCCCCGCCGGTTACACATTTCGGTGTGAATATGTGTTTTATTTCTCCTTGTTTCGCATTAATTACTGGGTTCACGTGCCGTCTCCGGCCCTCCCCTTTCGTGTACAAAAACGAAAAGTTCCTCTCGCATTTTAGTCGGATTTAACAAGACCCCTAGATATTGGAATCCGACGGAATTCGAATTTCCAGACTACTATCGAGCTTCAGCATTTACCGGAGATAGTTTCCTACATTATAGAAGGAGGATATTCAGATGTACTGATCTTAGCCTATGTTTTGTCTAGTTTTTTTTATAGAAGAGAATGAAGCCTAGAATCAGGATTCGATTCGTAAAAGTAAAACCAAAGTGCGATAAGGCTTACAAAGATAAACTTTCGATGTTGCTTTGTGATACACTCACACGAGATATCAATTAACAGTTGGTGAGCCACAGTCGATAGAAATTAATATTTATTCTAGTGTAGACCTCGGTTAAACATTTTGCTATGTCTAGGAAACATATATGATGATCATTCATTAAGAATACAGAACCACCATAATAAACTAGATTATTAGATGGGTAAGAAAGATAAGCAAATCAAGTAACTTGGCTCGCGAGGTTGTCGACAAGTGGGATGTGAACTGCGCGATCATTGTGCCGATTTTCGTGATAGCCAATGGCTTAATTGCCAAGAAGCTCGACCTGAGGAGGCTCTCGTTAAGTAGCTGAATCAAGGGCTTGATTCAGAAAGCGGTACTTCTGGACCTGGCGTATTGTTAGAAGGTTCCTCTCTCAAGAGCCCTAACCACCGGTAGCTTGGACCCTGTTCCTGATACTGCTGAGCTATTATTATTTTTTATATTTTTAAATGTTTTTTTTTATATGGTTTTTGTTAAGAAATATTTAAAAATGTAATTAGTGTGTAGGAAAATAAATAAAGGAAATAATAAATAATATAATCATAATATCTGTATTTAGATCTATCTAGCGTTAATTACAGTAATATTAAATCATATTAAACTATCGTCTTTTCACCGTTACCATACGAATTACTCAAAAACAATATTCTTCACTTACCAAATAAGTGGCAATCAGTAGGATGTTCCTGCAATAAAATACGAAAAACCTTTCATATATTTTCCCTTAGAACCTCGCTCTGAACATCGGTCATGCAAAACCTTTGAGAACAACAGCCGACATAAAACAACGTTAATATTTTAGATAAAGACTTCGTCGTGATTCAGTGGTATATAAAATAAAAGCCCAATTTCAACGGCTGTGTCGTAAATCAGTACAATCTCAACAACTGGGGGTCTTCTGTCATGATTCTGTCGCTACAACAAAAGGTAAGTGTCCCACACAAAACCAGCTATTGAAAGCGGCGACGAAGCGAAACCCCCGCGGTGTTGGGGCTACCATAAGCGGCGCTCCATAAAACTAATTAGCTATTACTGAGGATACAGCCAATCCACTTGTCATAAAACCGTGATAGAAAGTCATGCGATATGCAGATAACACGCTTGACTTGCATGAATTTCCAAAATGTATGTAGAATTAAGTGTCTATTTATAAATGTAGGGTTGCTATGTACAGTCCTTTTATAGAAATTGTACGTTTGATTTTACATCACCGTCAAAATAACAAGAATCCGTATTTTCGAAACAGATGTTTGGATGCCATTGACAAGTCTGGCTTTTCGTGTTACAATAAGATTGCTTTTGGGTTGTAGCTGTCAGAGGTAGGTATAATTGCTGTGAAAAGACTATAGTACTTTTTCCAGATAACTGTTGCGTTTACATAAATAAACTACACTGGGGTGGTTATTACTGTCATAACAATCACTGACATTTCCCTTCCGTCCCCAAGCGTTAATTACGCGCGGATTAGATTTAAGGAACCATTATATTTTATACCGGACTGTGTGTCATATTTATATTTCTGTATGGTGTATTTTACAGTAAGCGTTTTATTGTTAGGTATTGATGCTGTGACTAGTAACAATACATTCAGATTAATTATCTAACTTAGGATTCCGAATTCTGCAGTATACTGATAGACGCTACTAAAGGCGCCAAAATCCGAGCTGATTCAATTTGGATTGTCAGCAACACTCTTAAGGTGGACGCGCACTTAGACGCGCCGCCTGACCCGTAGACGCCGCAGTCATGGCATTTTAAATCTTAACACGAAATAGTGTGCAACGTCGCATTTCAGTAAAATTGTGTAGGGTGTAAGGATTTCAACAGCGCGTGCGGATGACGTCATCAAATTCAGCGTTTATGGCACGTGCGGCGAGTGCTGAACAGAAATACTATTGAATAATGGAGGCAATTCGACGCGTTCGGTGCTTACGGTGTGGTAGGTGCGCAGGACCATCCGAAAATGCGATGACTGCGACGCGCACGGCTCCTGAGACGCGTCTAGGTAAGCATCCACCTTTAGAAGAAGTGTATTAACTTTTTCATCCAAAAAACATAAAACCACAACAAAACTTTTTCCATAAATTCTTCATTCTTCCCGATAACTCCATCAAAATACAATTTAAACGAAACGAAATACCGAAATAAAACCAGAGTCGTGTGTTCATTATTTGTGCAAGGCAGCCGGAGGCACAGGCAGCCCTGTCCGAAGTAAATCGACCATAGATTGTATCGCCGGCCGGGTTGGGTCATTAAAATGAAATTTGCTTCCATATTAGCTTGCAACGACAGCGTGGCGATGCGCCGCTAACGCTGTGTGCTCATGCACGCGTCGTGCTGTAATTACCTCTTGGCCAGGAACTACATGCGACACGCTTCTTACTACGAAAATTGTTGTTGAGGGCATGTCACCAGTCAAATCATAAATATTTTCTCGATATAAGCTTGCGTTTAGCCGCAATTTACCTGATGTGAACCGATGATGCGGCCCTGGAGCACGCTTGCCTAGAAGAAACCAATTCACTCGACCCTCTGACTCTTATAGATTAGGTGTCCGCAGCCGGTCCGAAATCTGTCTGTACCGGTTTCATCGAACCTTCCCCGCGAAACGATTTGCGCGGCTACCTACGTTTCTCACTTGAAAGACATACGCTTGACGCAAGTAGCCTCGCATACCGCATCGTGAATGGGGCCTTAGGTCCACTAGAGAGTACCACCTCGATACAAAATGACCCCAATATTGTTTGGACGTGAACTCACTTTATTTAACTCTGCTTTTGGCTGACTATTTGATTTTAATTAATGCTGAATAAAGTGCAGTTCCTGGTATTTTAAGGATTGTGATTGAAACCATTTATTTTGAATAGATTCAACTTACTGTTGGGCGACGGACGGTCTGAAATGATACCGGAAATGTTATATTGAGTTACGGGTTCTTCGAATTCTTGATTTTTACTAAAGCCTTTGAAACAATAAAATATCATATTCACTTTAGAATTAAATCGGGATGGATTTAATTAAAAAGTGAATATGATATTTTTTTTACTAATATTTAAACTCTGACTGCCTGTTGCCTTATCACGTATTATTGTAGGTAAACCACTGTAACAATCGTAATGAAATCTAACAGATAGATAGACTGGGATGTCGATTACGGGCCAAGAGAATTTTTCTAAAAACTCGGTGCGTAAGACCAACAGAATTAAAATAGACTCTCAATAGATACATCTCAAATAGTAGCTTATTGTGACGACTTCAATGCATTCTAAAACAACGAGAACAGAAATATAGACACTTGAAATATGTTTATTATTCCTGTATTTTGCCAAAGATTGATTTACGTGTGCTTAGCTTTAGCAAAATGTTTTCAAAATGATCTGTTTAAAAAAATATGACAGTTGTAGTCTAATCTTCGACAAAATACAGATAATTCTAACATTTACAACTGGCCGTAGCTCTGGTCTCCGGCGACTTTGGCATTTGTTGCAATAGTATGAATTGGAGCACAATTCAGTTTGCCTTGCACCCATTTTCAATTTTGACCATGACCCTTTATACGCGACTAGATTTTTGTTCCTTTAATGATGAAACATCAAACACACTTCAGCAAAGCCACGAGCAACTACTAGTGTTGATATAAAATAACAGGATTGATTTTTATAATACTTTGATCCATACAGTAACTTTCATGGACACCGCAATACCAATGTAAACATCGATCACAGTTTTCAATATTCAGTTATTCAAATACATGGATACATTTTCTGTTGGATTATACGGTGAAATTCTATCAAAGCTTTGATATTGCATACTGATTCCTATGTGTGAGTGAGTTACATGAAAACACTAAATATACATACAACCTAACCTAACCTAACTATGTTAGTGGACCGTCAAAGGGTCAAATATGGTGTTTCCTTTTAGTGCTATCCTAACATAAATATTGATATTAGATAAGAAGCTGAGCCTAGCATTTATGATGCTCATATATTCTTGGATTAGTAATTAGTTTTCAAAATATTAGAATGCAATGAAGTTTTCGCTTTACTCTGGAAGTTTAGGTAAATGTGTTTGTTTTCTTATTTGCAGTCCATGAGCTCAAGAGCTCCAAATTAATGATGAAACAGGCTGAGATGGCAACGTAAGACTGACGAATTACTTGCGCAGTAGTCCAGCACTGCACAGATATCTGCAAGAAGACCATTGTTTCATCCACATCATCATCTGCCTAGATTTTTCCCAACTATGTTGGGGTCGGCTACAGATGTAACCTGTGGATGCAGCTGAATACCAGTATTTTACATGAAGCGACTGCCCATCTGACATCCACAACCCAGTAAGTACTGGGTAATACGATACCCATTGGTAAGACTGGTTGTCAGACTTTTTGGGCTTCTGACTAAACAATTGTCAAAGATTTACAAATGACACCCGGGACCAACGGCTTAACGTGCTTTCCGAGGCACGGAGGAAACTCGGTATGTAATGGGACCACCATTACATACCGAGTTTCAGTTTTTTTATCCATCCACAGACCAACCTAGGTAAGCGCGGTTTAACCTAAAGATCGACCCGAGCGGCTGTTATTATTTAGCCACGAGCTCCTCATCATTATTCCATCCACAATTTTCTTTAAAACACCGCCATAACACTCCACTATACCAAACAGCCCAAGATGACAAGCAGATCCACATTGTCGTCCTTTAAATCCCCGATGAACAAGAAAACAAGGTTTTGCTTCCCCTTATCTTCTCTCAGAGGGATTAACACAAACTCTGGCTAATTTGTATACAGTTCTAAGGCTGGGACTACACTGGCTTACATCACTGTGACCGCGATAAACAAGATTCATTATATCATTAGTGTCCCTGATAAGACTTGTGGTTTGCGTCTCTTGTGTATGTTTCCTTATGAACTAGGAGCAGTAGTCTGTACCCGGCCGTAAATATATTATATGGCACATTTCTTTTGAGAAAAATTGGCTTTAAAGAGCGTGTTCTATGTCAATCCTACGTCTAAACGTCATGTCCCTGCGACAAATAAATATTCTTTCTTTCTATACCAGTCTATATAAAGATCTTTTTCAGCCTATACTCAGCAGTCCACAGCTGGACGTTGTAGGTCTCTTTAATCGCATGTCATTAAATTGTTACTCTGCTCGTCTCATCACCTGTCAGCATGCAAAGCTTGTCGCTTTACCAGCTAGCCTGAGTACGTGCCGCGTGTGTTCGTCTAACTAACGTTGCAAATCGTGAGGACTTATAGTTATACATACGTTAGATAGGACTGTTTCGTTCTATAAAGTACAAAGTCTCATATTGACAGCCTACCTATCAGTATAAAAAAACGTATTACATTGTTAACTTCTGTATTTGTTCGGAGTATTTGCCTGGCAACGATCACTTAATAAAATGGGACAACAATTTGCTGGACATTGACCTATTTTGGTCAACACAATTTTAGCGACTATAGCCGATATTGAGGGTAACTGTGACGTCGCTATTGCCTTCATCAATCACGATTCGGGGAAACGGGTAATGGGACACATGCGATGATTTGCGTCCAGTTTGAATACTTTTTATACATAATAATATAATAAGGAGTTCATACAAACAAAACAAAGCACCACGTCTGTAATCCCCGATGGGTTATATAATACCTTAAATTACACCCACATTGTGCCAGTTACGTTTAAGTACTATGCTACAGGGGGCGAGCCTATTGGAATCAACCGGGCACAAATCCAGGTCCCGTGTCGCTACTGAGGAGTTCCTGATGGGATCACCCAATTACACTCGCATACATAAAGTCCGTGACTTACCCGTGTTACTGACAATCCTACTACCAATAGTAATACGGGTTAATCCAATGTCTTTGTTACTGCTGCAGTAGTAAGTTGTTAGGTGGAAAATTAAAAATTTCAGTGTTATTACTTGAGAAAGAAATAAATGCAATTTTGATGCAACTAACATGTATGTCAAGTAGCGCTCGCTCGGCTCGCGCGCCTTTTGTCACAGTTCTGACTTAAATAAAACATATGAAAACAACTAAGATTAGCCGGCTAAACTGCACTAGCCGAAATGCAACAGCTGATAAGTATTCGATCTGTTTGTATTATATTAACATTGCAACATAATAAAAACTGGAAAGAGACGAAGCTATAGAGGACGTCTAGCGCCATGTCATTCCCACTCTGGATTAAAACAATACTGCTTTAAGACGTCATGGTAGTCCATCTGGTAGTGGCTGCGGGACTGTTCGAAAGAGATAGCGCGGCCCTGGAACATAAAGGGCAAAGAAGGAACATGGATGGGTTTTAGTCAGTGCAAGTCTGATTTGTCGTTTTCCCATCCGAAAAAAAAAGACCATCTGGTAGTAGGATTGGTAGTAACACGGGTACCTAAGTCACGCATTTTTTCACATAGAGGTAGGCAGGAACTTCAGTACCTACTACGATCCTCGGACGTAGGACCCTCGCGTCCCCGTAAGCGCCACGCAGATTTCCAAATAAATATTTGATAATTATTTATTTATTAAAAGTTCTTAGGTACGTCGGTGTGAGGAAGAAATAATACTTTTATTGTTTTCGCACACAATTCTTTAGGTATAAAGCCAAGGTTTCAAGGATTTTCCGACGCCATTGACACGTTTCATCTCCCAAATAAAACTGCGGCAGAATATTTAAATAAAATACCGAAGCTGCATGGCGGTACTTACGGTACTTGATTCGTTCATTTTTTTCACATAGCCATGTATCCAGATTTTTTTGTTATTCTGCACCAGGGCTGGAGTTGACATCCTCATGTGTCGCTCGCGTTTACCATTTAGACCTTTATGACGAAAAATACAAAGCGTAAAGCCAAAAAAATTACTACATCGAAACGATTTAAGCTTTCGTATATTGGCGATTTCAGAATTTTTATTGGATGTTTGGTTCATTTTCATGTTGAGAATTTAAAAAGGGCAGTTTGTAACGTATATACGTACGTTATATACGAAAAATTGGTCCTATTTTTAACCGACTTCCAAAAAGAGAAGGTTATCAATTCGTCTGATTTTTTTTTTGTGTTTATGTTCAGCGATATCTTCGCCAATTGTGAACCTATTTCGATGATTTTTTTTTAATTTACAAGAATATTATCCCGCGGTGGTCCCGTTTAAATTTGGTGAAGCTGTTCTTCGGAGTTATACAATGGAACTCTTCAATAGTAGACAGCAAATCTGTCGTGATTGCTGAAATCGCTTGGATGTTTATTGTTTACACAATATCATAACATAACATAACGACTGTATGCTCTGAGGAGGTACGCAGATGCGTACAGTACACCCAGATTGTGATAGTTAGGTATATTAACTTCCATTTTATTGGTGATAAGCCTATTACCATGAAATGTATTGTTAACAATGTAAAGTAAATGTATAGCAAATATTTGTATAGGATATTACAACTAAAAATAAAAATCTTTTTTGAAAAAAATAAAACCGACTTCAAAAACACTGAGAAGAGAAAAATAACTTTAGCTTCAGAAGTCGGTGACAAAAAAACTGAATCAAACAAACAAAAGTCACCGACTTTTGAAGTCGGTTTTATTTTTTGCAAAAAAGAATTTTTAATTGAAATACTGTCATCGTCATTATTCCTTTTCAAAGGTTCCATTTTCGGAAACGATAAGCTATCAATAGCTTTTGAAGTAATAAACCCACACTATATTTGAATATCAAGTCCAGTATTGAAACTTCGGTCAATTTACCAATCATTACTTGGGATCAAGCTCATCAGCAAACTGTATCATGCGTCTTATGCTTCCCAAATATAACACAAACTGGAGTGACCCTTCATCCTCGCCCACCAAACGTGATGGATGAGGTGCCTATCGCAACAAATTATCGCATCCCACCTAAACAACGTTAGGACAACCCAAAACATCATTAAGAGGTCCCAAGATCATGTTTACCAGAGTTCAGCCGAAGATTTATACGCATTACGATATATTTCCATATTGGACCAATACTTGTCGCCAACATTGGTGCCAGCGAACCCTTTCAACATGTTCGGTGTAGTTTGGACCAAGATTGAATCGAAATAAATAATACCTACGATCGGATCAAAGATTTTACTGAATCTTGAAGCAAATAAATGTAGGACTTTTTATGGCCTATTTCTTATGTCTCGCCGACCATTATTGGTTAAAAGGATCTAACACTTTCATATGTTATACCTTCACAAGAATGGCTTTATTTGTTTGCTTACAATACAATAGCTCTATTTTTTTTCTGCAAAACAAATGAGGTTTTACAAATACTATTTTTTTTTTGATCCTGTTTGTGACATTCCAGCAATATTATTGATTGATATTAATAATTGATATCTATTTTTGTGCTAAATCTATAGACTTGTTAATATAATTTATTAGTACTGTAATCATTTTCTTTGTCATAATTTAATTGATACTGATATTATTTGTAAAATTTTGCATGCCAAAACTCAGGCAGAATGTACCCGGCTCACTATATTTAATAACAACTTTATTGTACAATACCTACATTGTATGCAATTAAATGATTTGATTTTTATTTTTAACCTTAAGAATCGAGTAGTTGTATATCAGAAAACACGCCTTTAACTTAGCTATATTGTAACTATTTAGTACTGGGTGAGTCAACTGCCTAAATGTGTTAAGTTCAGGAGATCTTCAAAAAGATTATAGGTTAGGTCAGGCAAGGTGAACCTGACCTCACCGGTAATGACACACTAACTATAGATAGGGAGATGCCTATCTTATCATTGTCAAAAGCCATTGAAAAGGCAAAATATAAGGCTGTAGGTAGGTGCTTGATTCGCAAGTAGGTAGGCGACGTTATTACGGATAACCTTTTCGTTCCTCGAACATTTCCTAATGAGTATGTGAACATAAAAGGAGTACGTAATACCTAAAGAAAATGTCAAGTGTCGAAGAAAATTTTGATAATAACGATGTTCGTTTACTGGTTAAAGGGATCTTGTAGGCAGACTTTCGCAGGTGGGTGCTTGACATTCTGATTATCTTTTATTATATTGGAGTTTTTTTATACAGAGGTGGAGTGGTTGACTTAGTTGAAAGAGGGACTAGTGGTCGCAATGTATGACTTAAAACTCAAGTAAGAATGTGCGACCGCCAAGAGTACAAAGATAAAAGATTGCCCCGCACCAGGAATTGCACCTGTATAGTGAGTGCGTTCACAAAAAATTAAAGTCAAATAAACAAATAGCTAGACCTGGAACAACTACGTAACGGCCATACAAATATTTGTTCCATGCGGGAATCGAACTTGCGACACGCAGTGCAGCAGCCAATCGCTCAGCCACTGCGCCAAGCGGTCAAGAATCTAACATTGTTATCATTTGTTAGTAGTGCATAAACAGAAAATTACGTGAATGTCGAAAATTATCCCAAAGGATTTTATCGGTATAAAGAATAAAGTAGTTTTTACCATCTAGGTCATGGTGTTCCAGTGTGCCTTTCAACGAAGCGTTCAGCCGTTACAGCATGAAAATATAACAGACAGAATGATCATTCTGTCTGTTATATTTTCATGTATTAGTATTAGTATGGATAAGGATCGAAGGATTGTCACTATTGTCATTTAAATTCCAAATCAATAAAAAAATAAGCAGGTGCCCCTTATTTGGAATTACTGTGGTATATCAAAGTTACAGACATTTACAATTTCTTAATTAACAAGACGTTTATAATCCAACAGATTAATAGTTGAAAATAATGGATCACGTAGGTCTATCAGACCGTACGACAGTAGCCGTGAGATCAATCACCAAACAGTCGGATTCCGTTACACAAATCAGTGCGTATCGGGAAAAATATCATCTATCGGATACAATTCTCTCGATTCATTGGCCATGTTAGGTTGAGATTACATTTGCGAGACCTAGGAGGAAATATAGCAAACATTTTCTTGTTGATTATTTCTTCGTAATATTTCGGTTATATTGCTTTTCGGTTTACTCTAGATTCATATCATCTGTTATTGGGATGTTACTTGAGAATATTTTGATGAAAGATAGCTATACAAATATTTTTGACGCTGTTGTTTTACTAACTAGGTTCAGTTTTTGTCTGTGCACGTCGGCATGAAAAGCTAGGGTTTTTCGAAAATGTCAAGAATAAACGAGTAGAAGAATAACGAACGAGGTTACTTGTGTTTTCGTGGAAGTCGGAAAATAATATATGTCACAGAAACAAATACATGTTTGAAGTTACGTTACACTGTCTACGTACCTATACAATTGTCACTAAAATATAAATATTCGTTCAGCTGAAAAATATACCAAGTATGCAGGGTGGAAGGGACACATGCTAAAACGGTTACCACGTATTCAGTACATCATTCTGAACCACCGCAAAGAAATTTTTCGTCAGTTATTAAAAAAAAAAAACAGCTGTGTGTTCCTACAAAACTGCAATACCTACACGGTCAAAACGTATGGAACAGCTACAGCGATGAAATACTTCTTCAGAATGATGTTCAGAATGATACCACGTATTCAGTACATCATTCTGTACTGATGTACTGAATACGTGGTAACCGTTTTAGCGTCAGCATCCCTTCCACTTTTTTATATTCATCATCATCATCATCATCTTCCTGTTCTTATCCCTTGATAAGTGAAGTCAGCGCAACACAATTATTTCTTGCAGTCTCCCTTGTCAATCGTCACGCTATTCTATTTTATTTATTAGGGACATAAAACAGTTACATGCTACAGAAAATACAAAAAATCTTTAAAACCTAAAGATCATAAACAACCCACACCAATATCCAAGTCTTAACAAAAAAATAACAGACTATGGCATATTTTACAGAATAAAGAGCTTTTTGTGACAGCTATATTTATTGTATTACAAATTAAATTAATTAATTTATTGCCACCTAATTCAATTAAACTTATCTTGATTTCGTTTGATTAAATACAAATAATAAATTATTTCAATTTAATTAAATTGTTGATTCAATTCAATTCAGATCTATAAAATTGAGTTCAATGTATTTGAAATCAAAATAATTCAATTCAGTTCAGTGTAATACAATTCAGTTCAATATAATTCAATACAAAATAATTCAATTCAAATAATTAAAACAAAATATAAAATAATTCAATTAAATTATCACCTTCTCTTACGCGCGCACGCTATCATTTATACCTTATATTTATATTATTCCGTAGTAATATCCCGTCAAACAAAGTTTGGTAGCAGAAGCTATGTTTAGAACACCATTATCGAAGCTAACCTCCACCTCACCTTTCAGAAACTATTGCAACTTTGAATCAAAATTGATGAGCCCGATAATTTTGATAGACCCGTCCTAGGATAGATTTGCTATTAACGTACACCCTTGTGAAATAATTGTGGTATAGGGATAGCCTTGCACAGTAATTGTAATCCGGTATTATAGAGGGCGTAACAAAAGGCACTTAGCATTTTTTTATCTAGACCATACTTGGGAACCTTCTAGTTACGGAGATATTGGAGGTCAAAGTTTCAACTTCTTCACAAGTTTTTATTTTGAAATACATGTTTTGAATGTAAGATTTTTACTTTAAACACCTCCACGACCCCCGTACTATTCAATTCATCCATCAGTACAATGTTTTGAGTGTGTTACACCATACAACGTGATTTTTAACCCCAAAAAAAGTCGTTTCCCAGCAATATTTTTTGCGTAAAATTACTTAGTACGATGTAAATAATGCTTGGTTGACTGCTTCGTGAAGGGTCCGTTTACACCCAGTATTCTGGTAGTATTTTCCATAGAAATTATGTTGAAAGTGTGACAGCGATTTTATTGGACCCATGTGTTGATTGAGGGAGAGGAATAAAAATAAAAGATGGATGGTTTGTGTGAAAAATGATATGAAAGAGAAACGTGACGTCTGACAGTGGAGAATGGAAGAACAAAACGTCGCCGACCCCAAGTAGAATGGGACATCAATATTTCTTCCATGATTAACCCTAGATTTCTCTTAAAACAGTATTACGTAGTTTCATATACCGTATTTCAATAATGGCATAATATCGACACAGCTATTTGAATTGAAGTCATATTTTAGGTATCTGTTATATTACTACTAGTAACAGATATACTCAATATTTGAATAATATAGTAATGAGCAATTTTAATGTGAATTCTTGAAATTGCCTAACATTCACATATAGGCTTGGTTTCTAGTTAATAATGTATTAACATAACATTTCGCCTGTAATCTTCGAAGAGTTAAGCAGAAGTATACCCTATAATACACCAACATGTCACCAGTTATGTTTAAGTCTCATGTAATATGGGGTGAGCCCATTGCCATCTAGAAATTCCTGATGGAAAAACCCAATAACACTTTGCCGACCTGGGAATCGAACCCAGGACCTCATATTCAGCAGTCAGCGGTTGCAACCACTAGGCCAACCAGGTAGTTTAATAAATAAAGTACTTGTTGATATAAGTACACTACATAACTACGTACCTATTTTGTTTGTTATCAAAAGGGAGTTTCTCTCAGAATCTTTAACTACATAATTTGTAAATAAATGGAATCATTGACTAAGCAACTCCACCAGGCCACAGAACCTCTTTGCAATCGTTGATCTAGGATTTGCCAAAGCCATTTTTTTTTAAATTAGTCTACCTATCGGTTATAATGATCATTCTATTATTATTATTATTATTTTTTTTAGGAGCTTTTTAAGTTTGTCCAACAAATATTGGGGTTTGCTATTCGTAAAATACGGAGCAAATATTATAAAACAATTCATCATCTGCCTAGCCTTTTTAGTTGGGAAAAGGCTAGGCAGAATAGCTAGGCTGTTGGAATTGGCTTCCAGTCTAACCAGATGCCGCTGAATATCAGTATTTTACAAGAAGCGAGTGCCTATCTGACCTCCATCCATAACCCAGTTAGTACTAGGTTAATAAAACTACTAAGACTTAAAAATTCATTACAAGACCAAAATCGAAGTTATGGAGAATTGAAGACAATTTAACGAGAGTTCATTCTGACCATTCCGAGAACCAGTAATCTCTCCAAATAGGCCTTTTGAACGTAGATGACAGACGTATTCAATTCACTGACTATAGGGTGGGCACTGTGTTCAGATAATCCGTGTCTATTGTTGGCTGTCTGGCAGTTCCGAAACAGAATTGAGTGCCATTTTCTTCAGTAGTATAGTTACGAGTAGAAATGTTGTCACGAACTTCCATGCAAACTTGTATACCTGTTCTACGATACATTTATAAAAAATTACATAATAATAATATCAGACTGCTGGGGTAAAGCCTCTTTTCCTATAGAAAAGGCTCGTGCATTGATAACCACGCTTGCTCATGGCGGGTTAGCGATTTCAGTCTTATGTTAATTACTAGCACTTTGTCGACAAAAAGTGTGATAGCCCGGCTAATATGCATAATATTGTTATAATTTATAACCTATAGCACCCACGAATAATGTCGCCAGTGAAAGAATTTTTTGAATTGGTTCATAAGTTCCAGATTACCCCCTTCATACACACTTACAAAGGGGTTTGAATTTATTGGCGCGGCCTAACTTCCGCCATTTTAATTTTTTTCAAAGTTGCGCCCATGCATAAAACTATATTAATCGATAGCTGGTATCAATATAAATCAATTTTGTATGAGAAAAAATGTTCTAAAGTGTCACGTTTCCGAGATATGAGCTATCAAAGTTAAAGCCCATTCACTGATGGCATCTTCACCACAACTTTGATTTGATCAGTCACGCATAAAATGTATATCAATCGATAGCTGGCATCAATACAAACAAATATTATTGGACAAAAAATGTTCTAAAGTGTCACGTGTCCGAGATATAAGCTATCAAAGTTTACTAACTTAGATACAGGTGATATGCGTGGCCGCAACTTTGAAAAAAAATAAAATGGCGGTAGGCTGGCCAGGCTTCATACAAAAATCTTCCAAGCCCTTTTACCTCTTTATAATATTAGTATAGATAAGTCAGAAGCCCTAGCCCCAGCGCGCGGTGTAAACGAAACGTAAATTTATGTACATCGAATCTTTTAAATCGAAAATACAATTTTCCTGCAGCATTTTAGTACAATCAGTATCATCCATAGAAATGAATAAATTCTTAAAATTATGAACATATTATACGAACGTGTTTACACTGCGAGCTCGTGGTTCAGGTTTCTTCACGATGTTTTCCTTCACCGATGTCAGAATGCTTACCTTCGTTAAATAAGGAACTTAAAGCAGATTATTATCAGCCAATAAACATCTACTAATGATCATAAACCGCTTTGTCCGATCATTCAACAGTATTATAAAAACCTTTTTCTGACCAACGACGCCATTGAAATTGTAAACGAGATTCAAATCAAATCAGGTGATTTATTATGTAAATGGTCTCAACGACCTCCGTCTATGGGTTATGGGTTTATTTGATTTCGGCTCTATCCTATCTCGATGGATGTTTACACATCTACCCCCGTTTTGATGTTATTTGGAGCCGTGATGTAAATATACCGTGTTTATGTATGTTTTGTATGGACGGAATTGTGTAACTATAACATTTTATTTATTAACGTTGAATGAATGTTTTTTTGTGAGTGTATTTTTTATTTGCACTACTAAATTAACGAGTCAAATAGCAAACCAGTTTTGAAATAAAACAAACACACTGTTCGTGTTACTTCTAAAAATTAAATAATTAATTTATATATTTTATTATAAATTTTTTACTAGTTACAACACAGTTTTGATCAGAGCAGTCTGTTGAAAACGGTGTTGTAATTTCTGTTTAATTTACATATTTCACCTTTAAAAGTTAAAAGAAGTTAATGTTCCATAAAATTATGAAGAAAGTAATTCTTTAACACCTACCAGGTGTCCCCAACATTCGCAAATATGTAACTGTCGCTCAACATTTTGGTTACAAAAGAGCAATCTTTTGTAACCAAAAAGTTGAGCGACATTATAGGTAAGCCATATTTCACTCGGATATAAATACCCACAGCTGTCGAACAATTCGTAAGCCGTTTTCAGGCATTTCTGTAGGTCCTATTCAGGTGAATATCAAGGTTAGGCACCGTATTACATACAGTATTAATAAGATTAAAGCGTGTTCTCGTAACAGGTGTTGCTACCTATCATCTTGAGTGTTACAAGCTTCAAAATTTATTATTAACCTGTGGGCTCTTTACGTTTTTGAAACTCAATGTTGAGTGGTGTTAAGATTTTTTCACGCACTGTTATTTGTGTAGCGTCTTTGAATAAAAGGTAAAACTCTCTCTTTTGATTTTTTTGAGGTAGAATTGAGACATCATAATCTGTTTAGGTTTTTCTCAACCATGCTGGGTTCGGCTTCCAGTCCAACCGGATGCAGCTGAATAACAGTACTTTACATGGAGAGACTGTCTATCTGACCTCCACAACACAGTTAATACTAGGTAATACGATACCCCTTGGAAAGACTGGTTGAATCGGGTCCAATCGAGACGGGAACAAAATTCCTCGATTTTTGTTTAAAGCAAATCGAGCCGGAAAAATGCGATTTATCGTTTTATCGGATTTTTGTTCTTAATAGAGCGAGTAGCTTTGAACTATTAATATACCCATTACTTTTGGGTTTTCAGTAATAATAACAGAAGACCCTTTTACTTTATACGTCAACTGCTAAGTATTTTGAAAGGCGCCTAACGGATTGAATTAAAATGATGGGCAGCAGCACTTTTGCCTCGACAATTAGGGTACAGCAAAATGAATAAAAAATCACATTCCACTTGACATGATCTCAATAATTTTCTCCCTAAATTTTGCTTGTGTCCCGGCTACCCTTCCCTATTTTGTCTCGATTTTGATCATTAGCTTTTTTAATGTTTTAAGTAGGTACTTACAAGGCGAGTTGTGAGGTACTCACCTATTTTAAAATGGAGTACTATAGAGCATTCACGTAACGTGTCGTCTAGAACAAATGCTAATAAAAGCTATTCCCAAGCGTGTCGTTTCGAAGATCTTTTGCTAACATCGACCAAATTCTTTCAGTCCTCATTACATTATCAGATTATTTTCGGAATCTCGTTTACATTTCTAGATAAGTAGGTACCTACTGGTTCGTTTTAAGCAAACAAGGCTTTTCTAAAGCCAGTGAATATTTTCGGCGATTATTAGGTATACGTACCTACACAAATTTCACGAATTGGATGTGAGCTTCATAGCGAAATCTGTCTAGTATGACGGGTAGAGCCACTTTCTTGACAAATGTAGGTCACTACGCCAGCCTGTTTCAGGTTTTGAAACTCATTTAAAATCATTCACGTTTTTTTACATTCCAATACATATTCCGTGTAAATAGTGATCACGAATGATCACGTGATACATTGATGATAGTCATGATAGTCCAAGCCGGTGATCCAAACAGTTGTCGGAAAAACATCCATGAAAACTAGATCCCTGGTATCATAATCCTCAGCCATTAGCAAAAAGACTAAAACACACGGAAGTAATGATTATTCTAGGTATAAAATATTACTGAACATTACATTTCTCAGATTGTTGATCGCACCCAAAGCTCAACCAGTTGATTCTTCCCAGGTAATAAACACGGCTTTTACCCTACAAGCCCAGCTTTACCTTTAAAATATGGGTCGGTAAAATTTAACAGCGCTTTTAACTGCCAGCTCGCCGATACGTAACCGCGACCTCGTGTCAAAACAATGTCGGAAAGTACGGGAAAATGAAGATTACAATTTAACCGGGGTTAAAAATGAGCGCTTTTATTTTAATTGTGTTAATTTACTTCGTCCTGTATAATAGGCAATCAGTGTTATTACGTCACGCTGTCGTATTTCAATTGGGAAAATATACGAAGCGATTTTACCTCTGCAATACTTAAATCAGATTTAACTGGTACACAGGAGGATACCACTCAGCCACCTTGTAATCTGTAAATAGCCTCGACGACTCCCGTGGGGTGCGATGAGGTAAGTAATCTCGGCTAAGAATCACCCGGCAACAAATCTTCCTTTATTATTTTAACCAGATTTAATATACATTAACATGGATAACGATTATTTACGCAGCGATCCTTTCATAATTTCATAAATATATTACAAGCCTTTAGCTCTTAAGCAAATAATATAACTGTTAAATTATAATTCCAGACAGTAATTTTAGCCTAAAATTGAGATAAAAGAACGACGGGACTGTAATTTAGCCTGATGAATTTGACCTTTAATGTCTGCCTAAAGCCTGAGTTACCTGAGTTAACATAGAAATTAATGACTGAAAAATTTAACTACCATTGTAGCTAAGAAAGTTTTAAAACATTAAAGCTTTGGATTCATAAAAGAGATTTAACTTCGTTACACTTAATATTTAATTGTTACGCAATAAATTTAGTGGTACGTCTAGCTTCTAGATATTATATCGTATGGCTCGTTTCAAGATAGTGATAGAAAAATAACGTATAGTTGATAGTTAGTTTATCGCCAACGTAAGACATAAACTACGAGGACTTGTTTTACGATATACTTATCTAAACTGTCTTGGGAATTTTATGGTTTTATCACAAGGCAGATTGCAAAAAAAACTTGTTGAAGTTTTATCTACGCTCTGCAGAAAGGAGAAGAAAATAATGGTGAAAAGAATTTACGACAGATCGATAACATCGAAGCATGAGTTATAAGATCATTACTACATCGATTCACACTGAATTCATAGTATCATTTCATTAGACAAAAAGGTCACAAGGATAGGTGGCATTCCGGGCCGACTCAAATATTGGCTTGGGCTCAAAGCCGCAAATAATATCTATTGGAGCATAACAGCCGAGTATGATTTGGGGTTTTGCACCTACCTAAACTATAATACCTATAGTTCAATAGTCTAGATTAATAAATAGTTATAACTCATCGCTTGTATCGAGAATGTCACCCCCAGTAATGCCAACTCATCAAAAAATACTGATATTACGTTTTGAATTTCAAATTTCGAATTCGGTGTGAATATTTTTACTTTAGTACGATTTCTTCGTTAGTGTGCTGCGCACGTATCGTTATGAAGACGAGCATGCAAAAATACTTTCTGAATTCTATGTAATATGATTTTCACATTGAAATACATACACGGAGGGAGTTGCACGTGTTTATAATTTACATCATTGATTGTGACTTTGTAACGATGAAGCTGGGAAATTACATGAACAAAGGCATCGGCTGGATATATCCCTTAGAGTTGGTTGAAATGAACATTGTATTTAACAAACACGTTTTGTTATTTAACTGTCAGGTCAAATAGACTAGCTACCTCATTTTTCATGTGATTGATGCTGACTTACAGTGTTTTCCTGGTGCATGATAATTATTAATGACTAACGATATTCCAACAAGGGATTACCAATTATGTGGATACTCCATTACGCCAATAAATACTTCCCAAAACAGTCATACCTATTAAAAAGAATAATTGAAAAGCGGTTTCATTAAAACAAACATGGAACAGATTTTTAACTTATTTATTCAATATGTGCACAGTTAACGAGTAGCTCTGAATTATTTATACAACTTATTACATAGTTACTCAATATTTCAGGTTACATTTCGTTTGGATACACTCTAGTGCAGACGCCTAAAATTAGCAAACTAAAATCGATGAGTCTGGGGTTCCGATGATTATTCTCGTCTTCGCATCGGGAAAAGGTCACGGGGGTAATTAGAGCATAGGCAGAGGGTAATAAGGGTAATAGGGTAAAATCAACATAATTTTATATTATTAGTATTGTTTTACATGGGTAATATGAGCAATAATTCTGAGTGACGCAAGAGTATATGAAACATTAGAGGCTTTTGAATTCGGAATTAATTGTGTAGTTAGCATACAAAGTACCTAATCATCTAAGTCAATTTAACTTAGTTTAGAATCAGTTTCCTTTCCATAAAAAACCATTATCTACATCGATTTCACTTACAAATTGCTTGAGGAAAAATATTTTTCCAGTATCATGAAGAATCGGTAACTGAGAAGTATAAGGCAAAATTAGATTTTGATCGAAAGTGATTTTTCGTTCCACGTGAAAATAAATTACGCGAACCGTCTGCAGGGAAATTCAAGATGGCGAAAGTTCTAATTTCAAAGCCTGGGGTATTGGAAACTGAAAATTGCTTCTCAAGTTACTTTAACTTAATGTACAGCCTACATCAACCCAATCAGCCGTATTACATAACATTTGAAGGTGAAAACTTAATGACGTACCACTAATATACAATTTTTACTTAAAGCCTGAACATTGAAACATATACACACACATCGAAAATAATATACAACAGGTGCCTTTTAATGAAAACAATAAGTGAAATTTTACAAGTTTTTTTTGCCTATTAATACGTAGACAATAAAGTGTTTTACAAAAAAAAAACATGAAAGGTAATATTTTTTAGGCTCCATTCACACTACAGTGCCGATACCATTATTATCACTTCGATACGACAGGCTATAATAATAAGTATTCACAATTCCACAAAATTGAGTCGAAAATGGGAACATATTGAGCGCTGAGTGGTATAGGCAATACAATACGAAATATATTTTTTTTCTTACAACTGATGGGGTACTTATTTCTAGAACCGTTTATACCAGTATACGAACCTAAACGTCTAAATATACATACAAGATAAAAATGCTATTCAGACCATATTTACAGAACTAAGAAACATTTTATACGTACATTTATCAACTTAACTACATGTAACCTGGAAGCACACAGAAATATAGATAGATACACTTTAATTACAAATCGTTTAATATCATACAATTGTTTTTTAATGTGGTTTTTTCGTAAATTATATTTTTGCGTTTAAAATTTCTATGGTCGAACTGCTTCATTTATTACATAATCTAGTTCTGAATGAATTGGAATATTGGTAGACATGCATTACTGTGCTAATATTTACAAGATGTCATTTCGTAACACAAATTACTATGGTATATAACCACTAGAGCAAGTCTTTGAAAATTGAACCTGTGTTTACGCAGACGAAACGGGTTGTTGCTCACTGAAGTGTAACAAAATTGTTACATGTCCGTAACGTTCTAAATTTACATTTCATGTTATTACCCATTAAGGTTTGTTTTGTTGTATAATTTTGACTCACAATTTAAAGTTAAGAATTTTAATGGTAAGGAACACAGATTTACAAAAATATTTATCACTTTTCCACATTCTGCCTTTCAACATAATATATTTCAGTAGCAAATTTAATCAAACATGTTCTATTGGAAAGGGTTTGTTAATTAATACATACTTACAAAATATCATTACCATAATGTTACATTTATATATAATTTTAACGATGCCAAATTAATATTAATTAATATTTAAATAATTGTACTTATTTCTCGCTTGGATTCACTGATAATTGAAAAGGAATACCTCTCAAACAATATTTAATATACACTGAAGAAAATAAGGTTCTCCTTACATTTTTACAGATTTATTTTATTTAGGCATTTGCCCCAGAATACTTTATGTTCGCATTTCAAAGGGAAAGTTATAACACAATAGCTATTGTCCGTGTATGTAACAACACATTTAATGTTAACGTAACATGACGGAACTTTTTGAAACATCATCAGATAAAAAAGTGCCTACGTGTCACAAAAAGGAACATTCAAACATAATTATCCATGTGAATCTGAAAAAAGGTTACGTAATTTTCCAAGCGAGCATTCTGTCTGCGAACATTAAACTTAAAAACCTTTATGTAGCGGAATGGATGTATAACGAGCATATAGCACAAAGATGTCGATTTTATCGCGCCACCCCCGGGGTTGGGGCATTAAAATGAAATTTGCGCTCGTTCGAAGAAATAATCTTTACAACATATCGACATAGTAACAATACTTCATCCGTAATGTCTCTTGCTTACTTACGTAGCTTATCATTTATTGTCACCCAATATGAAGCGTGTACGGCGCGCCTAGTACCGCATGGTCCTCTGGTTGGCTACGTTGTCGGCGATATGTATTGTTTCTATCAACACTATTCACATATATTACAGGAGTGTTCACTTTTGTTCACGTGATGGGCGAGCACGACCCATCGAGACACTTGAGTCCTGGCTCACACGTCCCACTGAATCCACCGCAGTCTTCCCCTAACGTTCTCGCGCATACTTTACAGCATCTGCAAAGAAAAACATGTCTTAGAAAATGATATACAATCCATTTTTTTTTAAACAAAATGTATGTATACAAGACCATCGCGTCTATGGATTTCCACTAGGCATTTAATTCGAAACTGATTATTGTAACTATGGACTGCACGGATATAAATAGTTGTTTCATCCTGGATAATAAATTTCTGATATTGCGAATATATTTAAAATTGTACAATTCTCATCTGTTCATCGATTGCGCTCGCTCACTCGAGTATTGTGAAATTTTCGACGTAAAGTAAATTAATCTACTTTTAATATTCTGCAATTTTTCGTCGGTAATGCAGAGAACTGCGTATTGGAATATTAACTTAAACTGTGGAAAATGAATTGCTATAAATACTTTCAAAATAGGTATCCAAATAAATACTTATTTGACTATTAACAATTTGTACCGCGCGGCGGCGGCGTTTGAACGTGGGCGAGGCTAAAGGAGTATGTAAAAATCTTAGCACGTGGCTTTCTGTACTTTGTGCCTACCCCCATGAAGAAAAGCCGTGAGTTTATGTATAAATGTAAAAAATGAAGTGGTAACAACCCTATGAAACAGATCATGAATCCGAAATCCGCAAACAATGAACTACAAAATTGGTTCTCAAAGTTCAAAGCAAAAAATAGAAGACACGAAACTTCAAAATTGCTTTTTGATTTTTTGTTTATATTTATAAATCGTGGCGAACAAGTTTGCTGTCGGCTCCCAGTAATTGCATTAGCCGTTCGGCCGACTTCCTATTTTTGAAGATCACGGGCAAACTTTCCTCTAAGTGGATCATCCCTTGGCAAAGTTACCGAAGTTTTTCGGTAAAAGCCAATGTAATTACCTGAAGATACAGATTTGCGTCACAGACTAATTTGGTAGCGCAAGAAATAATATCTTTGTGGTAAAGTAATACATTTTTATCGTTTATTGGAAATGGTTCGATGTACAAACGTAATTAAAGATTGTCTTTTCTTGATAAAATATGAACGGTTACTGGTAGCGACAATCTTTATCGTTACATCGGTCGGTTAGTTTGTAGGTCAGAAGTAAAATACTGCACCAAAACTCTGCAGTATTCACGTCTTTCCTTTGGTTATTTAATTATCTGATAAACTTGTAATGGTATTCCGGTTTTGTTGGTTCTTTATACATCCAACCTATGACCTATTTAAATAGCCTATTGACCTACATCCGACGCTACAGCAGGCGAACCGCAGTCAACTAGCAACAGTTATTTTTAAAAGAAGTGTCGGTTAATCAGACTTTTTAGTTTTTCATAGGCTTTTAGTCGGGTACAGGCAAATGCATGAATTAATGTTCAAATAACAAGACAGAGTAACGAATAAATGCAGTGCATGCTACAGCGTACGTAGCGTGCTACGGCGTAGCACAAACTACCTACGGCGGAGTATACTTTTCACAAAACCCTCTTGTTTAGTATACATATATATGAATATATATTCTATTAAGACAATTTACACATAATTTATTCCTTATATAAATATAAAAGAAAATTCTCCAATCACAAAACTGTTCCTATTTCAAAAGTAAATACTTCTGTTTTCCACATTGAACGAGTTGTTCTGAAAAGCTTATCTCTTCATGTATTTCTGAACGGTTCCCTCTTACATTTTTCACACAAATCCTATCCCACGTTCGACCATTTTGTTTCGTACATAAGAAGGATGAAAGGGGCTGTCTAAATAAAATATACGTTTCAAACGTGTCAGTTGGGTTTGCTCTCCATATTTTGTAACAATTCAAAATATTCATAAGCATTTAATAATTTCCTCTTGCTGAAAACATAGCATCACGGCTGTATTCATCGAGGTGGCGGGCAGAGGTACCTATGATATCTATATATCACCTGTCGTGTACATTTCAAGCCATAACACACTACTACAAAAATCATTAACGGAATATATATAAGCCAATCTCTCAGCCCGTTCCAAAAATCATACTTAAAATTTCATGCCCGATGTGGGTGATGTCATCACCAATGCGGGTCTAAAGGAGTCTTAATCCCACTACATCAGACCATATCGTGTGATACGGTGTTGTGGGCAGACTCCTTAAAAGCTAAATCAGGCGCTTCACTTTGTGCTCATTGTTTGCTTTCATACGGCATATTACAGTCGAAGTGAAAAGTCTGAATACAAGGAACATCAATCGTGAAAAATGAATTCATAAGTGAACCGATCCAACGTGGTTGGAATCGGAAAGAGAAATAAAAGGAACAGATGACCGTTCGATCCTAGATAATTTCATCGGTGTCACCTGAACGCGGAATAAAACAAAAATGAACAGTCACTTGAGTCAAGCGTCTGATATCGGCTTAACAGTGGTTTTAGCTATAATTTATGTGTTTGTATTTTTATCTATTTTCGTTTTATATGGGTCTCGGACCTAAAATAAATTAAATTTATTTATTTATTTTAAAATTAGCCAAGTCTTATAAAAATCTATTAGTGACTAAAAATTATTTAACGAAAACTCAATTTATATCCATTTCTACTAGATAATACTGAACCCCGCTTCAACACAATTTTCCTACATGACATAATCAAATTAACTTTGTTCGTTATTTCACTTCTCAATAAAATAAATGTTTTGATGACCAAAACTTGCTGAATACATGCATGAATGTGACTGTCAATATTAATTTTGATAGCTGTGTTATTATTGTTGGATACAATATTCTGAAATTGTTATTCTTATTTAAATTTGATTTTACACTGTCTACTAGAATCGTCATTCAACTAGAAGTTTAACAAAATAACATAACGCCTGTAATTCCCAGAAGGGTTAGGCAGAATCGTACCGTCTACACTTATATCTCTTGTTTTGTCTAAGTCCCATGTAATACTGATGAACCGCGAGTCTCTGGGCCGCTTCTGAAAACTTAATGATTTGAAAACCCAGTAAAACTTTGCCCAACCTGAGAATAAAACCCAGGACAGTGGCATATGCGACCACTACTCTACACCCCATTTTAATCGAGCTAGGCATAATATAATATAATGCATTCAACATTAGCACTCCTTTCCTATACATAGGAGACACTCATGAAGGTTATATAGTATTTATGTCATGGGTTGCACAATAACAAAAAAAAAACCGCCTATTAATGAATTAATTATCGTTATTTTATTAAAGTAATAGTCCTTGAGATATTCTCGCTTCATAAAGTTCCGGGTCAAAGTCAAAGAGAAGTAATTTCATTGATTCTATTTTAGTCATTACAAATTACTTGGATACCGAGAGTTAATTTACAACTAATATTAATAAAGAATAGTGCCTTCTAGATGGCTGTTCTACATAAGTAATTATATTAGAAAGAATTTCTTTGTTGGACATTATTACAAGTCAATTTTATATTATTATGATATTCAGTGTCTTATTAGTTATTTTTAGGTACATTATATTGGTTCCTTAAAATTATAAAACGTTAAGCCATTGGTCATTGGGCCGGCTGCCAGTTTGGAGATCATTGACAGTCGTAAAAACATGTAATCTGTGGCTCGAAAATCTGACAACCAGCCTTATCAAGGGCCATCAAATTTCTCAACTGGGTTGTGGAGGTCAGATAGGCAGTCGCTCTATTTAAAATACTGGTATACTGGTTAAATACTGGTGGTAACCGGATGCAGCTGGTTGCGAAAAGGTTAGGCAAATGATGATTTGAAAATCATAAAACGTTCTTTTTATGTTGTGAATTTGTTATTTTGGATTCGTTGACAAAGACAAATCTTATATGGCTACATAGGTAGGGTAAACCAGGTAAGCCAGACGCGGAAGTACATTCAAATATTTTTTGCATTCAGTTATGTTATCTATACTAATAATATTATAAAGCTGAAGAGTTTGTTTGTTTGTTTGCTTGAACGCGCTAATCTCAGGAACTGCTAGTCCGAATTGAAAAATTCTTTTAGTGTTTGATAGCCCATTTATCGAGGAAGGTTATAGGCTACACAACATCTCGCTACGACCAAAACGAGCGGAGCATTTATGAAAAAGATTGCAAAAACGGGGAAAATCCGAACGCAGACGAAGTTGCGCGGGTCAGCTAGTAAACTATAAAGAATATTCCTTTATGTAGATCCTAGTAATATTATAAATGCGAATTTTGTGATGATGGGTGGATGGTTCTCTTTCACGCAGAAACTATTGAACGGATTTGGATTTGGATTTAGCACACAGATAGTTTATAACCTGGATTAACACAGAGAATACTTTTTATACCAGTAGTATGATCCTGTGCGACAATTATCGAACTTCACGAGGGCGAAGCCACGTACATAAGCTAATACTACATAAACATGCATAAACTGACGCCTTTTTCCCATGAGGGTAAGCAGAAACTACAGAACGCTTTGATCCTTTCCTGCTATTCTCTATCATCATCTGCTAGCCTGTCCCCAACTATGTTAGGGTCGGCTTCTAGTACAACCGGATGCAGCTGAATACCAGTATTTTACATGGAACGCCTGGCTATTCTATATCATCATCATAATTTCAGCCGAAAGACGTCCACTGCTGGACATAGGCCTCCCGCAAGTGTCGCCACATTGACCGGTCCCGTATGAATCGTATCCAGCAGATCCCTGCAACCTTGACCAGGTCTATTCTATATAATAATTTAAAATAGAAACATAGATATATTTAGAAACAATCAAATTTTGCGAGTACATTCAGAAAAAGCTGGCAGTTTCGTCACAACGTTAATGCTTTCTTCATTGTTTGTCTTTTTATTTTAGGATATCCGTGTAAATTTCTATTTACTTATATATAATATATTGATATATATTTATAGTATTTTGATATATCGTTATAGTATTTTATATATCCTTGTAGTTTATCTTAGTAATAAATTAAATTTTTGCAGATGTATTTACACCTACCACTGTTTGTCTCTGCATCACCCAAAGGTTGACTGGTAGAAAATGCCTATGGCATTAAGTCCGCCTCTGTACTTTGTGCTTGAAGTGTTAAATAAATAAATAAATAAATTTTGCCCAAAAAATTGAGAAACGGACTTAAAAATTACTCTCAAGCTCACAATCAAGCCATCAGTTACGCATTAAACATTTCAATAGAAAATTGGAAGCCATTGTTCGCCGAAAATTCTCTGATCCTTTTTTCATAATCTTTGAAATGTTCTTACTAAGAACCCTTAAAAGCGTACTTATAAAATAAACTTCTTTTATAATAATTATTAAGTACTTCCTTCCTACTTTTGAATTAAAAATTTAAGAACAGACGGAGTAAAAGGGTTAAAGTCAGAGGGACATGACTTGATGAGAGGTTACACGGCTGAAGTTTTGAGTAATAAAGCGTTTTCACTTGGTTACTTAATGGAGTTATGGCACTTATCGGTTAACTTTTAATTAATTTGTGAGGTAATCTGGAAAAACATATTAAGCGTAATACTTGCTTTAATTTTATAATTAGTATCTTCGTGTTCAAACATATTAGTCTACTAGAGACTTAAGAACGGATCCAACGAAAATTTGCTGGCTACTTATAAAAAATATTATTTTGTATATTACCCGTATTTTTATCCGTCTCTCTTTGTCGCGGGCATGGTAGCCATCAACTCGTTAGAACAGAGACCTAAGAGTGCCCTGTTGGTGCACTAGTATCTATTACTCAACGACGCGACTATTCTAGCTCGTTGTTCATATCGGATAGGCTGCGGCAGTCGTGGGCCTGTGCCCCGCGGGGCCTGTTCGCGGCTCCCTCTGTGCGTACCCACAACCCAGGTGATGAATCCGCTTAGCGCCCTGATTGATCAGGAACCGGATCTTGATATAAAGGGCGTAAATAGACCCTAAACGAAGCCGAAAGGCACTTGTTCTCCCCGTCTTTGCGATATTTTTTTTTGTTCTAAACCATAACGGCGAACCTTCTAGTTACGAAGATATTGGTGGTCAAAGTTCCAAATTTTGCACAAGTTTTTTTTTTTTAATACATGTTTTTAATGTAAAATTTTTCAATCCATCCATCAGCACAATGCTTTCAGTGCTTTCCATCGACTCCTACCGTAAAACGTGATTATTCACAGCAAAAAAAATCGTTTCCCAGCAATAATTTTTGCGTAAAGTTACTTTATTTGACGTATAGAATGCTTGGTTGCCGGCTACGTGAAAGGTCTGTTTACACACTATATTTAAGAATAGCAGTAAAGTTATGCTTATTATACTATTGTGTGAAATGACATAATTTCGTGTCAACTGCATGCGTACTTAAGGTAGGATAAGAAAACAATTTGAAGCTTCGATCTTAATTTCCGCAGAATTCAAGCGTTTTGTTACATTATGATATTTCGGACCAATACGGAACGACTTCGCAGCGCACCAGTAAGAATGTCAAATAGGTACGGCTGGTAGGGTAGTGTTAGACCTATGCCACACCAACTCTGTTGCCTTATATACTATCTCTCTTTAACAATAATTCACAGCAAACTAAAATTCTCACCTGCACGGATCCCAAACGACGATCCCCATCCCGGGACACCCACTGGGCTCCAGCACCTCGCACTCCCGGGGGTTGCACACGCAATCCCACCCCCGCACGGCCCCCGCTACCACCACCACCGCCACCATCGCCAGCCAGCTGCCTCTGCTCATAGTGTTGCGAACATTTCACGAAACAGTCGCCACTACACTGCTATAGTGTCCGAGGCACATTGTCGCACATTTGTGGTCGGGGTTCAGGTTGTAGGACAAGTCGTATGCATTCTGGAACAATAGAAAAATAGGGGTTAAAACAACGACCTTTATTCTTATATTATTTTCTGCCCTCGTTGGTCTGGTGGTCGCTAGCACTGTAACTGCTGAGCATGAGGTCCTGATTTCAATTTTCAGGACCAATGGTCAGGCAACGTGAAATTGGGTTTTTCTAGCAGAAACTTATCAGTAGTAGCCCAGTTGATGACAATAGGATCGCCTCCTATTACATCGAACTCAAACATAACTGACGAACATTTTATTATTTATATTAAATAAACTAAAGAAGCATACTATAAAAAAACAGATTTTCAAAAATTGTTATTGCTGATATTATTCCCTGTTTTACAAAATTGCAAATGTTAAAAGTAATAATGAATTAAAATTAGTTTAAGCGGAAATCATAATTATTAGGTATCATTAAATCCGAAGTTAATTACGATATCATTTAATAACCAGCTTCAAAGAGCTTTATTTTGGAAATTTCCAGGAAATATTGAAAATGTCGATTCTTGATTACAATTAACAACTGAAGCCTTTTAGAAATAAGACATTTATTGCGAAATGGAAGTTGATTAACATTATACCTAATCGTATAATGAACGCCATAGCAAATAGCAACCGATTTCCTTGAAATCCGAAGGTCGTCCTGCCCCCATCTTAATATAATATTACTTCAAAGAGATTAAATAACACCAACGCGATAAGCTTGCAAAACCCTCCCATTGAAACAATTTAATTTCGAACACAAATAAGTACCTACTTGAATTTCAGAAGCCGTTGAATTAACGAAGATCGAAGTAAATATTTCATTAGGCTTTTAGTACAATAAGTAACCTTACCTTAACTAAGTGTGCCTACCCATTTTGTTTGAAAAATAGTCAAGTAGATTTATTAAACAAAGTTAAGTGAATAAATAATTACAATTTGCTCAAGTATCATATAGTCTTGCAGATTGACACTGTACATGCATACGTGGGTGCCCTACTCCTTAGCTTAGACATCTGTTGATGCAAGTACCAGTGGTCAAATTTGCTGAACACTTGACCAGATCAATGACTTTCTAGTTGTTGACGTTTACCCATAGACTGAACCTATAATACTAGTTCTATTTATTGGGCATCTATATGGGCAGATAGTGAATTCAAACACTGTTTTAACCTTTCACGGAATACAACTACACTTATACTATCACTTACGGTATATATTCCGTTATAGTTCATTATTTTGAGCAAACAATGAAGAAATAAAAAACAAACAATGAAAAAACAATTGAAAAAAAAAACAAACAATCAAAATAACAGAAAAAAAACAAAACAAACAATTTTAATAATGAACAATCACGTAAGATATCCTGTAAGTGACACTATAAGTTTAGATAGTGAATTATTAATAAGCTGTTTAATCATGAAAGGTCCTTGGTCCAAAATAATCAAACATTTTAATTGCACGCAAAAAAATATTAAACAGAATAATTTATGTAAAATCTTAATTAACATAACAGTATGGAAGAAAAAGACATGCTGTGCCGACCCCAAATAAATTGGGATAAGGGCAGGAAATTCATGAAGGTAAATTAACATATCATAACCTTCATTTTATCACAGTCAACTTTGGCCCATAGATAAATGCCTTAAATGTACAGACGCCAGCACGTCAAGCTACTACAATCTGTCAAATTTCTTTAATAGATTTTCAACTTTATCGCTAACGCATTAGGTTCAAGGTTATAGGGAAAATTTTACAGTTTTGGATAACTTGATTTGCTGGCGTCTGTACAATTGACGGAATTATCGCTCAAGGCGATTTATGCCAGACAACCTTGGGATTTAAACTAAAACTTCATTAAGTAAGACAGGCTTTAAGTGCGTAGATATTATAACAAATAGTTAAACTAACAATTCCCTTGCTATAAACTATAACAAAACAAAATAGTCTACCAACAGGAATCCGTTTAAAGTTATCTAACCCGAGGGCCACGAAAAGAACCCTGAAACAGACGCTTTTTATCTTTCACTCAAAGTAAAACTTTCATCACAAAATTAATAAAAATAAAAAATATTAATTTATTAGTGAACTGACCTATTCAGATTTGAGTTCGGCACTCACATATTTCAATCGTCTACCGAATAATCAAAAAACGAAATGAGCAGATGAACGTTCATTCCTATGTTATATCGGTGTCGTGTCAACTTCAAATAAAACAAAAATGAAATTTTACTCGAGTAAAGCGTCAGATTCAACTAGAAAGTTTTCATTCTGCTATTCAAAATTCAGTGTCCTGTGGCAAAATCAAAAAGCTTAAAAATTAACGTAATTAACAGAAGGGTAAAGCTTATATTTGTTTAGCTAGAATTAACGTCTATTCAAATGTGTTTGACGCTTGTCTCAAAAAACTATCCTAGCGGTTTTTTGTGGCTCACTGCATAGATGTAAACTTTATACTTGCATAAGTAAGTGGAATTAATGTCTGTACAAATGCATTGCGACACTTACCTAAAAACAGTATTTTAGTGGCCCAAGTCACGAAGCCGAAGCTTTTTTTTGGGGTGAACAAAAGTCAATATAACGCTCTCAAAACACCGTGCTGATGGATGCATTGAATAGTAAACGCGTCATGGAGATATTTAAAATAAAGTTATAACATTAAAAACTAGTATTAAAAAAAATGCTTGTGAAGTAATTGAAACTTGGACCTCCAATATCTCCGTAACTAGGAGGTTCCCAGGTATGCTCCACTACAAAAAAAATATCACAATAACGGGGAGAACAAGTGCCTTACGACTTCGTCAGGGGTCTATTTACACCCTTTATACGTTTGACAATTTGGATTGGACTCGTTCCTGACTGATTGGCCAGAAGAGGCAAAACACCGGGAGATTTGGAAAGGAATGGGGAAGGCCTTTGCCCAGCAGTGAGACAGAATAGGCTAATTAAAAAAAACGTTTCGAAAGTTTCTTAACAGATGTATATCGAAGCTATATTTCTAATTAAAACAATGTAGTTTTGAAGTTCAACAGTTCTCGAGGCCCCTATTAACTTCTATTTGCACTTAGGAGTTTTCGATTGTAACTTAACGTATATGTTACGTTAGACGGCTTTTGTAATGTATAGCTTTTGGAGATGTGCTTTACGAGGCAGTTTATAGTGGCAGTTATGAAACTAACTTAACAGTGATATTATGGATCATATTAGGCAAAAGTAGCAAAATAATAACAGCCGGTCGGATCGATCTTCAGGTTAAGCCGTGCCTAGGTTAATCTGTGGATGGGTGATCACCCATTACATACCAAGTTTCCTCCGTGCCTCGGAAAGCACGTTAAGCCGTTGGTCCCGGCTGTCATTTGTAGATCTTTGACTGTCGTTACAAGTAGTCAGTAGCCCAAAAACTCTGACAACCAGTCTTACCATGGGGTATCGTATTACGTAGTACTAACTGGGTTGTGGAGGTCAGTTAGGCAGTCGCTTCATGTAAAATACTGATATTCAGCTGCATCCGGTTAGACTGGATGCCGACCCTAACATAGTTGAGAAAAGGCTAGGCAGATATTATTTTAATAGGCAAAAGTAAACTGTCATCATCCATTACATGAAATTATTGAGGACGATAGAACTACTTTTTCTATGTATATTTTAAACGCCTGTAGTTTTCGAAAGCAAGTCAGAGGTAGCGAGTTAGGTAAATTTACTTTTTATCCCTGTAGTACGATCCTGTGAAACATTATCGAACTCCTCGGGCACGGACATAAGCTAGTATACGAGGACGTTTATAATTATCGAGTTGTAGCCGCATAATAGTGACTTGGCAGGTTAAATGTCAAAAATAGTCCGCAGATTTTTTAATATTGACATAAATTGTCTCCCTGCCTTCAGAGACACATGAGCAAACCGTCCGTCTTCACCTGCAAATATTTTCACAACCTTTCTACACAAATGTCTTTTACAAAGAAAACTCTGAGAAATCTTTTGTTTTATTTTTACTTTTCCTCCACAACATAGGTAGAGGGAAGTCTGTGACCTTTTTAACTTTTTCTATTAATATACATTATGTTTTCAGAAAAGAAAGTCTCTTTCGTGTTTTTAGCTTCGACTAAAACATAAAAATATGGTACTTTAGGAATACTACAAATGAAGAGAAGACACAATGTGGGTATGTGATTTTACATAAATAATAAATATGTCGGATGTGTCAGAATTTATTCTGTTAGGCTCTTACATCATGTGAACAGAAGATGGGTTACGTGCTATGGAAACATACTGGGTGCTATACACTGTTTCTACCAAAACTAACGAATGACTTGAGATTACAATTTTACACAATAACACGGGGCACAATGAATCTGATACAGTTCCAAGACGTCTCCAGTCCGCCGCTATCCGACACTGTCTGTCGCCCTCGCCTCGCGCTGAACATCAAGAAAGAATTCTGTAGAAGCACGATGCAGTGTCGGTAGACTTGTAAGCAGGTCGCGTGATGACACCACCGGCTCACTTGTGATTCATTTTATGTCCATACTAATGACTGAATCCGACATATAAATTAACTGTACAAGGACTATTAAAAATTCAAAGGCAAGTAATTAATAAATTATCTTAAACCTGCACTAAGAAACACTTCTATAATATTACTTAATTCACATTATAATTTATTGATTTAGAAGTATTGTATCGCATAAAATAATTCACGTCAAAACACTTGAATAATCGACAAACGTGCTCTCTATTTAGAACTTACATTAAATCGATGAGCAAATAGTCGTTTACTTAAATTGAATACCTTTCAAGCTTAAATCGATATAATACGTTTTATTCGCAGTAACTATCTTAAACTACAGTCGATTATCTTAATCGGAGATCGTTCATCAGACATTGAATTTTATCAGTAGTCTGGTTTCTTCGCTTAATTACAATCAATTAATATTTTTGTAGCGTCAGAGAACTTTGTTCATACTCTATCTATTAAAAAAAAACGATTCAATTTTTTTCACATTTTTAAATAATTAATTTTGTTTTTCTATTTTTTGATGTAGGAATTGAACTTCGTTTTTATTTTAAGCAGCCAAATGCTGTTGGCACATATATTTCTCCATTTTGTTCCATCATCGACCTCATCTTTGTTCTCAGGAGATTGAGGTCAAGAGTAGCGCCAATTAACTTTAAAAAAAAATCGGTGAAAAATGCCCACTTTTTTTACAAGTTCTTACTTGTAATGTTTTTTTTAACATAATAGTGTATTAAGACTTATAATTTTCTTCGAATCAAAGGTCGAGCAGCGGTGGCCCAGTGGTGGCGGCCCCGACTTATGAGCCATAAGTCGTGGGTTCGAACTGCTCTTAAAAACGGTGAAGGAAAACATTGTGAAGAAACCGGCATGTCGTAGAACCAAAAATTCGAAGACTTGTGACCCATTCCCTCTCATAGATAGGAGGCCTGTTTCCCTGCAGTGGGAACATTATAGACTAATTATGCTATTATGCTTATGCAAGGCTCGAAATTATCATGGTGATAATGAAACAGCCACTCCGATTTCAGAGCTATCTTTTTATCGAAGTCAATACAAAATAATCTGCAGCCAGTGAATCTACCGTTATACTACTCTTCAAACCCAGCTCAAATACAGACAAGTCCATTATCAATGAAAGCCAACTACTGCCATCAGAATTGAGTCATTTGTCTGTGGCGAGCTTCGCTTGCCGATTCATGTCCAGTTGTCCATTGTTTTCTCTTTGTGTTGAATTGATGGAATATGTCTACGTGGAAGTGCAGTTAGTTCTGGTTTTATAGACTAAGTATATTTTTTTTTTATTAAAAAAACTGTGGCGTTAACAAATGATGCATCATTTGTTATTTATTAAAAACTATTTTAATTTCGTATTTATTTTATGTAATAGAAATATAAAGAAAAAAAATATAGTAGTAGATATTGAATTTCAATAAATAACACATGAGTTCCATACAAATTAAATCGTATTTAAGAGAAGTAAGAGATTACCATTTTGCTCTAATTTTACGTAAATATCTACACCCACAAATACGAACAGGCACGGTGAAACAATTCAATTATTACAAAATTTAACAGTAGGGTACCTCCTCGACACAGAGGGAGAGATGAATTACTATCTCCGTCTGAAACATCTGCATAATATTACTTCAAAGACAGGTTCCCAAGATGGGAACGATGGGCGAGTAAGTCTGAATGGGCCTTAGGCCTGTTTGGAAGCCTTTGCAAGACGACGGGCGACAGATGGTATTCATCGGTCGAGTTACTGCCAAACTCGTGTACCTATAAAAGCAGAATTTATGGCTGAAACTATATCAGGAGCGATTGGGTTTATTGTTACTAGACTTTGGCAGCATGGATGACATTTATGTATCAATCTGCGCCAGTTTTGCGTGTACTTCGGCCAGCTTGTTACTAATGTTTCAATGACGTATTTGTCAAAGTATAGGTACTGCTGATACAACCACTTATACACACTTCCAGATAACCTATTGTACTATCAAAACAAAGAAGTGATTACACAGAATTTTATATCAAGCAAGCAAAGCGTTAGCTACTCGTGTAGATGTGCTACGGCGTAGCTTTTACTTTGCTACGGCGTAGCGTATATGGTGCGACACTGTTTCCTCGACTTTGACGCGTTTGGAAAAAGTATGTGTTAGGGTCTGTTTCTCCACCTACGATTAAGTTCCCGTTAACTTACTTGGCAGATAATTTCATTTAATTCATTTCAGAGGTCTACTTAGTCACACTCTCTTTTTAAGAGACAGAGAGTTTCACAGAGTGAAGAGTCTTCAAAATATTCCCTTTTTTAGAATTTATCCTCGTAGACTCTTCTATCTACTCAACTTCTAGATGCTTCTAGCCTTGATAATTTAATTAAATACTACACCAAATGCAATAAACACACTTTGCTTCTATGAGATTTCCTCTCGTTGTTGTGCACAGGGCGTGGATGCAGTGAGGCGTCACAGAACTAACGCCTAGCCTCTAACCTCATTTAGCGCGCTAGTCGTGCAATCAATCAAGTGTAGCCTTAATCATGTCGCGCTAGGTCACAGGTTTAGTAATGTAGGTTTAATTAAATGTCAAACTAAGGTTGCTAACCTTAGAATACTCAAAGGATACTAATCTTTGAGACATTTTGTAAAGTCTTTAATTACGTAGGTAAAAGAAATGATTTTCTTTTAACATAACCGTAACCTGATCGTAAGTAGGCAACAAAAAGCTTGCAAGGTCTACCTTAAGCGCAGGCCATTCCACCAGCTAGCGGGCGGGCGAGCGACGCCAACGAGGCCTTTTTCATACTTTGTTCATATCTTTCGATAGTGCACGGTGTAAACCAAAGTATGAATAGAGGTGAAACGACGCGTCGTTCGCATCGCACGCCTGCCCGCCAGCTGGCGGTGTGGCCTGCCCTTTAGGCCACCATTCTAGTTTTTGTTCTTACCTACAGGTAAGAACAAAAACAATATACAACAACAGTACAATATCAACAACAGTACAACCAACAATACAAAACAACAATACAATATCAGTTACTTCTGGACTACAATAAAGATTAATAAAGTGACTGCAATTTTAAATTGATAAGCATTTCAAGATGTTAGTGTTAATGTTAGAAAATATTATAATATTAATTAACGTGCGCACTGTTTAATTTTTGACGTACTGTTATTATTTACCAAAAAATTATTTGGACTCTTTAGACGTTAATTAATATAAGCAGCTCACGTAGAGTGCCTTGTCCCAGAAAGGAAGTTGGCAGGAATCGGCTTCTTAGGTGCCTTCGAGCCTGGTAGCTTGTTCCTTAGTACCAAAACATCAAACAATTTGACATATTGAAATACACAGAGCGGTATGATTAAATATGAATTGCTCGTACGACTGAAATCAATCAAGCATGGCTTTCATAACGATGTCGTTATGCGACGTCGATGCACTAGCAATGTTATAGAACTTTATGATTGCTTGTGGCGTGGTAGGTAAATACTTGCAAAGGTAACTTGCAATCAAAAAAACAGGGAAAAGAGGTGAGAGGAGGGTTGAAACTTTAGTCTATATTGAATGTTGAAGTTGGTAGCGTAACCCACGCTACCAACTTCTCAATAAATAGTTCATGCTCATAGTAATTGCATGTTTTAAGTATGTCATAACATCACTAATAGTATAATATGGATAATATCGGGCTGCCTAAAACCGACTCCTCTCAATAAGCTGTACCCGCTAGCAGGTATCACACCACTTGCTGTACGAAGGGATGTCGCATGCGCGCTGGAAAAAAAGAACCGATTCCCGACATCCCCCCTATGACCACACCGCTACCCCGGGCAGACTAAAAAGCCGAAAAAGCTTCCTACGCTCCACTCAGGCAATCCAAGACAGGCCACCTAAAGTACGAATCTAGTTATATACGGCTAAGGTGGTGTGACGATCTGATCATGTTCACGGGGTAAACGTGGCCAGAAATTGTACAAAACAGAAAGGATTGGAGAAAGGGGAGGTCTTGAAGGTAAAGGCTATTAAAAAATAAAATAAAGAATATTATACAATTAATGTATTTCACAGAAAGTCTTGATCTGCGGTCAAGTCTAATTCAAAGCTTGTGAATATTTTCCCGAAAAATCAACAAAACGTAATTACGTTTTTGTTAAACATGAGATTTCATAAAAAAACAATTTAGAAAGCCCACAAGTCTGACATCCAGATTTACTGAAGAGGTATCGTATTACCCAGTTGCCGTATTACGGAGGTCAAATATGTTGTCGCTTCATGTAAAATACTGATTGATTCAGCTGCATCTGGTTAGACTACAAGGTGATTTAAAACATAGTTGGGAAAAGGCTAAGTAGATAATGCACTCGGTAAACCCAGAGGATTATAATTATGAAGTATTATCACTGGTTAAAACTTGTCTTACCCAGGTCGAGCTAGAACCTCGGTTTGAGTTGATTAGGAAGCACTACGAGTACATCTAGTTATAAAACGAGTCTCGCTAACTAGTTCTGGATTCCTTAGAAATGGTAATGGGAAATTGTAACCAGCTGGCTCTAAAACATATGTGGGTGATTAGATTTCTTGATTACGTAAGTTAATTAGTGGCGAGGAGTTACTGTAATGATTTAACAGGTTCATTTTGTTTTGATTTCAACTTAAAAAATCAAACAGCTCTTATCCAATCAGTGTGTAGTGTCATACATTTTTTTTTTTGAACTTTGCTCCTCACTAGTATTTTCTCTTGTATCGTGGGTCCGTTTACAAATCGTCAAACTCACATACACAAACAGCCAGACTCGGAATAACTATCTGTAGGCCATACAAATATTTGTTTCGGGCGGGGATCGAACCCGCGAGACGAAGCGCAGCGGTCAATCGCTCAGGTACTGCGCCAACCGTGCCGACAAGTTGCCTATCGTAGGTCAAAGGTCCAAACCAAGCAGGTATTTGGTACCTGACATAGTCAGGATATACACCAACCATGACTTCTTACGTGGCAGATTATCGCCCACTCCCTCTCACGAAGCGTGCCCCAGGAGTGGCAACATTATTGACTGGTTATGCTGTTTTAACAATCACAACATTAGTATAGCTGCTTGCTAGAACCAATTCATGCTAAAATCAAATTGTAATAATAGTTTAATGTATTCAAAGAGCAGCAGTCCTCCTTCACAATCGAAATAGTTCCAAAACGCAATAGATTCAAACAAAGAGACAGCTCAAAGTTTAAATTAGACGCTAGAACTAAACACAGTGGGTTGCATTACGCTTGCAAATGTGCTAAATTATGTGCGATGGGACATTCGAGCTCGCAACGCAGCCAAATGGCAACTGCTGACTTATTGTTAACTTTGCAGGAGTTTTGGTTATGTATGTATGATGAGATGGCTGTATTTTTAAATGGGTAGGCTGATATTTTCTGAAAATAATGTTTACGACATACGACTATGTATGGGGATTGTGATATTTTTCACCTTAACCGTTCCTTTGAAAATACGTCTTCTGTTCCGAATTATTTGTCCAGCTTTTACAGTTTCTACAGTTTCACAATGGTGACATGATAACACAGCAAAACTATGCGTACTAATAATGTAAAGAGGTAAAATTGGAAGATTGATGAAAAAAGTGCACGTCCGATTTCACCGATTCAAAGCTACACTATACCCAAATGCCATAAGATATGTTTTATTATCGACTGCCATGGAATGAAACATATATTTCTTAAAGTAGGGAATCGAAAGCTAGTATAAAATAAACTGTTATTCAAGCTTGGTTTATTTAATTATTTTACAAAAATTTTATGCACTACTAAAAATAACTGTACGAAGGCGAAATTAATGCCTGGTGGTTTTTATTGTAAGCACGATACTGGTAAGGTTATCGGTAAGCTTAGACGGTACTGATTTTCACATACTTAAAAATAAAATTCAGGAAATCTAGAGGACATTTTCATAACAGAGGCAGTACCTATACGTGCCACCAACAAAATTATTTTTATACAGAAATATCACCACTTTATTAAGGGCAGTGGCACATATACTGCCACCAAATTTTCCAGCAATTTTCCGAGTTGAAAAAAATCTTAAAAATCATTATATTTTCATTTGTTTTTCCTGCCAATTCCGGTTTTCTCTGCCTTATAAAGGGATAAAAAACGTAACCGTTTACTGCCCAGTAAATAACATCACGAATAGATGGGCAAACCATGAATGTTTTCTCATGTAAGATTCTCGAATAGAGGTAAATATTTTTAAAACATTGCTTGGTCTAGATTATGAAATTTTCTTCGTTCGCTACGAGCTTTGAGGATGCAATAAGTGACAAAGCAATGCCTGTTGTTAGATTTTACGGACGCGTTAGATTCATTACAATTTAAGCCTTATGTCAATGCTACAAAATACACAAAACGAGACTTGTTATTGCATTTTCGTCTAAATGTTATGATGGTTATGAGTTAAGGTAATATTCAGAAAATGTTAGCACAAGAGTGATTCGCTTTGAGAGATGAGCGTTTTCAGGGAATGTTATTAGTCCCGGAGAATATCACTTGTCGGAATTCAAAGTCCTTACATGGTTTTCAGGCAAAGTGGAGGAAATTAAGTTACACACAAATTTTTTACTAGTAAATGAGAAATATTTGTATAAATATATTTTTAATCACATTCTCGAAAACAGCTCTAGAGATTTCAATGAAAGTTGCAATGTAGAGGCTTACGAGAGCCAAAATCGACCTAGCTAGGTCTCATAATTATCTGGGAAAAATAGTTTTCACCCGAGCAGAGGTCGGTCGCCCAGATACTGTATGTAATTAGTTAACTAATACTGAAGGCTAATAGGCTGCTCTCAAACGGTGAAGGAAAATGCTGTCAGAAAATCGGAATATCCTGGAACCAAAATTCTAAGACGTTGGACGTCCACCAGACCGCACAGGACACATCGTGGTGGATTGTGCCCCGCTCCCTCCCAGATAGAGGCTGCCTGTATCCTAGGTACCTATGGGAACGACATAGATTGATTATGCTATCAAGAATTATCAAATCCTAGAGGTATAATAGCTTAAGTTATGGCAATGACCACTTCATTATGCTGATTGTGCGGTTAGAGGGAGATATTATCCATAGTACCTAAACCGCTAATTTGATTGAAGCCACTCGCCTACTACTAGCAGTTATCTGCCTAGTACTAATTAGTAGTATGGGTAATCAGAAGATAAAGCATTTTTCTGAAAAGGATCTATAGACTCCACTGGTGTTGATGTTCTGGGTTGTCGACCCCGATACCAAATTACTGTCATGATATATTTCTAAATTCGGCAACAGCTATTCTTACACAGTTCGTGCTGATCCGAGTAAAAAGGAGAAATAGAAGATCCTAAGTCGAATATTCTAAAGGTGACTGTACACTCTCGCGTGACACTCTGAAGTAGGAAGTGCAAGAGTGTACAGCCAAGCGAGGAATACCGGGGTTAGACAGCCTTTTTTTTTCAACTGCTGCGCTGCTTTTTGCGTGTTCGATCTCCACACGGAACAAATATAAGAATGACCTACAGATAGTTGTTCCGGGTCTGGCAGCATAAGATTAGTATGGGACAACGTTTAAAAAAAGAATTGTATGTCACTGCAATTTTAGATCACAGGTAATACACGCCACTAACGTTGGTAGTAAATCCGTCACTATGCCTGTTAGATCCGTGATAATCTTTACACAATGTTACAGGTATTTGTACTATACATTAATCCATCATCTCTCTTCATATTCGTATTGTGCAGAATAATTTTAGCCATGGCAAAATAATAAAATTATGATATTTTCCACAACTATATACCAATTAGTAACCTCGCATAACTATTCACATCACGACATAAACCAAGTACCCCCAGCTGTTCCGTATAATAAAGTTTTCTGAAATTAATGCGGAACCCTACAGAGTGAAATAAAATATGCGGCTTGGCTGTTGGTATTTAGTTTTTATTTTCTTTGCCATGAAAGTTTTTTAGTCACGGAGTTGTTGTATTTTGTTAGCTTTAGTGGTCACTGATATTTGGATCGTGTGGATGTAATATTTATCGGCGAGATTGTTAGGTGGATGTAATATTTATGCGGCTGATCTATACATCGGTTACACTGATAATTATGTTTCATTTATTATATCAAACTTTTTGTTTCGTCTGAAGTCTGAAAACCGTGGAATCAGTGGTCCGATGGAACCAGAAAAATAGTGCGATAAATGTGTATAATCATCTGTCTAGCCTTTTCCTTACTATGTTGGAGTCGGCTTCCAGTCTAACCGGATAAATGTGTATAGTGCGTAAAAAATGATGTAAGAAGTTTTATATTAGTTGAATAATATTTTACAATATAACATTGCAAATACATACATAACAATACTGTTTCTAAAAGTAATATAGCGGTAGCAAAACATATTGAAATGCCGAGCAATTTTTCCTACCTTTTAAAGGCCCAAAAATACAGCCAGCCTCAATTCCTAGGAAATTGGCCGCAGTTATGTTGCGACTACACCCACGGCCTGACAACGACAGCATAAAAACTGTTGTGGGTGGAAAAATGGAAAAACAAACGCACTTTTTTCGACCAGAAAAAGAACGTTTTTATAACTGACTGGACTAATGAACATGACATAACATTAAGCCTGTAACCACTGCAGGGTCGGCAAACATGTACTAAATTTTTGTATATTTCAAGGATTTTTCGAGTAATGTGGGAATTGTAACTTAGAAATTTGACGGCAATGATATGTACATTCAATTAGAAGTATATTATGTGTCTGTTACGTGGTAATAAAAATATCATTCTAAAACAGCAGTTATGCAGCAAACGGATTTGGATGAAATTTTGGCACAGAGATAGATTATAGTCTGGAATAACACATAGGAACTTTTGTCCTGGTAGTACGATCCCGTAAGACAATTACCAAACTACACGCAGGCGAAAGCGTGGGCATAAGCTAGTTTTTTTATAAATAAATGCGAAAGTTTATGAGGATGTTTGTTACTCTTTCAAGCAAAAACTACCGAACGGTTTTGGATGAAATTTGCCACACAGATAGTTTATAACCTGGATTAACACGTAGGATTCTTTGGGATACTTTTTTGTATCGGTAAATTGATCCCTTGGGACAGTTACCGAACTTCAAGTAAGCGAATTCGTGGGCAAAATTTAAATGTAAGCAAATTTCACTGTTACAGTGAAAAATTACTGAACTAATGAATTTAACCAAACCAAACGCGAGTTTGTAACACAAGTCAAGCGTTAATTACGCCTAGTCACAGCCTCGTAACTATTCATAGCACGTCATAAAGTGCTAATCACTGCTACATAGCTGTTTGTTTACACTGTGTCAGCTCATTAGTTTAAACATTAGGCGGGTGATATATTCGTGGGACATGCACGGTATTGCTGTTTTTGAGAGATATTCTTTGTGAATTGAATGTTTTAGCATCCTTTTATGCGGCAGATCTAGTTCATATTTACTGCTTTTTAATCAAATGTTGGGTACAATAGACGAAGAGGAAAAATTGTGGATTACCCTTCACTTCTTTTTAGGTAAATCATAACGTAAGATTTTCTCTGGTCTTCTCCCCTCCCAAAGACTAACCTGGGTATGAAGTAATTTCAAACCAGCTTCGGAATGGTTTTGCTATTAGTTAACGATATTATAATGGTACTCACACAAAATTTAAATTAATATCTTCATCATCATCATCGAGAATACATTTTACATGGAACGACTACCTATCTGACCTCCACACCCCAGTTAGTACTGGGTAATACGATACCCTTTGGTAAGACTGGTTGTCAGACTTTCGGGCCACTCATTACCTGTAACGACTGTCAAAGATCTACAAATGTCAGTCGGGACCAACAGCTTAAAGTGCTTTCCGAGGCACGGATCAACCTAGGCTAGCGCGGCTTAACCTGAAGATCGACCCGAGCGTCTGTTATTATTTAGGCACGAGCTCCTACAATATATTCACCTTGCACGTAGCTTATTCAATCAGCCCCATCCCTTCAACGACAACCACCGCAATAGAAACTTAAATGCGACCAAATTAATCTTATGCCTTGTTCAGTCCAAACCCCAAATATACATCCATACAATTTGCCGGTACAACGAGACAAGCCACTTCCTTATACCAAGATTACTATTCAACAAGCGAGCTGAAACACTCTCTGCATATAATTTCGCGTATTTGCAACCGTAATACGCACACTGATTGTTCAAAATCTTCTGTGTACATCTAGGGGTAAGGTATACATGTTTGTTTAGCAGTTTCGTGGTTTGCTGATTGGCTGAAAGATAACATACAGAACCACTGATTATAATATATGTCGGATCCGGTCGTTAGTACGGACATAAAATGAATTGGAAAGCACGCCTGTGTGCAGTGGTGACATCACGCGACCTACTTACCAGTCTACCCTCAACACAACGTGCTTCTACAGAGCCCTGATGTTCAGCTCGAGGCGTGGGCGACAGTCAATGTCTGATCGCGACGGAGTTGAGACGTCTTGAAACTGTACCCGATTCATTGTGCCCCGTGTTATTAAGTTGTAATATCAAGTAATTTGTTCGTTTGCTAGAAACGGTGTATCGCACCCAGTGTGTTTTTATATCACGAAACAATCGTCTGCCCACATGATGTACGAGCCTAATGGAATAAATCCTGACGTATCCGACGTCCGATCTCTGTTTTTGTTCCTAAAATGGATTTTCGAAGAACATCATCAAAGAGATAGATCAACCTGAAACATAACATAACATCACGCATGTAATCCCCGAGAGTTAGGCAGAGGTGTTCCTAATAGTACACCCACATTTCAACCCGAATCGTGATAATAAACACGTTACCTACGTTATTTTAAAAATTGAATTTTGTTGGAAATCTTTATCAACTTACAATAATCAACGAAAATTTGTAATTGGCGTCCCTCTAGCAATTTGTATCTTAGCTGTAAGTTTTCTAAAGAAAGTGAAAATGACATGAAGTGTGAAAATCAAGTAATGATTGCCACAAAACGTTGAGAAGAAGAACTCTTAAATGATACTGATGAATATTTTATAAATCCACATCCATGTTGATAAAGTTGTGCCCAAGAACTAATCACTATACATACATAGGTCGTCGTGATTGGCATCTCTGCGATCGATGTTCCAGACTTATATAATATGTATAGCCTTAAACGGTGTACGTTTTTCGCGAACTTTAGCCTCGCACGCAACCACCCAAATGTACTTAAAATGCCGCCTGTATATAAAGTAGGGAAACCGGGTTACTTTGGGAGCCAAAAGGCATTTAAATTTAAAGGCGATCATGGAAACAATTGTTTCGAGGTACATAATATATGAAGATTATCGACCTTGAAAGTCTAATTGATTGTTTTCGGTTTGTTAGTTTTTAACAAGTAAACGTGTTATTTATTAGTTTCGTAAAGTTGGTATTCTTGATTAAGAACAAGTTGGAAACAACTACCAGAACAAATTGTAAAACATACAAACGGTTTTTATGTTATTGGTATTTTTTTAAACCAATTTGAATAAGTAATATCTTTCTAGGAAACCATGAGGAAAATCGTCAAAGACTTCAAAATGTTTCTGTTATCAGCTTTCGTCTGTAAACTTAAACGTATTTAAAAATGTTAAAAAAGGTCAAGCCACAGCTGAACTTGGCCTTTTCAACAGACAGACAAAATGAATAGTAGGGGAACAATGTAATCAAAATAATGGTTGCTGTGTTGTACAGTCACGAGCACACTGCACAAAATATGTGTACATATAACATACACAGGAGATTTCTACAGAATCAGAATACAGGGTGAAAACGGACCCTTCACGAAACCGTCAACCAAGTATTATGTACACCAAAATAAGTAACTTTCGTCGGCCGTGGAGGTGTTTAAAGTAGAAATCTTACATTAAAAACATGTATTTAAAAAAAAAAACTTGTGAAAAAGTTTGAAGTTTGAGGCCTGTAACTCTGTAACTATAAGGTTCCCAGGTACGGTCTAAAACTAAAAATTGATCTCAATGACGGGAAAAATAAATGCCTTTCGGCTTTGTTAAGGGCCTTTTTACACCCTTTAATTATTTGTGAAACATAGGTATTTACATAAAGGTGTTAGGTTAAATAAATGGGCGCTATGTTTTCCGACAGACATGACATGCTATGCTATATTTTACAGCAAATACCTTGGCGTAATTCCTTGGCTAAGGTAGCCAAGGAATTGAATTTTATCTGACTCAAAAGAAAAGCCTAGGTTCACCTGTGCATTCAATGTTTCTTTATCTGTCTCTTTGAAAAATACTGATATCAATAGCGCGTTTTGACGTTCTTGTTTTACAAGAGCTTTTTGACCTCGTTGAAGACTATTCACAAATTGAGAGGGTTGAAAAGTTCTATTCGTTCTCTAAGTCTGACAATAACTCTTGAAACTGCATTCTTTGGTAAAATTGATATGCTGTATGAAAAGGCATTGACTCATCTCATCTGCCTCCCCTTTTTTCTTTTCTGACTAGGTTTGTGAAAAAAGTTGCATAAGAAAATGGCTTGTTAAATAAGTAGGCACTCGATTTTAGACTGACTAAAACGCTTCACACGAAACTGTTGCAACTGAAGGTACTGCTAGATAATTACTGCAACTTTTTTGCTTTCAGGTCAGTGACGGTCAAGAGAAACTGAAACCAGCGAGTGATAAGTATCTATCGTCAACTGCCGATCTTCCTTATACTAACATAACCTCCTCCTTTTTTAGTCGGTTGAAATAAAACAAACTGTTTAAAGCACGCCAAGTGTCACCGCGACCCGACTTGCGTAACTATGATCTACACGCAAGTGTACGAGTCGAAGGTACTCTCTAGATAAGTAAGTTGTGTCTAGTAGGTGGCCACGTTAAAGCGCTATTCTTTTTAGACAAAGAAGTTGGAAGTTTTTTATGATTATGATGCCTAAAGGCCTATTTTCCGGCATTTTATTTTACTTTAAAAATAGCGGCCACTCATAAAACCTTCATTAATCGATATCTAGCATCAATACAAAGAAGTTTTGTTTGAAACAAAATGTACTAAAGTGTCACGTTTCCGAGATATAAGCTATCAAAGTTAAAGTCTATTCATTGATGGCGTCTTCGTAACGTTATACTTAAAAACATTTTGTCTCATGCAAAACTTGTTTGTATTGATACCAGCTATCGATTAATATAGGTTTTACAATGGGCCGCAATTTAAAAAAAAAATGGCGGAGCTTAGGCTGGCCATTAAATTCAAACCCCTTTGTCTCCAGTCCATTGCGAGATTTAAAACCCAATTCCTGCTTAACAAATCTTTATCAGTAGACATCTTAATCTATATCAAGACATTTGTAGATATCAGGAAATCGAAATAAGATCCATCTAAGTTTATAAGAACCATTGTTAACTGCCAATCGAAAATCAGTAATTTATTGTAACATGAAAAACAACAGTATCAATAAAATAAAGTGCTAGAAACTGAATATGAAAATTTACTACCACCGCGAGCTAAGCTACTCTATAAACATTTTATATTCACAACAGTTGCGACACATGCGACTACTTTATGACGTGTCGTGTCGCAGTTAACAGCTTTACAAGCACTACGACTAAGCGCAATTAAGGCACACACACACAAGTACACATGGAACAAAAGAAATGGAACACGTTCACCACCCTTAATTGTTTTAGAGGACGTTGCTTTTTTCCAAGCAAGTCGTTTTCTGTAATAAATAGTAAAACAAGGTTTAGTTAGCAATTTTAGTTTGCATGTTTGTTGAGTAATGGAGTTCTTTATGTTAGATTATAGTTTTGCGTTGTGAAAAGAAAGTTGATTGATTATTTAATGTATGACTACCTTTTGCCCGTGATTCGGCTACGTAGACGTCGGTAATTACTATCCAGGACGAAAATTTACCACGTATTACCGGGATTGAAGTATCTTATGTCCTTATTAAGTTCATAGTCTATTCGAATGCGTTCAACTAATAAAGAGTGAAACAAACAGACAGAGTTACTTTCACATTCAATTTATGATATTAGTTTGGATTAATTTTTTGTATACAGGGTGTAAGGGACAGCCCTCCACAAACTGATGGGGTGAATTCAGTATATCATACTAAGATGACCGGTACAATAAATTATTTCAGGAATGTTATGGGAATCCAATAAATTTGATTTGTTTTATTTCCTCATACGCAATGTATCGTTACCGTGGCAAAATGCACGGAGTGAATGGCAAGCGCGACGACGAGTTCGATGAACTCTGTAGACAAGCAGGAAGTGAACAGCAGGCTGATTTCACAAGTCGTTCGTTAGAGTATTTCAACATCCATTGTTGGTTTTTTGATTTTAGCCGTATTATTTACATAAATGGAGTGTTGCGTACAGGGAATATAATTTTACATTGAAATAAAGGACAAGTAACGGAAAAAAAAGGTAAAAGAAACATAAATCCGGAGAAAAATTCCGGTGGAATATGATACAAAATAAGGAGCTGAATGTACCCTGTCAGTTTGTTAGGGCTGTCTCTTACACCCTGTATTACTTTTTAAATAAAGTAAAGTAAATCTGCAATAGTTTTGCTAAAAATGTGGTGACCCAACCTCATGCAATATCGCTGCATGGACTTCTTACGACTTCTTAGTCCAGGTTTAATCATAATGTTACCCTTCAGTGTTCATTCAATGGTAGAAGACACTTGTAAGATACTGATAGGCTGAATCTTAAAAATGCTAAAAAACTACCATCATGCCTTCCGTTTCGTTTTCAAGAATAACATACATCATCACCTGCCTAGCCTTTCCCCAACTATATTGGGGTCGGCTTCCAGTCTAACCGGATGTATCTGAACACCAGTATTTTACATGTAGCGACTGCCTATCTGACCTCCATAACCCAGTTAGTACTGAGTAATACGATACCCCCTGGTAAGACTGGTTGTCAGACTTTAGGCCACTGACTACGTGTAACGACTGTCAAAGATCTACAAATGACAGCCGAGACCAACGCCTTAACGTGCTTTCCGAAGCACGGAGGAAAATCGGTAAGTAATGGGTGGTCATCCATCCACAGACCAACCTAGGCAAGCACGGCATAACCTAAAGATCGACCCGAGCAGCTGTTATTATTTAGCCACGAGCTCCTTCCAAAATAACATACATAGTATTGAATTCTCTTTATTTCATCAAATGTTTTATTTCCACGGCATCCGAAGCGAGTCCTATTTATCTATCACAACATTGTACAAAAGCACTATAAACTTTAATTTGAAACACAAAGCATTCGAAAGCGCCTCTTAATTGAAACATTTAATTAATACGAACATTTTCCTGAAAACATAAGTTCGTAGTTCTGATGTCAGAAAATAAACACCGTAAATATGACCCAAACATCAGAAGTGTTCCACTTAAAGTATGCAAAGCGCTTTAATTTTACCCTCTACTAAGTTTCTGCGAAACTAAAACAACCTCTATTGTTACTAGCGTAAAGACTAGTATTGTGTAGGTAAACTAGCGTAGTATATTGTTCCTTGGGTCGTCGGAGTAAATCGACTTAATTTGTAGCGAGTATTTCTACTTGAAACCTTGTCTAAGTGGACCGGTCTTCGTCTACTAAATATGTCTTTTGTACACGTAATTATTTAGTACAGGTTTAACAAGCAGTACAAGTTATTATTTCTTGGAACTTGGTTGATGTTTTCGTGTCGATTAGTGTACCGTACCGTTGTTCGAGTGTATCGTATCTCAGCATTTTCATCAGAATATAATTGTCTACTTACTATAGTACCTTATATCTTATACCAAAAGGTCGAGTGTCAAACATCCTTATTAGAACGCTACAATGACCAAAGGTTTTTGGCGTAAATCAGACATAATGTAAATATGTGCCCAGGTAATATTAAAGGTGAGGTCAGACTGAGCAGACAAGACTGCAGATTGGGTGCTAATACCGGTCAGTCTGTTCTATCGGTCGAGAGAGAGGGAAAGGAGGCGGTTCTCAAGTCGACACGTATATATATATATATATTTTAATATCAACGACAACGACCAGGCATAACTTTTTACAGAGAATTTCAATTTGAATGATTCTTTTTTTATTAGAGAGCGTATATATCAAAGTTGGCCCCATTTAATATTGAAAAATAAAATCCACCCCTAAAGGTAGAAAAACGGGGTTTGATTGGATTTTGTCCTACTGAATTTTCAAATGGGAACCGATTCTGTTTAAATTTGGCACACATATGTAGTTCTGAAGACAATACAACATAATACAGATCTGGATTTTATCTGATGATGGAGACGGAAGGCAGTCGTCCTCAACAGCTTACAACAGCTATATTGTGTTTGGGATCATTTCATGCACCTTGAGAACTTAAGACCTAGCTGGAGTACCACTGTCATCCTGGCAGTTGCAAGAGGTCCCCAACAGTCTTTGATAGATCTATCAAAGTCGATTCTGAGTCCAGTCCACTCGGTTTAAACACACCTTAAGAACGACTCTTTAACTTGACTGTTAGGTAAAAAATGCAGACTGACAGGATTAATAATGGTACAGTTTATGCAAGCTAGTAGATTAGCAGCTTGCTTAAATAAACACCAATAGATTCTTAAAGCCCACACAGAAATCACGCAATCCTCATGAAAGATTTGCAAAGAGAGCCTCAAGCAAAATTAAAACTGAAATACTTAATAAATAAACTGACTGCGTCGTTGATCTAGGTGTCGCAAGCGCGATTGCTGATCATGAGATCCTGGGTTCGATTCCCAGGTTAGGCAAAGTATTATTGGGTTTTTATCAGGAATTCTCAGTAGCAGCTACAGAGTCTGGATGCCCAGTTGATGGCAATAGGGTCGCCCCCTATTACATGGGAGTTAAACACAACTGGGATCCGCTGGATGCGAGTCGCACGGGACCGGTCAATGTGGCGACACTTGGGGAGGCCTATGTCCAGCAGTGGACGTCTTTCGGCTGAAATGATGATGAAACACAACTGGCGAAATATGGGTGTACTATTCGGTACACCTCTGCATCTCTTCTGAGATTACAGGCGTGATGTTATGTTACAATAATAAATAAAACCTGCAACCTCCAAAGCGTCACTGTAATTGTTAGAAACGTGTATCAATAACCTCTGCAACCTCCTCCAAACACAATTTATTGCTACACCGATATTGTTCGGTTACATTGAAATGAGACTATTATCCTCTTAATGGTTTTACCAAATTGCTGATAGGCAAACTTGTTTCACAATAAATAGGGGTAATTTGTTACCCGACCCCAGCTCAGTGGAGCGACCTATGAACTTGATCAACTCGCCCTTATAGCCTTGGGGGTAAGGCAGAGTTAGGCTGGCTTTACACCAGATGTGCGAGGTAGCTAAGCGGTGAAGCTGAGCTATTTAATTAATGTTTTTTTTTTTAAGCGGAGCTAAGTGGGGGTTGACACCGGACACTAGCATGTACTGTAGTATATGTTAGTGTGCAGTGCTATTTCGTCGGTGAAGTTCTAACACCACGTAAGTCATAAATAGCAACTTTACAGGAGAGTGAATAAACTACATAGTTATGCCTAGGTAACAGTGCAAACATTTTTTTTATTTGTGTTTACTTCAAATTAAATGAGACGTTGCTTGTTTCTGCTTGGCTGAAACAACACGTCTGATTTTCTAGCAAACGGTATCAAAAGGTCAAAGCCGCCAAAAATTGACTTACGTGGTACTAGAACTTCAACGACGATTTATCCTTAACGGTTTGTCCGCATCTTAAGATGTATTATGAAGATTGAATTCCACTAGCGATAAACCAATCTACGATATTAAAGTCATACTGTTCTATTTAATGTTATCACACATATAAATCGCTACGAAGCTTAGCCCATATCTGTGGAAAAGTACCCTAAGGGGGAGCAACAAGACAACATCGCACGCCCCATTTACGTGAAATATTGCCTTCACAAAAATTGCTTCTATTTTTTCAAGCAAAATCAATCACGAGAAGTTTGTAATTTTGAAGATACTTCCCGTTAGGGATTTAATTTAATTTTTAATTAAGTTTAAGAGGCTGTTTCTTTGCTGACCTTGGAGCGAAACAACAGGATTTTAGCTCGTGAGTTGTTGGTCCTGCTGGGTCGTGTTTATTCGGGCTAAGAATAGACTATTTTGTTTCAGCCCTATTGTGTTGAGAGGGCCTGAGTGGTCGCCACGTGTATGTTTTGTGAACTTAGTTTTGAGTTTGCCAATACGCCTGTGAAAACGCAATGGTTATAAATATTTATTTATTTTGCGACTTACTGCTATCAATAAAGGTCCTAACCTAATTCGATAGTCTGGCTATGAACTATTATGAATAACATATGTTTATTACAAATTAATCTACTAATACGACAAAACAAAATATTTAAAAAAAAAAACAATTAAATAGATATCTACACAATTAGCTATCATGCTAAATATTAAGCGGCCACATAATATATGAACGAAAACATAGCGAGTAATATCTACGTATTATGGAGCAGTATTTTTTTTCTGCGTTGCAATGTTTGAGAACACATTCAGTGTCAAAACTATAGACCGACCGCTTTAATGAGTCCTCCGCTTTGCCCTATCAAAGGCAAAAAGACCTAACTATATCCCACAGGTTATTTGCTTTTAAAATAACCATAATCCACGTAGGTATTACGATACTAATTGAACGAATACGTGATCAATCTTCAGAATATGCCATTTAAATTGATACCTTCGCGAGGCCTCATTAAAGCGGTCGGTCTATAGAGGAAGTCATTTGTTTAATTTAGGCCGATATCAAATGTTACAATTTACATAGAAAGCTAATTGCCACTCATCATCGGTTCCCAATAGTTACAAGAACCGCAGTAAGCCTCCATAGTCCTTACTATCCTTATCCTTACTAATCCTTACTAATATTATAAATGCGTAAGTACGCTTATTTGTTTGTTTGTTACGTTATAACGCCTAAACCACTGAACCGATCATCCTGAAATTTTGCATATACATTGTCAGGTGTACAGAAACGGATATGGGGTACTTTTCATCCCGAAAACAATTACTGTTCCCGAGGAAAACAACAATAACGTTTTTATAATAATAGATGGCGCCACGTGTCTTTCGAATCATGATTAAATTATAATTATTGCAACCAGAGTACTACCCGAATTGATTGTCAAATTCTACATTAAAGCGAGCGCAACCGCGGCCAAAAGCCAGTAGTAGTAATATATTTGAATAAGATGCACTGTCAAAGTCTTACTCCGCCCAACATGTCTCAACAAACTTAACATGTAAGTGTTTCAAGTAAAAGTAATTACAGGGACTGTTTCATTATGTCGCTCATTTAACTACCTTCCTACGTCGTAATACCGAACTGTTTCGTTTGCCGCACTATTAATTGCCTCCCAACTGTTTCTTGCCACCACTTTGCTCAAATGTTAGGCGGTGTTCTCATCTTTGTATGCGCAAGAGAGCAGTTGTCGCAAATGCCTTCATAAGAACTTACAAATGCTCTCGTAGGGAAGCTAGAAGGTTTCTGTTTAAATATGGCCTCCTGTGATGGTTTTAGAAACAGCATTATAGGGTCTGACCATGAATCGGGGCGTGAATTTTGGATCCATTTAAAGCTATTGGACAGAACACAGGCCGAAGTTGGCGTAAATAACTAAATACCTGCATGGTTTTCTCCACTGCGTTCATTGCTTATCCCCCTTCGCCAAAGTAGGCTATCAATTTGTATCTGTGAAAGGTACCCACAGTCAAAGTATCTAAAACCGCGAAGCTTCCATTCCGTACGCGTTCGCCGATGAATAAGCACCCTTACTTGTGTGTACACTCCAAGTTTTAATAACTTTGCTATGTCGAGAATAAATCTTAATTGTTTAAAGTAACGTTTTCTTAGAAGTCTTGTTGATACTTAATCAGATTACGCAGTTAGGAGTTAAATTGTTACTGCTTGATGGAGTTTCTAACTGTTTTGATGTTCACTGTGTGTGATGTAAAATTGATTGAGTCAGTTAAAAGTTTTAATGATATTTTGTACGTCGTTATCGAATGAGTCTAACTGTAATAAGTCTTTTGATGCGAGTTAATAGATTTCTGTGAATGGCATTGTATCGCCATAAATAGCTATGTTGAAAGGAGCAACGAAATTGGAAATTGTAATCATTATTACTTGGCATTCTATTTCATTTTCAACAAAACGGGCAATAATATTTTAATTAAAACAGCTCTACTTAGCTTGATAGACGTGGCTACACCAGAAAGGTCAAGGGAAATACTGTTAGAACACAAAACCCTTATCACCATTGTAAATGGTGTATCTACATGATATACATAAAGAGTACTTTATTTACAAAAAAAATAAAGACATGCTGCGCCGATCCCAAATGAATTGGGATAAGGGCAAGAGAATGATGATATTTAAAAAAAAATACATACACTTTTGTATGTATTTTTTTTTAAATATCATCATTCTCACGCCTTTTTTCCATGGGGGTAGGCAGAAACCACAGAACGCCACCAGCTACGAACCTTACATACTCTTTTTGCCTCGTCCACGTTCATACATCTGGTCATACACGCACGCCGGCGGAGGCGTGAGTATCTTATTCTATTATATTAATAGCTAGATTACCTACCTACAACGAGCACTGTTTGCATACCTTAGTAGTAGTCAGGATTATATTTTAATGATCAGTCAGGCGGCTGTTAATTACCAAACGTAACACTGCAATATTTTTCGTTATAATTTTTCCAGCATAATTAAAGTTTTTTCTTTCAATTAAGCTGATCTAATTGCGACATACATCTTGTTTATTTAAATTTAATTATGTTCCCACTTCTCAAAATAACAAGAATAAAATATATATCATTCTCAATTGATTTATTAGAAACGATTGGTCTCACTTCAAGATTGAGCAATGGCTGCCGCCGCCGGCATTTTGCTGAAGTAATTGAAGCTGCGATACTAATATAATTTATTCAATTAAATTGAATATTGCTTGAGAAATTGTTGGTAGGTTTTTATTATACAGGGTGTAAGGGACAGCCCTCCACAAACTGACAGGGTGCATTCAGCTCCTTATTTTGAATCATATTACACCCTGTATTGTTGTAGACATGACCAACACTGGCAGAATTTGATAACAAAGAGTCCTTTTACTCATAAATTATGACAAAGAAAGGTCAGGTGTGTAGTACTCGCAACCCGCGTACGTGTATGACCAGATTTATGAACGTAGACGAAGCAAAAGCATCGTAGCAGGTGGCATTATGCTATCTACCTACCCCCCTAGCCCCTAGAGAAAAATGTGTAAGTTTATGTATGTATTTATGACACAGAAAGTTGTAAATGAAGTTCTTAGAAGCTGACATCAGTTATGTTCAGAAGGACAGGAGGTTACTTACAATTTATACAATACAATATTTATTTTTCTTAGCAAAATAAAACAAGACATAAAATATTGACAGCCAATCATAATAACACAAACCTGAAAATCTACGGCACTTGCTCTCAACGAGAGAGTTAAAGCTGGTGACTTATATGAGATGTGATAGAGTGTTAGCTTAACAGCAAATAGACAGGCGGATCAGTGGGATTAGCGTTACCGCAAGTACCTACACACACGTCACCCTTAGTAGAAGGAGATGGGGTAATACGGCCAAATATTCTTCTGATCGCTTTATGTCATTACCGTAGAAAAACATGTTATAAATTAGAGTTCGTTTTCGTGGCTGTCTATGACCCTATTGTTCCTCTAAACTTAGCAACGAATTTAGATGCAGTTTTCATCACGATTCCCGCCAAATAAACATTTAATCTCAAGATTTGCCAAAGTGCTATGGAGCGCAGTATCTTAGGAGTAAATTCGAAACACTGCGCTCCGAAAGGCAAATCGTTGACGTGGCTCAAAAGTCTGAACAAGGCTTAAACAGTGACAAGGGGCCGCAGAACACGAAGGAGATGGCGGGACGAACTAGATGTCTTCTTTGAGGATCGGAAAGAAGTAGCACAGAATCGTGACCGTAGGAAGGAATAGAGGGAGGCCTTTGCCCAGCTGTGGGACAATATAGAATAGCTATAATGTATTGTCAAGTCGTGGAAACCGTGAGAAGTAGGGGTTTACGATAAAAAGTACAATATAAAATAGTTTATTTACGTATCTGAGTAATGAATGATTCTTTCCTTTTTTTTATATTATAATAAATTTATGGGAAAAATCGAATCCGCATGGTAGGATTGGATATGGCTTATATTTAGTAAACAAAATCTCTAGTCTAAATTCAAGTCCTTATATAAAAGTACTACCTAAAAACTCGCCCACACCATTCGTATCTCACAATAAACTGTAACAAATGAATGTACACGAACAAACATGTACTCGCATTCCTGAAACTTTTATTCATGAAACGATTCGTACAAAAAAGAGAAAAGTTCCTGAAAATCCACCTTTGTAATGAACTTTTTAACTTTCACAATATCACGTAGGAGTCTATCTGTATCTTTTTTATCTTTACGCTGTGTATTTGTACCTGAATTTCAACAAAGTAATTTCGAGATAGTCTGTACCTTTGTAAAAAGAGGATTTTATCGGTTCGGACTTTTGAGCTTAGTATGTGGATCGAGATCAATTGATTTTGGCTCAACAAGGCAGAAAAGGATCAGTCCGGAATACAAAACTTTGATACCTTTTCAAATAACTGCACACAATACCTTTTAACTTGAAGGTCAGCGATAAACGAACGAAAAGTCAGAAAAATACATATAACAGACTAGCATTTGCTCGCGGCTTTGCTCCCGTTATGTACGGAATATACTCACGGGAACGTAATTTAGTAAATGTAGTAACACTCGGGAATAATGTAGCTTCCGTTAGTGAAAGAATTTTCTGAATCAGATCAGTAGTTCTGAAGATTACCCCAACATACAAACTTATAAACAAATTTGACCTCTTTATAATATTAGTATAAATTGTTTTTTTTAACCGTTGAATACATTTTCACGGACGCTGGTTGACTCCTACTTATTCGAGTCAAAACTATCAGTTCTGCTTGAAAAATGTATGAACAGAATCGCGAGGTGAACTTGCTATTTATACAGAGTTATTTCGAGACTTTTGGGTTCAGTATGATGACAGTGACCTTTTCGTCGAGATAAAAATTTGTCATACACTCTTTTATTATTTTATGTTAGTTTCAACATTTATGAATCTAAGTTTAACTTTAACAAGCAAGAATAAATTGCTTCGTTCCAAACTTCTACTATGTATTTTATGAATATTAGAACATTTATGTAACTTCTTCCAAACTTAGTTTAAATTATAAGATGGCTTTGCTTATTATTTTTATCCTCCGAAGTTAACGAGCTCCTCTAATTGATGTCACTGGCTGAAAGTAAATGACTATTCTTTTTGAAAAGCTTAATCATACTGAAATTGTTGAGGAAAATTAGGGGGGATTTATTACGTAACATTTGTGGACAGTGTTTTTTCAAGATTTGGGTATTTTGATTAGTAAGTATCCATTATCCAGGGTCGAAGAGACACCGATGCAGAAATGGTTACCACATATTTAGTTCATCATCCTGAACCAAAACATAGACATTTTTCGTAGGTAAGTTTTTTTAAATCAGCTGTTCCATACATTTGGACCGTGGATTCGATACAGACTTGGACCTCACCTGGGAAAATTTGTTACTTTAAAAACTGTTTTTTACTTAGAAGTGCAATTGCACGGACAAAATATGTTTGGAATAGTAGATTTGTTTTGTATGCCACTATTAAACCATAAACTTAGACATCAACACCCTGTCGCGCAACTGCAGTCCCATTTGTCAGTCATCTCACGACTTCGTGTAATAATATTGTTTGAAATATTCATGCTCTGCTCAGATTGTTGCATTGCGATGAATAATCAACAGAAAGGGCCAAATAAAATTATATCGTATAATGAAAAAGAGACACCTTACTGACTGCCTCGTTGGTGAAGTGTTTGAACCGTTCTGTTGCGCGGGAGCATTTCTTTGGCTGGATCCCCAGGTCGGCCAAAGTGTAATTGGGTTTTTCCATAAGGATTTTCTCAGTAGCACGGAGCCTAGATTTGTGCACTATTGATGGCGGTAGGTTTGGGAAACCGGTCAAATGTTGACATACTATGGATACATTTCAGCTTACCCGTTCTGGATAACAGGCATATAGCTTTCCTTGTTATGAAATAGAGGGTTTCCCTAATTGTAAGCGAGATGTAAACTTTATACAGAGGACCAGAGGCACTTGTACAAACTGAATATTAATCCACCTGTTTCCGAGAGAGCATTTTGTTTGATTTCAGGACCTGTTTACTGACAGATTTAAATTACTTTCCGTTTTACTGTCAGGAGCTTTATGGGCAGTCTTTGTTGAGCTTACAAAGTAACTTGTGAATCCATACGACGTCACTTTTCGTATCTGTCTATGTAACCGCGATGGTCTAAACTTCGTAGCATTTTTATGCGAAAAGTTGGAGTGCTAATATCAAAATAATATTCAGTTCAAAAACCTATGACAAGGATGGTAGTATTAAGTACAATAATTATAGTACACGTTACAATTACGACAGACTCGTTGGTCGCAAGCGCGACTGCTGAGCATGAGGTCCTGGGTTCGGCTCCCGGGTCGAGCAAAGTGATAATTATTAGACTTTTTCCATTAGGAATTTCTGAATAACAGCCACGGAGTTTAGATTCATGCCCGGTTGTTGGCAATAGGGTCGCCCCTATTAGTTACATGAGACATAAATATAACTGGCAAAATGTGGGTGTACTTTTAGGTACACCTCTGCCTAACCCTTTGGAGATTACAAGGCTGTTACCTGTTATGTTCGTTACAATGTATGACACGAAATAATATTTGAACGGAATTTCATTAAAATAAATGATTTATCACTCTTCTTAAAATTCAACCCAACTCACAAACCAAGACCCCTTAAATTTCATAACAAAATCCTTTGCTATAATCATAACGGAATTAGTCAACTCCAACATGTAATGGCTCATGAAACGCCATGTAAACCGTTTACAAAATTTATGTCATTTTATATCGCTACATCACCTTTAGCTGTAAACTCAGTTTGACGGCCCTTAAATTTTACCGATAGATTTTATATTCCATCATAACTTTGAGCTATGCTTTCAATTTTGTTTTTTGGGATAACCTCGTATTTTTCGTGCATTATTTTATTATAGTACATTTTTTTACAACTGGGGAAACTTATTTTTTTCCAACTCTTACGGTGTTTTGCCTCCTCTGGCCAATCAGTCAGGAACGAGTCCAAATCGTCACACCAGCGTTTTTTGGGGCTGCCTCGGTGACGACGACCGTCTTCAGTCACCCACTGTGTGACAATTCTGACCCATCTGTCCTGACCCATCCTGGAAATGTGACCCGCCCAGTCCCATTTTAACCTCGCAGACTTATCACCAACATCGGCGATGTCTGTCTTGGAGCGTAAAGCGGGGAAACTTTGTCACAAAAAAAAATGCTTGATAAACAAAGGAGCAACTTCAAATCCTATTTAGCAGTAAACTAATTAATTATTTATTAGTGACTAAATGCTGCTTCGTACATCCGAGTGTAAACAATCTCTTCATTTATTCTAGTTAGCTGATTTATAAATAGAAAAGCTTTCCAGAAAATTAAAACAATTTGCTTTACAATAGAAACTTGCTATGTAGGGAAGATGAATAAATAATTAATCGAGATTCCGATAGAATTTAATTACGAACGTACGAAGGCATTAGAAATGCAAAGCGCGTTTTAGATCGTTACAGATTTTATGCGATTGAGAGAAGCGGAATCTGTAACATGGGTACTTAATTGCCTAAATACAAATTCAATAAAGAAATGTTTTTAGTTAAAGTATAAATGTAATTTAATTTATTTTAAATATAATAATTTATTTATTTTAAATGTAATCATTTATTTATTTTAAGTGTAATGTAATAATAATAATAATAATTCATTTATTTGCCTGAAACATGGTGGTACAGATCTTAAAATACAACAAGTACAAGGTTCTTCATGTTCCGCCTTATTTTACAGCATGCAAATTTTAATTCGGACTAATTTTCTTTTTTTTTTATATAATCAAATTCTTACAAACAATCCCATTTTATATGTCAATTAAATAAATGCAAATCAATTAAATTAAATAACAAAAACAATAAAATGAATTACAAATATCGAACCCAATAATATGAACAATAAATTAAATTACAAATGTCAATTAAATTGAATTACAAATGTCACTAAGTTTATCTATATGCAAAACAAAAGAAAATGTCAATAAATTAAAATAAAAATGTCAAAGATTTAAAATAAAAATGTCAATAAATTAAAATTAAAATGTCATTAAATTAAATCATAAATGTCAAACAATAAAAAAAAAATATAAATTAAATGTCAATAAGTTAAATTATAAATGTAAAAAAAAAAAAATAATAATAATAATTCATTCTATAATTAAGTTTTATATCTGGCACCGCTTCTTATTCATATTATAATTAAAAATTCATTTACAGTGTAAAAACAATTTTCAATAAGCCAAGTTTTGAGCTCTTTTTGAAAAAAAAATCGTTGGCAATTCTCTTATTTGTTTAGGTAACTTATTGAATATTTTAATTGCCATACGACTCGTGTTTTTGTGGCAAAATGCTGTTCCACACCTAGGCATTTTCTTTTTTTTTATATAATCAAATTCTTACAAACAATCCCATTTTATATGTCAATTAAATAAATGCAAATCAATTAAATTAAATAACAAAAACAATAAAATGAATTACAAATATCGAACCCAATAATATGAACAATAAATTAAATTACAAATGTCAATTAAATTGAATTACAAATGTCACTAAGTTTATCTATATGCAAAACAAAAGAAAATGTCAATAAATTAAAATAAAAATGTCAAAGATTTAAAATAAAAATGTCAATAAATTAAAATTAAAATGTCATTAAATTAAATCATAAATGTCAAACAATAAAAAAAAAATATATAAATTAAATGTCAAAAAGTTAAATTATAAATGTAAAAAAAAATAATAATAATAATAATTCATTCTATAATTAAGTTTTATATCTGGCACCGCTTCTTATTCATATTATAATTAAAAAATTCATTTACAGTGTAAAAACAATTTTCAATAAGCCATGTTTTGAGCTCTTTTTGAAAAAAATTCGTTGGCAATTCTCTTATTTGTTTAGGTAACTTATTGAATATTTTAATTGCCATACGACTCGTGTTTTTGTGGCAAAATGCTGTTCCACACCTAGGCATCGCTAATTTTGTTGGATCCCTGGACATTTTACCCATCTTGTAGACATTTTCGCTATCTGCTTTACTGAAAAGAGTAGGATGTTTTTTTACAAATACTCCCATTTCCAATATATATAAACACGTTAGAGTCAATAATTTATGCTCTTTTAAAATGGGTCTGCACGATTCTAACGGACCAATACCAAACACAGCTCTCAAGCACTTTTTTTGAACAATAAAGGCCCTGTCACTGTCTGTAGAATTGCCCCATATTATTAATCCGTATCTTAACACGGATGAGACGCATCCATGATAAGCCATCAGAGCAGCATTTCTTCCTACAGTTTTCCTAAGATTTCTTAGTGCAAATGCAAAGCTGTTCAGCCTGGTACATATATTATCAATGTGTTTTTTCCAATTACAATTTCTATCAATTAATATGCCTAAAAATTTTGTACAGTCAACTTCTTCAATTGTATTACCACGACCAATAATTTTCAATGCTTGATTTGCCATTTTATAGTTACAAAAACTAATATATTTTGTTTTAGAAATGTTGACATTTAAATTGTTTTGCTCAAACCATTCCAGTATGGCTTCTACGGCAACATTTATTCGGTCTTCATATCGTTCATTTTTATTCTCTTTATTTATTACAAGTGAAATATCATCAGCAAATAAAACGCACTTATCCTTTATTACTGCTGGCAAATCATTTATGTATAGAAGAAAAAGTAATGGCCCCAATATGCTACCTTGAGGTACACCATACGTATTCATTCTATACTGAGATTTATACTTTATAACTTCTCTGTCTTTATTTATTCCTAAAATTTCAACGCTTTGTTGCCTATTACTTAAGTAATCTTTCAGCCAATTTAACGCTTTTCCTCTTATTCCGTAATATTCGCATTTTTTGAGCAGAATATCATGTTTGACAGAGTCAAATGCTCTACTCATATCAAAAAATATCGCAGTGACTGGTTTTTTCTTATCAATGTTTTCGGTAATTAATTTAATCAGTTGATAACAAGCTAATGCAGTTGATTTTCCTCTTTGAAATCCATTTTGTTCTGGTCTTATTATTTTATGTTTATCTATAAATGAGACAATTCTATTACACATTGCTTTTTCATATATTTTTGAAATCACGGGTATTAAGGCCACTGGACGGTAATTCTTTATATCTAGTTTGCAATTTTTTTTATATAAAGGCTTTACTAATGAAAATTTTAATTTGTCCGGATACTTTTCTTCAAAGAAACTTACATTGATTAGATGAGCCAAAATAGGTGACAGTATATCAGCACATGATTTTATAATTTGTGTCGATATGTCATCATACCCCACAGCGTTAGTACTATTTAGCGATGAAATTATTTTACTTATTTCATTTGGTATGCAGGGTTCGATATATATACTATTACTATTACTTATGTTATTAATATTAGTCATGAGATTATTTTTACTATTAGTTATGTCTATGTTTGTAGAGTCAATAAAGTGATTATTGAAAGCTTCCGCTATTTCTTCAGGTTTATCTATCAAAGTGTCGTTTAGGTCAATCGCTTTGATAAATTCTGGACCTCCATATTTAGATTTATTTTTAATTAATTTCCAGGTCGCGCTACACTTGTTTTTAGCTTTCATAATAAAGTTGTCAGAAGCTTGTTTTTTGGACATATTAATGCACCTTTTTAATAGTTTCGCATATTTATCATATTTTAATTTGTTTTCCCGGGACTTATTTTTATGATATTTCGATTTTAGATATCTTTTTGAAAGGCATGACTTTTTTATACCTTTACTTATCCAGTTCAAAGTAGGTGAATGACAATTGACTTTAATTTTTTGCAAAGGGAAATTTAACATATAAAAAAGACTAAACATTTCATGGAAATTGTTAAAAGCTGTATTCGGATCCATTTCGTCATAAACTTCCTGCCATTTCAGGTTCAAGAGACACTCTCTAAATTTTTGAATATATTCCTGGCTATAATTTCTTTTGTATATAAAATAATGCGATTGAGCAGGCTTATTTGATGTTATTATTGATGGAAATGTTAATATCTGAGCAGTATTATGATCCGAGAGATGTAACTCACATGTCTCACCGGAAGAGTCTGAGATATTAGTAATAATATGATCTATACAAGATGTTAGTCGGGTTGGAGCATTTATTTTGAGAGTCAATGTATGTTTTATTTTTAATGTAATTTTTTTTTCTTTGTGTTTTTAGTGTGATAGTAGGTTGATTATATTGTGATAAGTGGCAATGGGTATAAATGACCTGAATAAATGAATTTATATATATATATATCAAAGTTAAAACATTCAATTCAGATTTTTATACATATTGAGATACTTATGCCGTTTTAAAAACTCCTAAGCAGCCTTGAGAACGTTACCACAACCTAGGGTAAATGAATATTTTGATCCATTGATGGCTTTTTTTTCAAACATAACATAACTTCACATCTGTATTTACCGACAGAGCAGAGATTGTATAGTTACACCCACATTAATTCACCAGTTATGCTTAATTTCCATTTAAGGGGGAGGGGTTGCCTATTCCCACTAACGGGGCACAAATCCAAACCATCAGTCTTTTAATGCGTATTATTTTGTTTATGTTTTGTAATTTTCTGTCGTTTTTGGCCATTTCCGTTCTAAAAACTTTGTAAGAAAACAAAAGTCTAATAGTCCAAAGCGCGAGGTTACTAAATACATTTTGATAACGTTCATCGCATGCTTCAGAGCAATTCAGTGGAAACAATTTTCTAGAACGTTACAAACTTATTTTTTCCTAATCTTTAACCTTGGCGCTTGTTTTACACAAGTTAAGCCAAGGACGTCATACCTGCCCTTTGTTACAAAAATAACAAGAAGTTGTGCAGGTTTATAAAGGTGGATAAGTAGGTATTTTTAACACAAACTTTTACGAAAAAGAATGTAAATGACAGCGCATTATTTATAGAATCTTTGATGTTTATTGCAGAATGCCAGGCTAGGAATTGAAGATGGTTCGTCACCTCAGTTCAACATGGACTATGAGCATCCCTAATTTTTGTAATTGCTAATTAGAGTTTTGTAAATTGTTGTTTCTACTTGAATTGAATAAGAGCATTAAGCTTTCAGTTTAGCCTAGTTACGAATATACTCAAATATACTGATGTATTATTTGCCTAAATTCGGCAGTGATATAAGTATTGTTTTGTATAATATTAATTAGAAGCATTATTTTGTAAATGTGAATATCATGTAGACTTTCTATTGTGTTTAGTAGGGATTATCCTAATCTTTAAGATATTCATTGTTTTTTTTTTTCTATTTCTACATTGTGCTCATATATAGAAATAACAACGTTATACCCAGGACACATACAGGTACACAGGTACAGGTAGGACAGGTATTACATATAATACCTAACTTGCCTATTCTTCTCCATGATTTTAATGAACTTCCTTCCAACTACCAAGTCATAGGTCTCAAGTCCAAACCCAAGACACGCACCTCTGACTTTTCGGAATCATGTGGGTATTGTATAATTATCACTTGCTTCGGTGAAGGAAGACATCGTGAGGAAATCAGCATGCCTGAGAGATATTTCTCGACGACATGTAAAGCCAAGTTAGATGCCCATTGGTGGTATAAAAACTCTATCACCAGGTTTGGCTAGCCACACGATAAAGAAGAGGAAGAATGAACTTCTGAGACATCTAAAAGAACGATCGGTTGGGAACAAAGTTAGTGTTAGTAAACACCAATTATTTTACAAGGAAACAAGTGTTATTTTCCTTCAGAATACACCTCTAGGTAGAGGTGTCTTGAGAACGAAAATAACAGAACACAACGTACTGGTCTCAGAATACTTAGTTACTTTCACATTAATATGTGTATACTTTATTATGGTTATACCTGGAAGTTCGGATGTAAATACAACAATATAAATGTATCCATTTCCAATAATAATAACTTGACTCACTTGTTTGTGAATGACCACTCTGTTATTTTATTTTACAGGAAAAATCAACAAAGTCATTTAAAAGCATCATTCTACCATTTGGTCAAATGTATGATTTTATTCAACTCTTACAACTGCAACTTCAAATACGAATTGATTAGTAAGTTATTGGTCTGCATTTCTTAGTAGACAATTTCTTGGTTTCAACGTTTTATTATAGTTACGTGACCTGAAATACAGGCTCAGTCTAGCTCAGGGACAGAATTTATTTTTTTATGCTAGATTCTAACAGCATTAAATACTGTGCAACATGTTATATTTATAAGGATAAATAAATAAACATAATATAACTAATTCATGTTACCTTTTCACGCCTAAACCACTGCACCGATCATCCTGAAATGTTGCATATACATTGTCAGGTGTACAGAAACGGACCTTTCATCCCGAAAAAAATTTCTGTTCCCAAGGAAAACAACACTAACGTTCTTATGATAATAGATGGCGCCACGTGTCTTTCGAAGCATGATTGAATTATATTATTATACAATCAGAGTTCAATGGATTGTCAAAAGCTGCGGGCAAAAGCTAGTTACCTATAAAGCCAAAATCAATTGTGTCATCAAACATTTATAATGATCAAATTAATTTTAAAAGGCCTATAAATATGTCATTTCCGTATAACCTAATTTTAATACCCATAAATGTCACTAACCGGGCAACCCTACGACGGTATCCCAGGATATCCCTACCTTAATAACATAATTAAAGAAAACCCTTAATCCCAAACTAAGAGTTATTAATTAAACAGTTAAGGTTCAGTTTCGTGTGAAGTTTCTAAACCGTCACCTATTCTTCGACCGTCATTATCTTTAACGATACCTAAGGCGACTCCTTAGAGGTAGAATAGACACCTTAGAAGATCTTATAAGCACCTTGAATATTGTAGTATTGAAGTTGGGGTCATAAGCCGGAGTAGTTAGCCAAAATCCCTCACGATTAGCGCACTTTGATCCTCTTTATCAAATATATTATGTACCTACATTAAGTATGAGATAACCAATTTAGAAACGGCAAAGAGATTTGTAATTAATTTATGATGATATAATGAATTTATGAGCGAGACTTAATTAAGGGAGGGTAATTTTTTGGAGTAGCTTTGATTGTGTTATCGGACGGGCATTTTTTTTTCCTCTTTGAGAATAATTTTGTTTGTAATCCTAGGGCAAGCGCGTAATCATACAATACTGAAAGCGACCGCACCCGCAAACCGCATCAGCTTTTATGTAACTCTATGAGAACGGTAATGACGTTACGCAATACGTTTTCATCATGATACGTTCTTTGGTCCCGGCTTCCATTTGTAGATCTTTGACAGTCGTTACAGGTAGTCACTAGCCTGAAAGTCTGACAACCAGCCTTACCAAAGAGTATCGTATTACCCAGTAATTACTGGGTTGTGTAGGTTGATAGGCAGTCGCTCCATGTAAACTAAAGGTATTTAGCTGCATCCGGTTAGACTGGAAGCCGACCCCAACTTAGTTGGGATAATGTTAGGCAGATGATGATAATGGCCTTCATTGAAGCTATTAGTGTCGCTGCGATCTGTTATAGCGATGGTTGCCTTTGCTGCTGTGATTCACATTTGCGGTGCTTTCATGTTAATATATAAAAATCACGTGTCAGGATGTTCGTACACGTTAATCTTCGACACCACCCAATCGATTTCTATCAAATTTTGTCATTAGGATAGTTTTGGACTCGATAGGTGGCGCTGTGCAAAGCAATGAAATAAATAGTATACATGTAACACACATGGATGTGTATGTGTGTGTTGTTAGTAATCATGTATGGATGATTAAAATAACTACTAACGATTGTAATTTATCTGAAATAAATGAATTGAATTGAAAAGCATTGGCTGGTAGCTTTTTCTATTATAATAAGTAAGAAAATAGGTGTGTTTATTACTTATTAGCAAGTGTTATTATTGTTTAGATTTTACCGCCTGCAAAGCAAATTAAAGTTTTCAGGTAGATATTTCATATAAAGTAATTACTAAAGACTATAATTTGCATGTTGAGTGTGTAGGATATAACACGGAAAAGTTTAATTAACAAGGTAAATAGTCCTTTATTAGCGTAATGCACTTAGTTGTTAACGACTTTGTGCCCAAAATATGATATGTTGACATGAAACGTTAAATTACTTGTACGTACTTTATGAAATGAGTTCAAGAATACATACATTTTCACACAAATTACATGAAAGGTTGCCGTTAAAAAATGGCTATAGACAAAATCGTTTGTTTATTATTTCATTTGATTAGGGGATCCTTACAACCAAATCTAACTCGATATGTATATGTCGGCGGCTCATGGCCGTCGTCGTCAGAGTCACACAACATATTGGTTTGCACCAATATATTCACACAGTTACACAATTACTCAGCAAATAGGAAACAGCAGGACATATCAGCACAAGTTTAATGAAAACACCTTACTCAAATTCTGAGTGTTTATTCCATGATCAACGAATTAAGAATCTGCCTTCTTTCACAGTACAACGACTTTTATACACCGAAATTCAAACGGAACCTCCGTTTAGCAACAGGTAGAATAAAAATAACAATATTTAATTTTACAAGGCGTGAGGGATCAAAATAACTACAAAATAATCATAGCTTTAGACTAGACTTTTAAATAGTTTTGACATATCACAATAAATTCCTACTAATAAAGCAAACAGCAGTAACCATATTTTACATAAATCAAACAAATCCTTATTATGAAACCAACGGAAATCACAGTTACTTTTAAATTAAATAAACGGAAATACAAATTTAGTTCAGTAAATCAACACATGTCAAATACAAAACTAACTACCCTAAAATACAACTATTATTTCAATAAACCTACATACGTCAAAATAAAAACTTAAATACCCTTAAATTATAAAATAACTTGAAATTACAATCAAATTATGATTTTGTGCCCACATATACGATACACCTGTATTCATGTAATGTACAACTGCTGGGTTCAGTTTTCACCTTAATAAGTAATATGCTTTAGAAGGAGCTTGAAGTGCGAGGCCAAATTTAAATTCATTACATAAAATAATTCCACAATGTTCAACCTGTCAACTGTCAACGTCATTCGAGTGCCAAAAGAACCTTGTAGCGTTGGGGGTCTAAAATGACCGCTTAAGAAGAATCTTAATAGGATAATAAATCACGTTAAAATTATTAAATTGTTCATAGATTCAAGTAATAGCGACTCCCTGTACTTATAAATGTGAAACGGACTTTACGAAATGCTGAGTTACTCCCTCAGGCATGCAACAAGAAAACCACTACAATATTCTAACAACACAAAGTAAGTAAACACCTCTTTGAACATTATCCCTCACAGTCGAGCTGAAAGGACGCACATAGGTACAAAGACACAGTACTAGGAACACTTAACATTACCGTCCAACAATAAGTGGCACACTTACAAACGGTGGACCCCTAACCTCTCCCGAAGCACCCAAATATTCCCAACAATCATTCTAAGAGTCATTTACTTAGAAGCTCCGTCTAAACAGGCGAAACAATTAAGGAAGTTACTCTTACTTATTTATGTTGAAAAAGTATAAAAGTAGGACAACGGTCACACGGTTAAAAGCTAACCTAAATATTTTGTGCGTTCAACAGCCATATACTCACCTACAGGTCGACGAAGACCCGTTTAATAATAAATCAAGCTGGTTAATCGGAGGCCGTAAGCAACAATGGACTGTGAGTTTGCGTTTTTGACAGCGGTAACCGGAGCTATCTATGAGCGGGTAACGTTAACGTATACGTTAATGAGCTCGCCGTGGTTGGCTTTACGCCGTCTTTGTGGGTGGTTTTAGCAGAGAGTTGGGTAATTAGAGGGGTTCTCCCCTTTGACTATTTTAGACAACGTATTGTATGTTGGTAATTCGAATAATGTTCCTAATTAGGTAGAGACTAGGTTCGGAGATAAAGGTCTACATTAATAGTACATCCGGATTATGCCAGATATGTTTGAGTCCTATGTAATACCTAAGGGGCGAGCTTATTAAAACCAAAAGGGTACAAATGCTTGCTACTAGTTGGAGAGTCGACTGCAAAATTTCGTACCGACTTGACACCGCGATGCAATGCGCAATGGTTTCCCATAAAAGTGATGCTAAGTTTGAATTTGATATCACGGCGGAACTAGCCGAAACTAAAAAAAGAAAGTCATTTATTATCTTCATCCGGGTTGACTTACAGATATGTTTAAATTTATTATATTATAGCTAGCCCATATTGTCCCACTGCTGGGCAAAGGCCTCCCTCCACTCCTTCCAAAGCTCGCGCTTCTGTGCTACTTCTTTCCAATTCTCAAAGAAGACATAAAAAACATTAAAAAACATGTTTAAATTTAAAAAACCAAAAACATTTGAGCATCTAACCCAGGATTTCATGTTTAGCAGTACTGCTTGCGACCAATAAACCAACTAGGCCGTTCTTTTTTTACAGTGTCAAAGTTTTTATGCCGCCCTTGGGCCTCTGACTTGAAAATATCGTTTTACAAGCGCTAATACTAGGTTGCTAGGTAAATCTAACGATACAAGCATACAATCAGATTTCAGAAACTCGTGACTCAGCGAGCGTTTTCTCCAGTTTTTAACGTGAAACTAATTTGACTGCGGATGACGTGGCTTAACTTGCTTTAATATTGACAGAGTTTAACGACCTGGCACTATTAGAGTTCATTGCCCTCGCGAGTAATTTTGTGAAGTAAAATCTGGATGTAATAATAATTATGTGGGGTTTGTAAGTGAAGGCGTATTATATTTGGCTTGTAATGAAAAGGGGTGTATGGAGTGAAATGAAAGCGTTTATTCGTGGCGACATCCTAAGCATTACAAAAAAACAATGTTACTTCTGCCAAACTGTAAAGCAGTTTGTTGGCAGATCTAGCTCCCATATACAATATTACCTATATTTTTATGTAACTACTCGTAGGTACTTTTCTTTACTTTTTTCATCAATAACAAGAATAAACATTAACTGTAACTAAACACAAATATTTTACAATATCACAAAGGCTGACTAGTAGTGAATTTAAACGCCGCTACGCAATTAAAAATGCTTTCAGTATCAATCAGTATATTAATAACTACACAATTATTATTTAGCGATTGACAAAAAACTAGGGGTTCAAGGATGAAGTTGCCGATTTGTATGGACGATTTCGTGAAAAGTGATATTTCCATACTATTTTTTTTTTGTTTTTCTTAGAAACGTCTCAACCGATTATGCTGCAATTGCAAACTACAGTTAGAGTGAAAAAAGCTGCGCTGCACTGCGTCTCTTAAATACACAAAACACAGTCTATGACAAAAATATACCTACTTGAAGTAGTGAAACCGACGGCACATTGAAACAGGTGTTTTGACAGAGTACCCTATGAAGTAATATGCAACTACTAGTACGGTTTTCAAACTCTAAAAGGTACGTCATTTAACAATTAATCCAATAAAATTGTGCTGCTTTTAATACAATGATCATTACAATTATATTTGACATTGTAATATGAGTATTGTTAGCTTTTAAGCGTTTTGGTAAAAAATACATGTAAATAAATGTTCAACCTGAAGTCTTTATAGTCATTCTGAGTTTGCAATTAAGTTTCCAAAAATGCAAACTGTATGCGATTGTGCATAAAGTTTAGTTTGCACTTCAACCACAATATTTTACGACTTTGTCAAGTCTAGTATCTTTATCTTATCTTTATCTTTTGTAGTCATTCTGAAATCCACATGATTTTCTTTTGCACAAAATTGTTTTTTAAAAGGTACATCGAAATAACTTATAACATACGTCGATTTATTATATGATGTCTATGTGACCAGAGGCTAAACTGACCTCAATTTACAACAAAAAACTACCTACCTTACATATAGTATTGGAAAGACACTTACGCTGATCGAGACGTGGAAAGCATGACCACAAGCTCCACAAGCTTCCATTAGTTAAATAGACTACTACGAGGCATTTCTCGTCTTTGAATTACTTTCTACTTAGACGCCAATTTTCTTATGCGTAGATATGTCCTTTGATAGGGTTTCCGCACTAATAATAATAATAATAATAAATTCCATTTATTTCAGGTCCGAGACCCATATAAAAACAAAAATACCAAATTAAAAACACAAATTATAATGATAATTTATGATATTTTTTTTTAACCTATTCTCACTGCTTGGCAAAGGCCTCCCCCATAGCCTTTCACTCTTATCTACGTGCGGCTTTCTCAGGTCAATCTCTCACAAACGCCTCTAAGTCGTCACGCTAGCATTTTCTAGGCCTGCCTCGGTGACGATGCCCGTCTTATGGCACCAACTGAGTGACGACTCTGGCCCATCGATCCTCATGCATTCTACAGACAGCCCGCCCACTTCCACTTCAACCCAGCAGCCTTATTGTGAATTCTGTCGCTGAGCATACACTATGCTCCATCGCCTTTTTCCCGAAATTCCCTATGATCTCTCTTCTTCCCTACATTTGAGGGATAACTATAGAAAAGGCATGTAGGTAAAAAAGTGTCACAGTGTAGAGATATGATATTGTTAAACAGGGTTTCAGGGACACCGACGCACAAACGATTACCACGTAATCAGTACATCATTCTGAACACACATTTTTTTTTAATAGGTCCTACAAAACTACAATATCTACACGGTGAAAATGTATGGATCAGCAGATTTCTTTTTAAATTAGTAGTGGGCAGGATAGAGAGTGGAGCATAGTTTGCGACACAGCTCCACACCCACAAACCGCTTCTGTCCACCATCATCATTTGGTGAATGTATACCGGAAGGTTTATGTAAATAACAGATTTAATCTCGATACTTTTTCATGCCGTAAAATTCGTACGAAACAGAGCTCACTTGTTTTGCCTTTAACTTACTTAAATAGCCTAAAACTGCTTCATGAACAACAAACGAATTGCAGTTTCAATAGATTACCTATATCGAGCCACAGAAATATAAGTTCTATTGTAAATAATCTCCATGCAAGTCGCTACCGGAACTCGAAACAATTTTCCGTATTTTAGAAAATCTAGAACCGTCAGAGTTCCATTGGGAACCGATAATAAATTGGAATATTCGAGACGGGCTGTTCCTGCGGGGACGGTTGTCAACAAAATCGATACGTAGGTGTGTAAGATGAATAACGTGCTTATTCCAATACTGCTGGAAATGGTTTACATGGTGTTCCGAAGATACGGTAACGGAACATGTATTTTGGTAGCGGAACTAGACCTTTACATTGGCCAATAAAGATTATGGTAAATCTCAAGTTCAGCAATATGGTTTGGTTCGACGCAAATTATATCACAGCAAGCCCAGACAGAGATGGCGGGATGAACTGGACTTCTTTGAAGTTTGGTATCGGAACGTGAATCCACGAAATGCCGTTATACTGCCGGAACGCAGATCCACGAAAAAACTATGTCACGCGTTTTTTTTATATAACTTTAGTTCGCGGATCCACGGTCTTTCAATTTCGTGTGTTTAGTGCCTTACCTGGTATCAGTGTTTTTATGCCGTCCATGGGCGTCTGACTTAGCTTAACATGCCGTCGAGAAATATCTCTCAGGCATGCATGGTTTGGTTTTCTCATGATATTTTTCTTCACCAAAGCAAGTCATAATTATACAATACGTACATGAATCCGAAAAATCAGAGGTGCGCGTCTTGGGTTCGAATTGTTTTAGAGAACTTTAGTTTAGTTCGCGGATCCACGTTCATACCAAAGGTTAATAAAGATCGGTCTTTGGCAGCTCTGGATAGGAACCTTAGCCCAGCAGTGGGACAATACGAGCTCGTCGAAATCTCAAGTAGTAGAGGGTAAAATTAGGCGATTCAAAATGCACAATCCCAAAAAATCACAGTTTAACATAATGTTATCTCAAATCTGTGTAAAGCTTTCCTACTAAAAGTTACACTTACTAAGTACTGGATTATTTTAAAAACTACCACGGCTTCCATAATACATTAGAATAAAAATCAAAAAAATTAGGAGTCTATTCCCACGTGTCAAAGTAATAATCCTAAAATCGTGTTAGTAACGTATTACATTCGTAATGAACCAGTATCATTTACAGGTTACGGAAGCGCTGACATATATAATTAAAATCGCCTGACACGTGTTGGGTTTCGTATTATTAGCTGATGAATAATTGAAGGTATAACTGCCGCTATGATTAATAATACTACCATCCTGAAATATAATGCTTGTGATATATGATAATCCTCAGTATGACGTCACCCTCTGCGGCGTATAAGTCTATCTTTGAAAGAAAGAAACACATTTTCTTTGAAACATGCAGAGTAAATGTACAAACAATAAATTCAAATTTAAAACTATTAATTCGAGCGAAGGCTTATAACGTAATTCTTAAAAACTAAGTGTTAATAAACAACACGATACGGTGACGCATATGTAACTGACAGCAGAGAACTAAGGACAGTCCAGTCAGCCACAATCATGTCCAGAACCCTGTTAGAGCTGGCCATGTCGCGAGCCACCATCGATGGTGCGCACATTCGCATTATTGTGTAAAAACAATCTACACGCGTCGCCGCAAACATCCTTGACGCACTGCAACGCCATGACAACCCCATCAGTTTCGGAACAAATTATTGAATTGGACACTAAGGGCCCCATATGACGCTTGCAAATAATTTTCCGACAAGCTGCAAGTGTAGAAGGTGGTGCAGAATGGTATAAAGAGCCTTTTACGTCTTCAGTACAACGAGTAAATAAGCGGGCTGTCATATTCGCGCGTACGGACAGAGCCCTCCATAAAAACTTTTGTTTGCACGGTATCCATGATATTGCACCAGTCTCGTGAAGATTCAAGAGGCTAATAAAATACTTACCAGCTTAAAAACATTTCCAAGCGAGCCTCAACCCATACATTCAAGTTAAACAAAAACCAAACTCAAATATAACTCCACAATTAATCTATAACTAGAAGTTTTCGCTCTTTCCACTAAGAAGGCAACCCCAAAAATACCTACGGAAAAGGTTTTCGCTATAAATGTCAAGTTAGCAGAAACTTTCGGGGCAACGGCTAACCCTTTCTGTTGACACAGCGAGGGTAATTGTAAAATTGGGGATGTATTTGGCATGCGACGAACGTTAAATTAGAATCATTACTACGTTGAGCCACGTCGCATTGACGTATTTAAGGGCCGTTTTATTTTCATGCCATGTTTTATAGTCAAGGAGTAATGGTAATTTGCTACCTTGTCGTTGGTTTTTTTTTTTTGATGAAACGGTTTACTTTTAAAGCGACAAGGTTTTTGCGGTAAACGTGGTTTAAAAAGATATTTTTTAGGTACGTTACTACCACATATGTAGCTGTAGGCCTATTATGGCCTTATATAAACTAGTCTAACATTTTGGCTGGCACAATCATATGATAGAGAACAATTCACCACCATTCAGCCGAAAGACGTCTAGCGCTGGATGTTTCCCAAGTTGTACGACGATGAAAAGACCAACATGTTTACGATTACATGTTAACAAGAAAAGTTTTCGCTAGTCGACAGTCTGACAACGTCAACAAAACTGAACAAATAAAGCAAAAAAATACACACATATTTATACAAATAAATAAAAATGAAGCGTCTGAATTAAAAAATAACAGCTATTTACTGAATGCACATGAAAGTATACACGGTACGTATAACAAAAAAAAAACATTTCTTTTAAATTCTGATCTGTCTGTCTGTTTGTTCCGCCTAATCTCCGAAACGGCTGCATCGATTTCGACGGGACATTTACTGGCATTGCTGATGTTTCAAACAGTAACTTAGGCTACTTTTATTTTATAAAAAGGATTAGGGTTCCGTGCAAAAAAATAAAAACCCATGAAATTGTTAACAAAATCCGATTCAAATATGGAAGTAATAATTTTATGATAATTTCATGCAGACGAAGGTCGTATACAACAGCTAGTACAAAATATACATTACGCCGTTCTCCTATGGGGGTTGGCCGAAATATGGCATACCACTGAACAAATACCTACTAAGTTAAACAAAGCCCGGTTTGAATGTACGCTCATAACCAAATATCCTGAAACAAGTACAATCGCACCGACAGTTCCACAATACCTACCCAGTACTAATATTAGGGAAGTTGACGATACCCAATCGACCTCCAGAATTGTTTACTTACGGGGTTACGGTGTTAACTCGCCCACGCTACGAGCTATTATAGTTCAGTCTATTTTAGACTCTATTGAAATAGGTATTATATTTCTATAAACAGAAAAGGGCCCTTTAAACCTTTATTTTAATTGGTTTCTATAATCCAATTTAAAGACCTGAAGGGATATTTTACTAGTTATGTTTTTTTTTATAAGCATGATAAATAGTGAGTGTCGACATATCTGTGTAGCGACACTACAAAAAGTACAACAGTACCATAGTACACAAAGTACTGCGGCGCCATCTATGACACAAATAAAGAACTAACATCAAAATTCTGAATCGCGCTATTAAAGTTATCCGCGACTTAAGACTATACAGAAAAACCCGACAACAACTTTTCTGTGGGAGATGAAGAACTTTACACCTTGTTCTTCATGCCCCTAGAAATCTAAACATCAGCATTCTCTTGCCCTTGTCCCAATTCATTTGGGGTCGGCGCAGCATGTCTTCTTCTTCCATACTTCTCTATTACTCGTCATCTCATCAGACACCTCCTTTCGTGCCATATCAAATGCCATATAAATCTTTACATATTCTAATAATATTCAAAATTGCTACTGAAGACTTCTTGAAGGACAAATCCTAGTATCCTTTTGATTTAACACGACTCAGAATCGAAGGAGGTCATCAGTCGGTCATCATTGTTTTTTTTTTGTCATCATGATAACAAAAATAAAACATAATAAAAGTTATGCTAATTATATTAGAAAACTGAGTACCAACCTACCGAATACTGGATAATTTTGTTTCAAAGCATGAACTGATTAAAACATTAATTAAGTAATACAAAACTATAACAATGTTTTGTGTTATGAACTTTGTAAATAAATACATTTTTAATTAGTTACTGTCCATAATAATTATGTTAGTTTTACTCCGAACTGAATGTTTCTGCATGTGTGTTTGTGTGTGTGTGTGTGTGTATGTGTGTGTGTGTGTATGTATGTGTGTGTGTGTGATGTGTGTGTGTGTATAGTAATATCTATTTCACATGTAACTATTTACTTCATTATTATTGTAGAAATTAATTAAAAACAAAAACTACTTAAAAAACAACGTAAGTGGGTACATTTTTAATTTACCTTTGCACTTCGTCCAAATTCCACGAAGTCACCGTCAACGTTATACGATGAGGGGCGTGTTTATAAACTTAAAAATAAGAAAGTGCTGCGGAGCAGGACCCAGTGACCACACAGCATGTTACAGGCAGCGACTTTGGTTCGTTAACAAGGGAAATGAAGCTTTATGAAGTTTACCATATCAGCCTTATTACAAAACAAGGTTTATTATCATACCACTTTTGATTTCGATCGTTTTTTTCAATAAGATTTAAGGTTTTCAGACTGACATGGTTACTAACACTGAAAACGGGATATTCACCAAGTTTCCTTTTTTATGAGTTCCCGATATTTCGGCGCTCTTGCATGCTTTGTGATCGCGTGCATTTATTCGTTAATGATAAAAAAAGTTTTAATTACAAAAACTGATGTTAAACTAGGGTCTAAATTGTCAATTTGTTTTATCGGAATCATAATCATCATCATCTGCCTAGCCTTTTCCCAACTATGTTAGGGTAGGCTTAGACTAACCGGATTCAGCTAAATACCAGTATTTTACATGGAGCGACTTATCTGACTTCCACAACCCAATTACTACTAGGTAATACGATACCCCTTGGTAAGACTGGTTGTCAGACTTTTTGGGCCACTGACTACCTGTAACGACTGTCAGAGATCTACAAATGACAGCCGGGACCAACGGCTTAACGTGCTTTCCGAGGCACGGACGAAACTCGCAATAAAGAACAAAATAGCTGCAATAACAAGCTTGAGTTTTGGTCTGATACTAAAATTTGTATTTATTTTGTAATTAGACCATGTTGGTTTCCTTTTAACAATGTTTTAACTCCTCAACATCTAGTAGATAAAACTAGACCTACTATAAATGGCGTTAACTTGAAGGATTTCCATGTAATTATAAAATTCTCAATACTTTATTGCATTCCATAATGTTACATAAAACAGTTCGTATGTTAAAACATTAATCAATTATGGACCCTGTCGGGCACAGCAAAGTTAAATTAATTAGTAATAGGAGAGAGGATGAAGGCGCTTTTTTTGTTTATAAAAAAAAAGTTAAGAAATTTTAAATAAAATAGTAAAATGATCGAGCAGCGACAGCCTCCTAGGCTGACCTGCGAGATGCCAAATGTTATTATTATTCCCTAAACATTAGCTTTCGAAGCATGGACCTCAGATATTCATTGTATTAATTATTACAAGCCTACCAATAAATACCATTTACCATAATAAACGGAGATTCGGGTAAAAATACTTCTAAAATAAACAATCCCTCACATTCACCGATTCATAAAATATGGAAATCGTATACCAACATTATAAAACAGAACAGTAATCAAACATTTTTCGACATTCAAATCATATTTACATTTCCAATATGGCAAGGAAGTACCAACATCATAAAAAATCACACAGTATCGAATCGTTCAAAACTCAAACGTATTTATTAAGAAGGAATGAATCAGCTCCCCATTTTCCTTTTTCATCAGCGAACAAAATAAAGCCGTATACAAATCAGATTACATTTCGAGTTCGTTAAACTTTCATTCGGGGAGGTGCGGCCCGATTGGAATGCTGACTATAAAGCGCAGTCTAACTGGGGCCAGCATTTTTTGGATTCTATGAGTGATACGGACGTTTGTAATTTCGGGGCGAGTATCCAGCTGAGCAATTTTGGTTGTGAGTGTACCTTTATAGCAAAAGACTCGTCGTTTTGCGTTTGGATTGATTTTTCGAAGTTCACTTTTCGGTTTTTTATTCTTTGTCGAACGCCAGGTAAACCTTCTGGTTTATTTTTACATTATTATGTGCTAGTCTTCAAGTCATTTCACTATAAATACAGCACAGATTTTAGTATTTATTTACCAAACTAGAAACCAAACTGCCAATGTTATCTGCCATAATTTTGTTACAATTTAGTTCTATTACCCAATTAAATAAACAATATTTATCTGTTAGAACCGATTAAATATTTGATCGTGTTAATTATTAATTAGTTAACTGTATTCATGGTTGGATACATAAGTACAGATAGATTATTAAAACCACTCATGTATTTAATTACTAATTGGCTGATTGAAATTTATGTGGAATTTAATGATGTATAAAGCTTTATTATTTTTGGTAAACAATTCGTATTGAAGTCAGTAAGTTAATTTAGCTATACATTTATAGGGTTATGCTTTCGATAGTGAACTATACTATTTGACAGTATCCTCAAAAGGCATGTTCATATTTGACAAAATAACAACATGTCTGCAATAAATATGTCATCCATAATTCCATACAATATTATACAGGATGTAAACGGACCCTTCACGAAGCCGTCAACCAAGCATTCTGTACATCAAACTAAGTAACCCTACGCAAAAATTATTGATGGGAAACAACTTTATTGCTTGGGATGAAAAATCATATTTTACGGTAAAACAGCGGTTAAAGCGTCATGGAGGTATTTTAAGTAAAGTTATAGCCTGGAAAACTACAGTATTAAAAAAAACTTGTGAAAAACTTGGAAATTTGACCTCCAATATCTCCGTAACTAGAAGATTCCCAGGTATGATCCAGAACATAAAAATGATCGCAATGACGAGGAAAAGCCCCTTAAATATGCGAAAGTAAATTTGTTTGTTACCTTTTCACGACTAAACGGCTAATCGGATCGTAATTATATTTGGCAAGAAAATATATTATATCCCGGGAAAAAAAAAGATAGCGTATGTCCTTCACATACGCCATTTTTTTTACCTCACACTTAAAATTTCCACGCGAATGAAGTCGCGGGCAACAGCCAGTTTACTATATTCGTAACATGTAATTCTGTAAAACTTATAAGAGCTATCTGACTCCTTAATTAAGGCACCTAATTTTCAACTGATTTTCTTCTAAAACCCTTGACAGAAATGAGATTAGAAAGGCAAGTCGTGTACATCCATGGGATTTCAGAAAAAAATATGAGCGTCCATATTAACTTTGAAAAATCCTTCTTTAGCGCTTATCTCCACTACATAAGGAAATCTTGTGCAAAATATTATGCTTCTCAAGTTTTATGTAGTAGCGAATCATTTCTTCTATTTATTCTTTTTAATCTTACCTCACATTTATTAATCCATCATGAAGGTTTTAAATCAGTTACTAAAAATGGCAGTCTCAAGTTTTCCGAAAATAAATTCTCTTTCTTATGAAAGTGTACAAAAACAATAAATAACAAGATTACTATCTAGAGTAAGATGCAATGAACTTGCAGATAATTCAGCATTAAATTTTTAATCAAAAAACATCGCTTGAACGTTTACAATCTGATTATATTTTTTGTAAAGAACTTTTTTTCTGCCCTTAATTTAAAGAATGCAATCGACGCAGACTAAAACCTTAACATCTAAGAACAATAGTAATAGCATAGGATTTTGAAGTTTAACACAGACTATATAAGGTAGAAAAAGTTTTTCATTTATTTACCTACTACAATTCTCTATAATGAGTGCAGTAATTTTGTTGTTTGTTAACATTTGGAGAAACAAAAAATATTTAATCAACTTTTGCGCCTAGACGGGAAGACATGATTCAAGTGACACTAAACAATGTGACTAAACTCAACTTCAGGTAATATGAAACGTTGAGCACATAAATAGTTTCACGAATTCAAAAAACTACGTTTATCAAACGGGTAGGTGACTTATCAACATAAATTCAGGCTCGTCAGCTCCTAGCCTAACCACAAAGCAGAAATAAATCTTTAACCCTTTTCTGACGACGCAATTTTACGTCACATAACTCACTAAGTCTGCACCTACGTAAACGTCATTTCAATTTGTACGGGGTCATGGCGAAATAATACGGAATTCAAATAAAAAGAATTTTCTTTTTTGTAACGGAATATTTCAGGAGAAAAAGGTCGCGGTATTGCTGTATGTGTGGTTGGGGGTTAAAAATAGAGACGACCTTTGCCGTTAAGGTCTTAGAGGCCGATAAAGATTTGCTTGTTAAAAATTACGGGATGTTATAAGATTACACATACTCTTTATCCGTTTTCTTTACATACTATTTACATTTTCATAAATATATAAAACATTAAAAATATGAAAAGTAGCTCACCGGTATCAAGAACAGGGTTCAAGCTACCTCCTAACAAAGCGCGACGTGTCAAGAAGCACCGCTTTCTGAATGAAGACCCTGAGCCAGCTGCCCAACAGGAGCCTCCTTAGGTATTGGTCGAGGCTCTCTGCTGTTAAACCATTGGCTGACGACTATCGGCACAATGATCGCGTAGTGCACATCTCACATGACAACCATACACATAATAATATATTCAGGGTGGTTTCCTACAAAACTGTAATACCTACACCGTCAAAATGTATGGAACAACTGTTTTTTTTTTAAACCAATGAAAAATTGAAAAAAATAATAAAAGATTTAATAATGAGGCTGCATTATTAAATATTTTATCATTCAATTATTTTTTTTAAATTTCTAGCTAAGTATTACTAGTACGCATATCAATCTAGCATCAACTTGAACTACGCTAAATTTTGACACAACAAATGTTAACTACTGACACAGTCTTACACTTTTTCCAATTCATCCATGAAAGATTTGGTTGTGGACCCACCATAAGTATAAACACGCATAGCTTTATCTCATAATCTAAGTTATACGCATGTGTACCTATAACTATTTTTTTTATAGCCTACATTGTGTCCCACTGCTGGGTAAAGGCCTCCCCTTTCTCCATCCAAACCTCTCGTTTCTGTGCAATTTCCAGATCCTATTATGTACCTCATTAGTTATTAGTTTATTACTCTGACTATCACAGTACAAACGCTATCATTACATTTAATACATTGTACCTACCGCAGTTCTACTAAAATAGTGAAGTGCTAGCTCCTAGCCTAGAGGCACTAGTAACAACTAGGTAACCTACTTCATTCAGTTTAATATACATTTCTCTTGTTCTCAAGATCTTGTAATGATAATTGTACCTCGAGGCTATGCTACAATTTATATTATACTGGCGACCTGTCCCCGCTTCATGCGGTTTTTATGTCTTGACAACGCGTGAAGATTTCAATATTAAATCTAAGTTGAAAGTAAATAAAACACGTAAACCTTTTGCAATAAATTCTCAAAATAAATGATAGTAAAAACTGCATCACGATAGATAGACAGCAAAAGTGACTTTATTTTATTAAATGTAAGTATGGATTATAATGTATATTATTCTAACTGGAGTAGAACGCTAAGTGAAAGCTAAAATATGATGAATTTTAAGTAGCACTAAGGACTTACAAAGGCCATTCGGTCTAATTCCATGAAAATTGAATCAGATATTTTTATCGAAGCTTTTTGTATTGGATTTTAAAATAGTGCTGCAGTTTTTATTTCAGGCCAGTACAGTTTTATGGTGGTCGCGCCTAAATTAAATGCCTACGCCTACACGTGCAATAACAGTTTGCAAAATGTGTTTATAATGGAAAACGATAGTTTACTACAAAATCAGCCAGTTCGAAACTATTATATTATTATTGTTATAGTTGGAGTTAGTTTATTATTGTTAGTTGTTGGTTGTTGTTGTTGGTTGTTATTGTTGTAAGTTGGTTTGTTTTGTTGGTAGTTGTTGTTGTTGTTGTTGTTGGGTTGTTGTTTTTGTTGTTGTTTGTTATTTTGGCAAATATACTTCTATTTTTATTTCCGCAATAAACACACTAAGAAAGATACTGTAAACATTAAACCATAACTCTGAAGTAGATTGTAAAGGCTTATTTTATATTCTGTTCTATGCATTCAAAGGAAGATACAACCAAACCATTAGAACCCTAATCAGAAAAGCTTAATTTGAAGTTCATTCACATGTAAAATTAACTCGACTATCCGACGAACAAAATTTTAACTTTATTTTGGTGTGTGGTTAAAAACGTGGCTACATCGCGCTTGTGGGAGGCCGTTGAATATTTCAAATATGCCAAATACGTAATTTGGGGGAGCGCGGAATGTGCAACCTTTCATGTTAATATTAAAATATGTTAATCATGGCATTACCATATGGTGCCTCCTCCCTGCTTGTATGCACCTGGGCTTAATGTGTGTATTGGAAAACCGTAGTAAATTTTGGGTCGCATATTTTTTTTTTCAGTAAAGGTTACGTTAGTTTTGTCTTGCGGGATTGCGTTTTTATTATTCGTTTGTTTTCATTCATTTAGTTTTTTTTATTCTAAGTAGATGTCTTCGTTTGTTTGCTTTTTTTGTCATAAAACAAATGTCTAATTTATTTAGGGAGGACACTGGCTCCTGGAACACAGTTTTAACTATCGCAGGAGTCAGAGAATCCCACATACCGTGTTCAATTTTTTATGACTGGTGTAGGGTATACACCTTAAGTCTAGTTCATGTATTTGTATTATATATTACACGTCACAACACATTTACACACAGACAGATTTATTAACATGTATTTATAATAAACAATAAATACATGTTAATAAATCTACACAATAAATAACTATATTTAATTTTTTTTTAAATTTTTTATCAAGTCTGAAATTGCCCAATCTGCCCTAAGGAAACATGGTGATAAATGCTCGTGCTTTCTCTGCATGAGAAAAGGTTTTTGCCCCGCAGTGTGTCAACCAGCTATTTAATGAACAAAAACAGGATTAAGCAGGCTCTTTGACATTAAAAATGGGAAGTATTTTTAATTTTGTTGTTGATATAAATGAACAAACGCGTAGTATGTTGTAAATTGAGCTACCTGGTATTTAGAAAGCTTTGACGTAGAATTAAACCGTTTTTTGTTTCTACATTAAATTAAATTAAATTAATTTGCCTATTTGCCTTTGTCTATTTGCCTTTTTTTTTTTATTCTATTCTATTCTATTCTATGGCATTAAGTCTGCCTCTGTGCTTGAAGTGTAAATAAAAAAAAAGTCGCTGTTTGTTGCTATAATACACGACTTTATTTGAAAAATTTATTAAAATCTACCTTAAATTAATAATAACCTTAAAATAACTCATACTTGGACTGTTATAATAATTCAGCTCAATCAAAGCGACCGATGATTACACTCATCACAAGCAATTCAAATGAATTCATTTCACAAATTAATAACACAGAACCTAACATTTTCAGACGCCGATTTGAATACATTATAACCGACTAAAACAAATATGGGGAATAAAACATACTTCACAGTCTAAAACAGGCTAAAACTCTATTACACATTCATGTGATGCAAAACAGCATAGGGGAAGCACTCATCTGAATGAAGAAATAATTGAATTTTCAAGTCAAAATCAAAATAATTTTCCACTTGCGAACTGTTTTGGTGGATCAGAATGTATTTACGTAGTCTACGGAGGAGTATTTTGAAAGGTTTATGATTATGTGTGGTACACGGTTTTTAAATAAATCAGTATGTGGTGAGAGATTTAAGTCTTGCAGTGAATTGGGATTCTTTAAGTACTCAGTAAAACTCCGACTGTGTGACGCCACTTCTATGAAAATCACAACATAACAATAATTGACAATCAAAATACGCGTGTAATGCACTTTGCGGCGAACGAATTTGAAATATAACCAATTCTGTGTGACCTCTTCGCCGAAAAATAATGCCGGTTTGCGATTTTTATTTAAAAAAAATCAATGTTACCGTTCCAAAAATGTATCACTGGGATAATATGGTAAGTAAGTTTATCAAAAGCAATTGAATGTCAAAGTGCATGCCATCAAGGAATAAAAATCGTACCGTCTGTTGTTAAAAAATCAGTTTGATTCCATATACACTATGCAGTCTTAGATTATCACAGAATATTAATCAAATATGAGCTAAGGATCTAATGCGACTACTAATTCACACATCAATAGAGAGGATTTGATACAGTTTCCTATAAGATTGCCGACAGTCATAGTGAGGCCAATCTTCAACACTAAACGTCCAAGATTTACATACATAACAGGCCTTATTCACTTACAGCACCCCTTGCAATGCAATATCCCCACGACACGTAATTACACTCTGTCCATTATACACCCAATGTACAGTCACGGACATTGACAGTTTACCACCCCGTCACATGTCCCAAGCAAAGTGCCTGGCAGCATTACACCAAGATCTTATGACCATCGTAATAGCCAACTAAGGGATTATAACAGACAGCTGAATAGAGTACACCGTTCACCCTAATAGCTTAATACTAGGAAATCTAATTTGCCTCAGTTATGGGGATGTCAGATGGAAGCTGGGAATATAATGGATGATGCAACTGGTTATGCTCTTGAGAGTAAACGTCGGGTGAACTTAGTTTGGTAGGAAGGTAGAAGATAGTAGGTTTATTGTTAGGAATGAAAAATAAAATACACACATCAAAAATGTCTAAGCAACACGCATCATTTACAGAAACTGCATGTTATATTAGTTGATACTTTGTTTTATACTACGTACGTTACGGTACCTACACATATTGTTAATTATTGTGATTAAATAAACTATTGAAAGATTTTGTTGCTTTAGTCACTAATGCATCAAAAATATTTATAAAATATAATTTATAAAAGAAATATAAATATTACAATAGTAAAAATACCGTATATTGTGGCGCTTTATAAACAGAGACACCTCAGAATTTTAAAATTAAAATTAAATTAATTTTAATTTTAAATTTCTCGTACCGCGAAGGTTCGAGAAGGCACGGGAAAAGAGCACATGGAAGGAAAAGGGGAAGGCCTTTGCCCAGAAGTAGGACAGAACAGGCTACTAAAAAAAAATCGTTCAAAGTTCAAAACCGTACATGTTGCTTAGAATTTTTTTGGTGTTTGTATTTTGCTATAGTACTAACTGGGTTGTGAAGATCAGATAGGCAGTCGATCCATGTAAAATACTGATATTCAGCTGCGTCCGGTTAGACTGGAAGCCGACCCCAATATAGTTGGAAAAAGGCTAGGCAGATGATGATGACTGTAATACATCACACGTTATATTTTTATGGACAGCACAAAAGTTTAAATTAACGTTTCGGATCTTACTGATTTATTTATCTAACGGACCCGCGTCAGACGCCGAGAATAAATTTATTTTTATAATTAAAAGCTCCTACCTATCAAAGCTTATACAGCTTTTCGGGCTTTGTGTCAAACGCAGTTGTATATTTTACATTATAACTTTGGTTCATTACCATATTATCAAAACTCAATTATCAAAGTCAAAGTAAAAACCAAGCCTTTTTGGCATAAAACTATCAACAACTTTACTTTTGCATGGTAAAAGTATCTGGCAGTCAAACATAAAGAGAGATAACCGTTTAAAAACATTTTTAAAGAAACGTCAAAAAAAAAACAACAAAAATCTTTGAGGCTTCTCTGCTTATAAAGCGTCACAATATCTCCACCTACATTTACATGCTTTTGTGAAGAAAATATGTGAATACAATGTAAAAATATGTCTATGATAATGGAGCTATATTCGTCTCTTATTGTTAAAGATTCAACCCAAAAATACAATCGTTTTCGTTTTTCTTTTTCTTTCCTTCTGTACCTAACATTATAATATTCAAAAGAGGTTTAATATTATAATCAGTATCACAAACTACTTCGCCTCGATCGATTCGTTTAACACGGAATAAGTTATGAACTGTTCACGAAATGGCCCGATTCGTACGTGACATTCACACGTCGCCATTTTAGTAATTTTACGCTATAAATGTATGCTAATGTATATAAGACGTGCTCAAAGATCTTAGGTTTTAATGTAAAAGAAAATTCACACACGTCGAAATGAATTTTCTTTCGTGTTTCGGGAGAGCACGGTGTGTTTTCGGGGAAATCTCGTCAAGGATTGTTTGAATCATTTTCGTGTCTCATGTCTCTCCTCATTTCCACGAAAAACAATGATTTGGTTTTTGTATTATAATGTAATGAAATTATACTGTCACTTACGGGACATCTTTCGTGATTGTTCATTATTTTGAACTCCCGATATTTCAACGCTGTCCAATCACGGAAGATGTCCCGTAAATGACAGTTTAAGTTTAATTGTAAACCGTGAAAGCTTAAAATAGTGTAATGAAATTCTCTTAACAATCATAGTCTCCTACATCAGAGTTCTACTACACGCCGATACCTAATTTACTGTCCTAAAGTAGATAATTTGTAATGTTCGATACAAAAATAACCTTTTAATTACTAGGAGCCCGCCCCTGCTACGCACGGTTGATTTTTAGGACTTGAAAAAATATTAAGATTGTTTTTAGGGTTCTGTGCTTTAAAAAGAAAAAACGGAACACTTATAGGATCACTTTGTTGTCCATCTGTTTGAACGTGTGGAGGTATCGAGAGAGAAAACCATATACTCAGGGCTACAGTCCCTTGAAGCTGTGAAAAAATCAAACTTCTAAGTTAACTTAAAAAAAAAATACGGCCGTTTATGTCGCATATTTTGCGATTTCACAAGGGAATCAAAATCTATGGGGTACTTCCCGTTGTAATCATGAAATTTGGCACGAAGCAATGTCTTACAGCACATGTAAAGGAAAAATCTGAAAACCGTAAATATGTAGTAACAAAATATCTAAAAGTTTATATGGAACCCTCGGTGCGCGAGTCCAATTCGTACTTGGCCGTATTGATGTAATATTTACAAGAAAATTCTCTAAATGTGACTAAAACTCCATCAAAATCCGTTGCATATAAAATAACATCGTTGTCACATAAGGATTTGTAACATGTATATATATCTATATAAAATATAGGCTACGTTATCTATATGTTATTTAATCTGGTAGAAACGATTTCATTGCAAGATATAACGCGACTATACAAACATAAGATGTCTATCTGAAAATCTGGTTCCGCAAAAGTAAAAGCTACCAGTTTATATTGGCACTGTTACCAATATTAAGCGAAGTGCTATCTCATTCTGTAGTGCTTATTTTGATCAGCAATCGATTGCCGCTCTTGTTTGGATCTGTACGATTGTACCCATTGAAAAATGAGTCGTTGAACTAACAAAGTAGCAGGGATATTTGCAATAGGGATTGTGTGAGTACACCATAGGTACTACATTCTTTATTGCATTCTTAAATGTGACGTAAAAACAGGTCGCTTAAGATCATACTGCATTGCTTAATTATGCAAATACCCTATACCCTACCAAAACAAAGAAACTAAATGAAACACAAACAAACTTCACGCTAAAATCCCTAGTGGATACAGCAGAGTTCCCTAAACAAGAAACAAATAGGAATATTTGTCTATATTTTATAGTCAATAAATAAAAAAAGGTTGCTCCTGTGAGTTTTTCTATTTACCTTCCTGCGAGTTTCTGTCGTGTCGTGGGAAATGTAAATATTATTGAATTCGTTCTATTCGATAGAGCGCCGGATTTGAGACGAATCTGTTTTCATGACGCCGAAGGCACGAGACAGATGCTGAGACGCACAACAGGACAAATCAGTTTTTATTAAAATGTGATTTGCTTCAAATCCTTTGAGCTGTGCTGGTTTTTTGCAAGATTACAAAATTGAATGGAAATTTGATCATTTGTTGATATTTATTATACCTGTACTGTATTTTCATATTATTTTATGCTAATTAGGTTTCTTCTGTTAGTTTACGCATCCCAAGCTGAAGATAAGACCACATTTCGTTTGTTTTACACTAAATAAATTAAGCCCAATTAACAACTTAATTATTTTAATTATTACTGTACAAGGCAAAGCAACACAAACATTATTCAGTTACCACTCACAAGATAACGGATTAAATTAACTGCAACACGTCATCATACCTTGGCACGAGGTTTACGCTCAGAAAAGGTCTCTCTGCATTATTTACGAGACCTTAAAACCCCGCCTACTACGTTACAACCTAACACACACTTAAACACTCAACAAGACGCATCAACGACTACTCAGAATGTTTAATGACAGTCATAAAACTTCAGGTAATTAATTACAGAAACCATTAACATATTAATATTACTCTCAACAAACTGCAGTAATTAAACAAAATACTTCAAAGAAAATTACCTTTGTAAAGTTCAATACATCCGTTGTTCACAATAGGGCTGGCTCACAAAACAAACAGCACACGGTTATATAATGAACGGTCGCGTACTAACACGTCAGGGTCGTAATTTCCCGGCGCAACACGACCTCCCCCCACGGCGCACAGAAGGATACTGATACACGTCAACGTGAACGCCGGCAAGCTCGCGAAGAACGGTGTGAAATGCGCAAGTCACGCGGAGCTTAACTTATCTACCTACTTTTGAAATTCAAATTGTCATTTACTCGGTCTTATTATACATACAGTATACACGCAAAGTGGGGACCGTCGTTTGGTGAGGATAAATTTCCGCTATGCGGGGTCTACGTGTTTTCAGAATTCGACCTCAAAATATCTGTAGTGAGGTTACTTTAATAAATCACTTGGAACATTTTCATTGTTAGTTTTTTTGGGTACGAATATTTGGTTGCTACGTACTCACGTTTCGGCAATGACTATTTTTTTTCGTAGACTCGTAGCGGGCTCGTAGCGTCGTAGCCGCGTAGCAATATTTCGTAGTAGCAACTGAAAACTATACTACTACGCATGTTTTATTTTAGTTTTGCATTCAATTCTAGATTAAACTTAACAATTACTCAAAAAAGTTTTCAGCCGGGTAAAAAGTCAATATTAAAAAGAAAATCACTAAAATAAAAAACAACGCTTTCCCTTTACCTCAATTATACTCACGGCGTTGATATTTTATTGTTATCAGTTAGTATTATCCGTAAAACTCATCAAAGTTTTTGTGTATGTAAAAAAATGTAAGCTTAAAAAATGTTGATATTGTAATTCGTTGAATGTCCTAATAATGCAATTATACAAATCACAATATTGAATTAATGTGATTTACGAATTCGATAAAATGCATGTTATAAAAGCAGACTCAAAAATGGTTGACCAAAATTTGACGTTCCAATACTACGAAAACAAAACGTGATTAATTATCACCAAAGACACATAAAAATTTCAAAATGAAATGTACGTGCAAAAAATATTATTTTAAATTATACAGCTGACGCTGTTGTGAACTAAACTATAAATAAATCAAACTGATTAATTTATGTCGAGTCAAGAAGTCTGTCCATTGATAAAAATAGCAATAAATTTAATGTTGAAAATATGTGTTTATTTTCAACAAAAAACAATGATGGAATTTAAGGTTGTCAACTTAAGTTCAAGGGCAAAATACAAACACTGCAATTTCTTATAAAATGTAGAAAATAGTCGGTATTTTACTTAAAGCATAGATCGACCGCTTTAATGAGTCCTCACGAAGGTATTAATTTAAATGGAATATTCTGAAGATTGATTACGTATTGGTTCAATTAGTATCGTAATACCTACGTGGATTATGGTTATTGTTAGGACTTTGTGGACGCATTATGAGCCTTTTATGGGGCAAGGCGGAGGACTTATTAAAGCGGTCGGTCTATAACTTTATTACATTAACTGAAAAAAGTACGAAGAAAATAACGAAAAAAAATATTCGTTTCACCACCGTCCATTTTATCGATTTACGAAGCAACCGTGCAACTTCCATCAAATATAAAGAAAACACGCCTGAAAGTCCTCGGAAAACGTATTTCGTAGATAATTTAATTTTCTTCTCGATATTAAGGCGTTGCTACATTGAGGGTATTAGCGAATTCGGACAAAATTGGGGAACTTTCTTCCCTCGAATAAGTTATTTTATTTTGTTCTCCAAGGGTGGAAAAAAGGTTTTTATTTATTTATCGCATCAGAGGAGACTGAAATGGATTTACTATCTACACATTTGGAGAATATTGTGTTGGTACGATGAGTGAATTGAGTTTTTATTCTCGTGACCTTAATAAGTTCTGTGTGGAGTAGGTATCGTGTGTGTACTAGTCTTTACCGAGTCGGTCCCTAGTTTTTGCAATAGCTTCTACCTCGACAGAGAGAAACAAGAAAACTTACTTACGTTGGCTTTGCAGTAAAAACTTATTAAAAAATATTGTGTTTTTCCTTGAGTTGAGTTTTTTCTTTATTTTTTTCTATAGAAAATGCATCAGTTTCATAACAATATTTACTGTAAAAAAGACGGCGTCTTTACAAAAAAACGAATAAACTATTTCTGAAAAAACAGGCATTGGTGAAATAACAGTGAAAATTGCATGTTTTTATCATTTTCACAACAAAACCACGTAGTAATCCAGCAATTTCAATAAAAAAAAAAAACAAAACGGTTTCATACAAATCCTAAACTTTGAGATAACATTTCTCGCTACACCTTTTTTGTAAACGCGTATATACACAAATATGACCGAAGTAATATCGATAAATGAAAACGGGGCTTCGAAAGCAATGTCCAATATTTTTTCCCAAGATAAGATACAGGCAATAATAGCATTTTGTTTATGTTGACGGCGGCCTAAGCCCGGCGGGATCGCGGATCGACAAAGCCCCACTGGCTTACAAGAACTATCAGATATCTTACCGCTGTATTCAGACCTACCCTGCCTCCCGCACCCCATATACGTACAGACAAAACACGGGCATAAATTGTTACTACAACAGCTCTTATTACATCGGCTACCACATTGAATCTCACACTCTATACCCATGAGGAATCCCATGTGAATTCGTGATATTTTCTGAAGCTTTATGAAGGACTTGCCCAATTCGACCTTTGCAGCAAAATTTTAATTAGGCTCCCATTTCTGAAATATGTAAAACTTGAACAGAGATGTAATTTCATATAGGGTGCCGTAACAAGGGTTCTTTAAATATTTTGAAACTTACTTAGCAACATGAGAATTTGTAAAGTGATATTTACTGTGGCCTGAATGGAGTATTCATTTAGAAGTTGTACTAAATTTAGAATTGAAGCAACTGCAGTGCATTTATGTGATTTCGAGTTAGCAATTCAATTGAATTCAATTCAAAATCATTTATTTCAATCTACTTAAGATCATATTATGCTTGTACATTTGGAATAAAAATTTAAAATTTCAATCACAATAAATATGTATAAAAATAATGAATTAAACAATATAAATAAAATTAAAATTATAATGGTACGTTACTAATATTGCGCCTGCCTCTGAGTCATTTGTCAATTGTTATATGATTAATGTAATGACAAACAATGTCATTACATTAATCATATAACAATGGTTCATGTATACAACATTATTTTTAGTATATGCTAAACCTGAATATAGTTTGTTCAGAATAAGTAACTGGAATTGTTCAGAATAAAATAAATAAATAAATAATAATAATAATAAATTAAACCAAGTTAAATTTTTCCCAAAAATATTTTAAAAAGTTAAAAGTTGGACACCGAGCGACTTTGAGTACCTATCGCAATAATTTAGGTACCTATTGCCAATTTTTAATTTTTTCATGATACAATTTTGAAATTTTGTACATAGATTCTCTACATAAAAATACACGACAGATACGTGTATCAGGTTTCGCATATACTAAAACTAATGTTGTATATGTAATGACGTGCAAAACGTTCATGTTTCAGGACGTGTAATTTTGTTTTTTATAACATTTTTTTTAAATGTTTTCCACTGATTTTCACCACAAGGTATCTCTATTAATGCTAGTCAAGAGACAAAATAACACTGTAGCAGCCAAGTATTGTGTTTATTCGTGAACATTTGCAGGTTAAATTGAATAAAAGTTAATAGTTCTATCGAAATGCCTTAGTGGCGAATGTAGGTACATAAAATATCAGCAAATAATGTCATACACCTGGTTTAAATTAAATTTTTCTGTTTTTTAATCTTAAAAACACTTTTAAGTGCTCCTATTTCTTAATATTTGTTATTTATAATTATTGCGTAAATATCATGTTATAGTGTATTACTATACAAGATGATAATATTATGCTACTCGTTATTGGATTCATTTACGAAAATGAAGTCAGTTATCACTAAAATCGCTTTATTAAGTTTGGCTTATTAGCAAAATCCAGAAAAAATTATTTATATTCGGATTTGGCTTCTTTTATACGGCTGACCTTTACCTGGATATGCCTTTATACCTCGCAAAAATAAACTAGGCCGAAAATATTGACGGGTCCTTAAAAATAGCCTTTAACTTTCCAGCCTTTATCAGTCCCAAAACCCTTGTAGATACGAGAATTTCAATTTCTATATTGCTTTTCTACCGAGAACTTTTATGTCTAGTAATGGAAATTCGACCCCTGAAGGGTAACAAGGGGTAAAATATGTTTTTAGGAGGAGACATGGGGTCCGTTTGTATATTACATTAGTTTATAAACCGCCAAATAAGGGACAATAAGGTTCATTTTGCCGAATCACATCTCCTATATTTAATTTAATAATATTCTAATGATAGAATAATTCTATCATATTATTGAGGTAAATATAAAAATAATGAGGTATAATCAGCTTAGAAGTAATTTATTTGTAAAATCTTATTTGGCAATCAATATGAGCTTAAGGGAAGTAAATTTTCTTGTGCAGGATTTTGTTTTTGCTCCTTTATTTTAAGACGATTTTACAAATTTGATAGGTATTCACCATTTATCTAAACCCACTTTCAGACAACTTAAGCAAAATAAAAATAATATGAGTAACTGCATAACATTTTCAATCTTTGTATAGAATAGAAACATAAAATATATGTAAAGAAAAACATCACAACGTTATCTCTAATTTTCACGAATTTTAATTTATAGGTTCTTACACTAATAGTGTTTTTTTAAGTCACGCCCTTTCGAGAAGCTAGTGGCTAAATAATAACAGCCGCTCGGGTCGATCTTTAGGTTAAGCCGTGCTTGCCTAGGTCGATCTGTGGATGGGTGACCACCCATTGCATACCGAGTTTCCTCCATGCCTTGGAAAGCACGTTAAGCCATTAGTCCCGGGTGTCATTTGTAGATCTTCGACAGTCGTTAGGTAGTCAGTGGTCCAAAAAGTCTGACCACCTGTCTTACCAAGGGTTATCGTATTACCCAGTACTAACAGGGTTGTGGAGGTCAGTTAGGCAGTCGCTCCATGTAAAATACTGGTATTCAGCTGCATCCGGTTAGACTGGAAGCCGACCCCAACATAGTTCCAAAAAGGCCAGGCAGATAATGATAAGTCACGCCCTTTCTTAATTCTATAATAATCGTTACCTTTTATGTTTTATTGATTTTGAGTATGCCTGAAGTCCCCTTCTATAAATAATGAAATCAGTTTTTACCTACCTACAATGATTCCAAGAAAAATCCAAGAGTTCAAAGACTTTTGAAACCAAAGGTAAAGAAAGAAAAGTCACCAACTTTGTATATAAAGTTGCAATTCATCCCACATCAGGACCAAACACACATTTTGTATGTACAGCCCGCACATATTTGTTTCAAGTACAAATGTGTGTGCTTTAGATCTGTAGCAAAAACACCCACGCCACAGAGTACTTAAGTTTGGGGTTGCAACTGTGAGGGACATTAGGAATTTATAGCGTAGACTGTGGTGGAGACACATGTCCAGACGGAATGTCTACTTTATTATAGGGTCCTGAAAAAATATGTTGGGTAAAACTAGACTTGATATAATATAAATTTATTTTAAAACTAGAAACAATATGCATCTAGATACAAACTAGAAATAATATGCTAATTCTCTCTCGACTCATAGACTGACTTAAAAGAAAAACACTGTAAAACATTTCGTACTTAAATTGTCTGATAAAGTAAAAGTAGTGGTCAAAAGGCGTTTCTTCAGTATGTCAGCCTGCAATAACTGGCTAGTATTGTATTGTAAACTAGCTCCATACACAATTTCATCATAATCACAACATAACGTCAAAATATTTACTTCACCGTCTAAATTAATAAATTCCAAGCTTACGTTAATAGTCCAATTTCCCTTGGCTAAACAACATTTTTTCATTCGCAAATTATCATGTAATGCCATCTAAAATTCCGTCACCGACCTAACTAATTCGGTGACGCAAATTGACGTCATTTCCGCGAAGCGCCGAGGGGAAGGGGGGAGGGGTGAGTTGTTTTTTGAGACGGCTACACAGCGACGTGTAGCAACATTGGTAATTTCCTGGTCGTCTTAATGTCGACCACTCACCTTTGAGGCTCTGGCACAATATCCGTTTTGTCTGACCTGCTATAGATATGACTGATGGGGGGCTAATAACAGTCCGGTCTTTAATAGAACTGCTAACAAGGTAGTACCATTTGTTTTACTTTTTTTAAATATGAATAAAAAAAGGTAATTTTTTAATAACCGATAAATAGAACATTATTTTTAGTATATGCAAAACCTGAATATAATTTGTTCAGAATAAGTAACTGAATCTATTTATAAACCGTGTTATATTTTTTGCCAAAAATATTTAAAAAAGTTAAAAATTGGACACCGAGCGACTTTAAGTACCTATCGCAATAATTTAGGTACCTACTGCCAAATTATTATTATCAATGAGCTCAAGACGACGCTGGAGGCGCGCGCTGCGTGGTGACCACGATTTTGTGCGGACAACTAGGTAACAAAACAAGCTTATAACTTTGTGATTTTTCATGATACAGTTTTAAAATTTTGTACATAGATTCTTTACATAAAAATACTAGATACCTGTTTCAGGTTTCGCATATACTAAAACTAATGTAATTAGGTTGAAGCGCAGTGGCATTGCAATTTGTCGAAGGGCTGATGGCTGATGGAGCAAAGGACTGCTAGAGTAGCAACTGCGTATTCGGCAAGCGAAGCGTACCCCCCCCCCCCCTCCAGATAAACCGACGACGTTGAAAAGGTGATTGGTCCGGCAGTAGACTGCAATAGGTTCAGAGTAGAATAATTCCCATTGAAAATACTTTGATAGGGCAACGAATAAGAGAAGATTTGAACGACCGTTTTTCGAGGACCCTCTGTCACTTCTAGCTTCTACGTGGATGCTAATCATCCTTTCCAGCCTGTGTTTGACCGCAAAAAGTCTAAAATATAATAATAAACACTAGGTCATTTCTCTAAAGCTCAATGTTGTTTGCGCAAACTGTTTGAATATTTTGATCGATACTGTGGGAAACCACTTGATGTTAAGACAATGACGTATAACAACATTGGCAATTTCCTTGTATCCGCCGCATACCTCAGCAACAATATCCGTTACGTAAAGACCTCTTAAAGACGTGACGAACGACGGCCGCAACGTGGTCAAAATGCTGAGAGATTATGCCAAAGGTATTTTAAGTAATATTTAGTACTGCTGTTGCCCGCGACCTTTGTCCGCGTGAAATTTTATAGCCATTTTTTTTTTAGGATGGGAAATCATCAAATGACACCCCCGCTCTGGGCGGAGCGGAAGGGAGTGTCAGACTTGTACTGACTAAAACCCATCCATGTTCCTTCTTTGCCCTTTATGTTCCAGGGCCGCGGTATCTCTTTCGAACAGTCCCGCAGCCCCGGCAGGCATCGGCCCGTGCGGACCCCTACGTGGTTGCTCTGACATGTCTTTGAGGCGCGCGTGGAACACGAACGCGCCATCGACACGGCCTGTCGTCATAAGACGGCCGGACGGAGAGCTAGCCCGAAACTCGCCGTCCACAGGCCCGCGCCTACGGTGGCCGGGGGCCACCACGTGACCCCCGACGCCCAGGGCGTCTCCCGCGGCGGCTGGGACGTGAGGCTCTTTCCCTCTCACGTTCCGCCACCTCCTTCACTAGCATGACTGCTTCGCAGAAGGAGGTGACGGCTTCCCATTCCCTCTCGCTCCGGACCATGGTTTGAACCAGGGCCGGGCGCGAGAGGTCACCGCCGCCAATCGCCTCTACGAGGACACGGCGCTGCTCCGCCCAAGCGAGGCAGGCCTCCACAGTGTGCTGCACCGTGTCCTCGGGACGATCCTCACAATGGAAACACCCGGGCGTTTCCTCCCGCCCGATTCGGTGCAGGAACCTCTCGAAACAACCGTGTCCGGTGAGGACCTGCGTCAGGCGGAAGGTGAGGGCGCCGTGGCGCCTCTCTAGCCACTTCTCAAAGAGGGGACTTATCGCCACTATGGTGGCGTGCCCTGCACGGGGTTGCGACAGTCGCTCTCTCCATGTCACCATGAGATCGCGCCGGAGGTCTGTCCGCTGAGCGGCGATTTGCCGCGGCAGCGGAGTTTCCCCCCGACGTAGTGCCTCCGCGCGCCATTCGTGAAGGCGCGCGAGCACTATCGCCTCCAGATCCCATGGCGGCAATCCGGCAAAGAGGCTCGCCGCCTCACCGGAGATCGTGCGGTACCCCCGGACTAGCCTTAGGGCTATCCCCTTTTGGGGCGCGTTCAGGTAGCGGGCGGCTTGCCGCCTCAGAGAACGCGCCCACACCGGGGCCCCGTAAAGGGCCATGGACCGCACGACCCCCGCGTAAATTTTATAGCCTATAGCGTAAATTTTATACCTTCCTCGATAAATGGGCTATCCAAAACTAAAAGAATTTTTCAAATCGAACCTGCAGTTCCTGAAATTAACACGTTCAACCAAACAAACAAACTCATCAACTTTATAATATTAGTATAGATAAGGCACTACGTAGGCATTTAATTTACTTTAATGATAAAAATGTAGAAAGACATGTTGCTACACTTCAACCAACTTATCTGTGCAGACGAGAAAAAACAGAACTAAAATAAATGTACTAAGTTTGGCATATCGATGCAAATTTTCATGACAAGCAACGCTACCTTGAACTGCAATTAAAGTGGTCATACTATAATGTGTTCGTTGAGCCACATCTTTTTCCTAGCTTCTTTATTTGTGTCCCACTCTCAGACCAAATAAAAAACCACGACATAGCGCTGCGAACAATACAGTGAAGCATGCGCAAAACTACGACTCGCTCTGTTCATACATGCTCACACGCACAAATTTACATCAAAGTACGCTCACTAAGTGCACACATGTTTACGAAACTGGCCTCACGTCACTGTTGACAGCGCTGTGTCTTAGTTTTTTATTTGGTCTGAGGTCCCACTGCAGGGCAAAAGCCTTTGTCCGTCTTTTCATTGATCTTGTCTAACTCGTCACGCCATCTTCAGCGGCGACCTAAACCGTGCCTTCTTTCGCCCAATTCTAATGCAACCTAATATAATAAATGAATTTTTAATATAAGAGTTACTACGGAAAAAAATCCTTCTTCAAAACTCAACACAGTGCTCCAACCTCCAATATCGTACCGTTTTCGTACAAAATAATGTAGTTAAAAAAAAAACGAAAAAAAAACGTAATTCTCGTTAAGTCCTGTGGAGGCTTTGTCGGCGAGACGGATGGGGCCCGTGCGACGCTGCGGTTATTATCTACTAGCTCTGACCCCGGCTATTTTTTAGACAAAATGGAGACCTTTTTTTGTTTAAATAAGATTACTTTTTTGTTGAAGAACAGTGATGAGTGCAGCGCTCTTTGAAAATTGGAGGGGTTCAGTTACAATGTTACTAATCAATTTTAGTGGTAGAAAATTGTGTGAAAGGAATGGAAACCGATAGGTATGAGCGTGGCTTTTACAGTTCAGTAATAAATTATATTTTTGTGTAAGTTAGACTTAGTAATTTAGTAATGTAATGCAGTTAGTTACTGAAAAATACTTATTAAAATACCTAATAAATAATTAAACACTTTCGGAAAACTCTTGGTAAATCTTCTCAATACATTGATAGACGATCAATTATACTTACTGATTAGAAGACCTCTGTGTAACCAGCTCAATAAAAAATAACCAGCAAGCATCCTCATCATCAACATCTTCCTACCCTTGTCCCACGTTACTTGGGGTCGGCGCAACACGTTTTTTAAACAAACAGCAAGCAATTTTTTTTTCCTAGTCTGCTCTGTCCTGCTCCTGGGTAAAGACCTCCCTCCCGCCACTGCACCAGCAAGTTTTGATCATAACTCTGCCACCTCGACGGCGTTGGTGATGGCCTCGGACAGGTCCCTCAAAGTGCAAGTGGAAACACATAGTGCAGGACAGGAGGTGAGCTATAGTTTGCATTAAGGCACCGCAGTCACACATGGCTTCATTGGAATACCTCCACCGGAACAGGTTGTATTGCAGCGACCTAGCTTCGCAATCGGTTTAATATAGAACTAAAAAAGTGGCTTTACATAAAAGCATTACGAATAATCGGACGTAAAAACCTGCTAGTTCGAGAGTATAGGGAACAGCGTAGTTTAATAATTAAATTAACTTTTCACATAAACTGAGCCGGGGTTACTATCAGTAAAATATTTGACAAGCACCTGTTCCGATAAGTGTTCCAACTTTGTTCCGTTATCCGAGCCAAACTATTAAAACTTGGCAAGTGGTTCGTATACACAAAATATGTGTGATAACCAAACATTAGGCGGGGGTAAATTTTGTATCCGTACCTACGATATACATAGAAGGGTTAGTATTTATTATATTATCGATTTCGAATATCGAGGGACACTTTGTTCTGTTCCTGTTCGTCCCTTTTGTGTTTTCGTTTTATAATAACAGCCGCTCGGGTCGTTCTTAAGGTTAAGCCGCGCTTGCCTAGGTTGGTCCGTGGATGGGTGACCGCCCATTACATACCGAGTTTCCTCCGTGCCTCGGAAAGCACGTTAAGCCGTTGGTCCCGGCTGTCATTTTTACAGTCTCAGATCTTTGACAGTCGTTACAGGTGGCCCGAAAGTCTGACAACCAGTCTTACCAAGGGGTATCGTATTACCCAGCTCTAACTGGGTTGTGGAGGTCAGATAGTCAGTCGCTCCATGTTAAATACTGTTATTCAGCTGTTTCTGGTTAGACTGTAAGCAGACCCCAACATAGTTAGGAAAAGGCTAGGCAGATGATGATGAGATACTTTGAAGCTGAGTGAGTTGATTCTTGTAATCGCCTGTTGTACAAAAAAAAAAAGGTCTAACTACATTTCAATGCAGAAAAGAAAATCTATCTTACTACTATTATAAATGCGAAATGCGAAAGTTTGTGAGCATGTATGGATGTATCCAGTGGATGTGTGGCTTGTTCCTCAAAAACGGTGGAACGGATTTGGGTGAAATTTGGCACACAGATGCTTTAGAGCCTGGATTAACATATACTTTTTATCGTGGTAGTACGACCTCGTGAGATAATAATCGAACTCGGCGCGGGCAAAGCCGAGGGTATAAGCTAGTTTGAAATAAAGTAAACAGAGTGGAAGGGACATCAACGGTTAAGGTAACCACGGTTGGTTCGGGGATGATGTACTGACTACGTGGTAGCCGTTTGTGCGTCCATACCCGTTCCACCACAACCTGTATAAAAATTTCACTTACACTTTCATTGAAGTCTAAAAACGTCTTATTTTATTGCACTGTCCGACTATAAAAAGTGACCCGAGCAAGAGAGTTGAAAGTTGCCCATGCGCAACAAGGCGTTTTTATCTAGGTTCCGCCAGATATTCGTGAAAACAAACACCAAACATGCATCTTTCCTTTTTTAAATATGTAACTAAACACTAACATTTTAAACGCTCTCCAGTAACCGCATACTAAAACATAAAACACTAACTTTAATTACTCACACTTTACTAAAACGTTCTTAAGTATGTTGAAGACTTTAACAGTTGACTGCGCTCGGTTCCACATAACCTAAATACAGGACTAAACTGAAAGCATATTATGTTCCTATATCCAATTTACGATAATACGTTTATAGGTCAGAGGTGTGAACTGAATTTGATTATCAGTATATCTATCCGGAAATGTTCATAGTTTGAATTTCATATTTTAGCACTAATCCAATCTGGCTAAATACTCATACATACATACTCGACTCATCTCGGACAAAATGCGAATGTGGAGCGCCAACACAGTGTGTGCATAAATGTAATTGCACCCTTCTGGACTGGAATGCAAACGACAGACCAGTCCAGGTCGCTACAAACTGGTTAGACAAAATCTGAGCCAAGAAGAATTCAAGAAGAAGAAGTACTAAATGATAGAGGTAATAATTATTGTACTGCAACAATCACGGAACTATATTGCGGATTGGTTATTTCTACATTGTTACAATAATCAGCCTATAACGTTATGACTGCTGGGAGTTGGGACTCAGATCTCGTTTTGAGACGCAAAACTGAGCAGAAAATTGTGGAAATTTCAGGAGATTTTCTTGTAAAAATCCTATTTCATAATAGTATGGCTTAGAATAAGCAATCTTTTTAATTTATTTATTGTCTGGTGAAAATTGCTTTTTATTCTTGCGTAAGGAATTTTTATGCTTGAAACTTTACGATATAAAGGGTGTAAATAGACCCTTAACATAGCCGAAAGCCACTTGTTTTCCCCGTCTTTGCGATATTTTTTTTGTTCCAGACCATACCTGGGTGTCTTCTAGTTACGTAGGTATTGGGGATCAAAGTTCCAACTTTTACATAATTTTTTTAAATACCTGTTTTAAATATAAGATTTTTACTTTTCACACCTCCACGACCCCCGTACTATTCAATCCATCCATTAGCACAATGTTTTGAGTGTTTTCCATCGAGTCCTACCGTAAAGCATGATTTTTCACCAATAAAAAAGTCGATTCCCAGCAATAATTTTTGCGTAAAGTTACTTAGTTTGATGTACAGAATGCTTGGTTGACGGCTATGTGAAGGGTATGTTTACACCCTGTATTATCATTAACTTTTCTTTACAATACAAACTCCTCGAGACAGTGACGACATAGTCGATTACAGGCGTGATGTTATGCAAGTATTATTAAAAAGTAACCAGTCAGTAAGACACGAAATTTCTCATATTTTCACGTTTGAAAAGAATGGGTGTATGCAAACAATGGACAAAGGACGTGTTTTTTAATCATAATGGCTCGTCCTATGAAATTTCACGTAAACAATGCTTGAATGTAGAGAAAGCGATTGCTTTCAGCTGCATAAAGCGCTTTTTTGTGCACCGTGCTCATAGTTGAGTTAAGGATGTAAAGGTTTTTGAAAAATACAACACAGTATTTGTTACCAACTTTTAGTTATATTATGACTGCCTAGTTGGTCTAGTGGTCGCAAACACGACTGCTGAGCATGAGGTTCTGAGTTCAATTCCCAGATTATCAGTAGTAGTCACGGAGTCTGGATTTGCGCCCGGTTGATGTCAATATGCTCGCGTTCTATTACATGAGACTTAAACATAACCGGCGAAATGTGGGTGTACAATCAGGTACACCTCTGCCTAACCCTTCGGAGATTACAGGCGTGATTTTATGTTATATTATTTCTTGCCAAAACCCACAATAATTATTGTTATTGTGGATCTTGCATGTATCTAAATAAAATAAAAGCACTGCTCTATTTCGCGTACCTGTATTTTTTTTGTTGTTTAAAATGTTCCCCAACACTAGGAATTTCTATTGTATCTGTGCATTTACAAACATTTAAACTCACTTACACAAACAGCCAGACCCGGAACAACTACCCGTAGGCCATACAAATATTTGTTACATGCGGGGATCGCACCCGCGACAACCAGCGCAGCCGCCAGTCGCTCAGCCACTGCGCCAACCGTGCCGTCAAACATACAAATGAAATTACAATTGGAACAGACTTTATATGTGTAAAACTAATAAGTAGGTAATCAAGTTTTGGGCTAGGAACTAGTTACTAAGTTGTAACTTGCACTGAGTTTTCCAAAAAAGCAAAACCTCTGGACTATAGTCTAATACACAATAAATTATCTATAACATTACCAAATGAAATAGACATCAGGGTCAAACCTTTGATCTTGAACTTTAGGTCCACAAAATGGGGATTATTCGTAATATAGCGATGTTAGAGGTACATTACAACGTCTAGACATGTCCTCCTAACAATACCTTTATGTACAATTCACGTTTTGTCCAAACAAGAATATATTACAATAATAGTACCTAATGTTTGTCCAAAATACGAACTTAACAATATTATTTCTACAAGACTGTGAAAGTATTAAGAGACTGTAATTTGAAAAAGGGACGGGTTGTAATCGAGAAAATAATAAAATGTTTTAAATTGAAATATATCTTTCATAAAGAACAATTATTGTTTGCAATACCAAGAAAAACAAGTTAACGAAATATTACGGTCTATACTTTTAGTTCATTTGATAATTAAGAACAGCGACACTATCTTCTACTGTCAGTTAGACTTAGATCCATCGATAACGATTGACTATCCAGCACCATTGCCTCAAAACAGTAACAAATAACATAAGGAAACCCAACCCTCTGTTGCGCCCTTGTTCGAAAATGGCGACAAAACGTTTGTCCGGTGTTTCCGTGGCACAAACTATGACAAATCAAATAATGCAAATGTGACGCAGTACCCATGTCACGTAGGAGCGTGTCAACCCGTGGAAGTGTGTTTAGTCGGTCCACAAGCCCCGACAAATTTATGCAGAAATGTGCAAGGGTTAAGAAAGTGAAATTCTCCGCTGGGTACGTGACTCCGCTCGGTACAGTCCGCCCCATTATGTTGGGTAAACACAGAAAAAATTAAACGCCACCAGCGACGTTTAAATTAAATGTAAACAAATCTTTTAAAGCGTTTGTTCAACTTTTATGAAGTGAACAAGATAAAATATTGTGTGTATTTTTCAAATGTGGTCGTTGATTTTTAGAAATTGCGCTTAGATTTGGTTTGACATTTCTTTTTTCTGTAGACTGAAATATTTTAGTTTAAGCACATACCCAAATGGAGACGGAGGAATCGTTTAGGTATCTTTTAACTATAGTAGGTTGAATTTTAATAGGATCTTGTGGACATCAGAAATTTTAGGTTCATAAAAAACTGTAGACATAAAACATTATAATTATTACATAAAGAAAACAAAAAAAAAACAGAATTTCAAAATTGAGTTGATCTTATACTCTTGCTAGGAATAACATGTATATTGTACGATACAAGAATAATAATTTTTAAATAGAAACTACTTTTAGATTCTTTATGCTCAACTTCTGTCTACATAATAACATTATTATATAGTCTTTTATTCTACTTCAGTTTTCCAATAACAACTGATTGTCAACATTTTCAACTACAATGAAATTTAACTCGAATGATTGAACACAAAGCTGGGAGCTTTTGTTAATTTCATTAATGGCACCGAAATATTATTATTGTGTGTGGTAAAATGTGGGAGTTCCGAAATTTATATCTGACGTCTTTTTTTTATTAAAAACGTACTATTTAAAAATAGTATGAGGTTGGAGTTTTTGTACAAAAATGGTTGTGACGTATATTTTCTCTTGCAAAACTTATAATATTTATGTTTTAACATTCAATATTTAATTAAGCAGAGTAAACTAACTAAATACATTATTAATTAAAAACTATTAAATAACCAAAAATAAATAAACTAAAAACGAAATATAAAAGGACATCAAAAAACTCCTCCTCAACGCTGTCAGCTGGTAATGTGCCCAAGAGACTGACGGCGTTGCCACGTTGTATGGCAACACTTAGCCTCTGGCCAAAGTAAAAGCCAGCCCTTGAGTCACGGGAAGCGTCAACTAGGCGTTTCGAAATCTTAATTATTTACACAATTTGCTATATCGCTATATGCTTAACCATGACCAACCTAACCTATTGACACTAACGTCAACAAAGTAAGTCGAAACAGCAACCAACAAAACGTGGAACATTTTACTACCTCCGACTGTACCGCACATTTCTCTCTTCATGACGAGCTCGTAATTCACTCAATGACGTTACTGCTTGGCCATGAGGTGCACGATCACACGACACGTGTGTTGCGACGGCGACAACGGGAGAAAAACTGAGGGCGGTTTCAGTTTAGCGTATTTTTGGCGTATACGCGCCTACACGCGCTTCTATAAACGAGCTTATACGCGCAGAAAAATACGATATATAGTCCGAAATGCCAGACGCCATTAAAAAGGCTGACTTGTCAGTGGTACCATGCCAACCCCAACCTCACGACAGCGAGAACAAGGTTCACTGTATTTTTTTGTGATAGCTGTAAACGGGTTGTACTCAGGCGAAGGACACAAGTGACGCGAGTGTGTCGCTTGACGCAAATCGCATCATCTGAGGCCGTACACAGGGCTTCGCTGACGTTACATAACGAGAGCCGTCTTCCGTCCAAGGACCCGTAAAATTAATTAAATGAAATGCAAAGGATTATTCTGCATGAGTTGCAGCGACGCGCTAATCCTTAGCTCCGTTTAAATGTAGCGATTGCTCTCAGATGCTTAAGTAAACGCTTTTGACAGGTGTTCTCTTTGAGTTTCGTTTTGGGTTCGTTTTCGTTATTTGTTTTGGTGGAGTTGGCGTGTTTATTGGTATAATACTACATACTTAGCTATAGACCGACCGCTTTAATGAGTCCTGAAGATATCAGTTTAAATGGAATATTCTGAAGGTTGATCACGTATTCGTTCAATTAGTGTCGTAACACCTACGTGGATTATGGTTATTTTAAACACAAATAACCTGTGGGATATTGTTAGGACTTTGTGGACGCTTAATGAGCCTTTGATGGGTCAAGGCGGAAGACTCATTAAAGCATTCGGTCTATAGTAGCCAAAGACAGGCAGTAAGGCAACAATATGGCCAATTATCCAATATTTGAAGACCAGACTTGTATACATACAAATTAAATACACTGTCATCGTTTTGGGCTCCGCCGCAATCGGATGTAAAGGAAGGCCTACTGCCAGTTGACATAATTGTTTATATTGTAGCCGTTGGTAAGTTAAGATATCAGTTATAGAATTTTAGTATCTACGGACCCTTCACGAAGCCGTCAACCAAGCATTCTGTACATCCAACTAAGTAACGCAAAAATTATTGCTGGGAAACGACTTTTTTTGGGGTGAAAAATCACGTTTTACGGTAAAACTCTATGTAACTCACTCTAAGCATTGTGCCGATGGGTACAATGAATAGTTAAATTCAAATTTAAAATTTAAATATTTTATTTCAGATAACATGTTAGTAGTAGTATAACTTAGCCTAATGTTAAAGGGTCCTGGAGGTATTTAAAGTAAATTTTTAACCTTAAAAACTAGTATTTAAAAAAAAACTTATAAATGAACATACATATATATGTTTTCTCTTCTTTTTTATATTTTTGTTAACTATTATAAAAAAAATTGAACTTTGACCTTAAATGTCTCCGTAACTAGAAGGGAAAAAACGGTCCAGGACAAAAAAAAATATCCTAATGACGGCGAGAAAAAGTGCTATTCGGTTTCGTTAAGGGTCTATTTAATTTTACACCCTTTATAGCATAACAATACTGAACTGAATACTGACTGATAAATTACTGGTAAAGAAACACTGAGAGACTGCTCGTCGACGGGTGCATCACTCCAAAGCATCTGGATAAATATTATTTTTCTATCGCGCTGGCTTCGTCCGCAGTATGGTAATGCGACGGCAAAACGACGACATTATTTCTAAGACAAACTTCTTTCAAGTTATGACAGTGCTGCATTCTAAATGCGGTCTGCAACTTTATTTTTTATTTTTATACTTTTTGCCGCTTTTTTTTAGGATGGGAAATCATCAAATGACCCCCCCCCTCTGGGCGGAGCGGAAGGGAGTGTCAGACTTGTACTGACTAAAAGCCATCCATGTTCCTTCTTTGCCCTTTGTGTTCCAGGGCCACGGTATCTCTTTCGAACAGTCCCGCAGCCCTGGCAGGACTTTTTGCCGCTACCGCGCTGAGTTGGCATTGACCTTTTTAAAATGTTTAAAAGCATTTCAGTGTGATCTTATAAACAGCTAGAATAGCTAATTATAGTTTATATTAATAATTCATTAATTTTATAAGTAGTATACCATCGTAAAATCTTGCCAGTAAGAGAATATTTATTTATTAATTAAACACTACATTGTCAAAAATTTTGCCAAGGATGTTTCTGACAATTTCCATTTAATTATAAGGAAAAACATTTGCAAACATAATTGAAAAACAGTAATACAAACTCAATTTGCAAACTCTCTTAATTAAGAATTAATTAACAAAACGAATATATTATAAAAGCCATTATAACAAAACACATCAAATCAGAACCCACTCATTGAATTTGTACAGCAATAACGTAACCAATTTATTTAGGACACATGAACACAACCGTAATTTGTATTAAAACTTTTGCAACAGACAAATGAAGGTAATTTATGGCGAACAGTTCCGAACTGAGCCGAGTAGTTCCGAACACTGTGATGAAATATAAATGGAGAAAATTGTAAAGTTGTGTTTGTGCGTCGGTCTGTCCCTTCAGCGGATCAAGTTGAAAGGGTTTAAGTGTTTCCGGTAGAAAGCATTTTAGCTTTTGGATTATGTTAGCCCCTGTATAATTTTGTTGGTGAAATTCTTTGTACAGAACATCGTGTGCCCAGTTTAAATGTTATTAGAGTGCTTGTTTGTTGAAAAACTTTGACAAACGGTGTACAAATTGTTTTGGCATTTTTCGTTTTTGTGACGTTTAGCCAGTCGAGTTAAGGGTCTGCTGTGTTTAATTTCGTTTCATTGAAACTATTCAAACCATAACAAAAGAAAATAAATTGTATTCATGGCACAACTGTTTAACCCGAAAAAACGGACTCAATAATAAACAAGGATCGTTCCGACCGACCCTTAAAAATAAGGCTTAAATGGTCATAAATCGTGGGCCATCAATTTGCATGCTAATACAGCGTGGCTGTTAGGGACAAGTGAGTGACAAGGGCGAAAGTTTACCACCGCCGCCGGCCCATATAAACGACCCCGTGGGTATTAAGACATTTTTCTTCTTTCGCCAATTATATTAAATTTAGAACCTTCAAAGAATCGTTCCAGCCAAGGCCTTATTAAAAAAAAGTTGAGTGAATAAGTTACGGACCTCGTTTGTGGCCCGTGGGCCAATTTATTTTATCTGGTCTTGTCTATGGATACTTAGGTTAAGTGTAGGCCTTAAAGTTGCCGAGCCAAATGATCTTTGCTTTAATGTTGATAAGATTTTTTTAAAGATTTGTTTAAATGTGTTAGAAAGAGTGTTGCTTTATTCAATTGCTTTGAAAAAGTTAATTTAATTTGAATAGAAACCAAGAATTGAAGCCATTTGAATGGACACTTTTCTCTTAAAACGAGTATTAGTGTAATTAAAAATAATATTTCACGAGAACTTTACCAACTTCTGTGCAAATGGTGCATTTTAATGACTGTCATAAAATGTCTGAAGGACCCTTTAAGATCCAAATTAATCACGGGGAATTAATGCTTTAATTAGTTCAAGTTCACTTTAAGTGCAATAGTGGCCTGTGGTAATTACTAAATTGTTGTTTAGGTCGTGGTTTCGAATCCCGTACCGAGTCCGATACCCGAGACACCACTGGAAAAAAAAAAATTGGCTAAATGTGATAATTAAGTAATATAATACTATTTCAAACTGTATTTCAATTTCAAATGCTGAATTATCCACTGAAAATTATAGTATGTAAATAATTATGAACACACACGACCCAAAATAATTACCGAATAAACTCATACATTTGCTTAGGTGAAAAACATACTGAATTTGTTTGTTAGCAATTATTTAGTTAGGGTATTTACAACACATTATGTATTTATTTAGCAAAAATGTATATATTTAGGTAAAAAAGTGAATCTGTATCTTCTTTACCTGAATATGTATTTACATTTTTGCGTAACCGTAGTAAGAGGCGAGAGAGAGGGACACACTTTGTGTATATGCAACAAAAGCCAAAAGAATAGATAGACGCAGTAACAAGTCGCGTAGTTAATGCCTTGCCTTAAGCGTGACTTACACAGTAACGGCTTAAGGTGAAGGCGCAGCGCAGGCATGATGCCGCTTCAAAACGTTTTCATACAAAATGTACGTAGGTGACGTGTCGTGAATTACACTCAAGCGGCGCGGTGCAGGCACGCCGTTCTTTCGTTTCCTTATAAATTCCACACCTGCGCTGCGCCTGCGCCGCACCGTCACATTACGCCGTTTCTTTGTAATTCGCGTCTTAGAGAACTGATGCCGATTCGGCATCAATAAATGGGTTTACTCTCCAAATAGGGGGCGGCACATGTAATAAGAAAACTCAGAGCTTGCGATATCAACGTGGTAAGCAAAGACAACACAATTCAGAGACCGTTGTCTAAAACCAATAAATGATACTGATACTGTGAGCCTGCGTCATCTCACTGCTGGGCAAAGGTTCTCTCCATGACTTTCAGTTTTTTCTATACAAACGATACTAAAAATAAATCTTTCAGGTATTTGAGACTCGACATTTTAGCTCTTCTAAAATTACCGATTCCAGCTAATGACGTAGTTGACTGCAGTATTTTAGGGTTATTAATTTTTTCTGGCTCACAGAAGGCTTTGAATTTATGCCCACCGCTACAACTCTATCGGTCTGGTCTAAGCGTAAACAATAATAAAACTATGTATAATTAGGTTGCCATCAGACGGACTGCATCGCAGCAACCGCGCAGTCGATATATTCAACTGTTCCGTTGGATACACCAGTTGAATATATCGACTGCGCGCGGTTGCTGTGATGCAGTCCGTCTGATGGCACCCTTATCCACCAAACCCGAGTTTTAGGCCTAACTTGTTTGTCCTAGGCCAAACCGGTTAATCATGTCTGGATAAACTAACCAATTTGTCGCTTTTTTAGAATAGAATAGAATAATTTTTATTTGTGTAAAAACATGGTACATTTTATGATGAGCCGTAGTAACTTTGACCTAGGAAAGACTAGTTTATCCTGAAATCAGGTTTGTTTGTAACGTAAACAATTCAATCCACAAAAATACATTGTCACCTCCACAAAAAAAAACAAATCAAGTATTTGTGTATTTGTATGCTTATTAGTTATCGTACGCACGACGGCTAATCAAGCTTTACAAAACCAGTTTATGCGGATCTTTCATTGTATAGGAAATCTATACAAAGCGAGGCCAAGTTATACTGGAAATGTACAGCTTCATGTGGTGCCGTGTGTACCATCTGCAGGCCGAGCAAAAAATGTATGAAGTAATACATAAAATAGTAGCCCCTGTATAACCGTCGCTAAGTAATGTTAGTCTCACTGCGAGCTAAACGATTGCGCAAAAATAAACACCCTGTAGGTTTCGTGTATCTTTTGTTTTGAACAGAAATGAAAAATTTAAATACAGTAAAAGCTCCCTATTCGCGCTTCCGTCATTCGCGTTTTCACCATTCGCGGATTTAAAAAATGCAACCCAATTTCTTTATTCGCGGCAAAAAATTTCTTTATTCGCGGATCTAAAATTTCATACAAAATTCCAATAGGTGTTTAACGCAATATCTTTTGCAAGTGCCGTCAAATAGTACCGCCGAGCACTTTGACCTAAGCCGCCATTGTCGCATTTGCCGCAAACACCGCGGAAAGGAAATGTTAAATTCACAGCCCATTGAAGAAGAGGCTTCCACTAGCACTGAAAATGTGACATTTACTCTGAAAAATCTTAGTGAAGGTTTAAGAATGGCAAATGAGCTTTGCGATTTCTTTGTGAACATTGATCCATCTATGGAACGAAGTCTTAATTTTAAGAGGCAAATTGCTAATGCGACTGCTGAGTATCAGTCTGAATTGTCGGAGCTATTAAAAACTGCCAAGCAAGAGAAAATAACAAAATTCTTCAAACCATTGCCTAAGCCTGAGGATAATGATTAATCAAAATGTTCAATAACATCAATAAAATTGATTTTCTTATATATTTGTGTTTTTTATTTTGGCACCTAGGAACGTATCCCCTATAAACCCATATAAATTACCATTCTGTATTCACGGTTTCTGTATTCGCGGCATATTTATGGAACATATACCCCGCGAATAAAGAGATTTTACTGTACACATGTTTTACGTGGAATATTTATCGTTTTGTGTGTTTAGTTTTTTTTTGTATTATCCTAACTTCTATTATAAATACACCTACGCTTATTTATATTGTTACACAATTTATAAATACTTGGCATTCTTTTCCAGTTTACCAATAGACATAGGTCTATTGTGTTCTCAACATAGTATCCAAATATCTAAAAAAAAACGTGGTTTTTTATTGGAAAAACAGTTTTAGTTTTAACGCAAAACTGAACTTTATTATATTACTAGCTGTGCTCCGCGGTTTCACCCGCCGCTTCTGGCTTGTTTTCTTTTTGCTCGGCTCCTATTGGTCGTAGTGAGATGTTATATAACCTATAGCCTTCCTCGATAATTGGACTATCCAACACTAAAAGATTTTTTCAATTCGTACCACTTGATATGAGGGTTTTCATTTATAGATCACTTTGTATTACAACTTCAAACATTTTTTTTACAAAAAATACAAGCCGTACTGAAATCAACTTAATTTACATGGTTATGAAGTTGATATTTGGATATGGAGTACCTATCTTTTAATGAATACCTACTCTTTTTTTGTTTGCATTAATTTACACTATCACGCAAAACTCTTCTTTATATTAAGTAAGTAGTAGGTCCCGTATCTAATAACAGCAAAGTTGCGACTTGATCCGCCACCGCTTTGTTTCATCGCATTTACATTTATATTACTTGGAGTTTTAAGCAATACTTGCATGTACTCGCGACCTACCCACTGTTCAAATGGAATCTTAGTTTGTAGTGAGCGTGTCAATGTTTGTGTTTGGTGGGGATATATTGTGGAAGAGAAATGAATAAAGGCGCGCTTCTTTGTATTAAAGACCAAACAAAAAAAGAGATTTATAAGCGAGCGGATATTGGGAATATTTTCATACAAAAATTTTGATGCCGAACGTTTTCGACATTGACACGAATGCTACCTAACAAGCGGGTGCTCAAAAAGTCGACTTTTCGCTAAGTAGTAGTAGTTTAGGAATACGATTCTTTTTTCGTCCCGTGTATCGCTCGTAAAACACGTCTTTAGTTTGCAATAAATTCACAGTAGGTATAGTATCCGGTTTTCGAAATCCTTAGGTAATCTTGACTCAATATTTGTTAGTACGACTCAAATGACCTAAAAATGATTTTTGTTTCAATAACAATAACCTTAAAACCTGACCAGGACCTGCAGTGATCATTAAAGAAAGCAATCAATCGACTGCGGATCCAAGTACTCTGCTGCAAACACAAACTAACAAATAGATTATAGACCAAGGGGGGACACACCGAGTGCGATGCTCGTGACGAAACTATGCAGTTATGTTCTTATGATGCAGTGGTAAAACAGCAGCAATTCTGACAACCCACAAAACAACACTGACGCCGCGATGAGCATGGCCAACTCATTACCTATTGGGCCCAATGCAGTTAACACTTATCATCGACTCTAAAAGAAGACCCAAAACGCCAAAAAAACAGGAAGAATTTTCAGAAATACAATATGTCAAAATATAAGCTGTGTGATGACCGAAACTCCTGCTAAAAAATCCCTGGAAAACCAAGCATACATCCATCAAATCAGAAATACTAGGAACACAGTACTATTCCAATTTTGCACATCGAACTACCTCCAAGCTTCAATGCTTAGCGCCAAATACAGGCCACTATGAAATTGGATAGATCCATCAGAAGTCGATCCATCAACTTATTGTTGACTTTTTAGCCAATAACCTGATTATGCCTTTGAAACGGGACTGGGAAACACAAAGGTTCACGAATGAATAGCCCCTTGCAAATTTCAACGTGCAAAGTGCTACGGAATGTGGAAAATTTCTAATATTCGCTTTGAAGTTGGTTCAATAGTGCTTAGGTACCTAATAATATTATGTAAGTATGTCCGCTGCCGGGATTCTTGTTTCTTGAGAACTGTTCAATGCGTGTGGGGAATAAAACAAACTTGTAAAAATAAACTAACGCCTTTTTTGCATGCGCGAAGACGGACACAACAGACTGTCATGAGCTAAGATCCTGACGAAATTCGTTTGTTTCGTCCACGTTCATACATCTGGGGGTCTAAAATGACCGCTTTAGTAGAATCATTATAGGTTAATACTATGAATAACGTTAAAATTCTAAAAAAGGTCACAGAAGCAGTTAATATTATGAATTGTCGTCCATTGTGAAGGTTTTACGAATTGTAACGTAATTCAAATTACTATCCTATTATGATTCTGCTAAAACAGACATTTTAGGCCCCCTGGTCATAAACGCGCGTTCGCAAAAAATAGGTAGCTTTATGGCGTCAGCTAAAAGCTGAAACATTCAATTTATTATCTAATTGGTAAATAATCCAGAAAATATTGAAATGGTTCTACTGAATATTGCTGTTACTAATTGATTGATACTATTAAATCAACGTTGAATGAAGCTTCATTTTAAATTGTGATAGTATTAACTAAAACATGAAACAAAATTCTGTTTTTTGAAGTGTCTGTACAATTCAAAAGAGCATAATATATGAAAATAACTACCTGCTACAAAAAGCAGTAACTTTCTCCTTAATCATTATTATAATTATACAGCCCTTTGCTCTTTTCATGATTATTTTTGTATTTTTAAGTGTATACTTTATAAATGTATATACATATGTTTTTGTTTTAATAATAGTACGGTCTAGATCATCTCGCCACCTCTTTCGAGGCCGGCCTCGGCGGCGCCGTCCGTGCTCAGGCATCCGTCGTGTTGTTCGTGTTCCACGCGCGCCTCAAAGAGATGTCAGCAACCACGTAGGGGTCCGCACGGGCCGATGCCTGCCAGGGCTGCGGGACTGTTCGAAAGAGATACCGCGGCCCTGGAACACATAGGGCAAAGAAGGAACATGGATGGGTTTTAGTCAGTACAAGTCTGACACTCCCTTCCGCTCCCCCCAGAGGGGGGGGGGGGGGGGGTCTTTGATGATTTCCCATCATAAAAAAAAAAAAAAAGGCATCCGTCGTGTTGAAACCTTTGCATCACGAAGGCTGGTTTGAGGTGTGGCGCAGGAGAAGAGTGCCTGGAAGGATATGGGGGAGGCCTTTGCCTAGCAGTGGGACATTTAACGCTATTGAAAAATAATAACAGTAATGGTACACCACAGCCCACCTACAGTATTGTCTCTCATCCTCTTTTAAATTCATCCAAATATCTTCTTGAAAAGATCGCTTTTAGCGACATTACCGCCCACTGTGTCAACCTATTTATAAATTCTACATTGTAATGATACCTGTAATGTGTATGTTGTTCATAATACAACATTATTTTTAGTATGTGTGAAACCTGAATATAGTTTGTTCAGAATAAGTAACTGAATCGATTCCAATAGTTTTTAAACCAAGTTATATTTTGTCCCAAAAATATTTTAAAATCGCTACAACTTGGAAAACGGACGATACTAAGTACCTATCGCACTAATTTAGGTACCTACTGCCAAATTATTATTATCAATGAGCTCAAGACGACGCTGGAGGCGCGTGCTGCGTGGTGACAACCTTTTTGTGCAGACAACCAGTTAACAGAACAAGCTTATAACTTTGTGATTTTTCATGATACAGTTTTGAAATTTTGAACATAGATTCTATACATAAAAATACTAGACACGTGTTTCAGGTTTCGCATATACTAAAACTAATGTTGTATAACTATCTGTCTTATCATAAAAACTGAATTACATTATTATGCTATTAATATATAAACCTACATCTGTTCAAATAAATAAAATAGAAATATCTGTTTATAATGTCAACAAACCGTATCATATCTGTTTATATTCTGTTTATTTTATGTTTTGTTTATTTGTCTGGGTATATGCTTTTTACTGAATATTATGACGATGATATACGGTACTTAAAACAATAAAACTTTATTTTTGTCTGTCTGTCTGTTTGTTCCGGCTAATCTCAGAAACGGCTGGACCCATTTTGACAGAACTTTTACTGGCTGATAGCTGATGTTATAAGGAGTAACTGAGCCTACTTTTATTTTGATTAAAAAAACCCTTAAAATTGTTAACAAACTCCGATACAAATGGGAATTCATATTTTTATAATAATTTCAAACGGTTGAACATCGAGGGCAACAGCTTGTCTAAAATAAAATAGAATTTGTTCGAATGATGTTATGTAAAAAGAAATAGGCTCTTTCATCTAAAGAAACTAACAAACAGAAGTTAAGATCAAAGTATCGAAAAGGCTGTCTTGAAAGAAAAAGTAAAAAAATGCTTACGTAAGTAGATACCTATATTTATTATTCAATGTTGTATAAACTCACTACGAAGTAGAAAGTTACTGAAGCAAATTAGTAGTTAAAATTCGGTTTACTTCAAATGAAGTATCAAAGAGAACTCTAGTACTCCTAATATCAACTAACTTTGTTGTCTTTTTTGACTGCCTCGTTGGTCTAGTGATCGCAAACGCTACTATTGAGCATGAGGTCATGGGTTCGAATCCCAGGTCGGGCAAAGTGTTTTTGGGTTTTTCGATCAGGAAGGTCTCAGTACCAGCCACGGAGTCTGGATTTGCGCCCTGTTGGCAATAGGGTCGCCCCCTATTACATGGGACTTATAAACATATCTGGCGAAATGTGGGTGTTACTATTAGGTACACCTCTTCCTAATCATTCTGGGATTAAAAGAGTGATAGTATGTTTTGTTATGTAATCAGGATATTCGTTGTTTTATTATTATTTATTAGCCATTTATAAAATATATATAAATAGGTACAACTTCCTGTACTTTTCCTTTAGTTTTATTTTAGCTACTGACGTCATCTTTCAGAAACACTACAGCCAACACTTGAATGATATTGCGTTGTTTGATTTTCAACTCTGGGTGCTGAGCCGAACTATGAAATTAAAACAACATGCTTTTCATTTGAACAAACACGTGGAACCCGTTATAGAGTCTGTTTGAAAATAGTTCTAAGGAAGGTTATCTTTCTAAGGAAACCTTTTAAAGTTAAATATTCATGATTAACTGTTGTGGTAACTTGATAAAGTATTCCTATTAGTTGTAATTGTGAAGTTTCAATAGCTCACCCACTTAATTGAAATGTATTTTGGTTTTAATTAGACGGTTATCACACGACACCGCTCGTCAAACAAAGAGATATCGTTATTTTAGGCAAGTTTCATATTAATAATCTTAAGTTTATGAATGCTTTCGGAATTTAAATAATGAAAGGTTTTTAGATAGTATCACTATATTATTACAGGGTTTTTTTTTAATTACACAATGTGCCTGCTCTTGACCTCGATCACGCCTGATGGAAAGCGATAGTTGAGGTCTATGATGGAACGAGCGTGCCCAGAAGATGCCTGTTACCTCTGGCTTTGAAGGCAGAGGCAGGGTATCGTAGTACTCAGTAACTTTGTGGAGGTCAGACAGGCAGTCGCTCCATGTAAATTACTGGTAATCAGGTGCACCTGATTAAACTGGAAGTCGATGGCAAGATAGTTGGGAGAAGGTTAGGATAGGAGTTAATGATATTAAATTTTATACATACTATAAAAACACAATACCGCCAACCACGTTCCCCTACGCTTATAGCCCACTTCGAGCTATTTTAGCGTCGATAGTTGCCAAATAATTCGCGCAACAGCCGTTACTAAGAAAAAACCTAGCAAATAAAAGTGATTGTAACACTAGTGCCCAATTTTTCCCTTCACACGAGTATTGGCGTAAAACCGAGCTTCAGGCGTCTATAAAATAAAACACAGTACTTAAATGAGCCTTCTGTAATAAAGGTAAACCAAGCACCGTAAAATTAGACGTGCCTTTCTTTTGGGAACGTTAAATGTCGAATATATGCGTATATTGTGTGAAAACCTTTGCGAATTTCGTGATTCTGGGAAAATTTATTTCGATCACCTGCGTTTTGTTTTTTTTTTACATTTTATGTGTGCTTAGCTGTGAAATGTGGAATGAAGGTGCCGTTGGGAATAAAGACATTATTTTATGGGTCTATGAGTAGGTTTACATTGAAATGTTTAATTAGGTCACTTTTGGGAATCGGAACAGTGTTTATTTATTTGTCTAAATAAAACCTTTTTTCTCCAAAAAAAAACCTATTTACGGGACACAGCAGCGTATTATGAGTATATTAGCATATGTTAATGATAATATTTTTGTAGGTAGGTCTGCCTGTACACATTTTTCACCGACAATATTATCACGTGATAATATATTATAATACTGTTGCTGTAATTGAATCTGATCTGACCTAATCTGTCTATATCATCTGTCTGTATTATCAATACATGATTAATATTGGACATGCATCTTGTTAAATATATGAACCTAATCAAATAATTCAGTAGAGACAATTTTAGAACGAAATAACTTTCTCCCAAAAACCACTCAAACAACATCTATCTTCCAAATTGAAACCAGTTACTTCCAGAGACTAAAATACAATTCCTTTTTCAAAGATAGAAACACAAAAAACTGTTAAATTCAATATACAAACTTTTCCGTAGGTATCTTAAAAAGATACAGAAAATTCTGTGAACCGGGTCGGCCTTATCGCCGAGGCGGGAAAATAGTTTTTTTTTTTTTTTCAGGAACCTTTTTGAACGGCAATCAAATTCGGCCGGAACTTGCCATATATTTTGTTTCGTGCTTATCTTATTCGGTATTGTAAATAATTTCACATGGAATAAAGCAGTAACCTACTAAATGTGCATGTTGTATGGTAGTTTCGATTAATAAAATATAAATATAAAACGGGTGCATAACTAACATTATGTTTGAGAAATAGGGCCAAGTGGTCAAATAACTCCTGGCTGGAGAAAATTAAACAGCATTTTTGTTTTTTGAAAACAAAGAAAGCGAGAATATCAGCCTCTACGTAAATATCTACAACAATGAAAAATCTCCCCTGAAAACAGCAAACCTAACTAGAAAAACCAGCCAAGTGCAAGCCAGACTCGCACACAAAATGTTCCGTAGCACGCAACTATATTATTTAAAGAAAATTAACGCTTATTCCAGAGTGTGATTCAGTCCATCAAACTCAAAAAAAAATTCACACCATCGAAATCGCAACCACGCCTTTCTAGTATACGCTGTATGTCGAAGAATTTTGTTTTTCAACCATCAGTTAAATTATGTATGGAGGACCAACCCTATTTTTTTTTTTCATTCTTAATTTTACGTCACTTTTGAGTGTGAATATACAAGACACCTGCTCTCCAAATTTCAACTATGTGGTGTAGTGCAACCAGTTTCTGAGTAAAATGGCTGTGATATACGGACGGACTGACAGACGGATAGGACGAATCTATAAAGATTCAGTTTTTGACATTTGGCAACGGTGCCAAACATACACTGTTTTACCTAAGAACTTAAAAACAAGACAATATATCCAGTAGAAAGAAACATTTCGGTTACAGATAAACTCAAGCATCGTTGGCTGAGACGAAGAATGTTCCAGATCCACAAAAGCTACGGAACCGACCGACTCAAGGGCATCTCAACTCGGTTCGGATTGTTATTTATTCCCTCATGATTTTATTTCCATTCGCTACTGAAACAAAGGAAGTCGAGTAATAAAGTATATCAAGTGCTCGTTTTTACGTAAATCGCGAGAGCAAAAATAAGTTATGAAACAAGCGCTTGGATTATAGAAGTATTTTTCGTTATTAGTGGATTCAGGCGTATTATTTGTTTGTAGCAGTAAAAAGGATTAAAAACTGTTATATTAACATAAAAAAGTAGTGTTTGAGCCAAGTCAGTCAGGGTTTTGTATTCAAACTTATAAGTGTGACACATCTGTGTTTGTTGTTTGTATTTCAGTTTCAAATTGTGCACCATATTATGATTCTTGTAAGTAATTTATTTTAATGCATTTTTTTACATTTCACCGAAAGTTTGCGAAGAGAAGTCGTGCCATGTTTCTCCGTCGTTTTCTATGGAAACATGATTCTGAAGTAGATATTTTACTTTATTTTCTCGAACTTTGTTTTGGTTTCCTACAGGGAAATCGAATTATTGGGAATGAATGACTTTTGTTTCGGGTCATTATCTTTTATCTTCGTCGGACGTGATCTTATCGAAGTTACTAAAGAGATTAGTGTATTGGGAGCAATGCAAACTAAGGAAATTATACTTATTGGGAAGTTTCTCCAAAAGGGCTGTTATGGGTATATTTAAATCTTTTAATGTAATCTATAATGTACTTATTCGGCCATTTATATAACAAAACTAAGTTGCTTAACGATCTCAAACAATTCTCATTACTCTTGTCACACCGTCAGCTATTTACTGTTATTCTTATTCTTTATTGCACACAAAATCAAGAGAAATACACACATAATTACAATATATAGCTTATGTACAAAGGCGAGCTTAACCCAGAATTGGGTTTTCTTACAGCAAACCTAAATTTAACCTTGATTTCATGTTTTTATGGCTCAAAATCACTTGAGACACACGTTTAATAAAAAAAAGAAATCGGATACAGCACGTTTACACGTTTTATAGTAATTTACAAAAGTTATCGTTTCACATTTTCAGGCAACGTCACCCAATTAAGGTGACACTCAAAATCACCATAGCCTTATCGAAAAACAATCCAATTATAGATATTATTTAAACTCGGAACAGAATCGATTTAAATTACCTTTGTTTAATCGATTGTCCCAATAATTACGTCAGTTCCCATCTGGTGGAGTTTATGGCTATCAAATTACAACATTGTTTTCTACTGATTGGATATTGGCTTACACGAAATTATTTATTTTCGGTTCGTTAAATGCATTGCGATGACGATTTGCGGACAAATTGGATAGAATTATTATAATTTCTGTGTTAAAAGAAGTTCGCGAGAAATTATTTAAAAAAATATTACTTCCGTTTTTGAATCAGATTTTGTTACCAATTTCAAAAGTTTTATTTTTTTGCACGGAACCCTAATTCTTATTCTAAAATAAAAGTAGCCTTAGTTACTATTTATAACAACAGCTATCAGTCAGTAAAAGTCCCATCAAAATGTGTCCAGCCGTTTCCGAGATTAGCCGCAACAAACAGACAGACAGACAAAAATTGAAAAATATGTGTTATTATTTACAACAAAAACACATTTTTTTTGGCACTTACTTGGCACGGCACTTATGTAACTTATATATTTTCATATGCATTCAATAAAAAGCTGTAATTTTGAAATCACAAATAGACACTTCAATTTTATTTATTTATATAAATAACCAAACCATAATTTAAGGTCAGCCCAAGACGTTTATGGGTTTCTAGAATGAATACCTACTAGATAATCGATACAGGAATTGAATCTGCAGTGGCCCCTAAACCAATAATGAGATCTCCTCCATCTAGATTAGGTACAATGTTATTTAACTCCAACTTCACATTTTATTTTCTCCATTCATTTACCAGATTACAGTAGCGCGGGTTTCAATTAACATAAGTGAAGTACTTGAGGGCTCTGTTCAAGTTTTATAGCCTTAATGGAAAATTCTTGTAGCAAGTTATGCCTACGTCCTTAACTTCATGATAATAAAACCTATTTTAAATGGTCCGAAAAAAATAAGTGACTAGATGACTCAGGTCTAAATGTTTTAAGTTCTTGTGTAATTAAACGGCCTTTAGAAACATTTTGGCTGCGTAACTTAGGTAATATTTTTAAACCTCCAACTTTTAATTTATTGCGTTGTTCATGACCTTACACTACAAAGAATTTATACAACATTATTTTTAGTACACAACATTAGTTTTAGTATATGCGAAACCTGATACACGTGTCTAGTATTTTTATGTAAAGAATCTATCTACAAAATTTCAAAACTGTATCATGAAAAATCACAAAGTTATAAGCCTGTTCTGTTATCTAGTTGTCCGCACAAAATCATGGTCACCACGCAGCGCGCGCCTCCAGCGTCGTCTTGAGCTCATTGATAATAATAATTTGTCAGTAGGTACCTAAATTATTGCGATAGGTACTTAAACTCGCTCGGTGTCCAACTCTTAAGATTTTTAAAGCGCGGGCGCGTGCGCGGGCGCGCTGCGTGGTGACCACGTTTTTGAGCGGACAACCAGGTAACAGAACAAGCTTATAACTTTGTGATATTTCATGATACAGTTTTGAAATTTTGTAAATAAATTCTTTACATAAAAATACTAGCCACGTGTTTCAGGTGTCGCATATACTAAAACTAATGTTGTATATAAAAATCTCGTGTCACGGTGTTTGTGGTCCCACTCCTCCGAAACGGCTCAACCGATTTTGATGAAATTTTACATGTATATTTGGTAAGTATGAGAATAGGTCGTAAAGTATATTTCACACCGCTAATTTCACACAGGACACAGGGCACAGGCACAGTTAGTTATATATATATGTATAACTAGCTGACAAAAAGATACACGTGTATGACCAGATGTATAAACTTGGACGTGAAAGGTGGCGTTCTGTAGGTTCTGCCTACCTTCATGGGAAAAACCGTGAACGGTGTACTTAAAATCCTTCTAAACTTATACTGTCACTTACGGGATATCTTCCGTGATTGTAATGAATAATCACGGAAGATATCCCGTAAGTGACAGTATAAGTTTAGTTTTAAACGGTGAAAGCTTAAAACAGTTTTAAAAATCCTTCTACTCGAAATTGTAATATATCTATTTAATTTACCGGTATTACGCGGCAGCATCGACGATGCGTTTGGCAGCACGCTCTCTTTCTCGCTCTTGCAAATGACGGTTTTGTGCGACAGAAAAGGATAGGAGCATGCAAAAATGCGATTCCGTGCTGACAGATGTGGCGCAATCCTTATAGCACCTAATAGTATCCTTTTCTAAAAGATTAACTTATCAGTAAAATAGCCATTCTCTGCAGTTCATCCTTTAAAAATACCATTTCCGTCCTATCTTGACTTTTAGAAACTTTACAATATTTCCTCATAAAATATTCTATAAAACTAACAAAACTAACATTTTCATTCTTTATGGCATGTGAGTAGGTATACCGTACCTTACTCGTTCATTCTCATTCCTTCATTCTCATTCGTTCATTACAGAAGATAACTCAACGGCGCCGTCTTCCATTACGTCGGGTGCTTGCAGTTCCATCTCGCAAGCTGTACTATACAGATACGTCCCAAATTGATTACTACAAACATTTGCCATTGATATGGGTCATAAGATACAGATTACAGTGAGTTGTGTGATTTATATCATATACTTATTCATGTTTTTTCCAGGGTATCCCCATTTCACCAATGAACCTTTGTGTTTATTTTTGTGAACTGTATCACCTGTTCGGCTAGATGTTAGATTGGTTGGAACTTGTGAAAACATTATCGTCTAGAGTCTAGGCTAGACAAAGCCACATTCCATCATCGGTAATGATGATGGAAAAGTCCAAATATAGGGTGGAAGGGACATCTACGCACAAACAGCGACAGTTTCATTCAGTACATCATACCAAACCCCCCCAAAAGAGGAATACCTCCACGATCAAAATGTACGGAACAGCAGATTTTTTAAAGATGAAACATTTCGGTGTGGGGGTTCGGATTGATGTACTGAACACGTGGTGGTCGTTTGTGCGTCGATGTTCGTTCCACTCTGTATATCGGAATGGCTCTGAGACCTGATGCTACTGATATATGACATTAATCCAGTTGGAAGTTTCAGAAATAAAACGCTTTAAAAATCAACACCACTTGCTTAAGCACGTTGAAACACATCCATCCATCTTTTAATTTTAACACCTGTAACCAGCTAACTATGTAACAAAATCTTAGAAGTTTAATTTGACCCACTTTCTGGTTTCCGATTGCGCTAAAATTTTGCATCCATATTTAGTTTAGATGACAATACATGGTTAGCTTAGTGACGTCTTTCTAAATCCAATATGGCGGACTCCCAAAGATGGCGGACTAGTTATTTTGTATGCATTTAAAGCGATTTTTTTAAACTATAGTATTCTTTTATATTGATGAATATTTCTTATCTAGTAATTAAATTGCTATATCTCCTGTATGGTAGATGCGTAGCAGAAGAAAAAATGTTTGTACCTTAAATATCTTAACACGAATAATAAGTATTAGGATTCCTATACAAGTCTCCCTACACACAGCCCATCACTAATTTCCCATCTTTACGAGCAAACTAAACCTTCCATTCAGTTTACTTGTAACAGAACAAATAACACGTCGTATTTCAGGCCATATACCAGGTGAAATGGCTCGAGCATATTAGGCTCCCTACATACGACCCTTCACAATTCTAGCTTTAATTGAGTACGATAAATTTCATTGTTCGTCTTATTACAGGTACGACTGGCAGGTTGATTAAAATTTGCTGGCTAGGTACTTTTTTAAGACCTGTAGTAAAGTAAGGAATCTTAAGGAATCTTATGTAGGTAGCTTAGTTTGGTATGTCTGACTGTTTCCATTAGGCACTGAAGTTCAGAACACTTTTATTTTAAATTCTTGTGAAGGATATCTATCATCGTGAATAGTAGTTATTATAAATCTACATAATATACAGGGAGTAAACAGACCCTTCACGAAGCCGTCAACCAAGCATTCTGTACATCAAACTAAGTAACCCTGCGCAAAAATTATTGCTGGGAAACGACTTTTTTTGGGGTGAAAAATCTCGTTTTACGGTAAGACTCGATCGAACGCACTCAAAGCATTGTGCTGATGGATTGAATAGTACGGAGGTCGTGGAGGTGTTAAAGATCCAGATCTCCGAATCTCTCGGTTCTCTGATCTTACATTAAAAACATGTATTAAAAAAAAAAAATGTGAAAAAGTTGGAACTTTTACCCGCAATATCTCCGTAACTAGAATGGTATGGTCTAGAACAAAAAAAAACAGAAAGACGGGGAAAACAAGTGCCTTTCGGCTTCGTTAAGGATCTATTTACACCCTTTATGTAATTGCAACGTGTTTTATTCCCCATAGATTTTCAGATTTCAGCTGTATAATGTACTAGCTTTTGCCCTCAGCTTCGCTCACGTTATTTTAGAATTTCAAATAAATTGTAATAATGTAATTCAACCATGATTCGAAAGACACGTGGCGCCATCTATAGATAAGAAGGTTATTGTTGTTTTCTTCGGGAACAGTATTTTTTTTCGAGATGAAAGGTACCCTATGTCCATTTCTGTACACCTGACAACATATATGCAAAATATCAGAATGATCGGTTCAGTGGTTTAGGCGTGAAAAGGTAATAAACAAACAAACAAATTTACTTTCGCATTTATAATGTTAGTAAGGATGTTATTTGTTTACGAAAATCTCACCGAACTGCAGAATTTAGTAATGTTATCTTCTAAATGCAAAAACAACAAAAACCATATCTTTGCCTTAAATTACCCAACGGATTTCCTTTTCATTTAAATTGTCTTTAGATTCACTTGAAAAACAGCATAACGGAACTGCAACACTTCCTTTTAGGAAGAGCATTACGTTACTAGCAAAAAAAATTTAGTACAAAAAATTCAATGCATTTTAGTGTTAGTAAAAACGCGTTTTAGTACTGTCTTATCATTTGAATCTTCACAAAAATGGTTAATTTGAAGAGACTGGTAGGATTTCTTGATGAATGGAATGGGAAGTTAAGTAAAAGACATCATTTTAGTTTATTTTTAAACCATATTTGATTTAGTCTATTAAAAATCACACATAATATAAATAATGTATTTATTATTCGACAAACATGCAAGAGCACAAAGGTACCGCTTATTTCATTTAGAAACCTCTTCCAGTGGACCTGTGACAGGATGGATAGACAAGAAACGTAGACACAGTGTGTAAAAATAATAAAATAAGCTTTAACTTAAAAAGAAAAAAACATAAAATAAATCAGTATAGAATAAACATACATACTAATAAAATAAATTTACATATATATATCTAGATGTTATGTTTTGCTTTGCATGGTGTGCACTGAGCAATCCAGTGCCACCTTACGAGCAATAAATATTACTCTCAGTTTTAAGTACAGCAATAATAATTTCCCAGTTTCCTAATTAATTAGCATCCTTATACCTTAGCTGTTAACGAGGCCTTTCACCTCATCGTCTAACCCTTTAGCAATCCCAAGTGTGCTATGTCATATTTGAATAATTTTCGACAAAATCGCTGGCGATTTTGTGGAGGGAACTGTGGTTTGTTTAAAATGTTTGTCGTCTAACCCTCACCGGGTTTACAGCCGACCAGTTTCAAATATATCGAGACAATGCGTACCTAGCAGGCTGTGTGTAATGTACCTAACCACGTCGCAGTGGCGAAGGTTCCATACAACTCGATTTCTACCAGATTCCCTTGGAAAAATGGCACAGTCAGTAGACGAATAATATAATCAGATTAAAGATATTTACTCCGTCTTACCTGTTACAAAAAATGTCCCTTCGCTACTGACACATTGTGTTTAATACCGAGAATGCTGTTTTGAGTGCTAGTTAGTGCTGCGCAAGTACTCTAATGAAATAGAAACTAACATAACATGATGCCTATGCTGCGTTGGAAGGCCTCCCACTAGGTGGACCGCTGACTTGGTGAAGGTGCAGGGATCCGCTGGATCCGTGCGAGTCGCACGGGACCGGTCAATGTGGCGACAGTTGGGGGAGGGCTATGTCCAGCAGTGGACGTCTTTCGGCTGAAATGATGATGATGATGATGATGCCTATAATCCCCGAAAGGTTAGACAGAGGTGTACCTATTAGGACACCCACATTTTTCCAGTTATGTTTAAGTCCCATGTAAATTTGTGCTGGCCCCCTATGGGCCAGCACAAATTTAGACTGCGTGACTGCTACTGAGAAATTCTTGAAGGAAAACCCAATAACACTTTGCCCGACCTGGGAATCGAGCCCAGGACCTCATGCTCGGCAGTTGCGATTGCGACCACTAGACCAACGAGGCAGTATTAGAAATTATGGTTTACTAAAATATTTTTCTGCCTACCTTTTCTACCTTTTTTATTTTTCCTTTTTATATTTGTCTTTTTTCTCATATATACGGACTCGGACTTTTAACGATTTTACCAATACTCAATAGTTGAAAACACATAATCTACGTATTCTATGCCAGACACTTTGTTAGTAAACATTGAGTTTACTTAAACTCCTCCCTCAAGTTGCAAATCTAAACAACGGCTGTTCTGAAAAATGACAATCAACAAATCCGTCTCAATTTCAGTATCGTCAAACTTTATTGTTTGCAATCCAATCCAATAGCATAATACATGCGACTGAAAGCAGGAAATGTGCGAAAAACAGCAATCTATTTAATGGCACTAAAACGCGTTACCCTCGACATCGCTGAGAAGGGAGGGGGGCAGGGTAAGGGGAACGTCTCGTGAGTGACGAAGATTTGATTGTATCCTGAGTGATATATGTTACATGGTTACCGCGATGCCGGCTGGTTGCGATCAAAGGAACCGAAACGATGAAGGGCATTCGCTTCTGTCTAACGTATCTGTGTTAAGAGGGATTTATTGCTGGGAAAATAAGGTCTCTATTTGGGAAGAATTATCTAGTTCACTAGTAATTTACTTAGGAAGAAAACTTATACATGTATTCTTGTTAATAAATATAAATAAGTTAGCCTTTACCAACAAGGTTACCGACTGTAATACTGAACATGTTGAATTTTCAGAATACTACGTACCTATTATAACAATCAGCATTTATTTCAATTAGACCATAACAGGCACTTTTGAATGTCAGAAAAACAAAGAAGACGAAGTTACAGTCCCAGACACAAGGCATAATAACTTGTGAAAATACTGTAGTTGCCCATTCCTAAGCGTAGACTCTATGGAGAAGAATGGGCAAGAAACTACAAGGACACTCTTTTCAATCAAAATATTTTTACAAGATCTTGGTTACATCATTCATGTTGAGATAATACATAATATGTGAGCACAATGTAGAAAAACATGCACATTGAGAGCTACAAACAACTACAAACGTAAACTATTCATCAGCATTTCAATTCAGAGCAATAGGCCAGTCTAAAACTAACGTAGCTTGAACTGCAGTGAAGTGTAACTAATTTGATCTATTTGAAACCACATGTGGCTAGCTACCCTTAAGTGACATCTAGATAGACACCAATGACGGAAATAACAAAAGGATCAATTATTTATAAAGACACAATTGAAATACGTTTTTAAATGACGGCATTGCCGCCTGTTGCTGCTATCATTGAGTTACATAGAAACTAGACGTGTCGTTGGTCTAGTGGACGCATTCGCGACTGCTTAGCATGAGGTCCTGGATTCGATTGCCGGGTCGGGCAAATTGTTTTTGGGTTTTTCCATCAAGTATTTCTCAGTAGCAACTACGGAGACTGGATTTGTGCCCAGTTGATGGCAATAGGATCGCCACCTATTACATGGGACTTAAACATAACTGGCAAAATGTAGGTCTACTATTAGGTACATCTCTGCCTAACCCTTCGGGAATTACAGGCGTGATGCTATGTTATGTGTAGACGTGTCGCTTTGGTTTCTCATTGCGATCTGACGGCTTTGTTGCTGCGGTTCGAGGCTGCGGTCACCTCCAAATTGCACTTTAAATCCATAACATTATGATCTGAATTCAGCTAGATCTAGTAAGGTAGTCACACAAGTTTAGTAGATACATACATAACTAATGTTTTGTACATATTTAGATCACTGATTTAAGTCACATATAGCGCACCAAGTTCAACTAACACGACTGAGATACGCTGAAGGGGTGTCAAAACTTCCCGCCTGATGATAAGCACGAACATTGTTCAGAACTTAAACTAGCATCCCGACACATAGCAAATACTCCGGCGAACTAAAAACGGTGAAACTTATGCAAGAGTTTCGACTTGTTGAATCTCATGGAGTTTTCGACCAAGCATTGTTGAAGTTAGTGGATTGGCCTACAATCGCACTAGACCGCGAAATGTGGAAGGAGGGAAGGGAGGCCTTAGCCCTGCAGTGGGACAATACAGGCTTATAATAATAAAATGAAAGTCACTTTATATGGCCGCCTCGTCCTCTTCACTATGCAGTTTTCACTTAGATTTTTTTTTCTGGAAGGTTACCTCCCCCCCCCCCACCTTTGCTCGAGCCAGCTCGCGATTCTGAGCCAGTACTTTTAAATCTGTCCCTAAATAATGTATCTCACTCTACATCTCTCCTTACACTTAAAGCGCCCTCAGGATAGTCCGGTTAAGCAGAAGCCAGCCTCATAGGTTGACCTGCGAGACGACAATAAAAAAAAAATGTTTTGTCATGTATTTTATTATTATTTTTAATTAAAATCTTGTCTGTCTGTCATAGAGAATCGTTACAAAAGAACCGATCCTTTATGTAGTGGAATATTAGGTAATATAAAGGTTATCATAACCCAATTATATAAGTAGTCGTTTTAGAGCCCATAATATTCCACGCGTACTATTAATAATAACAAAATATAAATTGGATTATTAGAAATATTTTTGTTTAATCAGTAAGATATTATTATTTTACGATAAGAAATTTGTGTAGGTTGGTTCTTAATTATGTATAAATGTAATGCTTATTTTGAGGGTCTGTAGTGAAATGGCAAAAGATGAAACCCCTTATAGATTCGTCCCATCCGTCTATATGTCACAGCCATTTTACTCCGAAACTTTTGGTACCACACAGTCTGGAACTACACAAAATTGATGTGAAATTATGAAAAAGAAAATAGTGGCGGCCCTCCGTATATGTACTCGTAGCTGAGTCTTGAAAAATATTACGGTGTGGGATGTCAATCGACAGTTCTTGAAAAATGACATCGAGTTTCCTAACATAGTCAAGCCAAGTCATTCGCTTGTAATGCCGTAAAAATTGTTCCCCCTCTTATTTTTAAAGTTCTTACTTGGAGAAAACATGTGGATTTGTAGAACGTAAAAATAAGGTCGACGGCACGGTTGGCGCAGTGGCTGAGAGATTGACTGCTGCGCTGCGTGTCGCGGGTTCGATCCCCGCACGGAACAAATATTTGTATGATCTACAGGTAGTTGTTCCGGGTCTGGCTGTTTGTTTATGTGAATTTAAATGTTTGTAAATGCACCCACGATACAGGAGAAATTCCTAGTGTGGGGCAACGTTAAAAAAAAAAAGAAAAGGTAAAATTTGATTTTTAGTTTTTGAGATATTGGATTTTTTTAGGGGAAACTGCAGCAGAAAATTTGGTCTATATTTATATACTATGAAATATATATATAGACACACATAAATGAGCGCCAAAATAAAATAGCGTACTGCACGGCTCAGAGCCGACATATGAAATTCCAACACTGAAAGAATGACTGTTGCTTAATGTAAGTAAAAAGGGCATTGTCAGACTGTCTTTTTCGGTCATCCCTAACCAGTTGATCCTTGAATCATATATGTATATCCGTCTAAACACAGTCTACTTAACATTTCTAAGTCCCTTCGACTCACCAATAGGTCACGAACAATCGATTTTTTAATCATACGAAACAAACAAAAAGAACCGATACATTTAGCAATGTTAAACGCCCTACGCATTGTTGCCAGATTTACGATACGCACGATAGTTGGTCCCCCACCCCCCCCCCCCCCCACCCCCACCGCTCCCAGCGCACGTACAACAACCTCAAACACTTCCCTTCTGCAGCGCGGGCAGCCCGGCAGCCTGCTTAAAATTCCACAATTGCGCTGCGTACAATAAATTCAAGTCGAGAGACTCTCGAGCGCAGTAAATTTCGCGCTTATTTTCTACAAATTATTTCAGTTAAGCGCTCCGCTTCCTAGACAACAGTGGTTATAAAGCATAGCTTTTCCGCCATTTTCTCGGTGCCAGTTATTTCGGAATTGCTCGAGTTAATCTGTTTTGATGTATGTGAGGATTGTAAACTACGCGGTTATTTATGGCGGTCGTGAATCGGTATGAAAATGGCGAAAATTATTCATGTTGTAGTTGTTGTTTCGGTTCAATACTTGCAGTATGAGTATTTATTATTCACTAAAGTCCATTGCTAAATATTATCCTAATACGACCTCTCCTAATCGAATAAACTACCTTTATCGAGTTAAAATCTCACTTAGCTATTGGTACAAAATTGTTACTAACACATTTAACTAACGCAAGCGCACAGTTCCTGCAAACTATGCTACGTAAACTAACCTACATTTGTCCCACCACACATCAGCATAAACATACACAAGTCCCAAATCCTCCAAGGTCTTTAACTGTAAATCTTATTACATCAATGATAAACTGCCTAACATCCAACATTAACATAACGACCAAACTTTAAGGAGGAAGTAATGTCAATATTATACATGTTTAAGCGCGACTGTACGTAGGAACCTTACATGGGATTATGGGACTATCATTTCGGTTACAATCCGCAACATAATGGTCGTTTCTATGGCCAATTCTTTTCTCGCCGCTGAGCTAATAGCTAAAACGAGCGGTTACCGACTGTGTACCAAGTTTTTTCTTTATTTTCGAACTGAAAAATTTCCGCTAAATAAAACTGGCTTCACAGTTATCCTTGTACTCACTGACCGACGAACAAAAGGGGTATCTGTAAGTGATTATGTTTTTTACATGATTTGGCAATACGTTTTGTTGTTAGGTGTAAATACCTACTACGTAAACAAAGAATGGGCCACCCCGTCTCTCCTAATTACAGAGATCAAAGGAATGGCCAGCTACGAACTCTGTTGATGCTAATTACAACATAATTAGCTGACACAAACAATCAATCATACCGAGCGTTATGTCAGCATGAATGACGACAGACGTTAACAAACTGATATGGTTTCATTATTGCAAGTAAAATAACGACAATAACATTTATATTGTACCCTTCTTAACCCATGAAAAATTACCGAACCTTTCCTAAAAGTATCCATCGCAGAAAAACATAAGTTGACACAGTATCGGACCCTCATGTAGACATATTCGTGCCAAAGTATGTGTCAACACGAAATGCCATCTAATCTTGGCAATATTTCTCGGAGCAGGCTCCTTGACCTGGCTCTGAAGCCACTTCAATGGCTCTTGAGAGGGCTTATTTGACTTGGGATCGCTGCATTGTGACCCACTACGGAGGTCAGTTTGGATCCCAAGTTCTTCAATTTAATCTATGTGCATTACATTTTAGCGGACCCTCCTGCTTGAGTTTATGGGTCGGGCAACGTTGTCAAACATGTCGATAAATCGGATCGCATTATTATTTTATTTTTATGTGTTTTGGTAACTTTGAAACTTCAGCAACTGTATATGGTGCAAACTAAAAAAATACTTATGGTAGACTAACTTAGACAAGTCAAAGTAGGTACTGACTGAAACATGACTGAAAGAAAAACAGTTTTTCCGGCAAAAAAGGCATATATACAATTGAATTATCAGCATATTTTCTCAAGAAAACATACCTTACCTGTTAAGCAAAAACTTGCACGGTCAAGTAAAATAATCAAGTAACCAATTTCCATGATCAAATCGTTATCGAGTAGAAAAATTGTTCCAATAATATTTGGTTTCCATAAATAATTAGATACGAATTTCATATTGTACAGTTTTACGGTCCAACCAAGTGCACTAGGCTTATCAATTTAATTAAAAATGTAACTCATAACATCACCACGTTCGAGTATGAAGTAATTTCGTAATGATTTTGGCTAAAATTGTTTTTTCTGTGTTCGCTTGTACTTCAGTGACAAAATATGTGTTTGTTTCTTCTGAAGGTTTGTACGGCTGCAATAAGTAAGAAATTATTAAGTAGTCAACGTTCTAAAACATAAAATTATGCTTCAAGGTGACGATAAGAAGGACCATCCAATGGAAAATCATTCATTTGTGGCGATGATTGAGTAAATATCAATAACTTTATCATTTTTTCCTTTTTTTTTTGTAAGATAGTTGTAGTATACACGGTGCACACAGACCCTTCACGAAGCCGTCAACCAAGCATTCTGTACCGTACTGTCAAACTAAGTAACTTTACGCAAAAATTATTGCTGCTAAACGACTTTTTTTTTTGGTGAGAAAAATTACGTTTTATGGTAGGACTCAATATAACGCATTGATGGATTGAATAGAACGGGAGTCGTGGAGGTGTTTACAGTAAAGTTCTTATTAAAAACATTTATTTTAAAAAAAAACTTGTGAAAAAGTTGGAACTTTGACCCCCAATATCTCCATAACCAGGAGGTTCCCAGGTATGGTCTAGAACAAAACAAATGATCTCAATGACGGGGAGAACAAGTGCCTTTCAGCTTCGTTAAGGGTCTTTTTACACCCTTTATTATTTAGTCACCGATTCTGTAGTCGATTTCATCTTCGAAAACTCAGCACTATCTTGAGACAGTAAATAATTCAGTTCTTTATTCATACAGCATTCTTTTCACTGATGGAACTAAGCGTGTATGTACTGGTACCATTATTCATGAGTACGTCATCGTCACCGCTGCCCATTGCTTGTAAGTACCTATTTATATTCGTCTAAGCTTGTCAAAAGTTACTGGTCTTTTGAGCAAATTTTGTCATGCGCCTTCCGCCAGAGAATTTGTAGCAACTACCTCTAAGATTGTGCATTTTTATATTTCGTTTATTCTTTTTTTTTTTGGAGGACTGAGAGCTTGACAAAAGTATCGTGTTTGTCCAGTAACTGGGTTGGAGAGATCAGCGAGCAGCCACTTCATGTAAAGTACTGGTACTCAACTGCATCCGGTAGGACTAGAAGCCGATCCCAACATGGTAGGGAAAAATCTGGGCAGATGATGATGATGTTGAGGAGGACTGATGTGTTCCGCTTAGGTGCAGATCGGAAAAAGTAGAAGTATGGGAACATTCACTGACAATAATTCCAGCTTGACATTCTATTCGATTCTTTTATACGACAGACTTGTATAATGTCACAAATCATTTAAAATTGACCTCCATAACGCTCCAGAACAAGCAGTCCCTTGAGGGCAGCCCTCGTCAATAAGTTACCAAGGGCCGTATAAAACAGGAGTGATTTATATTGCTGGATTATGTACTAATGTTTAATAATGCCTTACAGTTATCAGACTCAAGTTCTTTTACAATATTTTCCACCAAAGCGCAGAATTGTATTTTGAATCATTATTATCCTGCGCCTATCCCAATTTGTTTAGGGTCAGCGCAGATGGGTATCAATCTTATTCAAGCCTAACTGAAGACATTTTGAAGCCCTTACTTCCATCAAAAACGAAGTAGCTAGGCACTTGTCGATGCAGTCGGGTGCAGTCATTTTCTCTTACTTAGAGTAAACTACTGTACTTACTGAATCGAAAGGCAAGCCTTTCAGTAGTGATATGTACGTTTAGCGTATCATCATTTGACTTTTCTTCTCTAGTTCCATGTGTTAGTATCAGTACCTACTTCTTGGTATTCATTCCTATTTTCCACTTTGTTTTTTTTTTACCTCCTTGAAATCGTGAGTAAATTAAGACCTTCAAGCCAAAGAAACCCAATGCAGAACATGACATTGATATTCAAGGAGCACATGCCAGCTAGTAAAACGCAAGTTTGACGTTAGAAAAATAAATCAAAATAACAGTATCCGGTCGTCAGCGCATATTTCGAGAGCTAACGGCAACATTTCGTGGCTGGCTTCTCATATCAACCGAAAAAATATTATGTTAAACAGACAGGTTCGGTTTAGAAAAATGCTGGCGGTTTTAATCTTAATGATCCTGGGACCAATAAAATCAAGCTTTTAAACATGAAAGTATTATTAAATACTTGCCTACAGACAATCGATTCGTTTCTTGGGTTTGTAGAATGTAAGTAATAAAGAGTTGCATTTAATTTTTTTTCCGTCTTGAGAGAGGCTCATTGGTAAAATAATAATAACAGTCACAAGGGTCGATTGAAGGTTAAGCTACGCTAGTCGAGATTGGTCCGTGGATGGGTCGCCGTGTCCGTCCAATATAAAACATTAGTTTTAGCATATGCGAAACCTGAAACACGTTTCTAGTATTTTTATGTAAAGAATCTATGTACAATATTTCAAAACTGTATCATGAAAAATCACAAAGTTATAAGCTTGTTCTGTTACCTAGTTGTCCGCACAAAAATGCGGTCACCACGCAGCACGCGCCTCTAGCTTCGTCTTGAGCTCATTGATAATAATACTTTGGCAGTAGGAACCTAAATTATTGCGAAAGGTACTCAAAGTCGCTCGGTATTCAACTTTTAACGTTTTTAAATATTTTTAGGAAAAAATATAACATGGTTTAAAAATGATTGGAATCGATTCAGTTACTTATTCTGAACAAACTATATTCAGGTTTCGCATATACTAAAAATAATGTTGTATATCACGGTCACCTCCTCGGGTGACCGGGTTATGGCGGTCACATCTGCGTCGCTTCATAAAAACACGTATCCCATCAAAAACATAACATGTACAAAAATGCAAGTCTCGTAACGCAGTTCTACCGCAAAACGTTGTGAGATCTCTAATCCTCTCAACCGTATCAATAATAGACATCTTTATTTCTTTAATAAATAGAATGACTTGCCCATCGTACAAGACATAATCACATAAGAATAATCTACATTTTAAATGGGCTTTAGTGAACTTAGTGTTAGCAGGGCAAATAAAATCACTCAAATAAATAAAGCGCTCAGGGCGCTTATACAACATTATTTTTAGTATATGCTTGGGCTCGCCGCGTGGTGACAACGTTTTTGTGCGGACAACATAACAAGCTTATAATTTTGTGATTTTTCAGGATACAGTTTTGAAATTTTGTACATCGATTCTTTACACAAAAATACTAGACACGTGTTTCAAGTTTTGCATATACTAAAACTAATGTTGTATATAGGGGCGGTAGGTTTTGTTGTATGTAGATTCTATTGCCGAGTACGATTGCCACCTCATGGGGTTGAAAATCAGTGGCTTCGAGAAAAGGATGGTATGATACGGCTGTGCCTTTGTTTGTTTGTTGTTGCTCGACTTGGCGGGGGCACTGCGTGCCTCTAGATGTTCCCAACCTGGTTGGGAAGGAACCTGCCTCAGCAGATTATAATCTATTATATAATGGTCAGTAATGGTCTATAACATTGTTCCCAGTTTAAAACGTGGCACCGAATACACAGATGTTGAACTGTCAGGCTCATTCATAGTCGTCGGGTCAAAGAAGATGTTCGATACGGGATACGAGAGCTACTTGCCAATAGAGAGGGTTATAACGCATCCTAATCACAGAGGGTGGACGGCAGATCTCGCCCTGGTTTTCACTTTCGTAAGCATGACAGAAGACAAGCCGGCACGCGTCCTTCCGATTGTTGAAGAGAATGCATCAACTCCTGTAGACTCGAATGTTACCATTCTCAGTTGGGGAAATTATTGCGAGGAGCAAGTCGTAAGTTTTAGGACTTTTATAGGATTTGGGTATTTTATTTTGATGCCTGAACTGTTTCTTTTTTTTTTAATCGTCCAAAAACGTTCACAAATATCAAAATAATACGAAATTAAATCGTTTTGTATGTGGCTTAATTCATTGTTACTAACCTTTGAAGTAAATAGCAGTCGTAAAGGATAAAAGATATATGACATCAGCTACCTCGTACTGGGTGGCGTGGTGAATCATGGCCCATCTCTTTCAGAGACAGCTGGCCTGTGTCCCAGCAGTAGGAACACTTTAGGCTGATTATACTAAAGTGGACAGCTCCTTTCACTCTTACACCGGCAGTATCTTACCGTTAGTGTGGTTATTAATAATATTTTATTTTCATTTTAGAATCGAAAGCCAAAAAAACGGGGTTGTACTGCTTCTGAAGAGGGCAATGTAAGTTCCGAATGATTTTCATGTTATAACTGTTGTAATGATGAATTATCCAGTTTACCCCGAGAATGGGACCAGTATTTTACAAGACTGTACGTGATACGGCAGTAGCCAAATTAATGAGGAAATAAATGACGTGCAAGAAGTCGTAAGGTTGATTACGACCTGCCGCTCTATTGACGCTGAAGACGAAGATGTATTTAAATACTCATACTTTTCATATCTCATCAGCATAACTATTATTATTATTATTATATTATAGCTAGCCCATATTGTCCCACTGCTGGGCAAAGGCCCTTTCCACTCCTTCCAAAGCTCGCGCTTCTGTGCTACTTCTTTCCAATTCTCAAGGAAGACATCCAGGTCGTCCCGCCATCTCCTTCGTGGTCTACCGCGACCCCGTGTCACTGTTTCAGGGCACCAATCCTGAGCTTTACGGGCCCACAGCCCTCGCATAACTATTATAATAATAAATTTATAATTATAATTAAACCTCTTATTTCTCTTCCACAAAAGCACCTTAAAAATATGAAAACACTACATCTGATAAATCCTTTGTGGGAGACTGGTATCTGCACTTAGGAAAAACCTGTCAAACAGATTACCAGAACCTCCAACACAGTGTTTGAGTACCAAATTATTTTAACCTTTGTTAGTCTTCTAACACAGTAAACAAAATATAAACAGGGAAAAAAAATACTAAATTTTAATAATTATTGAGAATGTACTTTGACTATGTTTATGTAAAATGTAACGAAAATGTTTTTGTTTTAATTCTGCACGTAGATCCAGGCTTGGATGTAGCACAGCTCTTCTGCCCGCAAAACTGTACATGCAAGAAGCGCGAAAAATAACAAAACTAGCAACCTATACACCTATAAAGGGTATAAATAGACCCTTAACATAGCCGAAAGGCACTTGTTCTCCCCGTCTTTGCGATCATTTTTTTGTTCTAGACCATGCCTGGGAACCTTCTAGTTACGGAGATATTGGGGGTCAAAGTTCCAACTTTTTCACAAGTTTTTTTTAATACATGTTTTTAATGTAAGATTTTTACTTCACACACCTTCACGACCCCCGTACTATTCAATCCACCCATCAGCACAATACTTTGAGTGCTTTCCATCGAGTCCTACCGTAAAACGTGATATTTCACCCCAAAAAAAAAGTAGACTCCCAGCAATAATTTTTGCATAAAATTACTTAGTTTGATGTACAGAATGCTTGGTTGACGGCTATGTGAAGGGCCTGTTTACACCCCGCATAATGTTGTTTGTAACAAAATATTTATTTCATGATTTCAACAAAGTATTGAAGACTGCCTCGTTGGTCTAGAGGACTGCTTAGCAAGAGTTTCTGGGTTTGATTCCCGGGTCGGGGAAAGAGGTGTTGGGTTTTCCCATCAGGAATTTCTCAGTAGCAGCCACGGAGTCTGGAATTGCGCCCGGTTGATGGCAATAAGCTCACCCCCTATTAGATGGGACTTAAATATAACTGGCGGAATGTGGGTGTACCATTAGGTACACCTCTGCCTAACCCTTCGGGTGTATTGCAGGCGTGATGTTATGTTATGTCCAGCAAAATAACGCCTAATTTCATAATTTATCTGTGTTTATGTTGTTAGGAGTCTTGCGAATCAAAGAAGCACAAGCCCCTTAGAGAACGATCCACGTCGAGGGAAAGTGAAGAAAGCGATGAGGTAAGATACATTTCAAAAAGATACCAATCAATTATTTATATTTGCAATCCATTATGTGCATCTCCTTTCTCATGTGGAAAAAGATGATAATTATGTTTTGATATTTTACGTCATATTTTTTTTTACCCGACTGCAGCGAAGCCCAAAAGGTTATGTTATGTTTTTGACCTGTATGTATGTATGTATGTATGTCCGTTTCTATGTTCCCTCGTAACTCTTAAACGGATGAACGGATTTGGATAAAATTATACATCGTTAGGTCCGTCTTGGTAGCGCGAGTGTCAATGGCTACATTAAAATAAAAAACAAAGAAAAATTTCGGGTGCCATATCGTGGTGTTAAATTTTTTTTTTCTTCCTATACCATCGAATGGGGTATCAAAATGAAGGGGCTTAAAAGGAGATTACAAAAATATAGTAACTTATATTCTTAAAGGTAATTCGAAGTGAAAAATCGTATAAAAAGGGAGAAAATCGTATACAGGCTGTCCCACGGAATACGGGCTATACCACACGGAAGGACCTTAAATATTGTATATAGGAAGTTTTACCAAAAGAAGACTTCATTTTGATTTTTCAAATAATCAGAACTGCGTTCAAAGATTTTAATATATGACGGAGGTTCGTTATCAGTGGGTCGCGACATCGGAAATAAAACTCACAAAACCTTCGTTTACACTTTTAATTACTTGCTAACACGCACTCAATACAAAATAATCAAGGATGCCTCAGATATGGCTCGATTAAGAATTTAGGAACGCGGGAAGTTTAGCGCAGAGTAGATTCAAAGTGCCCTCTCTCAACTGTCACCGCACACGTGTACTACCCCCGTTACAGGTTAGCCAACCTACCTGTCAACGTCAGTACCTGTCAGTGTCGAATACCTGATTACACTTCCGGATCGATACTTGACTCGATTATTCGCTCAGTGTCGCCATTACTCCACGCTAACCATCCCCAAGTTATTACTTGACGTTCCCAAACATTAGTTGTCAAATCTAACTACATAGTTCCTCCAGTGAGAGATAGATGGCGCTGATCCAGACCGACTGATTTGCGTCGACGCTTCGACATATATATTCATCCAATAATGTGAAAAAAACACAAGTATTTTATAATAACGGTCGAAAGAGTTAATTATAAGGTTAAGGTTTTTTCCTCTATATCATACCATCTGAAATAAAAGGAAGACCATGAAATTTTACATGTTATGTTAAACAAGCTTGTGCCCGCGGCTTCTCCCGCGTGGAGTTCGGGAACTGCCCACAGGACTTACTTCTGGGATAATAAGTAATCTATGTGCTATACCAGACTATAATCTATCTCTGTGCTAAGTTTCATCTAGATATGTTCAGCCGTTTATGCAAGATGTATGTGAAATATTACTTTGTATTACTTTTAAAGTTGAATAGGTAATAAAGATTGCTTAGTATAAGTATTTCATTTAAATTGAGTAATACAGACACAATCGAGTTTTTTTACATGAACTTACTTTTTACTTGCAAATATTAGTTCATAGTAATATCAATTACATTACATATTATGTAAAATATTGATACTTGATTTGAGATTGGACACCGGTGACGACAACCAAGTGATTCATAAGGAATCTATTTATAGACATAATACTTTTACATAATATTTGACATTATATGTCACGTATCACGAGCCAACCAAAATAGAAAATCATTGAAAATCGGGATTTCACATATTATATTTACAGACACGTTACCTCAAATCCTACCTATTTAATAATAGTAAATACTCCCACGCCCCGCACGCCCTCCTACGTGAGTTTCCAAGCCCTATTTGACTCTGTCGGGGGATGATTTATACATACACGTGGCTCATAATTTTAATTGAATAGTGTATACACCAATTTTCGAGTCAATCGGCCCAGAGAATATTAAGTTGCACAGATAATTCAACCCCACATTTCACCCTCTTAATGGTGGAATTTTGAAAAAATGTTCTTAGTTCTTACTCTTCACAAAAAATACACCCTTCAAATTTCATGTCTTTAAGAACAGCGGTTTACGCTGTGCGTTGATATATCAGTCTGTCAGTCAGGACTTTGAATGTTTTATTGGGGGATAACTTTGGAAAAACTGTGATACACTTTCGTCATAATTTTAACTGAAGAGTATGTAAACAAATTTTCAACCCCGAAAATGAAAAGTTTCACAGAAAATTCAACACCCCATTCTATGTAATTTCATGTCCAGTAATTTCATGTTTCTAGGACTAGCGGTTTGGGCTGTGCGTTGATATATCAGTCAGTGAGGACTTTAAATTTTATGAAAATTAATTATAGACAAACTGAAATAAGACGTACCTATTATTTTAGACATTCACCATGCAACGATAAGTAAATCAAGTCTTCTAAAATAAACAATATTTTTCCTTCCGTGTAGTGTAGCCGCGGCACGCCCCGTATAATAAAAAAGGTTAAATCGTCTGCGAAATCTTTCAACTCGTTACTAAACTAAAAAGCTGGAAATAAAAAAAGTAATTTAAAAAACTAAAAAACCCGACTGAAAAAACTGAAAAGCATAAAAAAAGCACATTTTAAATTAAACAAAAGTTGGAAGCAGGCGGGGCCCATTCCATTTTCATAATTTTATATTCAAATGGACCCCGCCTGCTTCCAAGTTTTCTTTAATTTAAAATGTTATGTATGCTTTTCAGTTTTTTCAGTCGGGTTTTTTTGTTTTTTAATTCATGCAATATCCTTGAAGGGTCACAAAGATAAAAAATCAGTGCGAACTGATTCAAAGCATCGGTCGTTTAAAAATAAAGTTAATTCAGAAGTAATGCCGATGGTTGTGCCAAGTAATACGACCTCGGACTCCGGTGAAGTACCCACTACAATGAATGTACAGATACTTACGCAGGAAAAAGATCGTGACGATGATCGTGATCTTGTTGAGATCAAAGAGAATCGTGATCGTGATCGTGGTGAGATCAAAGAGAGTCAAGATACCAGAACGCCCAATGGACACATTGAACTCCGTGAAGCAACAGATGAGCCCACTCAATCCAAAGAGACGCATAGAACAACTGAAGTGGAAAAACTATCCCTATCGATAAGAAGTCCCTATTTGATGCCAACTAAATTAAAATCAAAAGTTAGTGGTTATTTTTTCAGTGCTATTTTATTTCAGTTTAAATCCCATCCACGAGTCAAGTCCAATACACGGTAACAGCCACACAGCCCATGCGATCTTGCAAGTTGATCATTATTATCAATTGACTAGGTTCGGGGAATGTCCGGCTTCAACTTAGTCTTAAGGCACCAACATTTAGTTCTGGGCTGACAAAACGAACATTTTAGACCGTACATGTTCTTACATAACATATCATAGTTCATCTTGAAATAGGTCATATACCCCAGTAATTCTTTTCCACAATAATTTAAGGATTGATCAGGATCCTGATAGTAAAATTCTTTTATAAAAAAGTAAAATCCTTGTATTTTTTTAGAAAAATGGTACTAGTAAGCCACCGACTACTAAAATATACCGCTACGAAAAAGCCTATCGAAACGCGGCAGCCAGCAAGAGTGAGGAAGAGGATACAACTGAAAAGGTGGGTCGGCAATAGTTTGATAACCAGCATAATCAGAAAGAAAGAATATAAATTTAGGTACAGACTAAAAGACACAACATATTTTACAAAATAAACACAGGTATCGAAGAAAAAACAGGAATATCTGGCTCACTGGTGCGATAAGAGGCCCAGTTCAGCATATAAATGATATTTGACGCTGAATTTCAACTAGACCTGGATGCCTAAAATGTTTCAACTCCTGGAGCACTGGCCTTTCTTCAATTACATAACTTCATACTCTCAACTAAGATTATAAAGCGGTACAATTTGTTTGTAAGTATGTAGGGGGTAATCTTCAGAACTCCTGATCCGATTCCAAAAATTCTTTCAGCAACAGGAAGCTACATTTTATTTAAAACGTTCCCGTGGGTAAATTTTCGTACAGAACGGAAGTGAAGCCGCTAGCAAAGGCTAGTAACTAATAAAATTATAGTTTTGTATGAAAAACCGTCATGCTACAATTGGTTAATAAAATTAAGTCAACCGCAATGGCGAATGTTTTTCAATCACGAAATAAAACTCGACGGGGCGTGATAAAAATTCATGACAATAAAACACTATACTAATTGGATCATACACTTCTACGTTGCTATAGTTATTGCTAACAATACAAACAATTTTTAGGGTTCCATTGTTTTTATTATGAATGTTTGTTTTTTGTTTTATCATGGTTTCAGATATCAGTTTATCCCTAAACGTTACTTAGATATTTTGTTGAGAGTAAGTGATGTTCGCAGATGACCACGCCATGCATAACCAGTATAAGCGGATCTCTTATTGTACGGGAAATACATACAAATCGAGGTCATATTATACTGGAAATGAATAGCTTGATAGTACTTTGTCTTTCACTTCTCTGGGCAAGAGAACAGTGGTACGACCGCTGTACATTAGTTCTGCGTTCGTGGGTTAATAAAATTGTATATGGGAGCTACATCTGTCAACAAACTGCTATGCAGTCTGCCAGAAGTAACATTTGTTGTAACATAATGTGCCATCATATTACAAAAAATGTTACAATATTTTTTTTTTCATTTCATTTTCGACGGAACCCTACTTAGCGTACGGAACAACGCAGGTTTTATTTCATTCTTTTGACTTAATTGCTATTTCAATTAGTAGATACGACGTGTTTCAATTGTCACTATTGTGGTGTTGCATGCTTCACTTATCACTTCATTGTCAGTTTCGAATACCAATGACTGCTCTGTTTTTAGTTCAGCCATAAATGTGGTTGGAGTATTTGTTTACATAGGTAGAATCCTAAGTTTATTCAAACCAAGCAGCTGAATTTGTTTTTTTTCTTTATTTGTGTGGTTTAGCTATATTATTCATTTATATTTTAATTCCTCTTTCTAACAAACAAATTTACATCTTTATAATACTACCGGTTGTGTCCAAGTGTGTCGTACAACTAGATTAATAAATTTAAAATACTATTAAAACCAATGTCTTATTTTAAGGGACAAAACTGGGGGAAGGTCCTCGACACTGTGATACAAAGAGCTGAGCATAACAAGTCAACCGAAGAGGTTCGTGTTTTTCTTAACTAAAGGACATTGGCCAGCCACAATACAATAAATTAACTGAACTCAAAATTTCACGTCGTCGTATCACCTATGGCTTGTTGTATTCGCTATGCCCTTCATCCATTATGCAGCAGAGGATATTTCCAAATCCTTAGTGGCAGATTTGAGAAAATTACTCTTGAAGTTTTTTAAGTTAGGTAGGTGACACAAAAATTTATTTTTGGATTCTTAAGTATTAATTTTTGTTTTCTTAATAAATATTTTAGTGAATTCGTTCACTATAGTCTACACTACCTAAACTGCTGGGTTTAGAAGCGTAAATTTTTAATGAAATGGGTAGTATTTAAACGAGCGAAAATAAATTCATATTAAAGGTGTCAAAAATACTGAATATGGGCTACTACTGAATATGAAATACCAAGTGGGCGACAAACAGTGGGCGAATAAAAAGGTTTAAAACGGCGACTTGAAAATATAAATTTGAGTTACCTAGTAGTTGTTCCACACGATCAGTGTGATAAGTATTCTTGGACTCAGAAAAGACACTAAAACAAACTTTTATAAAACTAGATTACGCGGGGGTTTTACGTCTGTTTCCAGGGTTTAAAGTAACCTAACACGAAGGGGATGCCGAGGTCTTAGTTCGAGCGCTTCGCCCGCTCTCTAGACCTAGACCCCGCCGGCATCGCGGTGCCACAAGTCCCGAGCTTGCTTCAGTCGCTCTTGCGTCCTATGTTTTGTTTGCCGCTATGACCGGATAAATAGTTACTTACTTGGTTAATTAGTCGCCCATTCAGTATATTATTATTAGTTATTTTTCTTTTCGCCCGATTAACAATTTCCCTAAAGAAAATTCGTCCCCGTCCGTTTCATCCAAACATCAAATTTTCATCTCCTGATGGAAGTTTGTAATGGAATTTCGTCAGTTAAACCTAATTATTGCCGTTCTTAGACAACAATATTATTATACCATACATAAAGCCCTCACGATATGACCACATTGCGTTGTCATATCATCATTATGTCAATATATGGAGTATTTATAAATTGTGTTTTATTAAAAGATATTCATAACGATTTCATTAATTACTTTGCAGACAAAAGAAACACAATCAATTGAGAGTAGGCGAAATAACAAGCGACATAAACATCCACCCACTAAGGTAAATACTAGAACCAGTAATAATTGTTAACTTTTTCTTATGTAAATTGTGACAATAATGGCGTAAAATTGTCTTTTTTTTGCTTACAGGAAATTAAACTAACAGTTCAAACGTTTGGTTTTGTAAATGTGCAGACTTGTAAGAAGTTAATCGACAAGGCATTGCCGAAGTTGTACAAAATAAGTTAGTGACGGTTACTTATTTAATTATAAATAAAACATTATTTTTGAAACTTTTTCTAATGACCGTCGAAGATGTATCCTTAGATTGATTAAGGCACTGCATTTTGCACTCCAAGATTGAATTGGTGAAAACAAAAGTGAACGCAATCAGCATCATATTGACACACACACAGTGGAATACTGCCACTGAGGGCTGAACGCTGTTTATATGCGCTGATCGCGTTCAATTTCAATCTTAAACTTCGCCCTAAGAGAGAAAAGAGAGTGACAAATTAGTTTCACTTTTTAACAGATACGAATGAAGTCGTTTGCTATGCAGCTGAGGATCATTTCATAAGCGATGTAAGTAGTATTCTTTTCTTTTATTGTAATAGGCATAAATACCAGGAATTTTATTTTATTACTGTGTTTTAATAAATAGTTTTGTGTCTGCTGTTGATTAATAACGCGGCTTTCCTCATTATGTTTTCCTTCAACATTTTGAGAGAGGATGAAATAAATTATATAATGTATTATGCGCCTGGGTTCGAACTCAAGACCTTACGACACGTAAATCGAGAACGTTATCTCTGCCCAAATAACTAAATTACATAGTATTTCTACTATCCTCTCTAAGTAATATTTGATGCAGGACGACGCCGGGGCAGCCGCTGTCCGAGAAGGACGTTTGGTGGCTGTGACCGTCGGCGGGGCGGAATGTGAAGGTGACCACGTGGCTGTCGGGATGAAGATGACCTGCTTCTGCTCCTGGATTTTGGAGAACTTGCCGTAAGTATATCTTTTTCAAGATTAACTCTTCTTCATTAGCCACTGGAAGAGGTCGATCGTTTGTAATAAACCATCATGATTCTCTGCTTCACAAATAAGGCTAGCGCTTTTTGGTCTTACTTCATGAACATATTCAGAGAATAGAGCATTACTGAGGTGCTATTCTGCACAGAGCAGTGTTTCCCTGCATTAAACCTCTAAGATTGAAACTATTCTATTCATTACTGGCTTACAAACAAACATTTTTTAAACTGCCAAAAAAGAAAAAAAAGGAAGTAAAATAAAACAATAATATAATATGTATAAAATATTTATTATTCATCCTCAATAATTATGAGATCATCTAAGAATTGTGAAGGAGGTACGATATTTTCTTGGTATCTTGCCCAACTGAGATACCAGATGCACATTATATGGGCACAGTAGCCTACAGTCCTACAACAAGGCAAAGCAAGCCAGCAGCGCACAAGAACGTGGTTGTACCGCTGTGCTAACAGTGAACGACCGCAGCGGACAGAAACACTGCAATGGCCAACTTGGGTTGGTGCTTCGGACGTCTCTCCATCTTGGGCCAAATTCCAAGTTCCTTCGCATACATAGTTCTCACTGGTTACCTGGAATAAATTAACTATTTAAATCATGTTCAACCATAAACAAGATTCATTACATGTACCTAATTCTAATACATGTTCAACCAAGTCACTACGTCCCGGCCGAGACCGAAATGGTCCCAATAACTGTCAATACCAAAGTACCAAAGCCTGGAACTGAATCGGTCCCATCGGGACTTGACGGTTACCTACACCTATTTTATGAGTGAAACGGTCAAACGGCACATTCCATAGATTCGTATGTGGAATTAATCCACTAATAAGCTATTAAGTAAGTATTGTTTTAATATATGCTATCCAACAGAAAGACAGCTGACAGACATGACCGTAAACAGTAGGTACATAAGTTTGGTTTTGTTCGCTTAATAGGCTAATAGCTCGATTTGAATAGGTACTTACAGGCTGTGATGCATGCCACTGACACATAACTGATAAAATCGCCCCATCGTCCAAGACTCTTCTCCCAATAGAGTTACTACGACCAGTCGCAATGGTATAATTCACACAGCGATCCATGTCGTCAACATCCGATCGATAGGCGTAATCAGTTTTCCAAAATAGAGAGCTAGGTAATTCAAAGTATCAAGATCTGTTGAATAGTCGTTTAAAAACTTATACTGTAAAAAAAAAGATATCCCCTAAGTGACAGTATAAGTTTAGTTGTAAACCGTGTATGCTTAAAACAATGTTTACTTATACTGTCACTTACCGTGATTGTTCAATCACGGAAGATATCCCGTAAGTGACAGTATAAGTTTAGTTGTAAACCGTGTAGGTTTAAAACAATGTTTACTTATACTGTCACTTACCGTGATTGTTCAATCACGGAAGATATCCCGTAAGTGACAGTATAAGTTTAGTTGTAAACCGTGTAAACTTAAAACAATGTTTACTTATACTGTCACTTACCGTGATTGTTCAATCACGGAAGATATCCCGTAAGTGACAGTATAAGTTTAGTTATAAACCGTGAAAGCTTAAAACAGTGTTAGTCCTTTATAATATGCAAAGCCGAGGTCGTGGATATAACCCCACGACCTCGGCTTTACAATTTTTTTTTTGCCATGTTTTATTGTACAAACAATAAAACATACCAAATACAAGCGCACTTAGACCGAAAGAAAATTAAAACGAACGAATGCCGGTTTTTTTCTGGCTGTCATCTGTCAGTCGGTGAAGGTGTTGCTAACTAAAGAAAAAATAAAGGAACTCGATTAATTAAGAACCGATTCCACGAAACGATTGATAAGCACTTGTCACTCGATTTTCATACATATTCTGAGATTTTACCGATTTATTCAGTTTCGATTACTAAGAATTCAGGCATTTATTTAATTGATTATTTAGTTTTCTAACTTAATTGAACTTTTCTCGCTTCCTAGGTGGAAACATGGTACTTTATTTTGTGATTTCCTTTAGAAAAATATATAAATATAACCGTTTTTTTAGTACACATTTCAACTAATTAACTGCTGGGCCCAGGATTTCCCATCTCCTTTGCTTTGAATATGACTTGTGAAAAAAGATTTAAAGATTTTCAATTTACACTTCTACCTTCTGCACCTTGATTGATTGAACCACGGAGCTAGCATAGTGAACTTCATTCCATATACTGGAATGAATTGTGACATCCACGCTTATTCATCAGTTTGACATTTTTATGAATAATCGTGCATTCAAATTTCCACTTTAAAAACAAACTACATTTCCAATTTACAAACTCATATATGTACATCAAAACTAATATTGTCAACTCGTTACACATGTTTCAAAGCTGCATTCATGGAATTTCCAGCTACGTTTTCAAACACATAAAACTAGAAATATTTGAGTAACGTCGCTACTTCCATAAAATAATGTAAAACCAGGCTTCAAAGTGACTGGCTGTTTACCGTCATATAATTTTATTTCCACTTTTTTTCATGAAAAATATTGGATCTAAGGTATCTGCCCCACCGCCGACGAAAAAGCTACTCATTTGTCGCTATGACAAGAACTTTCAAAAGAATAACTAACTCAGCGAGGCTTGCACTTGCTGGGAGTCAACTCGGAGCAACTGACTAGGTCGTAGTCTTCTTACAAACAAACAACAAAGCAATCCGAACTACACGCTCGCTGCTCTCTATTTTGTTTCTAGTTACACCATGCGCTTATCGCTAATTGTCTGTGGTCGGACAGGCGCCTAAGAAGCGAGGTAGTTACCGCTGAAAACTGTCTTCTCGTCACTAGCGGATAGATCACTTCGCTAAGAGTGAGTGACGGCGACATCGGCGCCCTATTCCGATATTCGATCAGGGCCAGCGATTTTTTAAGCGGATTCTATCTCTCGATATTGTCGAAGACTCCGTATGTTTACGTTGGGGAAAATAATGTAAGCATTTTGAGTGGGTTGCTTGTTGGTAGGATTTTTAGAAATATTGAGGTTGGTTTCACATTGCACTACATACAGACGCCAGCACATCAAGCTACTACAATCTTGGCCCCCAAACTGGAACGGACCGGGGCTGCCTTCAAGCGGCTCCTGCCCAACCTGGCGGGTCCAAACGCCTTCTGCCGGAGGCTCTACGCGGGGGTCGTGCGGTCCATGGCCCTTTACGGGGCCCCGGTGTGGGCGCGTTCTCTGAGGCGGCAAGCCGCCCGCTACCTGAACGCGCCCCAAAAGGGGATAGCCCTAAGGCTAGTCCGGGGGTACCGCACGATCTCCGGTGAGGCGGCGAGCCTCCTTGCCGGATTGCCGCCATGGGATCTGGAGGCGATGCGCGCGCGCGGAGGCACTACGTCGGGGGGAAACTCCGCTGTCGCGGCAAATCGCCGCTCAGCGGACAGACCTCCGGCGCGATCTCATGGTGACATGGAGAGAGCGACTGTCGCAACCCCGTGCAGGGCACGCCACCATAGTGGCGATAAGTCCCCTCTTTGAGGAGTGGCTAGAGAGGCGCCACGGCGCCCTCACCTTCCGCCTGACGCAGGTCCTCACCGGACACGGTTGTTTCGGGAGGTTCCTGCACCGAATCGGGCGGGAGGAAACGCCCCGGGCGTTTCCATTGTGAGGATCGTCCGGAGGACACGGTGCAGCACACTGTGGAGGCCTGCCCCGCTTGGGCGGAGCAGCGCCGTGTTCTCGTAGAGGTGGTGGAGGGTTTTAGTCAGTACAAGTCTGACACTCCCTTCCGCTCCGCCCAGAGCGTTGATTCATTTGATGATGTCCCATCCAAAAAAAAAAAAAAAGCTACTACAATCTGTCAAATTTATTTATTAGATTTTCTAATTTATTGCTAAGGCATTAGGTTTAAGGTTGATTGGGAAAATTTGACAGGTTTGGGGACCTTGATATGCTGGCCTCTGTCCATTACCAATTATATAAAAGCATTTTAGCTTTGAGTTTCTTGGATAAGAGCTTTACTTTTTTTCATAAAAACGCAAAAATTGGCAAAACTATAGTTAGATACATAAAATAAAATAGTAAATAAATGGACAACCTCATTCGTTTTACTTCTGAGAATATGACAATAAATATACTCGTATCACCTTAAAAAAATCATCAATCGTTCCTAACATTTCCTTCTCGTGAATATTGTCAAGAATACGTTTCATAATGGCGCCAACACAGCTCTCCATGCATAGTTAAAGTATAATAAGAACGGTGCTTATCAATGTGACGCTGTCAATTTTGTGCTGTTTTGTTCCCAGCGTTCTCGTTTCACTCGCAATTTTATTTAAAATACGCTTCCAGGTCACTTTGCATCATTTCAGTATAAAATTTCATGATACGGTAGTTTTTGTCAGTTTTTATTAACTTTTAAACTTCTTCTTTTGCTTAATGTTTTTTAAAGGTAATACTTAGAAGTCAAATATTGTTATTTATGAATTTCAATAAGAAAATAATTGACAAAATAAAAACTGTAGATTATTAATTCTTGAGAAACTCTTAAGATTTCTACGAATCGAGAAGCATAAGCTGAAAATAGATTCTCCTGCACCTTGAAAAGTGGCAATATTGCAAAGTTTGTAATAAAATACTAACGATAATGAAATAACTTAGTCTAAACAACACAGCGTGTGAGGTTAATAAACAATGGACATACTTTTAGGATTTTTTTGTACTTTTTTAGTAATAAAAAATCGTTTACTACATTTGTACTTACATATTTCAAGATTGGTCAAAAGTACATATTCAAGGGTAGTGCGGTCTTCGCTGCTTTGAAATAAATCCTTCGTTTGAACATACACCCTGTATAGGATCGTCGATATTAATCAAGTCTTATAAGCATATCTGAAAGTGTGTTACATTAAAAATCTTGTTTATACGAATATAAGTATCAAATAATAAGATAAGATATTTATTTTGCAAATATGGGTACAAATACGGTGACAAAAAATATTACCAATATCCATATTTAACCAGAAGGCATGCAAAAGTACAAAATACACTAGAAGTGCTAAGTACATAATAATAAAGACAAACAATGTCAATACTTATAAAGATTGATTGACTGTACTTACAATTTAATAATGAAGAACTTCAATAGTAATAGTAATTTATATTATACACAATTATTCCTCAGTCAATTTATTTTGTATTGGAATTAAATAAAAAATTTAATGAAATAAAAATTTAATGTCATATTTTTCTAATTTTCTATCATTATAAGGGTGTAATAATCCCTTAACGAAGCCGAAAGGCACTTGTTCGCCTCGTCATTGCGACCATTTTTTTGTTCTAGACCATACCTGGAAACCGTCTAGTTACGGAGATATTGGGGGGACTTTTCCAACTTTTTCACAAGGTTTTGTTTAAATACATGTTTTTAATGAAAGAACTTTACTTTAAATACCTCCACAACCCCCGTAGTATTAAATCTATCTATCAACACAATATTTTGAGTGCGTTACATTGAGTCCTACCATATAACGTATTTTTTAATCCCAAAAAAAAGTCGTTTCCCAGCAATAATTTGTGCATAAAGTTACTTAGTTTGATGTACATAATGCTTGGTTGGCGGCTTCGTGAAAGGTCCGTTTACACCCTGTATGAAGTAATAATCAAGAACTTCCTTCATTAATGTAACCTTTCTTATTGCAGGCCCGGTGAAAACACATGGAAATGTTGTATAAACTGCTGTGGTGAAGAAGATAACGATCATAATAATAATAAGAACGACAAGAAGGATTCTACATACCTCAGAACTAAACACAAAAATAGACCGCGCAAGCACTCAGAAGAAGACGAATAAAAGTATATATATTCCAACTTGGTTATTTTGTTAAAAACACTCAACTTACCCTACGTTTATTGTGACAGCGCAACAGCGAGTATGTTGTACTGCCGAAATATTAAACCTCTTTACGGTTGAAAATCTGTTAATATCAATTTATATTTGAAAATAGGGGGACCTCATTGCACTATGGTTCCCTAGTATGACAAAAATCGCCCAAGGTCACTCTGCGATTCTCTAAAAGTAATCATTATAACATCTACGAAGTCTAAAACAAAAGGACAAATTAAGTGCACTTGGCTAATTACTTTCATTCCCAATTCGTCATCCAAGGGTGAATACCGCAGGTGTACACGTTATCAGCGATTCACACATTTTTTACGTGTTTTTGTTTACCGATTCCCGGTAACCTATTTCACTACGGATTTATACAAATGATGGATTTCCAAGAACATGGTATGTACAATTGAACCAACTAATTGATTTACAGTTTATATGTGTGGGTGAAGTCATAGTTATGCACACAAACACTAAATAAAACGAGCGACCTCAGTTTTTATTAGTGTGCGTGTGGCACATCAATTACCATATACCAATATATAGTCATCATTCACTTATGATTCTGAAGGAGATATATATTTTGAATAATATTACTACAGTGAACAAAAAGCCGTAAGTTCAAACCATGTATGCAACAATATATTACTTTTTGTATTCATTTTTTTGTTAAAACATTACTTAAAGTAGAATTTATAACGATTCGATCCCGTTCATGGTTGTATAATGAAGTTTCCAATGTTTAAGACAAAAACGGAACTCTCAGGTCATTTTATTTTGACTGTTCAGAAAATAACTACCGACAATTTAAAAATATTCTTTTCAAACACATTCATTTATAAAAATGAACGTTCTTAGTTGCTAATCTAGGAGTATTTGCATTACTGAGTTTATTGATTACTACTCTTGCGCATGTGTGCAGATTTATTTCTGTGGATCCAACCAACAACATTTATCAATGTTCAAAAGGGTAGAAATTCTTGTTTTGGATGAGCAAAACGTATCTATACACTTTATATCGTGTCCTGCCTGTCCTGTTATTTGCTCCTGTGATGTGCATCACAGAACGCTACTGAAAGTGCCAAACTCGTCTCCAAATTTTGGGCTGACTCAATTTGAATTGTCGTAGACACGCTAAGAAGAAGTGAAATTGCAAGGCGCTTAATGATATCGGTGAGTTACAGTTACACTTTAACTAAATCTATGTTTACTAGGAATAAATAATTAATGTAACTTAAGTGCAATACCTGCGATTGTTATAATAATATATTATCATAATATATTATCATAACTGAATTATAGTTTTTTTTTTTAAATTTCTTATTATGATTATGATAAAATTAACTTGGTCTAAAATTAGCTTGATCTAGCCCTTAGACAGTTTAAGAAAGCTAATGTCAGTGTATTTCTTGTATTTATATTTTTTTTTATTTCAGCCTGCTCTATCCCACTGCGGGGCAAAGATGTGTGCGTTGTAAACTAATTAGCTTGGCCGACTGTACATTTTTTTAAAATTTTATTTAGAATTTGAAGATCATTATTTTGTTTTTTATTTGACTGCTACGTGATGTACTGTTTTTCGAGAGCATTTTAAATTGTTGACTTCTCGAGTTTTAGTTTACATTGGAACATAATTTGGTCTCAGTTTTTTTAAATATTCGGTGATACCTTATTCTTTATGATTTCACTTTAAACTTTTCCACGTTTTTCCACCATTTTGAGTTATTTAGGTGCTCCGAGAAAGTAGTCTCTCCATCGTAGTCTATCCATTTTTAAATATCGCCGAATTTATTTTATTTTGCAATTGTTCAAATTTTTATTTTTTCTTGTAGGTTTAAGTTGGAAGTGTTTATATTCGCGTATGTATGTCTTAGAAATTTGGTTAATTTATGGCAACGACAAGAATTTGACCGTTAATGAACGGGCTAAGCTCGGATTTCGATATATACGTGACGCGCTTTTAATAGATGAAAGCGATAAAGAAAATATTGATTTCGGAAAATTGAAAAGCCGATTTTTTATAAATATGCCAAAGAAACTCTGACAAAAAAATCACTACATAAAAGATCGATTCTTGGCGAGTCGAAACGATTGGCTTGACACTCGCGAGTTTGCCTTGTTGGAGGGATTTCAGCAGGCAATGGCAACTACATCCCAGTATGTTGGTGATTTACAAGCCAATAAACGGGGGCGACCTAGAAAGCAGTGCGCAGAGTGCTCGAAGCGCACCCAACTGAGAAAAAGGATGAGATGAATCAATGGCTTCTGCATTGAGTGACCGATCTTCTGTTGGAGATCGAAGTGGTACTGCATCTGTACGTCAGTATGATGTGCTTTCTTTAATTATGGAAGCAAAGCTTATGAAGCATCAGTACACTTATGAAGGAATTTGTAAATAATAGGTTAAGTTTAAATTTTTTGCCTTCTTATAAATATGTGTTGAAAAAAAAAGGAAATTACCTGGTAAATAGACTTTTTTTTTGGCTGTTTTTTTGTATCTAGGCAACCTCCTAAGTCCTATTTTAAGTGGAATATTTGGACCCACTTAAAATAGGACTTAGGAGGTTGCCTAGATACAAAAAAAAAACAGTTTTGTTAGAAGCTGTTTTGGAACTACTGAGTTTTAAGATATTGTAAGGTCCTTTTTATGTTAAATATTGTTTAACTTTGTATACCTGAATTATTTTGATTATTTTAAGGATTTTGTATAATTTTGTATCATTAAGTTTAACAAAAACTCATGTTTGACTTTAAATTTTACTATTTTAATTTTTAATTTCGATTTATACTATTTTTGTATTGTTACTTACATTATTAAATCGTTAATACTCCTTATCAATCATGTTTCATTAATAAAATCCCAGAAATAAAGTAGTTTGTATTTTTGTCACACCTTAGTATGGGCAGGGAACCACAGTGGTCAGATTGGGACATGCCATCTGCACGCAGCTTTGACCGACCTTCCCCATAACATTACTCTGACTCAAGCGATTCCTGGCTCGATCTCATGCTTGCATCTTCTTTAAATCTCGTTGCTAACCATGGTCAGCTCGCTGCTCCTGGGCTATCTAGACACGATTTAATTTATCTCTCCTACAAAATTAAACCACCTAAGCAGCGGCCTGCTATTGTTTTTATGCGAAATTTTGCGAGGTTAGATAAGGAAAAGCTTAATGCAGATGCACAAGCCCTTGATTGGGACCGTCTTGTCCAATCATCGGCAGTGGAGGAGAAAGTTGAAATATTTAATAGGTATGTTCTCCAGCTCATTGACGCGCATGCACCACTGAGGGCCGTCCGTGTTAAGCGCCCTCCGGCCCCATGGATAACCCCAGGAGTTAGGATGGCAATGAGAGGGCGTGACAGGGCGTTTAGAAAACATAGGCGGGATCGCAGTGAGGAGAACTGGAACCTGTACAAGTTGGCTAGAAACCGCTGCAACCAGATGGTAAGGGCATCTAAACGCCGATACATTTGTGAAAATGTTCTCAATTCTTCACCGGCTGATATTTGGAAGTTTCTCAAATCACTTGGCATGACAAAGTCTCCCTCTAGTATTTTACCTTCTAGTCTTTCCTTGAATGTTCTAAATACACACTTCTCAACGTCAGCTACGCTTTCGGTTGATGTTAAGAATAAAACTATTCATGACATAACTTCCAAGCCAATGTTACCTCCTGACTCTTTCTCTTTCTCCCCCGTGACTAACCTTGAGGTCCTTAATTTTTTTACGTCGATTAAGTCTAGGGCTGTGGGCTGTGATGGGATCAGCAGAACAATGTTATCCTTTATGACTGATAACATAATTGCTATTGTTGCTCACATTATAAATTTCTCTCTCTATACTGGTGTGTTTCCAGCTTTGTGGCGTAAGGCTTACGTTATCCCTCTTCCAAAAATGTCCAGTCCCAGTTTGCCAAATCACTACAGACCCATATCCATTCTCCCTTTCCTTTCCAAAATCCTTGAAGCAGTTGCTCTTAGGCAAATATCCTCTTACGTTCTCAAGAATAACCTGTTGTCCAAATTCCAATCTGGTTTTCGGCCCGGTCACAGCACAGCCACAGCCCTGCTTAAGGTTACTGAAGACATTAGGGATGGCTTGGAGAATTCGAGGGTTACGGTGTTGGTTTTAATCGATTTTTCCAACGCTTTTAACACCGTGGACCACGATATTCTCTTGGCCATACTGTCTCAAATTGAGGTCTCCTCGTTGTCACATGATTGGTTTTCATCATATCTTCGTGGTCGCCAGCAGGCGGTGCGTGCTGATCAGGATTACTCCGACTGGTGCGACCTGGCAACTGGTGTTCCACAAGGCGGTATACTTTCTCCTCTCTTATTTTCGTTATTTATAAACTCCATTACTACTATCCTCAAGTGCTCTTATCATCTGTACGCTGATGACCTGCAACTTTACGCTCAATCCAACATTGCTAACCTTGATAATTGCATCTCATTACTAAATGCAGATCTTCAAACTATCAGGTCTGGTAAATTTGGGGTTGCTATCAACGTCGGGAAGTGCCAGGCCATCCTCATAGGTAGTACGTACTACCTGAGAAATTTGGATACTAGCCAGCTAATGCCGCTTATGTTCGACAACTCTGTGATCTCTCTCTCACCACACGTAAAAGACTTGGGCCTGCACATTGACGCAACACTTAGTTGGAATAAGCAGGTAGCACAGGTTAGCCAGAAAGTCACTTACTCGCTGCGGTCTCTGTATAGATTCAAACATTTTCTCCCATCTAGCACTAAATTAACTTTGGTCCAGTCACTTGTGCTTCCCATTATCGACTATGCTGATGTTTGTTACTCTGATCTATCCCAAGAACTTTTAAGCAAATTGGATCGCCTTCTCAATAATTGTATTCGGTTTGTTTTTGGCCTTCGTAAGTACGATCACATCTCTTCATACCGTTCTCAGCTTAAGTGGCTGCCTATCCGACTCAGGAGGTCCCTCAGATCTCTCTGTATGCTCTTCAATATTTTGACCGATCCATGTGCTCCCGATTACCTAAAAGAATATTTCAAAGTGTTGGGCAGTTCTCACAGTCGCCAGCTTCGAGCTTCAAAAAACCTACTACTTGAAATTCCATCACATCGTACTTACTGGTTTTATGTCCAATTCTTACGCTGTCTCAACTATAAAACTCTGGAACGCGCTACCCCTTGGCATTAAAAAAACTGAAAGCAAAATGGCTTTCAAAAGAACAGTTCGGAAGTACTATTTGAAATCAGACCAAATTGCTCACAAGCTAGATATTAGTTAGTAGTCATAGTAATTATTATAAGGTTTCTCGTATTTGGACTATTTGTATGTATTATAATATATATTAGTTTATTTCATTTTACTGTATATATGTGTATTGGTATGTACCTATTTATGTATATCAATCTATGTTAAAAATTGAATTTTTTTCTTATTTATTTTTTTGTCAACCTTTATATATAGAGTTATATATAAAGGTTGACTGGTAGAGAATGCCTTGTGGCATTAAGTCCGCCTATGTACCACTCTTGTACATGAAGTTTAAATAAATAAATAAATTACCACTCCACTGACGACAAACCCCACGCCCAAGCAACACGCGTGTTGCAACAGCGACTGTGGAGAAAATAAATGAAAGAAATTGCATAGGTTTATTTCAGAGCGAGACCTGCGCCGCCGCCGGTTTTGCGTTTCGATATCCATGGACTTGTATTATGATAGTGTTCACTGTTCAACGTGCGCCGGTCGCTAAAATCGCACGTAACAAAACGCCCGACCGGGTCTCGCACTGAAATAGGCCTTAGAGTACGCCACAAATCACCGTGACGCGACGGTATTGGCGATGGAACGAAGGAACGACCAGGCGAGTGTTGCTTAGTAGCAACGTACGCAAGTAGCAACGACGCCTGAGGTCGGGAACGAAGCGTAAGGTTGAATACTACTTGCACGTCGTCAAGACATTCGTATTATCACACCGACTTTTGCATGACCTTGGATTAGTGCTCAGTTGATGGCAATGGGTTTGCCCCCCACTACACGTTACTTAAGTGGCGAAAAGTGCGTGTACTATCAAAGTACACCTATACCCAACCCAACAGGTAATAAAAAAAAGAAAGACTACAGACAACCAAAGACAAAACAGACTGTTAGGTAATACGGCTTTAAGAGTGGCTCTTACTGACATTGAAATAACAAAAGTAGGTTTCCATCATAGCCAATTTATTCTAAGTGCTCATTACTCATTCCGCTGCTAGTATCCAAATTTAAACCATGCAAATAAGCTTACAGTGTCCTGTAATAAGATTTATAGCGACAAGCTAATCCATTCGGAATCCAATTTGTCTGTTTAACACTGAATAAAAAGCGTTTTATAACAAACAAGTCACGAAGAAAGTTTGATGGTTATCGGATTAAGATTTCAGTTTTAAGGATGAATAAAGCTGGTAATTATTTTATTTGTAATGCTTGATGTCTCGGTGGTCGAGTAGTCGCAAGCACAACATAAGAACATAAGTTCGGGTCGGGGGATAGATTCCCGGGTCGGGAAAAGTGTAATTGGGTTTTTCATTAAGAACTTCTCATTAGCAGCCACGGAATCTGAATTCGTGCCCAGTTGGTGGCTATAGGCTCAGCCCCTATTATGGAGGACCTATACCCAGCAGTCGGTGATTCCAGGCTGATTTGATGATGATGATACTTGAATTAAGACCTCGTCCGCACGGGAGATTTTTAACGCGAAGGATTTTCTATCGCCCACTGGATTTTCAACCCTCTGTATTGAGCCTAGAAATGAGAATCTAACAGTACACACCCCAATGCGTCGAAAAAGCGCACTTTTTAAATTTCAACTCTTGGCGCTAAGCAATGAGTTCCAAAACCGTCGCGTTAAAATAATTGCAGTACAAACGAGGGCTAAAAATGTTCAAATTTCAGAAGAATCTTGAAAGTTTTCACAGTAAAAATCAATAAATGCAACCAACCAGTGTTTACAGAGCAAGCTATTATAGTATAAAGGTGAAACTATCTCGTCGTTCAAATCCACGCATTTGCATACAAACATAACCATAAAAAGAAAAAATACAACAATACAACAGTGGAAACTGTGCTATCTTACACAAACGTCGTCACGTTGAAACAAACAAAACGAAACAAACAAACGAATATAAAATAATATCACGCCTGTAATCCCCGAAGGGCTAGGCCGAGGTCTACCTAATAGTACCCCCACATTTCGCCAGTTATGTTTAAGTCTCATGTAATAGTGGGCGAGCCGTGCTTTCAGCCGGGCACAAATCCAGACTCCGTGACTGCTACGGAGAAATTCCTGATGGAATCACCCAATAACACTTTGCTCGACCCGGGAATCGAACCCAGGACCTCATACTCAGCAGTCGTGCTTGCAACCACTAGACCACCGAGGCAGTCAGTCAGCTTTGAAGAAATATTAAAAATCGTCTTGGTACGACAAAAGCTTGTTAAAATTTAAGAATAAGTAAAATAAAAGTTAATAGTACCTAATTGTAGAATTGATTTTAATTTTAAAAATGAACATGTAAAAATACCACCCATATTTCTAAGAAAAAAAAACCGTTTACCTAAAATCCACAGCACCTATTAAATTAATAAACACCTTCAACACTTTCAACTTTCGAAACTGCAATTTCACATAAAATTCGCTGTTCAAAAGCATGTGTAAAAGTGCGCCGTGCCGGTAACAATATCACGTAGTTACGAGTACGTAGGTAAGTACGCTCGGCGACACATTAAGCCACTCGTTTCCAATATAAGCTGGCCTGGCTCGGAACGGTAAGCGTAACAAAGTGTTTTTGCCATACCTACTGTTGGAATCCATTTAGTGCCCATTAATATTAAAGATAATTTTACTCTGAGATGCTAGGCAATTCGGCGTATCCTAGTTGTAAACGTTTTTTTGTGCCTATTAGTATAAACTCCTTCTGCCTCGTACTCGACATGGAGAGAAATAAAAATTAAGATTTTCTTACTCCGCCGCTGTTCATTTACGGTTAATTTCGTTGCTGGATCCAAGACAGACTGACGACAGAGGCCACGAGGGCAGATTCATGGTAGCGCAGGAAAAGAGGTCCTGGGAGGAATTGGGAGAGGCGTTTGCCTAGTAGGTGTGATAGTTTAAGGTTTTTTTTTGTCTCACTGCCAAAGCCTTCCATTTTTCTCTCCGTGCGCTTTTCTGGCCAATCTCTGAAAAACGCCTCTAAGTCGCTCTAAGCTTAACTAACAAAGTACTTACAAAACGAGACCAGACTTTACTGGAAAAATATTGCTTGATACGAGTACCTCGCCGAGTGTACAAGACGATGTGGCAACATTCTACGGTGAGAGTACATCTACGGTATCGACGTCGCGACGTCGCGCGTCGTCAGTAAATGAGAAACGGGCGGGTACGGGACGTTTCACATCACGATTGCTCACTACAGTTCACTGTATGACTACTGTCAACTGTAAACGAATACGTATTGAGTTTTATTTGATTTTGTGTTTGAAATGATATTGGCTGACTTTATTTTATACAGGAAACTGATTCTTGCTGTATTTTCTCTTTTGCATGGCGTTATGAACTTAGACCGTTACTGTGAATATGGTTTTCAGTTATTTCAGTTTCAGCTTTGGAAAAATAAAGAGTCTAATGAAGTAAAATTTGCAACTTAGCTTATAAAATCTAGATGGCATTCCACTCCATTATTTCCGTAAACTATTTCAATTGAAATTTTGCAAAACAATTTTTTTCTTTCTGATTCTTCCTAGTTCTATCTCCTTACTTTAATTTTAATGTTTGTCCGGTTGACGGCAATTGGTTTGCACTTTAAAACATAAAACTTAAAGATAACTGGCGGAATTTGAGTATACAGGGTGTAAACGGACCCTTCACGATGCCGTCAACCAAGCATTATGTACATATATGAAACTTAGTAACTCTACGCAAAAGTTATGACTGGGAAACGACTTTTTTTTTGGGGTGAAAAATCACTTTTTACAAAAAACACTTTTTAAAAATTATTTTTTTTTAGAGAAGTATGGAAGAAGAAGACATGCTGCGCCGACCCCAAATAAGTTGGGATCAGGGCAGACGAATGATGACTCAATGTAACGCACTCAAAACATTGTGCTGATGGATGGATTGAATAGTACGTGGGGATCGTGGAGGTGTTTATAGTAAAAAACTTACATTAAAAACATGTGTTTAAAAAAAAGTTGTGAACAAAGTTGGAACTTTGACCCCCAATATCTCCGATATGGTGTAGAAAAAAATAATCGCAATAACGGTAAAAACAAGTGGCTTTCAGCTTCGTTAAGGGTCTTGTTATACCCTTTATTATAGGTAAGTACACCTCTTACCAACCCCTCGGAAAATATAGCCGTGATGATACATATCACCAAATAGACTACACACTTCACGCAAACACAAACCTGTACAGCAGTATCACATATCCTGTGCATCTCACAAGCTGTGACGTCATGGCAGCTATTCCGAGTCGGTCCTCTCTATCATTTCCCGTCTAGACCGATACTCATACCATACGATACATAGCAGATCAATACCATACTGCCAGCCTTTTCTTCGACTGCCTTTGTACGACATCTGTACAGACGATCAAAAAACGGCCTACAAAATCTAAAATTGAAATTCGCTTTGTACAGTCCACCTCGTTATAATATTTGTATGCCATTCTATTGCGAAACATGTAAGATCGCGATTTATAAGACCTTAATGTACAATGTTTTTACACAAATAAAATTATTCTATTCTATTCTACTCTTATTCCTTCGCCTTGTACCACATTCAGTCAAAAATGTATTGGGATTGACTTGTGCTACCGAAAAGCTTACGCCAATCGAAAATAGCTCTAGAAGTACGAAACACTTTGAAAGCGATTGTCTCTTGCCTACTAGGCCCTCTTATCATGTTATGTCATGCAGGTGACAGTCAACCTTAGGATGATAAAGCATTTACGAGGTCGACTATACAGTTGAACGTCATAAGACTTCACTCACAAAAATAAATGTGACCATACATATAGCACTTTCCAGACCGACTGTACCTGTTATGTGATTGAAAGACCATGTAGTGAACGTTGAAAAGGCATGGTCTGAGAAATTCTACCTAGATACGGGCTTCCATTGAAACTATGAAATATGAAGTGAACGAGTACATGTTTCTATAAGACTTCTGTTAGATCAGATTTAAGACCGATTAATTTGGAGAGCTACCTTTTAGATTAAAGAAACTTGGAAAAGCATTATTGTGGATATAATAATTTCAGATAGTAGTATTGAATTGGTGTTTGGTCTTTTGCTAAAGCACATTACGAGGCTACATGGCTGGGGTTCATGTTCATTACAGGAACTGATGGACGCTACTGAAGTCACCAAACTAGTAACTCAGTTCTACGCCGACACAATTTAGATTGCCATCGACACGCTGAGAAGAAGCAGACGGTTGGAGTTTCCATAGAAGCTTTATTTTAAGACGTAAAAAATAAGGCCAATTGGAAAACCTCCTACACATTGATCTCCATGATAAATTAGTCCATTACAGTACATCAAACGCCCACAAGATACCCACATAATTTAACCTGCCCTAATAAAATCCTACACGTAAGAAACGAAAACACAAGGAAGTGGAACAAGCGGAAAACAGCAATAAAATGTAACGGCTACGCCAAATCACCCTCATTAATACGTGCAGATATCTATAATCCCGGCTGGCTGTGCTGAATTGGTTTATTCTCTACATCAATCTATTTCCACGTAATCAGGCTGGACCGGAGTCCACTAATTATACCGTAAATACCCCTATATTAGGTGTATCTCTCACGATCACAGCTTAACAGATTAGCAGGCTGGCATCGATATAGGGCGATGTATATACTGGTAGAACGGGGTACTCGTATGTACGAAGAGTTGAGCCGAGCTGCTGTGTCCCTGGTAATCCGATATCATGGTCCAGCTCGCGACAATGCAGCGATTATTATCCGACCACAATGCTACGGTATTAGGCATAGTACTGCCCTCTCGGTTTCGGATCCAATCGATCGATTTACGGACGAAAACGCACGATTTTCTATGTAAAATAGCAACATGTAACTACGATATTCTAATTCTGACCGAAACTTGGCTTAATAATAGTATATGCAGTAAAGAACTGTTTGATGATAGGTACGTGGTCTATAGAAGAGACAGGGAAAGCTCGGGCTACCACTGGGATAAGGATGGCGGAGGTGTCTTGATTGCAGTATCTAAAAAACTAGTTTCAAAAAGATTACTGCAAAGACAAAGTAATTGTGAGGATCTATGGGTGTCTGTAGAAATACCGTGCGAGCGCTCGAGGCAACTCCGCCGTCTTGATCTTTGTGCAGTCTACCTGCCACAACCGGTCTCTAAATCAATGTTGGAACATTTTATTAGTAATTGTAACTCTTACCAGGATAACCATAATGCGTACACATGCATCGTGGGAGATTTTAACTTGAGAACTATAAACTGGAATGACCTTAACAATCCTCTCAAGAATCAGCACATTAGTAGTCTCGATCAACTTCTTATTGATTTTAAATCAGTTAATAATCTCCGACAATGCAATAATGTTACCAATAAAAACAGTAGACTACTGGATGTTGTATTGGTGGACGTCCCAGGTTGTTGCGTTAGTGAAGCGGATCCTTTAAGCGTTATAGACCCTCACCATCCTCCATTAGATATACAAGTAACATTGAAGGAGTCGCTTAAACTAAAATGTAATAGCATTGCAAAAAGAAACTTTCATAAGGCTGACTATGAAGCAATAAACAAGTATTTGAAGGATAAGGATTGGGAAGAGTGTTTGGGATGTTGCAGTAGTGTTGACGAAATGGTGGAATTTTTTTACAGCGTTATTGGATCAGCTATCAACACTTTTGTACCTATCATTCGAAAGCAAAGTAGTAGGGTTCCAATATGGTTTGATAAGAAACTTCTTAATTTATTAAAAGAAAAAAACAAACTTCGTATTAGGTATAAAAAGTACAAGAATCCCCTTGACATGCTATCACTCAGATTAATCTCTAAACGATGTGATAATTACGCTAAAAAGTGTTACAATAGTTACATTGCGAGTACAGAAGAATCTATTGCCAGGTGTCCTAAAATGTTTTGGTCATATGTCAAGAATAAACGTGGTGGAGAAAGTTCATACCCAGCATCAATGACTAATGGTCCGATAACATCTTCGAATGGAGAAGGAATATGTGAGTTATTTGCTTTAAATTATAGCTGCATTTATAAAGATAAAACAACGTCACCTTCAGGTCAAAACTATGTAGCATCCGAGTACCTTGAAGCAATAGCCACACAGTCGGACAGTATAGCTTCCGTGGACATCAAATATGAAAATGTTGAGAAAAAACTAAAAAGCCTTGATATTACTAAAGGGGCAGGCCCAGATGATATACCGCCACTGTTTATTGCCAGATGTGCACCTAGCCTGGCTGCTCCCTTGGTGAAGATATATAACGCCTCAATCCGATCTGGTCAATTCCCTAAACAGTGGAAACAGGCGAAAGTAGTACCGGCCTACAAGAGTGGAGACCCTTGTGACGTAAAGAACTATAGACCAATATCCATCCTTTCGATTTTTGGTAAAATATTGGAGTCGTTGATTTGTCCCCCTATTCAACGCTATTTTTCCAAGTTCTTAAGTGACCATCAGCACGGCTTTATAAAGAACAGATCCACAAGTACAAATCTGGTGTCCTTTGTTGAAGCCTCATGCGAAGCCATGGATAAAGGTATACAGGTTGACGCTGTTTACACGGATTTTAGCAAGGCATTTGATAAGGTTTCACATAAACTGCTTGTTAAAAAACTAGCTACCTACGGCGTCACCGGTAGTCTTCTAAAGTGGTTCGGTTCTTATCTGGCTGAGCGGGTGTTTTATGTGGTTGTCAATGGGTTCCGGTCTGGCAGGTATGAAATTGCCTCGGGTGTCCCTCAAGGTTCTCATCTGGGCCCGGTATTATTTATCATATATATAAATGACGTGACATCGTGCTTTCACAATACTAGCATATTCCTTTTTGCAGACGACCTAAAAATTTCAAGACCCATTAGGTCTCAACAGGATGTAAACCTAATGCAAGAAGATATCAATCGATTATCTGCATGGTGTAATCATAATAAAATCTCGTTGAATAGTTCGAAATGTAGTCACATAAAATTCACCAGGAAAGTAAATACAGTGAATTCGGCGTACCAAATAAATGGAGTAAACTTATGCGAAGTGGTTGTAGTACGAGATCTGGGAGTTATCTTGGACTCTAAACTCACATTTGTACCACATATTGAGAACATAATCAGTCGATCCCAAAATATGCTTGGATTTGTTATTCGTAATGGAAAGGTATTTCAACGCCCACATACTAAATTAGTTCTCTACAATAGCCTTGTAAGAAGCATCCTGGAATACTGCAGTGTGATATGGAGGCCTCACTACGCAACCCACTCATTGCGGATAGAACGAGTCCAAAAAAGGTTTATCCGATACCTTGGGTACTCAAAGGGAAGGCAATTTAAATATCTCTCCTACCTTAATAAATTAGGCTGCTACAAAATGAGTACCCTGGAAGCTCGAAGGGAGCTTTTGGATTTGAGATTCGCATATAAACTGCTCAATAACACCATTGACTGCCCACAATTAGTACGTAAGTTCAATTTTAGAGTACCCCGAGGACCACCTCGTAAACCTATAACACCCTTAGCTCCACCTCTTCGCCGTACAGTGTTTGGTGCTAATTCGCCTATACCCCGCATGTGCAAACTCATAAACGAACGCAGCGACCTGGTTGACGTCCACGCAGACTCTATATCGACGTTTGTCAGACGTAATTAGTATTAGTATTTAGTATAATTATCTAGAATTTAAGTAGGTACATTAGTAGGTATTTAAAAAAAAAAAAATGTAATTAAACGAGCATTTTGCATGTGGTGTTTGCCTGTAATTGGTTGTGCAGTTAGATTTAAGACACAATTACTTTTATATGTTCCTATCTGTGTTATATCTGTAACAACTGTTGGTGAACCTTAATTAAATAAATAAATAAATAAATATTTGCTTAAAGCTTATATCAGACACTTCACTAGAGGGAATAGTTCACTCGAGTGAATGTTCATTTTTGATCCATTTCACATTCACATTTCTCAATCATTTAGTAGATGGTCCCGAAAGATGAGTCACCTAACAAATGAAAAATCTGCCGAAAGAATGGCAAATAGAAATTGAAACACCTGATATCTGCACAAGCGCCACAAGTTTTTGCAATAAGAATGTGGACCGCAATGAGTATTATGAGAAGTTACTGCTTTGTTTGTGAGTCGACATTATTGTGAATTCTATTGAGAAATAGATCGAGTACAATTGAAATTGCCCGGTCCATTTGTACTATTGTGTAAGTTCAACTAAGTGAATTTAAACTTCATCTGAAACTATTTACTGGGTTCATTTCAAATAAAGTAAAGTTATTGGAAAGGGGCATTTGGAACCAAAATGACTGGAAGAGGAAACTGCATAAAACCAAAGATTTAAAAGAATTATAGAGCGGATATTAGGAATGAAGTTGTACAAAAAATTTGATCGCGAACATTTTCGCTTTTGACACACAAATGCTACCTGACAACGGCTGTGACACTAGGCATACTAATTTGATACTACAGACCGGCCGCTTTAATGAGTCCTCCACTTTGCCCCATCAAGTGTTCACAAAGTCCTAACAATATCCCACAGGTTATTTGCTTTAAAATAACCATAATCCACGTAGGTATTACGATACTAATTGAACCAATACGTGATCAACTTTCAGAATATTCCATTTAAATTTATACCTTCGTGAGGTCTCATTAAAGCGGTCGGTCTATAAGTAGTAACAAATAATGGATTACGATTTCCTTCGTCTTTTCCCGTCTATCGCTTATAAATATTTGAATGTCTTTGCATAAAACTAACAATAAACGATTTAGTATAAAACATGTCGTAGATAAGGAAACTCTCAACAGGACCATTGTATCGGAATGTTGTTCTAGTTAGAAACTAGAAATTGTACTGGTAAAGACAGTTACTGCAACATAAAAGTAAAGTATTCCATGAGCGCCAAGCAAGGTCCTTTTGAAACCGATAATACTATTCAATGTGTAAATGTTTACACTTCAAGGAAGAAACTATGGATTGTGAAAATGTTGCCCCACACTAGGAATGTCTCCTGTATCGTGGGTACGTTTATAAACATTTAAGCTCACATACACAAACAGCCAGACCCGGAACAACTACCTTAGGCCATACAAATATTTGTTCCGTGCGAGAAGCGAACCCGCGACACGAAGCGCAGCAGTGAATCGCTCAGCCACAGCGCCAACCGTACCGTCCGAAAATTTCAAAACTTAAACATAATTCCGGGATTTTATACATCCATAACGATTTGGAATCCCAGAAAGGTTGGACAGAGTTGTACCTAATAGTACATTCACATTTCTCTAGTTATGTATAAGTCCATGTAATAGGGGGCGAGCCTATTGCCAATGACCGGCCACAAATTCAGACTCCGTGGCTGCTACGGAGAAATTACTGATAGAAAAACCCAATAACACTTTGCCCAACCCGGGAATCGAACCCAGGAACTCATGCTCAGCAGTCGCGCTTGCGACCACTCGACCAACGAGGCAGTCCGTGGGGTTTATAAGGAGGTACTATCCACATGTAACTTATTTCCTTAAAGTTTAGGTAAATTAACTTTACCTATTCCGATCTTTGCACATAACTATTTAGGGCCTTTGCATACCACGTTTTTTATGCGCTGACGACACGTGTAAAACGCAATCAGGACGCTCAGCTAACGCAAGACTGAAGTCACGTTGTTACCTTTGCAGACGATCTTTGCGTTTGTATCGCTATAAACGCGCGTTTGTAGCGATGCATCGCGCAGAAAGCCGCAGCCATTTGGAACCACAGTATTACGATGGCGTCGCTCGAGACAACTCTGCTTACGCTAGCCTTCGTGCTGCTTTTAAAACGACGACCAAGAAAAAAACAGCGTAAATTTTGGGTACACCCATTTACGAATAACTCGCCCCGCATCACCTCCTTCCCCGTACCACCAATGGCACAAACACGCTGTAAGCGCGTGTTTGAATCAACACAACCGAACGTTACATTTGCGTTTGTATCGATACAAACGGGTTAAATCTGCTAAAACGTGTTGAAACCGCGGAGAGGACGCGCTAATCAAAAGCCCGTATCGTCAGCGCATATAAAAGCTGTGGTGTGCAATGGCCCTGTACAAGATGCGTGTGAAGCAGGGGCCTAGGCATTGCGACATTCTATCAGCGATAAAATGATAGGAAAACCAAGAACTACTTGTGTGACTTCCAACAGCATTGTCAAGCTTGATTGACAAACTTGGTCTTGATTTGTTCTGTCTTCTACTGATATGGAAGAAGGTGGAAATTATGTTTTTCCTACCCTTCCGTTATTCTTTTCTGATTAGTTTCGTTGCGGGATCCAAGGCATTCAAATTATTTCTGTGGAACTTCATCGATCTTCATTGTCTCGGCGCTTTTCTGGTGGTCGCCACTGTTAATTCTGGTTTTCAGGAGTTGCAGTAGTTTGGGAATAGTGTGGAGGGCTTGTCCCATTAAAAAAAAAGCATTGAGAAGCGTTTCGGTAGCATGATGTTCTGTACACTTACGAAGCACTTTGAAAGCAATTGTTGCTTGTCTAGGTCCTATGTACAAAGGCTCAGTGTTCGAGGACGATAACATTTTAAAACATGAACGTATGTTTGTAGTAGCTACATCGGCATCTGCCTAGCATTTTCCCAACTATGTTAGGGTCGGCTTTCAGTCTAACCAGATGCAGCTAAATACCAGAATTTTACATGGAGCGACTGCCTATCTGTAAATATTTCGTAGCCACATATCTACATAAAATACATTTACTGACTCGTGGCCTGGTAAAAAAATACCCTTTCCACGCGAAAAGACAGGTCGCAAAAAACTTTTACAAATAAAAAACCTATCAGTTGCTCCACATGTTATACAGAAAGAGTCCATCAAAACCACGCCACGTGTACACTGTACACAAAAAGTAGTAGTATAGTATTAATATTGGGGTCGTTGATAGGGTTCCGTACCTAAGTCGGCAAAAACGGAACTCTTATAGGATTACTTTGTTGTCCGTCTGTCAAGAGACTTTTTCTCAGGAATGAGTGGAGGTACCAAGCTGGCATTAATATAAAATACTCAAGTCTGCTATCCCTTGAAGCAGTGAAAAAATCAAACTTCTAAGTCAACGCCATCAAAAGATATGACCGTTTATGTCGCAAATTTTGAAAATTTCACAAGGGAATCAAAACTTATAGGGTAATTTCCGTTGATCTAGAATCATGAAAGTTGGCAAGAAGCAATTCTTACAACACATGCAAAGGAAAAAAATTAAAACCGTAAACATGTAGTTTAATAACCAAATAAAAAACCTACAAGTTTTTTACGGAACCCTCGGTGCGCGAATCCAACTCACACTTGCCCGGTTTTTATAATATTAGTACTATTCATATTGGGGTTCGTAACCTGTTGGGTAACCTTGTACATTTACGAACAAAATATAAGGTTTGCACTCGATACCAGCAAATAACATGTCCAGCCTAAAGCGGTATCTACTTAAGACGTGTTCGCAAAGCCTTCAGCTACACGTCCTTGAAAAAATATTCAGAAGCAGCGTTGTACCTTTACTTTGACTCTGAAAGGATGGTACTGGAAAATTGTTGAATATATTCTGTTAAGCATGTGGCGTGGAGTTAGTAGAAATAGTTCGAGCTTGAATTTTTAGCACCATTTAGGTAAGCATGAACTACTAGAAGATTTATAAAAGTTAAGTTGGTAGTAAAATATGTTGACCAAACAAAGTGAATAAAGAATGTGCGATAGATTTAGAATTCGGTTAAACCGAACCGAACCATTACTAAAACTGAACTTGTGCTACGCCGTAGCTGACAAGACAGTTTAAGTGCTACGCGGCTACGAATTCGTAGCAAATCATCAACTTGGCTAACTCAAGTACTTATTTAATATTTTTGGTTTGTACTTAACTCCGGACCATTTATGTGACAACTGTCATGAGAATTTGATCTCATTTTTACAGGACTTTAGTAAATTCGCCAAGTATAAGAGCATCAGTCTTATTATTGCATTAACAACACAACACTGTCTTCCGTAGATATAGTATACATTCGACCTTACATCCCTCGCCCCAAAACAGTAAGGAAGTACAAAATTATTACAGTAAACAAACACAAAACTACATTAACATTTTATTATAATTTTCATTTTACAACGTTCGCCAAAGAAACCTTACTCGCGCCCCGACACAGCCACTAAAATTTTAAAGATGGTTACTTATATTGTTATGTTGTTTTCACAGCTTAATCCCGGCGGGCTTGTATGCAAATATTAGTATCAAGTGACCGGGGGTAGCTGTAAACATCTAAGTGCACGACGCGCCGAGATAAGCCAGCAACCAGCTAGCAACCAGACAGCAACCAGCCAGCTATTTACTGGGGAAATAAGCACTGTGTAATGTAGGTATCTGACTAGCCACGCGTGGGAAAATAAATGCGGTCTTTTTGTACGAATTAAATTTTAAAAGCTAGTTGGAAACGTAATGGGAGGGTTAAAAATAGAGCGCTGTCCAAATAATTTTCTTATTTAACAAAATTATATTAAGCGCCGGTTTTTATTTTATTTTGAAGTGGACGCTAGTTGTTCATAATGTTGGTACTATAGGTTAATTGTTTTCGTTTTTTGCAATTCATTGTTTGAGAATGTTTAGATATTTTTAAATAAATGGCTCTAAATGAAAAAACCTACAAGCTTGATAAAAATACTTAGACATTCTCGAGAGATAACAAAGTTATAATATTTAACAATAATGTGAGTGTAGGTAACAAAAATTTACCCAGAAAGGTAACTTCGCCGACCATTTAAAAATCCGTTTCTCATTTTCTTCTTCACAAAACACACAAAGCCTACAACTACATCGTCCATGAACTAAATCCGTATGTTAACAAAAAAGGGATCAAACGAAAAAGTTGGAGCAACTTATTTAATCTCCTTTACGTAAACGGACCACCGCAGCTTCACTATAATACAACTAGTTGATTAAACAACTTAACTAGTGATGTTTACCAACTAGTTCTAATCGACCGCCAATAATCGAGTGCAATGCATACAAGGTTTAAGGCTCTTAGAGTGTGTTCCTTGGTACGTCTAGGCGCAGTTTACCCATGGCCGGGCCATTAGTTTGTAAGGATGTTTGCACTGCGCCCTCTAATGGGTTCCGTGTACTTGCAATATATAGCCTGGACGGCTTTTATTGCACCCCGAGATTATTTAAACGGCCGCAGGGAGAGGCTCATAATTTGTGAGCTCTTCGCTTTGGAGCGCATTCAGTCGACCGTAACGAGATGTTGCGCTGTTATTTTAAGGCGTGATTTAAATTCCTTTTGTTTTTTCTTCACGTTAGTTTATTGCAAGCTTGGGACTTGTTTAGGGTTCGGTTTGGAGCGTCTGGATTAGATTTCTTGTAAGAAAATAGTGTTCGAACATAACTCATTGTATTAAACAAAGTTGCTTCTCGCTGTCTGTCCCTATGTATGTTTAAATCTTTAAAACTACGCAACGGATTTTGATGCAGTTTTTTGTAATAGATAGAGTGATTCAAGAGGAAGGTTTATATGTATATTGCACCTGTGCGAAGCGGGGTCGGGTCGCTGGTAAATTATAATAAACTTTTATAAGAAGATGCTAAACCCCCCACGATTCCCACTTAAAAAACTATTAAGATAATATGATCTTTCCGTCGTTACGGTGTCTTTAGACGCTAAAGCGACATGCCAGTATAAAAATATCTCATATTAATACAAACTTTCCCTATTCAGTACAGCCCCGGGGCGAGTTGCGAACTCTTGCCATTTACTCGCGCTTGTATTACCATTCGCGGGACTACACTCCACGACTCCGAAATATGGCGGAAGTTTTATTTAAACGTCACTGGCATACGTGCGTCGACCGCTGGAAGATTAGCTACTTGAATAGACTTAGATTTGTAAATCTTCCGAGTAACGAAATCAAATAGTTATCTAACTATCATTTATAAATGTATTTTAGTAACACTAAAAGATAAATAAAGATAAAGATAATTTATTTGTTAAAAACATGCGTTTACACACAAATTGAGCATGCAAGATCTTAGTGAGTAGGGTAGGGTAGGTCCGTACATGTTTTACCATGTGAGGTGTACAAATTTGGTTTTTGTTTACAATTTAAAACATTTCTATTTTAGCCATTTTTTCTAGGTAACTATATATTCATAATAACTAATGTTGGCATATTATTCTCATATTACAAATACAATAAAAAATAAAATAAAAAATACAAATTGTCCAATTGTCATGAGAATAGAATGAAATATAAGGTAAATATGTCAAGTAAAAACATCAAAATAAAAAACAAAAACATAAAAATAAAAAAATATATCACAAGGTAAAATATGTCAATAGGTATCAAAAGGTAAAATATGTCAAAAGGTATCCGATAGGAAGTCATTTATATTATAGTAACATTTGTCTGTTAATAAATTCCGAATCTTGTTTTTAAATAAATTTGTGGTTAGAGCTTTGTAAGACTGAGGTATTTTGTTGTAAATCTTAGGGGCCATACAAAAAAAGTTTTTCGACATTAGAGCAGTTTTTGATGAGTGTAGGCAAAGTTGGCTATTGTCGCGTCTGTTGCGTGGAAACGCGTCTGATAGTCGTGGAAATAGTTGGGGGTTACTTTTTACAAAAGATGCTACTTCAAAAATGTACAGAGATGGTAATGTTAATAATTTGTATTTTATAAATACCGGTTTGCAGCTTTCTGTCGAATTTAACTTAAACATAGCTCGTATACACCTCTTTTGTGCTTTAAACGCAATTTCTTTGTTAGTCGAGTTTCCCCAAAAAATTATACCATAGCGCAGTACTGACGCTACCAATCCGTGATAAGCCGTTACCAAGGCGTCTGGATTCAGTTCTGGGGCCAGTTTGAAAAGCACATACGCGGATGAGCTCAGCTTTTTACTCACGAGTTCAATGTGGGCTTTCCAGTTCAAATTCGCGTCAATTATTACACCGAGAAATTTGGCATTGTCGACTTTCTTTAGTACTGAACCATTGTGTCGAGCTTCAATCGCATTATCAGTTTGTGTCCGTTGAGTGAAATGCATTATAGTAGTCTTATCTAAGTTAATTTTAAGATTATTCCGATTTAGCCATAATATTATCGATGTCAGAGATTCATTAATGTCAATTTCATATATGTCCTTATTATTACATGTTATGGTCACTGTACTGTCATCTGCAAAAAGGGTCATGGGATGTTCAATAGCACTAGGCATGTCATTAATATATACTATAAAAAATAGAGATCCCAGTACGCTGCCTTGTGGGACTCCGTATACTGGCGTCCGTTTGTCAGATACAAAGATTTCCTCCTTCTTTGTCTTAATATTAATTTTGGCTATTTCCGTGTACTGTTGTCTGTCAGTTAAGTAAGACTGTATAAGACTGAATATATTTCCCCTAATGCCACATGCTTCTAGCTTCTTTAAAAGAACCTTATGGTCTACGTGGTCAAAAGCTTGCGTCATATCGCAGTAAATAGCGCACACTGGAATTCTCTTGTCCATACTAACCATTACTTTATGCAAGAAGTCATAAATGGCCATATTGGTTGTCCGGTTTTTTCTAAATCCTTTCTGCTCATCTACTAATACGTGTTTCTTTTCAAAATATGAATACAATTCTTTATAAATATATTTTTCAAAAATTTTAGAAATGATCGGAATGAGAGCAATTGGTCTGTAGTTAGCCATCTGTTCAGTATCATTCTTTTTAAATAAAGGTTTTACTATAGAGACTTTAAGGGCATTTGGATATATACCTGCACAGATACTTAGATTTATAAGATAGCTTAGGTGGGTACAGATAAAGTCAGATACATCTTTAATAACATTTGTAGAAATTCCGTCATATCCTGTGCTGTTAGTGGACTTTAGTGACTTTATTATGTTTTTTATGTCTCCAGGTATGCTGGGGGAAATATAAATTGAATCTTGACTCGGTATAATCTTTGATGTAATATTAATTCCTGAGTCTTGAATGGGTTGAATTTTGTCTACAAAAAAATTATTAAATGCATTAGCTAATTCTTGAGGGTCATTTATTATTTTATTATTTACGTTAATCTGTGTAACTGATTCTTTAGGGAAACACGATTTTGTTTTGTTTATTATATTCCATGTGGTTTTAGATTTGTTTGTTGACGTTTTTATAGAATAATTGTTTTGAGCTCGTCGAGTTAAACTTATAATTTTTTTAAACCTTTTATTGTATGTTACGAAAGTTGACTTGTTTGTCATGTTTGGTTTAAGTCTGTAGCGCCATAGTAATTTTCGTTTATTTTTGCTGCATATTTTTATACCGTGTGATATCCATTTAGGCTTTTTTATTACATTTATTTTTATCCATTTATATGGAAAACAGAGGTCATAGAAAACTTTAAAGGTGTCAATGAAAATGTCAAAAGCGGTATTGGGATTATCAGTTTCATAAATTTCTGAGAAAGTCAATTGCCCTATACATTCTTTAAATTTCAAAAGGTTCTCTGCACAATACTAAAAACGGGATATTTACCATGTTTACTACTTGTTTATTTTTTTCCTCTTTGTGCATCTTGCAATCGGTTGTAAACCTGTAGCAGATTTTTTGTGCGGTTATTTACTGCTGAGGTTCATTCTTCCAACGAAGAATCTGCCTCTCCGTACTGTTTACTTTGCTTTATTCTATAAAGTCCCATAAGCGGTGGCGTTTGAGCCTTTTCATAGTTATTGGATCACTTAGGGCTATAGCTAAGGTGTTGGTATGTGACTTTATTCGGTTTTTGTATGTCTTTAGTCGGTGTATATGGCCTGCAAAAACACCGAAATATCTGGGACTCAAAACAAATACGTGTTAGTGACCATATCAGTTTAAAAATGTATTATTGTCAAGAGGCGTCCACCTACTTTGTACAATATTCTATGCATATTTATATATTTTTCGTGTCGTGTAAATCAGTAATTATAAATCGAAGTCTCTCTCTCCAACTTTCATAAACATCATATTTATTTGAACACAAACAAATATTATCGCAAGTAGACTACTCAAACGTTCTACTAAACCCATGTATAAAAATGTTACTCCTCCATAAAACGTCTAGAACTTTTATATCAAAACTTAAGTTTAACGATTGCCTATTACGTATTTCTTAACACTTCCATTCTGGCTACTTAAAGAGTTCTTATCTAACATTTTACTAGAATTTCAAGCTCTCGCCTCGGTGTTAGAATAACTTTTGAAGGAATACAAGGAAAGTCAATTATGGGAAGACGGGGTTGCCATGCTTCTGCGGCAGACACAAACAAGCCACTTGCGACTTACCATCCATCGGATAAATCCTTCTTTAGCAGATTCGCGGAAAACTTTTAAGCCAAAATTTTACTTCCTTTTCGTAAAAACAGAATCCTTTAAGTTATTAGCTAAGTACTAAACTGAAGATTTACGAAAGAGTAAAAATCTTGTTCATACCTTTTGAAGTTAAACGAAAATATTTTAAGACTGAAGACTGGATAAACACTCAAAGTAAAATTGCTGAGGAATAATATGATGTAGCTAAAAGCTAAATTAGCATATTGTTGACGTTTTACAAAAAGGTTTTATTGATGAATTATAAATAAGCTTTGCTTCGCTAGATTCAATTTCGATTAAAAACAATCCGCTATCGCGGTCTGCATCGAGGCTAATCTTTCTCTGCCAGTTAAAAGTAACGTTAGAACCAGATAGTTAACCCTACAATTCCCGCTGCGGACACGTTCATTTCCCATCTCGTCCCGCTGCCCGATAAAATAAATTGACCGCCGCTTTAAAGATCAGCTTAATTACTTTTCTATTAAATTCAATTGGCATGTCTGCACTTTCGAAGTCTCTCTGGCTGTTCTGGTCAGAATACCATTTTCTGGACAGAACTCCATTCAGGGCCATTGAAGCTTGTCATTAATAAATTGGTTAACTGTGTTCGCTTCAATTTTATGCTCGGATACTCTTTGTGGTCGTCGTAGACTATTAACGTGCTCAATTTAATGAAGGCACATAATTTGATGCGGCTCGACACTGTAGTATTTTTATCTTTTCATAATTATTATTATTTAATTATGCTTAACAATCAGCTTTCTTTACCAATTAGGTAAAGAAAGCTGATTGTTAAATTTTAAGCTTGCATTTTAAGTGTGTCTATTCGTTATCGTCAAATATTGTTTCTGCGCATTTCGTAATTATAAATTGAAGCTTTCAATTCTAGCGGACATCTTTCCTATTGGCTTTTTTAACATGTTGATATTTTTACCAGGTGTTGAACTTGACTTTGCTTGGATACTAGTGATACAACTATACGGTAACTATAAAGTATTTTAATAAGATAACCACTCGCAAGACTATCACCAACCTTCATGGTTTCATTCTTCAGACATATTCTTTCAAATCATATTTAAACTGAAACAGTTAGTGCCTCAAAACATTCCAGTGAGTAAGTACAAAGCAAAAATCAAACGCCCAAACCATACTGAACAACGAAAGTATGTCACTACACCGCAAGCATACAAAACCCCTGAAGGCAGAAACAAATATCTATCGCGGCAGCAAAACAAAAGAGGGGAAAGCAAAAACAAAAGAGGGAAGGTAAAATCAAAACGTGGCGCGTATTCTCAGTCACGCGGTAAACGAGTGTAGCATTTAAAACGTCAGGGATCGCGAAACGCGACGCGCCCTCGTTAATCAGTCCCCGATGCATTGCCATAGCAAAAAATCCAATGCTTATTTGCTTTTCCTGAAAAGTGACTGGATTCTGAATTCAAAAAGTTTTCTTGTGAACTAGATTTATTTGAATCGTACTGCCTGTTAGGAATTCCCTGAACGGGATATGAATTTTTGACTTCTGGAAACTGTTGCAGATTACATTTTGTTGTTGATTGTTGGTTTTTGTTTTCCGCTACTGTCCTTGTTCTGAGAGCAATTCTACAGGGGCCACCTCTGCACTTTTCAATAATTGGTCATTTTTACAAAGCCATTAACCGTAGCCGTTGCTTGAGCCAATGGACAAGCTGATAGAATTTACTGAGCAGACTTGGGGCCCTGGTTAATTATTAGGTATACAAGTGAATGAAATTCCAGAAGTTTAATTCAATAGAATAAAATACCTGGTAACATTCAAATTCAATCTACCTCGGCTGAAGTTACTTACAAAATAAATCAATATCTAGGTACCTACCTACCAACTCAAGCCAGAAATCTTGTTCCAGACGGATACAAATTTGATGGACACTTTTACATGAAATATAAAGGTAAAGCGATCGATGCATGGTCCGGATATTGAACCGAGGTACAGTCGCTATCTCCGAAGGATGTAAGAGATTGCCAGCCACATGCGACACGTTCTAAAATATCTATCTATACGATGTCAGTTGGTATAATATTTTGAGAAATTGAGTGAATGAGACATCGATTTGAGATCTTTATTTTTTCCGGATCATGACATTTTTATGATATATTATTGTTTTAAGGGTTCCGTACCCGAAGGGTAAAAAACGGGACCCTATTATTAAGCCTCCGCCGTCCGTCCGTCAGTCTGTCAGCGGGCTGTATCTCATGATCCGTAATAGGTAGACAGTTGAAATTTTCACAGAATGTAATTTCTGTTGCCGCTATAACTACTAATAATAAAAATAAATTTAAAATTAAAGGGGGCTCTCCTACTACTATGGTACCTAAGGAACCCGTCACGCGCGAGTCCGGTTTTTGTAATAAATTGAGTGTAGTTCATTGTAACATCGTTTCCAAGAATTGTGTCCATATTTTTCCAAAAAGACACTGCCTGTTCACAAGCTGGCAACGATTGCTAACTAAAAACTTCTCAGAAGCAACAACATTTTACCCATATAGAAAAATGCTCACTTAACGAACGGAAATCTCTTCGTTTTTCTAATTCTTCCGACCGAGAGAGCAACAAGCCGAACGCTTCCAAATTAAAAACACTAGTTTGGTTAGCAGGGGCTTCAAACCTTTGGTGTATCGCAAATTGGAGCTACACAAGCTTCGGAAAATGTTTGTACTGTCACAGTGCAAACAGCTCACACGGGGTGGATAATAAAAATGTAAATTGGCAAAGCAAAGCGCTGCGGAATAGCACGTTCAATGCACGCCGGGGCCGCTCAGTAAATCTATTCATAAATTACTGCAATACCGCTTATCTACACGCAATATATTTGGATAGGAAAGTTTGAAACTTTACCGTATTAAAATAATTATGCTACGGTTTAACGTAAATTCGTGTAGATTTTATGAACTATTTTTCAATTTAGTTTATAATTTTTGTTTACTGATTTTGGAACAGTGTAGTTGGTAATTTTGGTATTTTGTGGCGGTATAATTTAGGTATTCTGTGGATGTATGATGACGTGGACGGAGCAAAAAGAGTATTAGGATCGTAAAAGATTTATTTATGTCTCTCCAACCACTTATTCACTAATACACATACGATAAACACATTAGAATTTTCAAATTACAGTGAAGTTGTCAATTATAAGAGCGCACAACATTAGGACAACAGATATTGTTTTGTAGTTTCGGGCCACCCCCATGAGAAAAAGGCGTAAGTATATGTACCTATGTATGTGTGGTTTTATCATGTAACAAGGTTACATAAAAAAGTACCTACATTACCCGGTTCGTACCATCGCAAACGCCGTGGCAGAGACTACGACCAAGTGACGTGTTAACAATACGCATGTATCTCAGTGAGTCTTTCTGCGAGTCTAACTTTTAACTAGCTTTCGAAATATAGGTTCTTACTTTAACTTTTACCCGCAGCTTTTAGATTTCCGGGAACTATTCAGTAGTGTAGTGTGATTTTATTAATTCTGTTGATATCTATAGAGTTACTTGCTTAATTGTAGTAAGAAAGAAAGAAAGAAAGAAAATACATTTATTTGGCACATGCCCCAAGTGCACACAGTATAAAACAAATATAATACAAGAAAAAAAAACTTCAAACTGAACAAAAAATGTACGTAACACTGTGTGTATCTAGTACCTAGTATGGAATTCAGCCACCAATAATTGAGTACATTAATAATAATAGTACTATAGCGACAAAAATACCAAAAAACATCCCTCATTATTACCAACATTACAAAAACACTGCATTTTCTATCTAAAAATAAACTTTCAAGATAAAAAAAGCCGACATATCAACTCCACAACTTTTTACCCAAGAAAAATAAACAAAACAGTTTCATGTTCGTATGTAGCAAGAAATAAGGCAGGCGAGCGACGCAACAAAGTTAATCGCGAGGTTCACAACAAAAAGATATTGGTCGAAGTTTGTTCCCCGCAATATTTGCACGACTAGAAGTTCCGTAACTGAGCGTTATATATAACCTTACGAGAGGGTATTTATTTATTTATTTAAATCACATGGCGCTTAATGTTGATATTTAGTCGATTTTATTATGCAAAAATTAATCGTTAATCTTCTTTACACTGGCAACACTGTCACTAAATTAATGTCATAAAAGCAACGGTACCCTTAGTCACTCTTACTTCCAGCAACCTTCCTTGTGAGTATTTTTAAATTTGAATAATAAACGAGTCATTGTATTTAAATTCAAATTGCTGCTGTTTTTCTTCACGCCCATATCTTACAACTAAGGTGTAGCATAGCATAATATAATCAGCCTATAATGTTCCCACTGCTGGGACACAGGCCTCTATCTTTGAGAGGGAATGGGCTAAAATCCTTCACGCAGGCCCAGTCCGGGTGGAAGATGTCACATGTTTTCAAATTTCCTCACGATGTTTTGTGGCACCATTTTGAGAGCAGTTGTGATGATATAAACTAAAGTAATGCGACTGCCTGGGTTCAAACCCACGACCAGGCTCGTGCCAAGTCGGCCCCGCCACCACCGGGCCACCGCTGCTCCCTACTAAGGTGCAAATGTCATAAAGTATCGATTTAATGGTTTTTTTTAAAGAAAAAGTGTTGTTCTATTAACAAAGCAACGAGTCTTGGAGCGCTGATGTGTTTCGACTGGAAATGGAGACTTCTTAGCTTTATATCTTGTAACAGTTAACAGGTGCAATGGAATTGATAACATCTGGGGTACCTAGTTTTTTAGGTCTACCTAAGACTGATGAGGAATTCCAGAGATAACGGTTAGGCAATTTTAATGTCCTTCACTAGAATTCAAGTGACTGTCACTTTCAAACCGTTCTGTATTTCTTCAATATCTTTAAAAAATATTGACACAAACTTTCAGTAGTTTAGGTCAATACAATCAATTTTGTCTTCTCCACCATCATCGTCCCCCGACGTGTAACTGGTGTGGAGGGTCTAGAAAAAGTGATATCCAACTATCTTACTTTCTACTAATATTATAAACGCGAAAGTATGTGAGGAAAGACGGATGAATGTTTGTTACTCTTTCACGCAAAAACTACTGATTGGATGAAATTTAGCACACAGACAGTTTCTATCCTGGATTAACAAATAGGATACTTTTTATCCCGGTAGTATGACCCCGTGGGACAGTTATCGAACACCATGCGGGCGAGTCCGCGGTCATGAGCTGGTTCTATTTCATATTAGAGAATAACGCTTTTTCTAGACCCTCCACACGACCAACAACCAATTCAACGCCGAAACCAACACACGAACATACTTGTAGATTTTCCTTTGTTAATCGAGATATAATGGAACAATTGGATCATGAATAGCCATGGTTTCGAGTCCTCAACCGCAGCCACAATGATGTTCATCATTAATTAATTTATTGGAAACACTACAAGAATATTTCGAAAAGCATTTTTGCATTTCATTGTCATGGAAGTATTTAATTAAAATGAGAATTCTGTGTGCTACGCCATTGTTGACAATGCACATACACGTTTCAGACAATGAAACCACACTTCGGTATGCGTTTCAGATAAGTTAAACAATGAACTGGTGGATTTCATTCATTTTTGTATCTTTCATCGATATTTACTGTGGTTTTATGACTGTCGGTGAAAAATGGATTTGTGGGAATAAAATCCACTTTTTATATACATTGATATACGAATGAACTCTATTCATAGAGCGTTAAAGTAGGTAATTCCTCACCAGATTGAGAGGTGCTCAAGGATCTGTTTATTAGAATTATATTTATATTCCGTTCATAAACACCGACGTGTCATCAACTGCCTCGCCTTTTCCCAACTATGTTGGGGACGGCTTCCAGTCTAACCGGATGCAGCTGAATACCAGTATTTTACATGGAGCGACTGTCTATCTGACTCCACAACCCAGTCAGTACTGGATAATACGATACCCCTTGGTAAGTCTAGTTCTCACACTTTTTTTGGGCCACTGACTACCTAACGACTGTCAAAGATCTACAAATGACAGCCAGGACCAACGGCTTAACGTGCTTTCCGAGGCACGGAGGAAACTCGGTATGTAATGGGTGGTCACCCATCCACAGACCAACCTTGGCAAGCACGGCTTAACCTAAAGATCGACCCGAGTAGCTATTATTATGTAGCCACGAGCACCGACGTGTATTTGTTCAAAATAAACTACCTACTTTTGAATAGCGTTTCACCCTTTTCATAAACAACACTAAACAAGGTGTTTCCTAGAAGAGCTCTAGTCTCCTAACGACGTCTACCTTACCTATTACTCGGCGCACAGCAAACAATTTCAAAGTCAAGTGACGTCACTAAAGTGAAGACTCGCAAGCCTTTCTCTCACCTGTTACAAGCAGCTATTCCATATTTTAAGGTGAACACGCTGGTTCATCTATCTTAAAAAAAATGCTTGCTTGATGCGTTTTATACTATTTACAGGTCAGTGTCAGGCTGTATCATCATCTGCCCAGCCTTTCCCAACTATGTTGGGGTTGGCTTCCAGTCTAACCGGATGCAGCTGAATACCAGTATTTTACATGGAGCAACTGCCTATCTGACCTCCACAACTTAGTTGGTACTAGGTAATACGATACCACTTGGTTAAGACTGGTTGTCAGACTTTTTGGGCCACTGACTACCTGTAACAACTGTCAAAGATCTACAAATGACAGCCGGGACCAACGGCTTAAAGTGCTTTTTTCCGAGGCACGGAGGAAACTCGGTATGTAATGGGTGGTCACCTATCACAGACCAACAAAGGCAAGCACGGCTTAACCTAAAGATCGATCCGAGCGGCTGTTATTAGCCACGAGCTCCTAGAGTGTCGTATGACGTATGTACGAGTATTTACAAAATTATAATCGTTAAAATAATCAAATCCAGCCGCAGTCCGCACTACGCAGCGCGGCCGGATTCTAAAATTCTTGAACATTGAAAAAGTCGTTCATTGACATAAAATGAACTCAGAGACAGAGGTAGCTTAATAATTTAATGTTATAATTCTAAAATACATACATGTTACGGTCGCGAATCATATTTCGTTATACAATTATTCACTGGCTTAGGTAAAAGAAAACATCGTGAGGAAACCAAATTTTTCCTCAAACTTTTTTTTTTGTTTGAAAGAGCTTTTCCCTGGAACTATTTGAAAAATACTTTTTGCATTTGACCAATGACAATTTTTGAGAAAGGACAAGCCTAAGGAGCCGAGCAAAAAGAGAAACGGCAAACAAAATCGTGAGGCACAGTTAGTAATGTACATTTATCCGATTCTATTGTTTTGTCTCAAAACACAGAAACACGTGGATCATTATTTTTGCAAGAACAATCCACGTGACTTGTTCAACCATATATAATTAAATAACAGGAAAAATGTTATCTTTACTGTGCATTATAAATAATATCTGTTTGTCGAAGGCGTAGTCTTTCAACAATATATGTAGTGTAGCCCAGAAGCCTAAAATCACTTTGTGAGTTTCTGGTCAAAATCAATCAGTATAATAATATTACGAAACATCACGCCTGTAATCCTCGAAGGATTAGGCAGAGGTGAACCCATCAGTACACCCACATCTCGCCAGTTATGTTTAAGTCCCATGTTATAGGGTGTGAGTTTTTTTTTTTTAGGATTGGAAATCATCAAATGACCCCCCCGCTCTGGGCGGAGCGGAAGGGAGTGACAGACTTGTACTGACTAAAACCCATCCATGTTCCTTCTTTGCCCTTTGTGTTCCAGGGCCGCGGTATCTCTTTCGAACAGTCCCGCAGCCCTGGAGGGTGCGAGCCTATTGCCATCAACCGGGCACAAATCCAGACTCTGTGGCTGCTACCGAGATATTCTCTGATGGAAAAACCCAATTACGCTGCCCGACCTGGGAATCGAACCCAGGATTTAAAGCTTAGCAGTCGCGCTTGCGACCACTAGACCAACAAGGCAGTAAAATCAGTAGATATACTTTTAAAAAGGTTAACCGATAATCTAAGATTTCGCTACGTGTCAGAAGCATAAGAATTGGTTGATGTGGTGACTCTTAAGTAGTAGACGCTAGCTAGACGTAGGTAACGTCTAGCTAGCGTCTACGTTCAGCTGCAATAATGCGAATGACGAAAAACCCTTTAAAAAAAAGGGTCAACACTAATCCTTATTTATTTATTTTTATTTTACTATTTATGTACACACAGTAGACAACACAGGAAAATAACATTATAATATATATGAGTACAAAGGTACTGCTTATTTCTTAAGAAATTTCTGCCAGCAGACCAGCAAAAGGAGAAATGAAAAAGAAATGTAGACATTAGTGTGTGAGAGAAGGAAGAGAATAATATGTGTATATGCCGTACCTAACTTAACCTATAATACTATATATAAGTAAATTGTAAATACTACATATAAGTAAATATTGTTTGTATACTTATATAAATATATAATGCTAACATATACAATATTATTTATAGTATATGCGAAACCTGAATATAGATTGTTCAGAATAAGTACGTGAATCGATTTCAATAATTTTTAAACCATGTTATATTTTGTTCCAAAAATATTTAAAAAAAGTTACAAGTTGGACACCGAGCGACATTAAGTACCTATCGCAATAATTTAGATACTTACTGCCAAATTATGTTTATCAATGAGCTCAAGACGACGCTAGAGGTCCGCGCGCGGGCGCGTTGCGTGGTGACCACGCTTTTGTGCGGACAACCAGGTAACAGAATAAGCTTATAACTTTGTGATTTTTCATGATACAGTTTTGAAATTTTGTACATAGATTCTTTACATAAAAATACTCGACACGTGTTTCAGGTTTCGCATATACTAAAACTAATGTTGTATAAACTAATAAAAATCCTTAAATCATACTTCATTTTATTACAGTACCTGATCGAATAACACCGACGCAGTTTAGTGTCTAAATTAAACCTAGAACCACCTGCAGTTTCCTGTTTAGGTGAAAGAATCCCAAACTTTTTGCAATATCGGTGCACTGGACGCTAAAAGCGTGTTCTGAAAGTAGCATTCTCTCGGAACACTAGATTTTGGGAAGTTCATTCTCCAAACTGAGAAACTATGTTCATAAATGCAGTATCGATTAGATTAGACAGTCAGAATACTTGGACGTGGATAGGCATAATGTGGGAATACAAATTGGTGCTTTGTATTGCCAAAAGTGTTCATATGTGTAAGTAGTAGGTACTACACTCTAGGGTACACTGTTGTGGTACGCAACACTGACTGGCGGTAAAATTAAATATGGTAGACAGACTTACTTCCGGACAAGCTGATAGCAAGCTTTTAAATATAGTCGTGACGTCATTTATTTCGTATTCTTCTCAGCAAATCCTATTAATTGATACCCACATCATGGGGGTACATAAAAAATAACTAGACCGCCATCTTTGAGAGTCCGCCATATTGGGTTTAGAATGACGTCACTTAGCTCACCATGCATTGTCATCCAAAGTTAACGTGTTTACAAAATTTCAGCTCAATCAGTTGGGAAAAACTGTTTTAAAATTCAGTTGCAAGATTTGACCTAAACCTAAAAACAAACATACAAATAGCAAGTTAAAAAAAAATACAAGCTTTTAAAAAAACAGTTCGACTCTGCCTCAAACTAAACCGAGTCGGTCCAAAAATGACTCAGCGATCGTAGTTTTTCAATTGAATGTGTTGTGATTTCGTCAGGTTGAATTTGTTGTTCAATAAATACTTCCAAATCTAAAGTGCCGAACTGAACATGTGGGTGGGCCTTTAAAACCTGTTTATTTTTGGGAACTGATATTTATAAAAGCGCGGAAGAGTTACACGTGGGCGCTCTTAAAAGGGAAGGATGGATTCAAAATAAAAGCTCCATTACTAAATTGTTAAATATTGACAACCAAACGCTTCGAAAATAAATATAACGCCCACTCTTTTAAAAAATCTACCCAAAATCTCATTACGTCTAAATTAATTTTCGTTGCAAAATGACTTAGTCTCAGCTAATCAAAGTCATATTAAATGTATAATTTGAAAAGCGTTTACGGATTTTACCGTTCCCCGTACGCTCGTTAAAACTAATTGCTCAAAAATAACCGTTTTCATATTATATTCTGAAACGGATTTTTGTTTGTTTACCTACCTTGACGAATTGTGAAGCTTCAACAGGATTAGGCAGACTGAAATTAATTAAAGCAATTTGCATTGATGTGAGTTATTTATTCATGAATCATATTTTTGTTGTTCGGTTTGGTAGTAACATAGGCCCTAGCACGAACGAGCGATGTAAACGTAAGGTACCTAAATACGTATACGAATTATGAATTGAAAATACAATTATCTTATAGCATTTTAGTCAAATTGTTAGCAAGAAGCAAAATCAGTATCATCCATAATTATAAAAATAATAATGCTCAAAGATGAAAATGAATGCTCAGCGATCATTGTGCCGATGGTTGTATCAGCCCATGGCTTAATTGCCAAGAGCCTCGACCAATACCTGAGGAGGCTCTCGTTAGGCAGCTGGATCAAGGGCTTGATTCAGAAAGCGGTACTCCTGGACACGGCTCGTATTGTTAGGAGGTTCCTCTCTCTGGAGCCCTGACCGCCGGTATCTTGGACTCTGTTCCCGATACCGATGGGCTACATTTTTTTATATTTTTAAATGTTTTTTTTTATATTGTTTTTTGTAAGGAATATTTAAAAATGTAATTGATTTGTATTTAAATAAATAAAGAAAATAATAATAACATCCCGTTTCTAGTGTAAATAATATTGTTAGTGTCCATGATAGTTTAATATCTTATATCATCCATAATATTAATAAATTTTTAAAATTATGAAAATATTATTATAATTATTTGAAACGCATATTTTTATATCGATGTATTAATGTTACGTTTGCACCGCGGGCTCGTACTGGGGCCTCAGGTTGCCCAAATAAAAATATTGTGACTTTTACGTTGCTCTGTAATTAACAGTGTCTACGTAGGTAGGTGTACCATTGTGTTTTATTTAACGGATTGTGTTTTATCCCTGTCTCATCTGGTATCAGAGATGATGCGAATCTTATTATTTTTACCCACCTGTATCGTCCTACAGTTAGGCAAAAGCCTTATTCAAAGTTACGTAAAAACCAACTGTAATCATATTTTTGTTTCTGGAAATCTTTAGTTGACAGACAGAATCATATTTTAAATATGTTCTTAAGAAAACGTATTTAGTTATTATAATTTCCAAAAGACTTATTCCTGAAATATTTTAAATTGAAACTGCCATTTGCAGGCGCAAAATACAATATTGTATAAATTAATTTCCACAGTACTTGTACTTGAACTGGGCCAAAAGCCGTCATAACCAAATGTGCTTCTGGTAGAAACAAGTTCATCCCATTCACGAAATCTTGCTCTTTGCTAAGATCTGCATTGTTTTGTGAATTTTGTACCAAAATCTAAGGAACATTTTAGTTAAAATTGCGCTGCTTTATCGAAGTTTTACTGTTACGTCTGACCGTAAAGATGTGACCGAAAGACAGTCGTAAAAAAAAGGTTAAAATAATCTTATTCGTCTTCATTTTCTTTATCATTTTCCTTACAATACGAAAGCTTACATCGTGGATTAAAGATTAGCAAGATATAGGTAACATTACATAACATAACATCACGCCTGTAATTCCCAAAGGGTTACGCAGAGGTGTACACCCACATTTCGCCAGTTATCTTTAAGTCCCATGTAATAGGGGACGAGCCTATTGACATCAACCGGGCACAAATCCAGACTCCATAGCTGCTGCTAAGAATATTGCGACCACTCGACCAATGAGGCAGTTAGTTCATCATCATCATCATCATCATTTCAGCCGAAAGACGTCCACTGCTGGACATAGGCCTCCCCAAGGGGGGTTTTGCCATAATCGCCACGCTTGGCAGGCGGGTTGGCGATCGCAGTATGTTTGTTATAAAAAATCACAGAGAACGCTGCTGCCCATTCACTGGTAAGTCCCTTAGTCGCCTCTTACGACACCCACGGGAAGATATGGGATGGTGCTATTCTTTACGTCCGGACACCATACAGAACAAGGCAGTTAGTTAGATTAAACTTTACATAATGTCATCACAGTTGATGGGGATGATCAAAGGCAGAACTGAGCACTAAAAAGAAAATGTTTTGATCGTTCATGCTTATTCTTTCATTGTTCGGAATAAGGTTTTTGTCCAAAATAAACCGATATTATAAATACATTACGACACAATCTTCCATTATTTTTGTGTTCTTAACTATTTGAAAACCACCGTCTCATACTAAATCGATACGTTAACGATAAGAAAATCTTCTGTAGATGACTAGGACACAATTATTATCTAAAATGTTTTCTAGTAGTCCCACCTGTTGAGTTTTATTTTTTAAACTTACGTTATTGACCACCTGCCTAGCCTGCCAGTCAATTTCGAAACCGTTCTTGCTAGCCGGACGCATGCAAAAATATTTGCATGTATTCGTATTTTTGTATTTGAAAAAATTCACCACCGGTTTTTAAAAACTAACTGGAGTAAATCTGCTATCTTTTCAAGTAAGTTCATTGGATGCTGTTATTTTTGTCTTGTGAACAAGATATTTGACAGGGTGATCTTAGATAATTTTGTAAGTGATTAGTCTTTTAAAATTCAGTGGTAATCATCTTCTTAATATAAACCTTTTTTAATTTATTTATTCGCTGACAGACAATGCGCTACCTTAAACTTTTCTAAAAGCTTAAAATGTCGCTCAGGATCTTTGAAAATTCATTCCCCAAAGGGGTGGGCTTTACCAAAGGAAATCTCATCGGGCGGACACAAGTGTGTTCATCGAGTGTATTCTATTATTATCAACCACTTGAAGATATAAATAGACACAGGCACATATACAGTAACTTTATCAAGATAGACGAGTCCGGCAGCTGTCAATTTGGCAGTTAAACGTCAATCTGACAGCGGAGAAAAGACTGGCCAGCGATCCCTTTTCAATTACTGGCAAAAACTCGCCTTTCACTGTGGGTTGAGGGTCGGCACTGACAGCTATCTGGGGCTTGTTGAAGGGAACTAGAGAAGGGAAGAATAGTTGGAATGTTCGTAACATATTATTGGATGGCAGCCATTTTATTGGCTTGTGGGTATGCATGAAATGTGTGTTGGGTTTCTTTATTTATTTTAGGATAAGGGTCTTAGTACTAGATATTAGCAGTTTTCTGGTAAACTCTTCTCGGTCTCATAAGCTGTTCTGTGACTACTTATATGATCTAACTTGGCTTAACTGTAGCGATATTCTATGTTGTCTTACCGCGCGGCCTAACCAAAACGATCGGACGTGCGATTATGCGGTCGTCGCATTCTAATGGCACTAATTTGATTGCAAAACTAAAAGGCAATCAGTTGGCGAAACCACGCATTCAAACAAAAGACATGTACTGCAGCTGGTCGCAGGTTGAAATATCGTCCATTGCTTTATTTAGAACGCTCAAATATTTTTACTCTAGTAGCTTTTAGAGTTGCTTTTCAGTTTCAAATCCACTGTTATCCCGCACATGTTGATAGGAATGATTGAAAACTCCACACAAAACAGTTCCGACAGGCATTCCACTCTTTGAGCTGGATTCAATAGAATCCATCAACGTACACAAACAGAACGCAAACAATTCCACTAATCGGCATTCGGTTTAAAAATGCAACAATGTAAATATACCCGTGACGTTGTTGTTTCTACCGTACCAACATTTTTTCCCTCTTTTGTAAAGCCACTCTGAACATCACGCGCTCCCCTGCATCACAACAGTTTAACATCATATCCTATTTCCATACAATAACGAATGAACATTTTGACATAAATCGCGTTTAAAAAACAGTCTTTGTTCCCAACAAAAAATAACTCCAGTAACTTTGTATACGGATAACTGAATAAAAAGAAGCAAATGAAATAATAATTATTTTGTGCGCTGAAGATAAAACGTATTTTTCCAGTATTGTGTAAGGTGCGATGTTCCCGATTGTTGGGGAAGTTATGAGGGTGGATGAATAATGCAGGAGTGGCAGTGAACCTTGTTGGCAGGTACTGGACTCAAATGTCATTATCTTGTACAAAAAGCACCTGAAAGAACCTAAGTAGCAGTAGTTCTCCTACTACATTATGTATACTTTATATGTACCTACTTAGTTTCCTACTCATATAAAGTATTCACAGGTTTTCACTCACATACTTTTGAGAAAACATATGAATTAAGACATTCCGTTATTATAACATAAATATTTTTTGAAGTAGATACATAAACATATTATAGCTATACCTCTATACAAATAAATAAAATGGAAGTGTCTGTTTATAATATCAAAATAACAGATTTTTACCAAATGAATATGAAAATACATACAGCAATTTTAACAAAAACACATTTTTTCAATTTTTGTCTGTCTGTCGGTCGGTCTGTCTGTTTGTTTGTTCCGCCTAATCTCCGAAATGGTTGAACCGATTTTGACAGGACTTTTACTGGCAGATAGCTGATGTTATATGGTCTAACTTAGGCTACTTTTTATTTAGAAAAATAATTAGGGTTCCGTGCAAAAAATAAAACTCTTGAAACTGTTAACAAAGCCCAATTCAAAAACGGAAATATTCGTTTTTATAATAATTTCACGAGAACGAAGGTCGCGTGCAACAGCTAGTTACAAATAAAAATGTAATGTAGAATAAGGCCCAGTACTGTGTACACATATTTGAGTTAACCTTTAATAGGCAAATAATACTTCAAAGTGAATAAATATTTTACCGAGAACTCAGTGGGAGCTGGCGGTTCTAGGAATTTTCACTAGCAATAAAAGATCAAAAATGGATCGAGAAATTAATTAAGCTTTCTCAAAAACTGTAACTATGTATTTTAAAATAGTATTATTTTCCTTAAAAATGTATTACTATTCCACCTTGTTTTCCTTCTAAAGCCTTAAAATAATATTGATTTGTAAATTAAAGAAACTTGACTACAGTTAACGAAATTCACTGGGCTCTATTTATATTTTCTCATTTCGTTTCTTTGAAGTATTTTCTCACAAGTAATGTAAATCAATCTCCTAGAAATTGTTAATCAAAATATTATGTTTCGCTGCCGCATCATACGATACTAAAGGAGTTCGAGAATAATTTTATGTTTTCATTTAAATATTGTATTTCTTTCGTGAAATGTGCTTTCGATTAGTGTGCAAGAAGTGGAAAATGGCGGCGCGTGGCTGTTAGTTTCACATGCAGCGTGTTGGCAGGTAAACTCAGGTAATATAAATGTAAATTCACTAAAAAGAAACGCAGTCGAGGTGCCATCGCCAATTCTGCTGGCAACTGGCTACACGTTGCCCATATTTTAGCATGAAAAAACATGTTTTTCAATATTTAAGTCTACTAACTAGTATATCTCAAAGAGAAGTTTATCTCATAGAGAATACACAGAAAATGTTACGTTGGTTAACGTTGACTAAGAGGAAACTCCTTAAGCCGATCAAAAACCCATGTCAAAGTGATAATCTAAGTGAGGTATTTCAGGTGTGTCTAAAATGTTCTCTACATTTAAAGCTAATTCTATAAACTGTCTTTCAATTTAATGATTTTATAAAAAATATTTTATAAACAAAACGTCTAGTAATAAAATAAGGTTAAAACAGAGAATGAGACGGACATGACGTTGTCAAAGCAAGAAAAAAATTAAATAAAACCGTTACCTTCAGAGATTTGAGCAAAAGTACCATAATTTGAATTTGGAACGAAAATAAAGCTGGGAGAAAGCTATTGCTTAAGACAGGGACTCAGTTATGAGGGTGAATCTAATAATAGAAAGGAAAATAATGTTTCAGTGCTGTTTCCAGCTCTGATGGTAATGAAAGAAAAACAGAGATCGTCCATCGCTTGGTACTAACTGCACACAAGTTGCTGGTCAACTTTTTATTTTAATATCATAAAAGAATTTTTATGCTGTTTTCGGAACGTAAACGAGACGTGTAATGGAATGGATACAGATTTTGGAGACAACAAAACCGGCCAAGTGCGAGTCGGACTCGTGCATGAAGGGTTCCGTACCATCGTAGTAGGGGAGCCCCCTTTCATTTTTAATTTATTTTTACTAATAAAATTGTTGTTATAGCGGCAACAGAAATACACATTCGGTGAAAATGTCAACTGTCTACCTATTATGGATCATAAAATACAGCCCGCTAACAGAAAGACGGACGAATGGACAGCGGAGGCCTAGAAATTGGGTCCCACTAGTTAACCTTCGGGTACGGAACTCTAAAAAGTAAAACATTGTTAATAAATATGATGCATTGCCTTGTGAAACTTTTATAATAGTAAAGAAGCAAGGAAAAAGCATACGATGGCGAGTCATTTATTTGCGAATGAATTCACGTGGGTATAGCTGTTGATACGTATGTTATCTCCAAGACCTGTAAAAACCTGTGACATAATTATGGTACGCACGAAGACCAAAAAACTATACAAAACCTGGTTACGCGGATCTCTCATTATACGGGTGATCTATACAAAGCGAGACCAAGTAATACTGGAAATGTATAGGTTGATATGTCGCCGTGTGTACCATATACTCGCAATGTTGTCGCTCAGATCGGTAATTTTCCCTGACATCTCAACTTTCAATTACCAAGTTGATGAAAAACAAACACCTGACTGACAAAACAAAACAAAGTAAACAAAACACTCTCAAGAGTTACCTAATATCCGAGTTTGTTTTCAATATGGCTAGGTAAGGCTTTCTCTCTTTTAACTTTTGTTTTGAAGCTCTACAAACTTATAATGAACATTTTGGACAAATGTGGGCTTACGTATCTACAGGCAATTATTAGTTTCTTTGGTCGAATCTTCAGTTTTAAATAAAACTTTATTTTTTTCTAATTTCTTTAGGATTCACTATTTTGTGGAATAAAACTCATCATCATCCACTGCTTGAATTCACCTTTTGCTGGATACAGGCTCCTCTTAAAAATCTATACGTTCCTTTTTTAAATTTTATAAATCGGTGAAAATGCCTAACGCATACTGCACCGACTGCGGAGACGGCTTGGTTATGTGGGGCTTGCTTGCACCCACTAAATAAACTGAATTAGTAATATACACACACAAACACACACACATACATATTCACTTGAATGGAATTAGTAATGTTGTGTATGTAATGTGACTGTATGTGTGTGTAATAATTTCTTCTATGAGTCAGTGATGTTCGAATTAAAATGGTTTTTTTTTTACTAAAAAAAACCACCGTGAGCCTACTGTGCCAGCCTCATCCAGGTTTTCCCCCCGATGTCAACAATGTCATCTGCCTATTTCGTCAATATTAACTTAATATTGTTATAGCATTATAAACACAAAACACTGCCATTTATTCAATTATGTTTCGCTTTCGTCCCAAAGCTCTCAAATAATAATCTAAACTAAACAAACCACATTAACTAAACCTATTCACTACAATAATTAATGTTTACACTCCCCCACACCCCACCGCCTCCCCCTAACGCAGATATCAGCACACT